>JAYESA010000017.1:101352607-101987607 GCA_036927795.1 Iris macrosiphon
CAACTGAACCTTCTCTGCTGCCTCCATAACCATCTCTGGCCCAAGCAAAACTCTCTCTCCAATATCATCCCAAGACAAGGGAGTACGACACCTCCGACCGTACAGAGCTTCAAAAGGTGACATCTCCAAGAACTCTGCTATCAATGGATGTGGCAACTCCTTGTCTTCCACCATAGCTCCATAAATAATGCCTTCTTTCTGCTCTGCAGCTCCTCTAGCAAACTCAAACTCTGGCTCTCCTGGCAGACCAAACAATACTCTACCTCCTCTACAATCTATGCTAGCACGGTGCCTACTCAACCAATCCATTTCGAGTACAATATCGTAGCTCGGAAGTGGCATTACAAGTAGAGACACACTCAACTCCTGGCCTTCCAGAGTAACTCTTCGATCCTTGCAAATATTATTAACCAGGATAATGCCTCCCCCGGTCATGATCTTGCAAGTTCTAAGCAAAGACTCAACAACCAAACCATGCTTCAGAGCAAAAGAAACAGATACAAAACTATAGGAAGTACCACTATCAAACAAAGCTAAAGATGGAATGGAATCAAGAAGAATAGAACCTGCGATGACATCTCCGGTGGGTTCATCCTCCTCGACGGTCATAGCAAACGCTTGTCCCTGCCGGGCACCTCCCTGTTGCTGATGCTGGACAAAACGCTGCTGCTTTGTCGGAAGTGGTCCCCTCGGCTGTGCTGCAGGTGGTCTCGTTGGTTCCCTCGGATCTGAAACTGCTCCCTGAACTGCACGACGAGGACACTCCCTCGATTGATGCCCTTCAGTACCACAATACAAATAAACTCCCAACCTCCTCCTGCAAACTTCCAGATGTGGCCAGACTTCTTACAGTAGTGACATGAAGCTTGCTGTAATTGTCTCTGCTGCTGTGGTGCCTGGTGAAAAGGTGCCTTAGCTGGAGTCTGGTTCTGCTGTAGCTACTGGAAAGGTCTGGACTGGAAATGAGGACGTTTGGCAGATACTGTACTATCGTTGGCCCCCAGAAAAGAATTATGGTCTCTCTTGGGCTTCAAACCCAATTCCCTCTCAACCTTGCGTGCCTCCGCAAGTATCTCCGAGTATGTCTCATAAAAAGACGGAATGAGGATCAATATGGCATATGATGTAAGGCTTTCAAGGAAAGGACAGATTAAGAGATCAAGTATCAATATCAAAGGAGAATAGTTGAATCAAGAGTATTTTCCTAGATGTGATTGAGTACCTCAGCCTATATCCTATATCCTATCACAGGCTCGCAGTAGTATAACTAAATCGTCGCACTACCACGATATCGTATAACTTGCGAAGCTAGACCTGCATGGGCCACCACTAAAAATGTGTCATGACACGCACCCGGTGTAAGGGTACAAGTCGGAAACAACGCCCAACCTACGCCACAGAATCGACGGTAGAACACTCTCTGGATAATCTATCTAATAATATAATAAACTACCAACAATGATAATATACTCAATCACAGAACTAAGATGAAAATGAACATGAATCAGATAAAGAATAGAATAGTCACAATATAACTCATGAGTTTAAATAATACATCAATGAGTCTGAAAGAAATAACAAAATAAGCTAGAGACAAATCCAGTACAAAGAATACTAAGATGCTACCAAACTCGGGTCAACTGTCTCAGTTGGGATAAGTTCCTCCTGAGCCAGGGTCTCAGACTCTAGACCCACAACATCATGAGGTCCATAATAGGTAGGGTACCACTCCTCAGTGTCATCTAAAAAAATATATCCAGTCAGGAAAGGAGCAGAGTATATCTCAAACAGCAGTTTTAATCAATGATAAAAACTATGTAACAGTAAATAGATGTGAATATACAAGATACACAATAGATATGAGAGATACATACAATAAGGAAATACTGGAATAAATACAATAATGAACAATATACCAATGAACAAGAATACTAATGACTAAGTGTGTGAGTACTAGCTTTAACATGTGATCGACTTGGAAACATGATACAATATATATGGCCTAGCTAATCATACGTACGGTGTATGATTAACACTATTAATAACAGTACTTGATACAATAGGGGTATTGATCACATATCTACACTAAAGTACTCTCCACCCTCGACTGGTATAATAGATCCAACCACGGTATGCTATGGCACGAGATTCCCCAAGAAGATAGCTAGTCTTCCCGAGAATCAGTGTATGTACATATACAAGATAACCAATGAAACAATACTTGCACCATATACACCATATACCAAGGAATAACATCTCATGACGAGATTCGGATATACCAATTCGTGTAACCATAGTGTTAAGAGAACATGGATATCTACACTAGATACAATGAACATAGAGGATATCATAAATAAGAAACTATCAGAGAATGTACTCGTCTGAAGTCCAATGAATAGTCTCACAGATGTCTGACACGGTGCCTCGAAGACCTAGATATGGAATACAATATCAATACAATGTTCCGAAAAGAGAATAAATTAAACTAGTCAATTTCTAGGTCAACAAGTCAATCCAAAGTCAAAAGTCAAGTATGGTCAACTATAGTCAACTATGGTCAACTATGGTCAACTACCTATTTCTAGGTTGCACAAGTCTAACACAAAAATATTGGATCAAGATACTAAAGTCTAAGCCATAAAAACCATATCTTAAATATTAGGATACCGTATCTCCGGATACGTGAATCCAAGGTGAACATCAATAAATATATAACAAACACTAATTATTAAATATATAGAATCATAATTACAATTTTAAATAGGTACCGTGGTTTTGAACCAACTTGGTATCTCAACAATAATTCACAAACTTGATATCTAAATCCAATATCTTGGTATCCCCAATTACCTTGGTCTCCTCAAGGTAATATCCAATACCTTGTTATATTAACTACCCGTATATATATAATACATATACTAAATATTATACATATATTATAATAAGCAATTAAGAATACATTTACATCTATATTAAACACCAAAGTGTATATATATATATATATATATATATATATATATAATCTGCCAACTGTCACTAAACACTGTGCTGAAAACCTGATATTATGATACGTTGCCCTTTTGTGACGGTTCTGACTGTCGCTGAAGCTGCTATCGCTGCTGCTGCTGACTTTTCCACTGCTGCTGCTTTGGTAATGGTTTGCAGCCGTCACCAGTCTGCTGTCGCTGCTGCTGCTGCTAGTGTTCCCGTCGCTGCTGCTGTTTTGGTGACAGCGGCTGCTGTCACCAATGCTGCTGCTACTGCTACAGCTACAACGGCTGCTGCTGCTGATATAGGTGACAGCGGCTGTCACCAATGCTGTTGTCGCCAAAGATACATATATAATCTAATATATATATATATATATATATATACATAAATATTAATACAAACTATACATACCTCCTCCCTATTATTATGTACATAAATATGATATAGTAATATGCACACACATACATATTAATATATATAGGCAACTATACATATATGTATATGTATATATAATCATATAACATCCATATATAAATATAAATACCCATTTAAAATATACATATATATACATACTACAATATATATACTCTAGCACAATAATACCAAGTTACAATATAGTATCACATAGTTACAACTATATATAATATATATACTAACACGTGTAATAATAACATAAATATATGTAGTACAACATATATACATATAGTACATACATAATACATAGATCTAAGACACAAGAAGCATAATTATATACACCATAATATATATATATATATATATATATATATATATATATATATATATATATATATATGTATATACAAATATATTCTCCATGATTTAAGAATACAAGAAATAGATCTACATATAATTTGTACTAATATATGGAGAGTATCACACCGTATCCCACTAGATCTAGGATACGCATGTGACACGAGTCCACCACACATCCAAACGTACCCTGAAGGACACGAACAAATTACATATATTATTTATGAACAATACGAAGAGTAATTATAGATCTACGTGTTTATGTCAAAATATGACATGTGTAAAGTCCCGTATCGGAGGGAAAACCCCCCAAATCAATACGTATCACCAAATTGGTGGGATACGACCTACACGTACCCAATTGTGGACATGACACTAGTCCCAAAAACATAAGTATATGCCAAATTGATCTATAGGATTAATTGACACACATAACAATTGTCAATATTAAAATTCTCCCAAAATTGACACAAAAAGTACCATAACTTCCTCAATAGGCCTCCTATGAACACAAAACTAAATCATATGGGTAACCTATGCATATGGGTTAATTTTTTATGGTTAAATCTCAGATTTATAACCTAAATTAAGGGGAAAACTGAATTGTATCTATTGGAAGATGAATTTCCAATGTAACCTCCAAATGAGATAAAATTGTCTCCAACTTATGGATCCTTGCTCCTCTTTGTAGAGCCTTGCTTCCTCCTTCTAGATCCTTGCTCTACTAGTCTCCATTGATGATTTGGAAAGGAATTAGAATAAAATTTGGTAGGAAAATGAAATGGGAATGAAGGAATTTGGTTGAAGAAAATTCTAGATCTAGTTTTGGAATGAAAAGAGGAGAGAGAATTTTCCCTCTTCTTTTAAATAGGTCGGCCCCTATTTCCCCTCCCTCAAGATACTATGAAATGTCCATTATACCCCTTGAGGCCTCTCATGAAGAAATAATTAAGGAAGGAAGCTTCTAGTCTAATAGTTTAATTAATTTAATCCATCTCCTTAACAATGGGCTTTCTAAATGGTCTAAGTTCTAACCAATTAATTCATGTTGATCCATGGTCTAAACTAAACTAGTTAAGTCCACTAACACATGTCCAAATTAAATAACTAACATCTAACAATAATTAAATAATACAATAAATAATTATTTATCATGCACAATATTTAATTAAATATAAAATTACTAAAATATTATTTCCTAGAAAATATGGTAGTGATAATACCTCAAGGCACAAACAAATATGGGTAACGCTCTCGCATTTCATCCTCTCTCTCCCAGGTAGACTCTCCCGGAGAGTGATGCCTCCATGAGACACGTACCAAGGGAATAGTCTGATTTCTCAGCACCTTCTTTCTCCGATCCAGAATCTCAACTGGCTACTCTGGATAGCTAAGAATATGGCCCACCTCTATCTCCGAGTGATCCAACACGCGACTAGGATCTGCCATGTACCATCTCAACTGCGATACGTAAAATATATTGTGCACTCCCTCTAATACAAGTGCCAAGTCTAGTCTATAAGCAACTGCATCAACCCTCTCGAGAATACTGAAAGGTCCGATGAATCGCGGACTAAGCTTCCCACCTCCAACGAAATAAATCGTGCCTCGTATTGGAGAAATCCTCAGAAACACCAAACTACCAACCTAGAACAAAAAAACAACCTTAAGAACTTAATCTATAACAAACAACCAATATCAAGCACACAACAAATATCTAAAACTATACCTCAAAATTCAAAGGTCTCTGGTGGCTATTGGCCCAATGCCGATGTCTGTCCTGCACCACTCGAAGTCTGTCTCTGATCAGCTTAACCTTCTCCGCTGCATCCACAACCATCTCTGGCCCTAGCAAAACTCTATCTCTAATATCTTTCCATGACAAGGAAGTAAGATATCTCCAACCGTACAGAGCCTCAAATGGTGACATCTCTATACTAGCCGGGTAGCTGTTGTTGTAAGCAAACTCTACCAAATGGAGATGGTCCTCCCAAGATCCTCCTAAATCTAATACACAAGTGTGCAGCATATCCTCGATAGTCTTGAATAGTCCTCTCTGACTGCCCATCCGTTTGGGGGTGATATGCAGTACTGAACTTGAGCTAGGTGCCCAAACTCGCCTGCAAACTCCTCCAGTGAGAAGTAAAACAACTATCCCGATCCGAGACTTTGCTGATGGGAACCCCATGTATCCTGACAATCTACCTCACATACATCTCTGCCAGCTTCTCCGTAGACAAACCCACCTTGAAAGCCAAAAAGTGGACCAACTTGGTCAACCTGTCAATGATGACCCAAATTGCGTCTTTTTCTCCTGGAGATCGTGAAAGTCCGGACACAAAATCTATAGTAATGTGCTCACACTTCCAATCTGGAATGGGTAATGGCTAAAGTAAATCACCTGGCCTCTGCCTTTCGGCTTTCACCTGCTGGCACACTAAGCATCTGGATACAAACTGTGCCACTTCCCTCTTCATGCTATACCACCACACACACACTCTTGCATATCTCGATACATCTTGTTGGAACCTGGATATAGGAAATACTGAGAGCGATGTGCTTCCTGCAATACCTTCTAATGCAGCTCCCCACTAGGCATACATAATCTAACACCATGCCGCAAAGAACCATCATCAACAAAGGTAAAATTATCCTCTAATCCTGCTCTCACCTGAGCTCTGATGTTCCTCAGAGATACATCCTCATACTGGGCTGCCTTGATCCTCGATACCATAATACAGACAAACTCCCAACCTCTTTTTATAAACTTTCCAGATGTGGCCAAACTTCTTACAGTATTGGCAAGAAGCTTGCTGTGACTGTCTCTACTGTTGTGGTACCTGGTAAAATGGTGCCCTAGCTGGAGTCTGGTGCTGCTGCGACTGCTGAAAAGGCCTAGACTGGAAATGAGTATGCTTAGCAGTCACTTTGCTGCTATTAGCACCCAGAAAAGAATCGTGATCTCTCTTGGGTTTCAAGCCCAACTCCCGCTCAACCTTGCATGCCTCCATAAGTATCTCCGAATAGGTCTCATATAAAGACGGAATGAGGGTCTTCACTTCCCAGTTCAGTCCCTCACAAAAACGGATAACTCGAACCTCCGGCTCCCTCACCAAATACTCCATAAATCGGCTCAGTCTACCGAACTCTGTGGCATAATCCTCCACAGACATGCTCCCCTGAGTAAGGCTCTCAAACTGCCTTCCCAAGTCGAACTTGTCTGCCCAAGCAAATAACTTTCTCTTGAAGAGGTCCTTGAACACCTCCCAAGACTGCCCTTCATTAGCAAGAAGTGGCTTATTCCTGAACCAAGTGCAGGCGATGTCGAACAGCTGAATTCCTACTGCCTCAACCTTCAGATCCTCGGCAAGACGAGACACCCTCATGAGATGCTCAATATCCTCGAGCCAATCATCAGCGTAGACGATACCCTCAGTCCCCTTGAAGACTCGAGTTTCCAGCTTTTTAACTACCTGGACATTACCAGGCCGAAGCTGGGCAACCTGCAGAATAACCTGCTGCTGGACCAGAACTCCTCTCTCTACTGTAATAAGGGCAAGCTGATGAGCACTCTCAATGCCCTACCGTAAAATATCGGTATGCTTCTGGTGTGCCTCGGACTGGGCCCTCTGAGTCTCCATCATCTCGTAAAATAATGTGAACACCTGATTCCCATCTGTCAGTACGGGAGGTGGAGGTGGAAGTCCCTTAGATACAGTCGGAACAGTCCTCTGAGTTGGAGGTGAACCCCTGAATGCAGCTGATACACCAATCACCGAAGAAGTGACTTACGTAGGCCCTCGGCAAAATACCCTTTTCATAATTAATTAAGGAGGGAAGGTTCTAGTCTAATTGGTTTAACTTAATTAATCTTCCTCCTAATGATTAGGCTTATTATTGGACTCAATTTTAACTAGAATTAAATGTTGGTCCATGGATCTAATCTAAACTAGTTAGGTCCACTAACACAAGTTCAAAATAATATACTAACATCTAATAATCAATAAATAATATAATAAATAAAATTTACAATATGCATAATATTTAATTAATTATGAAATAACCAAAATACCCTTTTCTAGAAAATATGATAATAACATGTTGTTGCCGCATGAAACATGTCTCAGCTCCCGATTTTTGGCATCGTAGTATTTTTCTTTGCCAGAGTTTGGGCGCAGAGTGCCTTTTTTGACTGCCACATGAACATGGTCAGCCTGCGTGGACGTGTGGTGTACGTTTGTGGAAACAAGGAGAGAACCAGGGAGTGCATGCTCTACAGTTGGGTGAGGCGCAATGACCTTTGCTACCCATGTCCAGCGGGTCTTTTTAGGTTTTGTTTGCCTTGGAGAAGGACTCACGCTGTCCCTGGAGAGCATGTTCTCGAATGCTTGTTGGTCGAAATATACTACCAGCATCTTTTGGGTTGAACCTAGCTTGGCCGTATCAGACTGCATCACCACCTTCTCATCAGAGGAGAAGGATGTACCTAGCAGAGTCGCCACCTTATTCGCCAATAAAATTTGGATTGCTTTAATAACAAACTAAAAAAAGTACAAAGAGGTCATAGACAGACAATCTAAGTAAAATTTTTGATTTTAGGGGTGACGATAGAGATTGCTTTAATGCTACAGTAACTCTTTTACTCCGTTGACAGCCCGATACGGGAGAGAGGAAGCTCTTCTCTACTTTTTATCTTGTGCCTATTGCTCGCCTGGGGGTGGTCTGGTCTCTCTGAAGAAGAAAAAAATCCAGCTTTTGAATGTTCAAGTTGCTCCTATTTATAGCCATCGTGCTGATGGGCCATAGGTGCCGTATATGCCTCTGTTTGGTGGCCGCATAAGGATCCTTCAACAGAATACAGTTGTAACCGTCGTCGTATACCATGGGCAGATTGTCATATGGTCTTGGTTGAGATATATTGTTGAAGAGATCTCTGGATTATTTTTAATCCGTTATGTGTGTGACTTAGTCAGCTAGACACGTAGTCTACACTGATCGTGCCAAAAATATTCTTCAGTTGTAATAGAAAATATCCTGTGAACCGAGAGACGCATAGCATCGTGGCTGCTTATAGGCTCTAGTTTGGCCTTGGTCTGATGGACATACTTGTCGTACGATATTGTGGCTGCATACGTGCTCTCGTATGGCCTTGGTCGGATGGACATTCTGGCCGCATGGTGGCGATGCCACACGGTTCTTGTAGCCGCATACATGCTCTCGTTTGGCCTTGGTCAGATGGACATTCTGGCCACATTGTTGACGATGCCACATGGGTCTTATAGCCGCATACGTGCTCTCGTTTGGCCTTTGTCGAAGAGACACTCTGGCCGCATGTTGACGAGGCCGCATGGGTCTTGTAGCCTCATACGTGCTCCCGTTTGGCCTTGGTCGAAGGGACACTCTGGCTGTATGTTAACGAGGGTGCATGGGTCTTGTAGCCGCATGTGTGCTCTCGTTTGGCTTTGGTCGGATGGAAACTCTAGTCGCATGTTGACGAGGCCGCATGGGTCTTGTAGCCGCTTACGTGCTCTTGTTTGTCCTTGGTCGGATAAAAACTCTGGCCGCATTGTTGACGAGGCTGCATAGGTCTTGTAGCCGCATACGTGCTCTTGTTTATCCTTTGTTAGATGGACACTCTGGCCGCATTGTTGACGAGGCTGCATGGATCTTGTAGCTGCATACGTGCTCTCATTTGGCCTTGGTTGGATGGACATTCTGGCTGCATGTTGACAAGGTTGCATGGGGCTTGTAGCCGTATACGTAGTCTTATTTGGCCTTGGTCGGAGGGATACTCTGGCCCCTGACGAGGTCGCATGGGTCTTGTAGCCGTATATGTGCTCTCGTTTGGTCTTGGTCAAATGGACACCTTGGCCGCATGTTGACGAGGCCGCATGGGTCTTGTACCCACATACGTGCTCTCGTTTGGCCTTGGTCGGATGGACACTATGGCCCCATTATTGACGAGGGCGCATGGGTTTTGTAGCCGCATACGCGCTCTCATTTAGCCTTGGTCGGATAGACATTCAGGCCGCTTGTTTGATGAGGTCGCATGTGTGAGGTCACATGGCCTAGCACGTCTGTCGAGGATATTAATGCATGATGTGACTTTCTGTCTTTTGTATGATGCCCCTTTTACGAATCTCGAGGCGCTCAGAACTTTATGTCAGTCTTTGGAGACTGTGTCAAGGGCTTTGTATGCGGCCTCTTACTCCGATGCTGTTCGGGCCACATGAAGGTTGTTTATGTCCTTATGCGGTTCTAAGGGGCATGAGCTTCATGCGACTCCAAGGGGCATGAGCTCTATGCGGCTCCAAAGGGCACGAGTTGTATGCATCCTGCAGAATTTTTATGCTTCTACAATGGCTAACTAGTATGACTTGAAAATCTTGTTTAGTAGAGGTATTGACCATAGAACTAAGGTATTGACTAATAGTTAAGGTATTTGAGATACAAGCTAAGATATTAGGTAAATGTGTGATACAGGTTAAGATACCGTGATACGGGGTAAGGTAAATAGCTAGAGGATAAGGTATTGTTAGAAATTATAGGTAGAAGTATATATTAGGTAATATATTCTAGTAACTTATTAGTATAGCCTAGAAACCAAGTATTGGCCTAGTATTAACTAGTAATGACTAGTTTGACCTAGTTAGCACCTAAAAACCAAATAGTGACTTGTTAAGACCTAGTATAACTTTATAAACCGTATAAATAGGTAAAATCAACCTAGAAACTAGAAAATGAACTAGTTTGACTGTAATGACCTAGATTTGACCTAGTTTGACTATTGTGACCTAGTTTTGACCTAAAAATCTAGTTTTGAGTAAATTAAATTTATTGTTGACTTTAAAATACTATTTGATATTGATACATCATATATAGGTCACTTGGACTCTACTTCAGACATAATTTGATATTTATTGCTCCGGACCTTAGACGAGTACATTCTCTGATAGTTTCGTTTATGATATCTTTTATGTTTCTTATATTTAGTGTAGATATCCTTGACTTCTTGACACATGGTTACACTGATTGGTATTTTTGGATCCCGTTATAAGATATTATCCCTGGTAGTTCCTAGTATATCCTATACATGCCCTGTTACTCTTGTACTTATATGGGCACTGATTCCTGGGAAGACTAGCTACCTTCTCAGAGAATCCCGTGTCGTAACGTGCCATGGTTGGATCCACTATACCAGTTGAGGGTTGAGGAGTGTTAGTTAGATATGTGATCATACCCACCTTGTACGAGTATTCCTGTACTAGTACCCTATTAGTGTTAATAATATAGTTCACGTATGATTAGCCAGGCCATAATTCCTATAAAAGTTCCCAAGCCGACCATATGTCGAAGCTAGTACTCACTCACTTAGTTAGATGTATTTCCTAAATCTTGTATATGATGCTCATCTTTCTTGTACTATTTATATCATTTTTATATTCCATATATTTTTTGCTCATGCTCTATTTATCGTGTATATTCTCTCTATTTACTGTTATATAGTCTTTATCATTTATTTAGAACTGACGTTAGAGGTGTACTCCACTCCAATCCTGACTGGATAATATTTTTTAGTAATTATTGTGCTCTAAATTTTGAGATCCTAGAGTGATGTTCTGCTCTTAGATAGTGGACCTTGAGGTAATAATTATAGAGATCTAAGCTAGTACTTTTTATTCCATATTATGACTAGTTTTTTTTTCTTTTAGAATATTATTTGGTTTATCTTTCTTATTTATTCTGCCTTTAGATTATGGTGATTGAGTATATGATAGAACTAGTTGTATTAATAAGATTGATAGCTCAATATTGATGACCTAAACAGTGTTCTACTGCCGATGCTACGGCGTAGGCTAGACGTATCTACGTACTCGTTCTCGATCATGCGGGTGCGGGTCGTGACAACTAGCCTACAAACTCCTCCAAAAGTGGGATGTCAAGAGACTATCTTAATCCAAGAAGATGATCATAGAAACTCCATATAATTGATAATCTGTCGCACATATATCTTCGTTATCTTCTCCGTAGACTTACCCACTTTAAATGGCAAGAAGTGGGTCGATTTGGTCAACTTGTCTACGATGACCCAAATCGCGTCTTTCCTTCCTGGAAAATGCGGAAGCCCCGAAACAAAATCCATAGTAACATGCTCCCATTTCTACTCTAGAATGGGTAAAGGCTAAAGTAAACCACCTGGCCTCTGCCTCTCTGCCTTTACATGATGGCACACTAAACATCTGGATACGAAGCGCAGCACCTCCTGCTTCATACCGTACCACTATACATACTCCCTCAGATCTTTATACATCTTGTTGGCACCTGGATGTATGGAGTACTGCGATCGATGCAACTTTTGAAGAACTTTCTCGCACAACGTCCCACTTCGCACAACGTCCCACTTGGAACACACAATCTGGTACCGTGCCACAATGATCCATCCTCAACAATAGTGAAGTCCTATGATAATCCCATCCGAACATGTACTTTGATACTCCTCAGACACTCATCATCATACTGCATAGCACTGATCTTGTCCATCATCTCAGATTGTATCTGCAGTCCCCACATCTGCATCTCGGTACCAAGTACTAGCACCTCAATACATAATCTATCAAGATCGGCCAATAAATGTCTGTCCATAGTCAATCACGGTACCAGGTCTAGGATAATTATTCTTATGAGGACATAATTTCCTGGAAGCATAGGCAATCACCTTCTCGTTCTAATGCAAAATACAACACAAACCCTTTCCTGAAACATCACTATAGATAGTGAATTCACCTGATCCTGATGGCAACATCAAGACTGGAGCTATCGTCAATCTCTTCTTCAGATCATCAAAACTTCTTGAAACTCCTCTGTCCAGACAAACTCTACATCTTTCCTGGTCAGCCTAATCATCGGCTCTGCAATCCTGAAGAAGTCATGTATAAACCTCCAATAATAATCTGCTAGCCCCAGAAAACTCATGATCTCTGCCACCGAACTTGGAGTAGCCCATGAATCCACTACTAAAATTTTCTTCGGGTCAACTGAGATCCCATCACCTGTAATTACATGACCAAGGATTTCAACCTTGTCAAAGAAGAACTCACACTTCAAAAAATTTCTAGAAAACTTCTCCTTCCTGAGAGTCTCCAAAACTATCCTCAGGTTCTCTTCATGCTCCTCTAGGGTCTTCGAATACACCAAAACATCATCAATCTACCACAAACTTATCAAGATACTAGTGGAACAACTTTTTTATTAGATTTATGAGTACCGCCGGGACATTGGTCAACCCAAACGGTATCACCAAGAAATCAAACTAGCCATACCGAGTCCGAAAAGCTATCATCGGAATATCCTCCTACTTTACTTTCACCTGGTGGTAGCCTGACCTCAAGTCTATCTTCAAAAATATCTTCGCTCCGCTCAACTGATCGAAGAGATCATCTATCCTCGGCAGCGGGTATTTGTTCATGATAGTGAGGTTGTTCAGATCCTTATAGTCGATACACATGTGTACCGACCATCCTTCTTCGGTACAAATAATACCGGAGCACCCCATGATAATAAACTGGATCGAATAAAGGCTTTATCCTGTAACTCATCCATCTGCTTCTTCAACTCTACCAGTTCGCTGATGTTGACTCTATAGACGTGTTGAGATATCGGCTCTATGCCCGACACCAAGTCTATAGAGTACTTAATATCTCGTTCTGGAGGAAAGCCCGATAACTCCTCCGAAAAAACATCCATGAACTCTGCTATCAACGAATGTGGCAACTCATTCTCTTCCACCAAACCTCTAGAGGTGGCATCCTTGATCTGCTCCACTTCTCCTTTGGTAATCTCAAACTCTGGCTCTCTTGACGATCAAAATAAAACTATGCCTCCACAAAAATTTATACTAGCATGGTGCCTACTCAACCAATCCATTCTGAGTACTATGTTGTAGCTCAAAAGTGGCATTATGAGTAATCACCACTCAACTCCTTGTCTCCCAGTATAACTTTTTGATCCTAGCAAACATTATTGTCCAGGATAATGCCTCCCCCAGTCGTGATCATGCAAGTTCTAGCCAAAGGTTCAACCTCTAAACAATGCTTAAGAGCAAAAGATACAGATACAAACTACAGGAAGCACCAAAATCAAATAAAGCATAAGCTGGAATTGAATCAAGAAAAATTTAACCTGATATCATATCTTCGACTGGATCCTCCTCCTTAACTGTCATGGCAAAGGCTGGCCCTCATGGTGCACCTCTCTGTTGTTACTGGTGCTGGACGAACCATTGTTGATGGGTCGGTAAAGGAGGTCCTATATGATATCCCGCAGGTGGCATCAGTGGTGCTCTCTGTGCCGGTACTGCTCCCTGGCATGCTCGAACTGGAGCCACTAGACACATCCTCAACAGGTAGCCTCGATCTCCATAATATAGAACACTCCAAGCCTCTTCCGGTAAACCTCTCGTGTATGTTCAATCTTTCCACAATGATTGTACTGCAGGACCTGCTGTGCCAGTCTTGGGGCTTGGTGTATTTGTTGCACAGGTTCTCAAAATGGTGTATGAAACTGCTGTTGCAGCGACTGAAAGGTCCTCTGCTGCTGGAAGTGGGGTTGCTTTGCTGGACCTAAACTACTACTAGCTCCCCCTGACGAGTCTCTTATCCTCTTGGACTTGAGCACCAAGTTATCCTTAGCCCTCTGTGCATCCATCAGGATCTCCTTGAATGTTGCTATACAGTGTCCTCTAGTGAGGGATTTGACCTCCTTGATCAAACCCTTTCGAAACTTTCTGGCCTTTCCTAGGGGATTTTGTCCCTCCAAAAATTTGCCCAATCTGTAGAACTCCGTGGCGTACTCATCCACCGTCATGCTCCCCAGGATGAGGTCTAGGAACTGGATCTCTAGGGAACTTAGAGCCACGTCTGGAAAGAACTACTACTTGAAAATCCCTTTAAAAGCTTCCTAACTCAATCATGGCACCGCGATCCTCGGGTCCGTACTGAACCATGTCATAGCAATATTAAACATCTGTCTACCCGCTGCCTCTACCTGTAGACCCTCTAGAATCTGTGCCAGCCGCAGGGTCCTCTCTACGTCCTCGATCCAATCATCGAGGTACAAGATTGAATCTATTCCCTTGAAGTCCTTGGCCCCATCCTCTTAAAATCTATAATGGTACCCGGCCTCAGCTGGTGCGAGGCAGGATGAGGCGGTACTATCTGTGGCTGGTTAAGTGCTACCTTCTCCATAGCAGCTAGTGCTAAATTATGAGCACTCTCGATGCCCTGACGTAGACATTTGTCTGCCTGTACAGCATTGCCATCATCTCCCAGAATATGGCAAACATTTGTATCTCGTCTACTGGAATAGGTAGTGGGGGTGGAAGGTCCTTCATGACCGCTGGAACATTCCTAGGAACTGGTGGTGGAGCACCCCCAAAAGCATGTGTGTGTTACAGTTATGCACATATTTGCTCACGAGCACTGGCACCCCTGATACTCGAGTGTATCAGGTACACTCACAAACCTGATGCTACCTGCTTGCTTAATATTTTACTCGACACCATCAACACCAACACATGATCCCTCTTCCCTTCTCACTTTAGCGCACACACACAACACAGTCACACCACTGGCTCACACACACTCAGTCATACTACTATCTCAGGGCATCCCCTCTTCTTCTTGCTATGAACACCACATGCCAACATATCATAGACACAAGCAGTACTGCTTACTACTGTTGTGCTATGCTACCCTCCTCCATCGCTTCCCAACACAGACACCAACACACTCAACACATACTAACACACATATATATCATATACATAACTAATATAACTATATAAATATACTTATCTATATATCATAATTGATACAATATTAGTCCATACCTCAAACACTTAGGGTGCATCCACTAGGATACTCATGATACTCATCCAATTGAAGTATCAAAACCCCCAATTCTCCACACTAATCATTCACACATATCAAATACACTTATAAATAACCAATGTAACTAATTACAATGGAATTTGAACAGTAATTACACAAATTACCCAAAATGAATTCCGTATCACAAAATATCATGATATGCTCTACTCTTGTCCAATTGTGGACACATATCTAGTCTCATATAAGAAATTTAAGTCTAATTAGATCTAATTGGTCTCATGACACACTTGATGCATTAATATCTGAATTTCTCCAAAATGGAAATAAAATACCATGTAGAAATCATAATAGAGGTCCTATGAACCTAGTTCTTGTTCCTATAGGTAGCTCTAAGCCAATGAAGGTTTTCGAATAATTAAATGCATGAATTAGAGTCTAGATTATAGGAAAAATTAGAATTTATCTATTAAGAGATGGATTTCTAATGAAAAACGTAAATGGACACAATTATGACACAAGCCCCTTGTCAATTTCTTCCCCTTCAAGTGCTCCTTGCAATCCAAGCTCCAATACTCCTTAGATGATGTAATTTGAAGAGAATAAGAGTAAATTGGAGGTAAATTTGGTAGAGGGATGAGTCAATTTGGGAAAGAACACAATTGGGGATCAAGACGGAATGAATTAATGGGAGGAGAGAGAGAAAGAGAGAGGCTCCCTCTTTGGCCGACCTCCTTTCCCCTTCTCCAAGCAATATAAAATGTCTAAGTTACCCCTACTAGTTAGTTATGAGAAAAAATTAGAGAGGGATATATTAGAAAACTTTTAATTCTTCATGAAACTAACCTAATCTCCATAATTAACTAAAGGAAATGAGTCTAATGGGCCTAATCCAATGTTGGACTCAATGTGTCATGATAACCTAATTGGGTCCACTAATAACAAGTTCAAATAATAGGCTAGCACACTAACTAATAAAATAATAACACAACAAAATATAATTAATTAGTAGTAAAATATATAAATATTTAATTACTAAATATAAAATATGCTAAATGACAAAAACTATCCTCATCTAGAAATGTGGTAGCGACAAGTATACCCTCCTTAGAAAAATTTTGTCCTCAAAATTTAAGAAAAGAACTAGCACTACAACAAGCAATCACAGCAAGCAAGAAAGAACGATACCTCACGGCTCAAAGAGATTAGGGTATCGCTCGCACATCTTGGCTTTCCTCTCCCAGGTAGACTCTTCCGGAGAGTGATGCCTCCATGCAACGCGTACCAAGAAAATTGTCTGGTTCCGCCGCACCTTCTCCCTACGATCCAGAATCTCCACTGGTTGCTCTGGGTAGCTGAGAGTCGGACCCACCTCGATCTCTGAGTGATCCAATTCTTGACTAGGATCTGTCATGTACCGTCTCAGCTGTGACACATGGAACACATCAAGCACTCCCTCGAGTGCAGGCGATAAATCTAGTCTGTAGGCCACTAAACCGACCCTCGCAAGAATATCGAAGTGTTCAATATACCGTAGACTAAGCTTCCCACCTCCACTAAAGCGAATCATGTCCGGTATCGGAGAAATCTGTAAGAACACTAGATCGCCAACCTAGAACAAAATACAACCTTAATATTCAACCTAAAATAAAGTAATCACAATCAATACAAACAAAACTATACCTCAGACTCCAAATTTTTTTGGTGGCTATCGTCCTAATGCCACTATCTGTCATGCACCAACCGAAGTCTATCTCTAATGAGCTTCACCTTCTCGGCTGCATCCACAATCATCTCTGGTCCTAATAAGGCTCTCTCACCTATCATCCCAAGATAAAGGAGTACGATATCTTCGTCCATAAAAAGCCTCCAATGGTGATATCTCGATACTATCCTGGTAACTGTTATTATAAAAAAACTCTACCAGGTAAAGATGATCCTCCCAAGAGCCTCTGAAATCCAAAATACAAGTGCGAAGCATATTCTCGAGAGTCTGAATAGTTCTCTCCGACTGCCCGTCTGTCTAGGGGTGATATGTGGTACTGAACTTGAGCTGGGTGCCCAAGCGAGCATACAAACTCCTCCAGAAGTAGGATGAAATAACTATCCCGATCTGAGACGATGCTCACAGGAACTCTATGCAATCTGAAAATCTGTTGTACATACATCTCCGCTAGCTTCTCCATAGACTTACCCACTTTAAATTACAAGAAGTGGGCCAATTTGGTCAACCTGTCTATGATGGCCCAAATTGCGTCTTTCCCTCCTGGAGAACACGGAAGCCCCAAAACAAAATCCATAGTAATATGGTCCAACCTCCACTCTGTAATGGGTAAAGGCTGAAGTAAACCACCTGGCCTCTGCCTCTCTGTCTCTCTGCCTTTACCTGTTGGAATACTAAACATCTGGATACGAAGTACGCCACCTCCCATTTTATACCATACCACCATACATGCTCCCTCAGATCTCTATACATCTTGTTGGCACCTGGATGTATGGAGTACTGCGATTGAAGCACCTCATGAAAACCTCCTCGCGTAACGTTCCACTTGGCACACACAATCTGGTACCGTACCATAATGATCCATCTTCAGCAATAGTAAAGTCCTCTTATAATTCTATCCTAACATGTGCTCTGATACTCTTTAAAGACTCATCATCATACTGCGTAACTATGATCCTCTTTATCAACTCAGACTGTATCTGCAGTCCCTACATCTGTATCTCGGCACTAGGTACCAGTACCTCAATACCCAATCTCTTAAGATCGGCCAATAAATGTCTATCTATAGTCAAGTACATAGCCACTGGATACCTGCTCAAAGAATCAGCGACTATGTTAGCCTTCCCTGTATGGTACTGCAATGATATATTGAAGTCTTTCATCAACTCTAACTACCGTCACCGTGTAAACACGTACTTTAAGCTCTTATGGTAAGTGAAGATCTCCACATGCTCTCCGTACAAATAGTGTTTCCACATCTTTAGAGCAAAAATGACTGCTGTCAACTCAAAATCATGGGTAGGATAATTCTTCTTAAAAGGACGTAATTGCCTGGAAGCATAGGTAATCACCTTCCCGTTCTGCTGCAAGACGCAACCCAAACCCTTCCCTGAAGCATCACTGAATCCACCTGATCTTGATGGCAACGTCAAGACGGAGCTATCGTCAATCTCTTCTTTAGCTCATCAAAAGTGGCCTGACACTTTTTTGTCCAGACAAACTCCACATCCTTCCTGGTCAACCTAATTATCAGCTCTGTAATCTTGGAGAAGTCATGTACAAACCTTCGGTAATAACCTGCCAGCCCTACAAAAATTCTGATCTCTACCACCGAACTTAGAGTATCCCACGACTCCACTGCTAAAATCTTCTTCTGGTCCACTGATATCCCTTTATATGTAATCATATGACCAAGGAATTCAACCTTGTCAAGTAAGAACTCACACTTTAAATTTTTTCCATAAAGCTTCTCCTTCTTGAGAGTTTCCAAAACTATCCTCAGGTGCCCCTTATAATCCTCTGGGGTCTTCGAATACACCAGAACATCATCAATCCACCATAAACTTATCAAGATACTAGTGGAACACCATGTTCATCAAATTCATGAATACCGCCGGGACATTGGTCAACCTAAATGGCATCACCAAGAACTCAAACTGGCCATACCGAGTTTGAAAAGCTGTCTTCAAAATATCTTCCTTCTTCACTTACACCTAGTGGTAGCCTGACCTCAAGTCTATCTACGAAAATACCTTCGCTCCGCTCAACTGATCGAAGAGATCATCTATCCTCGGCAGTAGGTATTTGTTCTTGATAGTGAGGTTGTTTAGAGCCATGTAGTCGATACAAATGTGTATCGACCCATCTTTCTTCGGTACAAATAATACCGGAGCACCCCATGGTGATAAACTGGATCGAATGAAGTCATTGTCCTGTAACTCATCCACCTACTTCTTTAACTCTATTAGTTCGATGTTGTTGACTATATAGACGTGCTGAGATATCGGCTCTGCGCTTGGCACCAAGTCTATAAAGAACTCAATATCATGGTCTGGCGGTAAGATTGACAACTCCTCTAAAAAATTATCCATAAACTCTGCTATCAACTGATGTGGAAACTCTTTCTCTTCCACCAATGCTCCATAGATGGCATCCTCGCTCTACTCCGCTGCTCCTCTGGAAATCTCAAACTCTGGCTCTCCTGGTGGTCAAAATAAAACTCTGCCTCCATGACAATCCATACTAGCATGCAACCTGCTCAACAAATCCATCCCGAGTACTATGTCGTAGCTCAAAAGTGGCATTACGAGTAAGCACGCACTAAACTTCCGGCCTCCCAGTATGACTCTCCGATCCTTGCAAATATTATTGACTAGGATAATGCCTCTCCCAGTCGTGATCATGCAAGTTCTAGCCAAAGGTTCAAACTCTAAACAAAGCTTAAGAGCAAAAGATACAGATACAAAACTATGGGAAGCACCAGAAATAAATAAAGCATAATTTAGAATAGAGTCAAGAAGAACTAAACCTGATATCACATCTCTGACTGGCTCCTCCTCCTAAACTGTCATGGCAAAAGCTTGCCCTCACGGTGCGCCTCTCTACTGCTGTTGGTGTTGGAAAACTGTTGCTGCTGGGTCGGTAAAGGAAGTCATCTCTGCTATCTCGCAGGTGACCCTGCATGTACTCTCAGGGGGAGCTAACAATAGTGCGGATCCAGCTACGCAACCCCACTTCTAGTAGCAGAGGACCTTTCAGCCGCAGTGACAGCAGTTCAATGCACCATTTCGAGCACCAATGCAGAAGGCATACCAAGCCCCAAGACCGGCACAACAAGCTCTACAGTACAATCAATGTGGAAAGATTGGACATACACGAGGGGTTTGCAGGAAGAGGCTTGTAGTGTGTCCCTATTATGGAGAGCCAGGCCACCAGTTGAGGGTGTGTCTAGTGGCTCCAGTTCAAGCAGGCTAGGGAGCAGTGACAAACGTAGCAAACGCACCAGTTTCTGCGCACGCAGGCAGTTTCTGTGCACGGGCGTGGGGCTGTCGGGGTGTATCGGCCGCACGGGGGCAGACAAACTTAGCAAACGCACCAGTTTCTGCGCACGCAAGCAGTTTCTCTGCACGGGGGCAGACAAACGTAGCAAACGAAGCAGTTTCTGCGCACGGGGGCAGACAAACTTAGCAAACGCACCAGTTTCTGCGCACGCAAGCAGTTTTTGTGCACGGGCGTGGGGCTGTCGGGGTGTATCGGCCGCACGGGGAAGAGCCACGCTGCAGTTGCAGCACATTCTGCGCACCCAACCAGTTTGTGTGCACGGGGGCGGGGCTGACAGGGTGTATAGGCCGCACGGGGCAGAGAAACCGTGCGGTTGCAGCACTTCCTGCGCACGCAAGCAGTTTCTGTGCACGGGCGTGGGCCTGACAGGCCGTATCGGCCGACCGGGGGCGAGCAACGTGAGCGGCCCGCGGCAGATTCTGCGCCCCGCGGCAGTTTCTGCGCCCCGCGGCAGATTCTGCCCACGGTGTGGGCCTGACACGCTGTATCGCGCGCACGGTTTCGCGTTGCGGCACGGCACAAAAAATGACAACCTCCTAATAAAACTGCTATCTCGCAGGTGACTCTGCATGTACTCTCTGTGCCGGTACTGCTCCCTAGCCTGCTTGAACTGGAGCCACTAGACACACCCTCAACTGGTGGCCTGGCTCTCCATAATAGGGACACACTACAAGCCTCTTCCTGCAAACCCCTCGTGTATGTCCAATCTTTCCACATTGATTGTACTGTAGAGCTTGTTGTGCCGGTCTTGGGGCTTGGTATGCCTTCTGCATTGGTGCTCGAAATGGTGCATTGAACTGCTGTCACTGCGGCTGAAAGGTCCTCTGCTACTAGAAGTGGGGTTGCGTAGCTGGATCCGCACTATTGTTAGCTCCCCCTGATGAGTCTCTCATTCTCTTGGTCTTGAGCTCCAAGTCATCCTCAGCCCTTTTTGCATCCATCAGGATCTTCTCGAATATCGTTATACGGTGTCCTCTAGTGAGGGATTTGACCTCCATGATCAAACCCTTTTGGAACATTCGGGCCTTTCCTAGGGGATTCTGTCCCTCCATAAATCTGTCCAATCTACAGAACTCTGCGGCGTACTCGTCTACCGTAGTGCTCCACTGGACGACTAGGAACTGGATCTCTAGGGCACCCAGAACCAAGTCCGGAAAGAACTTCTACTTGAAAAGCCCTTTAAAAGATTCCTAAGTCAATCTTGATGCCATGATCCTTGGGTCCGTACAGAACCATGTCAGAGCAATGTCGAGCATCTGGTTGCCCGCTGCCTCTACCTTCATACCCTCTGGAATCTGTGCCAGCCACAAGGTCCTCTCTACGTCCTCGATCCAATCGTCGGCGTACAAGATTCCTTCTATACCCTTGAAGTCCTTGGGCCTTATGCCCTTGAAATCTATAATGGTATCCGGCCTCGGCTGGTGTGGGCCGGGATGAGGTGGTACGATATATGGTTGGACAAGCGCTACCTTCTATACAGCTGCTATTGCTAAATGGTGAGCACTCTCGATGCCCTAACATAGAACATCTGTCTGCCTGTACTGCGCTGCCATCATCTCCAGGAACATGGCAAACATATACGTCCCGTCTGATGGTATGGGTGGTGGGGGTGGAAGGTCGTTCGTGGCTGCTGGAACAGTCCTCGAAACTGGTGGTAGAGAACCCTCAAAAGTTGCTGCTGAAATCCCCACCTAGGATGGTGAGATAACCCACTAAGCGAAAGAAGGTGGTGCAGTAGCTGCTGTCTCTCTCTGAGGTGACGAAGTAACTAACCTCGTCGAAACTGCTCTAGAGCGCTGCGATCGAGTCTTCGACGGCATCCTGAAGACATATTCAAAATAAAGGAATCAATATTGCTCATGATACGATAGCATCAAGGAAGGACAATAATATTTCAAAGAAAGCAACTATTCGGAATGATAAAGATAATAAATTTAATAGATTGAGAATGTTCCTAGTTTTGATTGAGTATCCTCTCATCCTACATCTTATATCCTATAATAGGCTTGTAGTAATACTCCAAGTCTGAGTACTACTACGCGAAAGAAGACCTGTATGGGCCACTACAAAAATGTGTCACGGCCAACACCCGGTGTAGGGGCACGAGTAGGTAGGTACGTCTAGCCTATGTCGCAACATCGATGGTAGAATAATGTCTAGGTCAACAATACTATCTACACTTCTCACACATAATATATAAGGTACCTGTCATGCTATCTCAACTCAAAATAGAGGACAATGATAATATGATAATGGCAAACAATACTCAATCCCAATAATAAACTAGAGAAAGATATGACACGATATGGAATAGAAGGAAAGAAATACCGAGTCATAATACATCATAAATCTAAGTCCAATCTCAACACAATGATCACAAATATAATACATGCCAAAAGTGTCTAACTGACAAATATAATATCATAAATGAACTAGCTAAGTCTCCTCGACTGCTGGTACTATCTCAATAGGCTCTACAGGTGCTATCTCAACTGGCTCGCCATCCCGTGGCCAGTAGTACGTAGGACACCAGTCCTCTAATGAATCATCTAAAAAATATATCCAGTCAGGATTGGAGCGAAGTACAACTCAATACCAGTTCCAATAATTGACAGAAACTATATAACATCAATATCAATAAAAATAAATTATGGATGCAACTGAACTAGCAAATATCACGAGAAGAGCATCATGATAAATAATAACAAAAAACTGAGAACAATATGGTGATGAACATCAATGTAATGAACTGGAATAAATAAAATAATATAATAAATATGCCTTAAAATATTAGAAAGATAATGTGATCGGCTTGGGCCTAACACGGGCTATATATAAAAGGTAGCTAGCGTGATCACACGTTAGTTTCATGATCTGCTAGCTATCACGGGCTACACTAAATCATGGGCTATAAGGTATGATCACATATCCACTAATACTTTCCAAACCTCCGACTAGTACATGGATCTAAATCACGACACGTTATAATACATATATCATGATGCACGGTCTATAATATCATGCACTATGATTGCGGTATATTTAATCATGAAGATATTACGGTAATCACTGATTAATCACGAAGCACATTACGACGATCACTGAGTAATCACAACAATAATATCTTATGACCAAGATCCACGTATACCAATCCGTGTTACCATCATGTCAGGAATCAATTATCTCAATACTAAATACATGAACCATAGAGACTATCAAATAAGAGAACTATCAGATAATATACTCGCCTGTGGTCTTGAGTAAAAGATGTAACTCGGTGTCTGAGCTGGTGTCTCACAGACCTATATATGAAATATCATGTCATTTGGGTGAAAAGAAGTGATAAATAAGTTAAAATACACTAAATATAATTTTCTAGGTCATTCCTAGGTCATATTAGCTAACTAGGTCAACCTTAGTCAAACTAGTCAAACTTAAGTTATATACAAGTTTCAAGGTCCACACTAAGGTAACTAATCTATATTGGTCACTAATTAGTTAACACTAGCTTGTATTAGCTATACTAAGTTATTACCTAGGTTTGTAAGTTATTACCTTAGTGTATAAGTAATACCTTAACCTATACTTACACTCTGTAACTTAATATCTTGGATACCTATCCTTAGCCTAGCACTGTATACTAAATAACTTAAACTATAGGTAATTATCTCTCTTAACTAGTATATTAATATCTACAATATGGTTATAATGTTATTACCTTAACTAATCGGCTATCCTTAACTGGTATTAATAACAACTGAAACTCTAACCTAATACCCAATCTAGTATCTCACTGACACCCACTGAACTTACCCTCAATACCTCACTGATACATATTAGTGTATACTCACTGATATACACAGTTATGTGTATCCACTAATACACACACATCATTGTGTATATAAATTGGATACACATTAGCTCTCTACCATCTGAGCACTAACATCCCCAATCCTCTTCCTCAATTTGAACTCTAATCTTATAACCCAACCACACACAGGTCATCAAACTCCCCTCAACATCAACACATAAATAACTTGTACCTTCACAGTTACCAGGTACCAATACATATAGGTAATCTAACTTGATCACCCAACATCACTCCTATGTAACTGAACACTCTCTCCCATCTTACTGTGCTACAACTGTTGCTCTCTAATTTCAACCCGAGCTCCTTACCAAGAGTTGTTGCTGCTACTGCAGTCTGATATATGGCCTGCACTTTCAGTGAAGCACTGCACTTACCTCTCTTACACACAAACATGTGTGTGTTGCAGTTACGCACACATTTGCTCACGAGCACTGTCACCCCTGATACTCGAGTGTATCAGGTACACTCACAGACCTGCTGCTACTTGCTTGCTAAATATTTCACTCGACACCATCAACACCAACATATGATCCCTCTTTCCTTCTCACTTCAGTGCACACACACACACAGTCACACTGTTAGCTCACACACACTCAGTCACACTACTGTCTCAAGTCATCCCCTATTCTTCTTGCTATGAACACCACATGCAAACATATCATAGACATAAGCAGTACTGCTTACTACTGTTGTGCTATGCTACCCTCCTCTATCACTTCCCAACACATACACCAATACACTCAACACATACTAACACACATATATAGCATATACATAACTAATACAACTATATAAATATAATCATCTATATATCATAATTGATACAATATTAGTCCATACCTTAAACACTTAGGGTGCATCCACTAGGATACCCATGATACTCATCCAATTAAAGTGTCAAAACCCCCAATTCTCCACACTAATCATTCACACATATCAAATACACATATAAATAACCGATGTAACAAATTACAAAGAAATTTGAAGAGTAATTACACAAATTATCCAAAATGAATCTCGTATTATACCGTATCACAAAATATCATGATACGCTCTACTCATGTCCAATTATGGACACGTATCTAGTCTAATATCATCAATCTAAGTCTAATTAGATCTAATTAGTCTTATGACACACACTTGATGCATGAATCTTAGAATTTTTCCAAAATAGGCACAAATCACCATATAAAAATCACAATAGGGGTACTATAAACCTATTTCTTGTTCCTATGGGTAGCCTTAAGCCAATGAAGGTTTTCTAATAGTTAAATGCATGAATTAGAGTCTATATTATAGGAAAAATTAGAATTTATCTATTAGGAGATGGATTTTCAATGAAAAATGCAAATGGACACAATTAGGACACAAGCTCTTTGTCAATTCCTCCTCCTTCAAGTGATCCTTGCAATCCAAGCTCTAATGCTCCTTAGATGATGTAATTGGAAGGGAATGAGAGTAAATTAGGGGTACACTTGGTATAAAATGAGTCAATTTGGGGAAGAACACAATTGGAGATCAAGACAGAATGAATTAATGAGAGGAGAGAGAGAGAGAGAGAGAGAGAGAGAGAGAGAGAGAGGCTCCCTCTATGGCCGGCCCACTTTTCCCTTTTCCCTTTCTCCTAGCAATATGAAATGTCTAATTTATCTCTACTAGTTAGTTATGAGAAGTTATTAGAGAGGGCTATATTAGAAAACTTCTAATTATTCATGAAATTAACATAATCTCCTAAATGGAATTAGTCTAATGGGCCTAGTTCAATGTTGGGCTCAATGTGTCATGAAAGCATAATTGGGTCTACTAATAACAAGTCCAAATAATAGGCTAGCCCATTAACTAATAAACAAAATAATACAACACAATATAATATAATATAATTAACTAGTAGTATAATATATAAATATTTAGTCACTAAATATAAAATATGCTAAATGGCAAAAAAATATTATCATCTAGAAATGTGGTAGTATCAACCAATCAGGGAGCTGCGTAAAGAAGAATCAACCGAGCTGAAGTCCTTGGATAAGAGAAACCGAGCATGAAGTTCTCGGCTAGGATTAGAAATTGTGGAGTAGTTGCATGGTCACGGACAACTGGTTGAGAACAAAGAAGATTCCTTGAACGATCTCCGAGGAATCAGAATCGTGTCATCCCGGAAGGACTGCATTAGCTGAAGTTATAGTAAGATAGCTAGCTAAAGTACTAGCAGATGAGTGCGAAACATCCATCAAGGCTTGATACCGACCTAAAAAGACAGCCGACTCATCGGATGGTTTGAGACGCCCAGTAAGGCTCACAGTCCAGCTGGGAAGATAGTCGTTCCATCCCAGATTATGTCTAATATGGCTAACAGAGCCAGTGACCTTCATATAGATAAGTCATGAATGCAAACGGCGATCAGCATTCATAAGAGGAGTAACATGAAGGAGTATAATATACAAAATTTTGTACATTTAGAATAGATGCATGGTATATAACATAGTTTGAGGAAAACATGTTTGAAGCAGTGAGACAATCATAACGCTTGAATTGCATAGATGTTCTTCATTACTTAGTACATTATTGATTATATTTCTAGAGTGATAGGGAAGGCCGAATGGTCAGAAAAGGGTAAGACGAACTCAACTAATTACAGTACAAAACTCTTAATTTAGATACGGGTATTACATTAATTATATTGCCATGAAACGGATCCTAAGGCAAAGACTAGAAAGACAACATAATCAGTTGGTGCAGATAACTAATGAACGTGCTTGTTTTGTAGCATGGACGAGAGGCCACTCCACCAGTGTATTCAATATACTGATACCCAACCAGATTGCATGCAGGGTGCAGGAAGAACTCACACGGATTCATTGATCGCTTAACGCATCAAGGTGTTGGACCGCACTTGGCGTCTTGGAGCGTGGTGCATGGACCTGGAGCTCACATATATAAGACATAATGTATGAAAATATCATCATCCAGAGTGTTTGATTCAATTGTAAGCCTAAGGGCATATTCATTATAGTTAGAGAGAGAGAGAGAGAGAGCACGAGCGACTTGTAATCTTGGCCTAACTTTGCTTGTAATCTTTGATTCATATCAATAAAGAGCTTGTTTTGGATTCAATACTTGTGTTTATTCTATGTTTCTCTATGACGACTCTGCGAACTAATTATCAACGGCCGTTTTATTTTCCTTGCGCGGGTGCAACTCTAGGCTATTGTGGCATCACGTCATGATGGGAACGGTTGTCTTGCGGGAGCGTTGGCGAGGTGATTCCCGTCCAGCGGGGGCGATCGACCATGTGGGAGATCGGGGCATGACATATTGGTATCAGAGCACGGCTTTACGTTCTTGGAATTTGTATCGAATCTTCCAGTTTTGAACTTGTGCATTGATGATTTGATAGACGTTATTTCTCGATGTTTCGATGAATGTTCCATATAATGAGTTAAAATATTTCAAAAATTTATACAAAGGATTATTGGAAGAAGATAGTTACGGGATGGCCTTTGTACCGAGTTGAGTCAGACCTTATGTGAGCAGACTCGTGCTAGAGTTAACAAGTTATACGAGAACCAGATTAGCTTTTCGCTGATGTTAGAAAATTGGTATATGAGACTTAAAATATCATTCAGATGGGACATCTATGCACACAACCGTTCACCTAAGTTTTCCTGAGTATCGTGCACCTAGACCCTTTGGCATGAGCAGGTTGCGAGCGAGATTTGGGTATTGTTCGGATAAGGACAAAGTCGGACTTAGAATGGGAATTGATAGAGAAGTTATCGGAGTTTCGCTAAGGCTAATATTTGGGAATTGTGTTTGGATTTTGAGATATAATTCGGACGGTTATTCGTATCGATAAGTTATGACTCAAAATATAGTTTGTATGGATGACTATCGATAGAGGTATATACGAGACTAAGTTTATCGAGATGACGTATATAGATAGCATAAGAGTTCTAAGGAACGAATTGGTGGATATACGAGTTAGCGATGCGAATACGATTGAGAATTTATTTAGATGACTCGATTCCTAAGTGGTGTAGGCGATAGTCTCAGGAACGAATAAGCGATTTGAGAATAGAGTAAAATTTAAAAGATTCATAGAGTATAGCTCCAATCCTGAGTGGTGTATTGGTCATCTTAGAAATATTCGAAAGAATCGTAGATTTCGGAATAGCAAATGAGTCTAGCAGTAAGCGACGTGATTGTGCAAAGCCTTAGTATAAGTAATGCCTAGCAAGTAAGCGAATTTGAAGGAATTGTGCGAGATTTGATTAGAATGAGTTAGAATGCGTAAACAAGTGATAAGGCTTATATCTGATAGGAATTCAGAGTGTTGGAATTAATATCTGGGTCGAAGAAACTTAGTGGATCATACAAGCGATTTCGAATTGAGTCAAATGGATTGAATCTTGAGTTTGAGATAGAATAATCGAGGATGCGATCAGGAGTTAGCGTGATGGAAGATAGCGCGCATGAAAAATCAAGATCGAGTAGGACATTGCTCGATAGAATTTGGCTTCAGTACAGATGTTAGGGTTTTAAAATTGGAAGACTTTATATGATATCGATAGTTGAAAGATATCATGGATTGATCCAAGTTAACAAATTTATGGTTTGATGATTGAGATAGGCGATAATGGACTTAATATTAAATTTGAACGAATGATCTTGAATCGAGTTCAAAAGATAATATTCGATATCAGGCCCAGATGAGAACGATTATTCCGTGGGAGCGCTGGCGTGATAATTTTACGTCCAGCGGGGATGATCGAACTCGCGGGAACATGTCCGATGATTATTTAGACGAACTCGATAAAATGGAACGTAACGAAGGTTGATAGACTTTGGCTTGAGGATTTGAACTTAGTTGTTTGAGGAATGCTAGAAGTAGACTACAAATTGATCGAACGATAATATTAAAGTTGGACAATTTAGCTAGATGAATTATGATCAAGACATGAACGGTTATTAGATGAATATGACTCGATGGATAAATATATAACTTGGATGAAACGAAGTATAAAGATAATGTGTCTTGATCATTTCGATGATAACCATAACGTTTGACATTCTTGTCTTATATGAGTGCAACTCCTTGCTTGCACATGCGCCACGCCCGGATTAGGACGATTATCCCGTGGGAGTGTTGGAGTGGTGACCTCACATCAGCGGGGATAATCGAACTTGCAGAAGACTGGAGCGTAATAATTGAAGGATCGTCTTGACTTATGGTTCGACACGATAAGACAAGTTTCAGGATACATGTGAATCGAAAGTGTTTCGAGGAGTAGTTAGTCTAGAACGTGAAGTAAGTTATGTTTGATGGTTTCATGAACGGATACTTGAATTATGTTGAACGACTTTGAATTTGTGATTGAGATAAAGAGTTAGAATTGAATCATGATTTGGTAGTCTAGACTATGAAAAGATTGGATATGTGGATCCTATCAGGTGTTTGAGGAGATAGAGTATATGAATCGTTATGTTTGACATACGACGTGGATATATCGTGGATTCGGTTTAACGAACGTGTCTTAGGAACGGCTTTATTGAAACGAACTCGGACCCTGTACAAATGAACATATTAATATAATAGGATGATCTGTGCTCGATGTTTAGAAATCTGAGTGAAATGAGCTTGGATAGAATATCCCGTATGAACAAACTGTGGTTTGACCTTAGAAACTTGGGGTGAACGTCATGCAACGAATTTGCACAGAGAGTCACAAACTCAAACTGTACCTATGACCTTATAAGCTGGCCTAGTAGCTAGACAGACGACCCTATGTCATGATTTGAACTGTAGTGAATGACTTCAGAGTATCGTTCGAAAAAATGATAGAACTGGGGCAAAAAGATATAAAGTTAGGACTTAGAACTGGGAGTGTATGCTAGCGACGTTGGTGTTAAAACGAACGCAATGGATGATAGGACTTAGATGATAATTGATTGATTGGATAGGTTATGTGATGGAGAGGAACAATACGGTATTGGAAATTTGTTGGACGGAACACTTATGATTGGAATTGGTGATATTCAAGATAAGTTGGTATAACAAATTGAATAGTTGCTTTAAAGATGTACGTTGCTAGTAATGCAATACTTGAATTTGATTGGAATTGGGGTAGATGATGACAAAAAGAACCAGAGTTCGGTTAGTCGAGTAGTGAAACAATCGACGATTCGAAAAAAATTATGAGTAGCTCGTCCGACTTCGCTATCACTAAGCTTGGTTGAAATACACATATTTGGGGGACACCTTGAATATGGGTACGATCCAGACTTAGCGGTATGTATAACTCGAATGCAGCTACAAGTGAAAAAAATTAGATTCGCATGGATGAGTATGGCAATTGGAGTAAGTTAGCCTCAGCCTAGACTTTCGTAAACGGAAGATTATAACATGCCCCGTATGAACGAGATAGTTCTGCGCTAAGGCGCAGTAAGGGACTAAGTCAGGGAACCTAATAATTGAACAATAGAGTCCTTTAATAAAATGGTTAAGCACACATGCGAAACAGAATAAGAAAACAAATAGAAAGTTATGTTCGATTGGACCAAAGAAGCGAAGGATTAGAACGTACCCCATGTTGGGAAAATTAGCTCTGTGCTAAAGCACAATAAAGACGGAGTCAGAAAACGTAGGCAATTCGTTGTGATGACTTTGGGTGATAGTAAATTTACTTAGCGAGAATTGGCGGTGGCTCGATATAGATCTTGATGCAAGACGAGATTGAAAGATTAGCTGAGATTCAAACTTGAAGTCTTGAGAATTTTCTGGATTGATTTTAGGCTTAACGCTGGGTTTCGATAGGCGATGTTAAGTAATCGGTCGAATATGTTTTGGGTTCGCATGGATAGAGTATAACAATTAGGCAAGTTTACCCTAAGCCTGAGTTTTTTAGGGCACATTGAGTTATAGAATACCCCGTGATTGATTAATATAGCCTAGCACTAGGCGCAGTAGAGTTTGAGTCAGGAAAAACAATGATTAATTTGAGTATAGTTCGATAGCATGGAACAATAGAGTTGTTTGATGAGATTGGCTAAGCGTGTACGTAGCATAAGATGAGGAAAGGAATAAATGTAGTATTTGAATAATCTTTGGAAGTTATGCGAGATATATAGAGTTTGGTTTAGAATTTGTACGATAATACGAATTCCGCTCAAGAAGTCTCGAGGACGAGACTGTTCTGAGTAGTGTATTATGTAACGACCCGCTCCACTCAACCCAGAGGGCTGATTCAAATGACACAAGTGTAGCGAACTGACCTACCTTGCTCAGCGAGATGACTCGTTTGATGCAAAGACATTCAGACTTAGAGTTTTAAATGGAGTTCAGACTTAGACTTTTCAGAGGCGCGGTCGAAGTCTCGTCGGTCGATGTGATTCATCGCTAAGGTGGGTGGCTCCGATGAATCTGTCTCTACTTAGTTGCACACTTAAGAAAATGGATGATACATGCTAGTTTCTAAGCAAAAACTTTGCATGCTAATAAAAAGATAGATGAACGGACATAGATAAGGAAATAATCCTGCCTTATCATGTGTATAGAATATAGAAACTCTGCCCTGCTAGTGCGTAACTTAGAATATTGACCTAATGGAGTAAGTTTCATATGTTGTTCCATAAAGTAGATCTCGTTTAAAATATTGATGTACTGTATCTCACAGAATGTAACACAGAGTAAGGGTAGATCATATTGCATACATAGACGAGAAAGACTATCAAGTAGTCGTTCTGAGTCAGGAGAAGAAAAGAAAAGAAAGCACTTGGGATATATATATCACCGAGGCAGTCTCCAATCAGGGAGCTGCATAGAGAAGAATCAACCGAGCTGAAGTCCTCGGATAAGAGAAATCGAGAATGAAGTTCTCGTCTAGGATTGGAAGTGGTGGAGTAGTTGCTTTGTTATGGACAACTGGTTGTGCATCAGGAAGAGTCCTCAAACGATCTTCCAGGCATCAAAATCATGTCGGCCTGGAAGGACTGAGCTAGCTGAAGTTCTAGTGCGATAGCTAGCTGAAGTACTAACAGGTGAGTGCGGAACATCCAGCAAGGCTTTCTACCGACTTGAAAAGATAGCCGACTCGTCGGATGGTTCGGGATGCCCAGTAAGGCCTGAAACCAAACTGGAAAGACAGTCGTTTCATCCCAGATTATATCTAATATGGTTAACAGAGCCAGTGACCTTCATATAGATAAGTCAGGAATGCATAACGGCGATCCGCATTCAGAAGAGGAGTAATATGAAGGAGTATAATTGTAAAACCCCTATCCCTAGAAACCGTATATGGCTTTTTAATTATTAATTAATAATTTAATGGTAGTAATTAGTGGCTAATTGAGAGAAATAGATTTTTATTAATTTTTATTTTAGGTATTGGTGCACTTAGGGAATTTATGGGACCATTAGGAATTTTTTCGAATTTATTTCATGTAGGAGACCCCTTGAGCAGTTGCTAGCTTAATGGTATGCATTAGTGTAATTCTAGAATTTTCTATAAGTATATACGTGTATATATACATATATACATATATATATATATATATATATATATATATATATATATATATATATATATATATAAGGAAATAGAAAAGAAAAGAAAAAAACTATTAATAATTATTAATAACTACAAACCATTACTAACTACTATCCAAACCATTCCTATGCAATAGCCGCCCCCCTAGCAAAAAAAATAAGCAGCCGTCCATATTTGCTAATAAGAAAATACCCTTTTTGCAATCAATAACAAGCATGCACCCCTTTGTGAGCCAGTAAAATCCGCGCCCAAGCAGACCCCTAACCCGCGAATACAACCCCCCCTTCTCTCTCTTCTTATATATATATTAACATTATTTCATCCCAAACCCTAACCCTAAATCAATCCAAACTCCTGCTCTTCCCATATAAACCTAGAGAGCGCCGCCACCACAGCCGGAGAACCCCGCCAGGCCGTCCAAATGAATCCCGACGACCGCGACCCCGTGCACTGAAATTTTTTGCAGCGAGGTACCTGTGTTCCGTAGTTATTTTCCGTCGCCTCGCTTAACCAAACGTCATCCCGTCTTCACCGGTATGCTCGCCCCTTAACCCTCTTCCGTATCTGTATGATAGTAGACCTCGAACAATACGTAACCATAGGCGAAAACAGTGACAAAGTTGGCAGAAATGACCAATTTTTGGGATCGCAGAAAACTGCGGTGATCACCCATGTTCCCGGATTCGTATCTCCCACCACAGAGATCCGAATTCGATGATTCTTTTTGGTATGCGTAGACCACTTGACCTAGTTTAATTTTTGTTAAATAACTCTAGATTATTAACTGCTGTAGGTAGAATTTAATTCGTTGAAAAATTCCGCGAACACACTTTTTCCAGATTTTCAAAAGTTGTGAAACGGAGCGCACCCCGCCAAACGGGACCGCCCCGCTGTGTACCAAGTGTACCAAACTATGTGTGCAGTATAACCGGACATGTGAGGGTTCGCAGAAACTGATTTGGACGCGTGTGCGCACAGAAATTAGCTCGTATCCGCGGACAAATCCCGTGTCACAACTTTTGCGAAAGTCGCGCACATTTTGTGCACGCTCGTCAGATTTTGATAAAAATTATGCCACTGGACTCATGGTAACACGCTGGTCCCGTGACCCAATTTTCACGTAATTCTGAGACAGTTGACCAAGTCGCCAATTGGCGGGCCCCACGGTTTACTTTTTGGGCAAAATTGTGTTCGGCCCACCGGAATCCATATTTGGACATACTGTTGGATTCGTGTTGACATCTAGAGTTTGTTTGACCTATAATTTATCCCATTTAGAGACTGTTACCCTTAGCACGCTTTTCGGTGCAAAGTGGGCCACACGTAGACCCCACTTTGATCCAAAATTATCGTTTTGCCCCTGTGTCCAAATTGGACGAAAGGAAAGTGCTTTCTAGCTATTTTGCTTATTCTGGAAACGTTGGTGATATCTATTTCAGCATCCAGAGACATTGTTCTGAGGTCATAGCTTTTGATCATGTGCGCGTGACATCTGGACGTTACACTTTGCAGCTTTCTTACCAAGCAAGATACATTGCCAAATTGCTTACAGTATTTTGCATGCTTAGTATATTCCTGTATATTTATTTCATTTTTGTTTATTTATTGCATGTGTAGTTCCTTTCAGTCATTACTATATATTAGATATGTTGACACACACTTGACACTTAGTATCATGAGAGGACAATCATTAGGCGTATGGGCTTTTAACCACTCTGGTAAACCGTAGTATATAGTTCATACTACGGGCATGTGTCGCGCTGGTCGCTACCCCCGAGGTATGTCAATTTCGGTAGAGTCGCGCTGGTCGCTACCTCCGAGGTATGACAATTTCTGAATTCCACTGGCGGTGTGTGAGTTGTGAGGCTTAGATCGAGTAGCCTACCCTTGCCCATACGTCGAAAAGTTATCCTCATTTGCATTCATATAGATTATCTTGTACATCTTACTTATATATTTTCAAATATTATGCATGTTTACTGTATTCAAATTGGCTTGCTTCTTGTATCTTGTTACGTCCCTCTGAGGACCTGGTCCCTTTCCAGGTGTATCTGTTCTTGAGTATTTGCAGGAGCGCAGATTTGGATGGTTACATATGTTTCGAGGATGTCTTCTCTTCGAGCCCCGTGGTCGTTAGCTGGTATTCTTATATTATTTTTATTGTGTTGTGCTTTTCCATTCGAGTTGGTAGTGGATTTGTTTCCATCCAACTATCATTCTTAGATACTTATTGAGATCTAGTTTTATAGACACTGGTTATTTATTATATTGATTTTCGTGGATAAGATTTAGATTGTACCATGTGACTTATGATAGATTTTTACCACTTGTGGATTGATATTCATATTACAGCGTACGTATGGGTTATGGTTTCCATATTTTGGAGTTGCTATATCCATGCGATTGGCATGCTTACGTGTCCTAGTCCTACGTATTATTGGGACTGGAGCGTGACAATAATGCACGACACTTTGCACATTTAGAATGGGTGCATGGTATATAACATAGTTTGAGTAAAACATGTCAGAGGCAGAGACACAATCATAACACTTGAACTGTATATATGTTCTTTATTACTTAGTAGATTATTGATTATATTGCTCGAGTGACAGGAAAGGCCGAATGGTAAGAAAAGGGTAAGACGAACTCAGCTAATTATAGTATGACACTCTTGATTTATATACGGGTTTTATATTTATTATATTGTCATAAAACTGATCCTAAGGCAAAGACTAGAAAGACAACATAATCAGTCGGTGCACATAACTAATGAACGTGCTTGTTTTGTGGCATGGGCGAGAGGTGTCACCTCCCAGTCCCAAAATACCGAGGGACTAGACACGTAGCAATGGCCAGCAACACCCTCCAATGGGCAAATCCAATTTAATGGACCCATTAGAGTGTACTTAAGCTGTAAAACAACAATAAAGGTCTATGAAATATGTCACATTCTAATCTTATCCATGGAAGATAAATACAATCAATATCAGCATAATAAAATATAAACCGACATCAAGTCTCAATAAAGTATCCCGAAAAACAACCCGATAATAAGTCTGATACAACAGTTCAATAGACAAGAAATAAAAGAGTCTAACAACAGCAAAGACTGAGTATAGATAAAACAGATACTTAGGAGAAATCCTCGGCCATCACCTCGTCCTCAGGTATCGGTATTGCTCCTGCTTCTGCTTCTGCTCATGTCCCGTATACCTCGGGATAGATCTCCTCTGTTATACCTGGGGATATAATCCGGATCCAGGTCCTCAGGGGACATAACAAGGTATAAGAATAACTCAAGCCAAATAAATACAGTATATAAAAATGTATCAATATGGCAAACTAAGTAATCAACTAAGTGATATGCAAGTGAGAGCATTAATCATACTTAGGCTGAAACTACTAAAGGCTCTAGGAAATCCATAGCAGCATTTATAACTCGAAGGGCCAGAACTTGTGCCAAAGCTCTGTTCAGAGTCTAAGGCACCTCCAAAAACTATATATATATATAATATAATCAGCCTTTGATATGGTAATACTCTCCCCACCCAATGTAATCTCATGTCTCATATCCATAACACGTAAGATCATGACCTCTAACTAATGCAGCGAGTCATAATGATAGCTATACATATAAAAAATCTATGTCATAAATCATGTAACCTATACAGAATCACCATGAATGATTCAAAAAGATTCTGTCTCATGAATAGTGTCAGGTGTCCTATGGTATGACATACTTGATAATACAAGCATGAAAATATATAGGATCGCGATATCAATTCTCTAGGTGACGTTACACAACTTCGCGTACGGTATTGACACCTGAATCTTATTTGGACGCTAAGCAACGTCACACGGTCCTAGATTGAACATATATATCACATAAATAAATTAAGGGAATAATATAAAGCAAGTATTGCAAGATTGGCAAGGTACACTTGCCTGGGATTTGGATTCCAACAGTTGCTCTGGTCTCTACGAGATCTTCAGGTACTCCTCCGGATGCTGAAATAGACATTACCATCATTCTCAGAAGATATAAAATAGCTAGGATTGCCTATCCATAAGTCCAATTTGGACACAGAGGCAAAACTGACAGTTTTTGGTCAAAGCGGGGTCCACATGTGGCCCACTTCGCACCAAAAAATGTACCAGAGACAAAGTTCTCCAAATTTGTCAAACTTAGTGTCTACAAGTCCAGAACGATGATACGAACCCAACAGAATATCCAAAACTGGATTCGATGAGCCGATCACAAAATTGCCTGTCAAGTGGAGCCGTGGGGCCCACGATACGAGATTTCGTCAACATTCTCAGAATGAACCAAACTTGGGTCACAGGACCAGCGTATCGCTATGAGTCCGACGGCGCAAGTTTTATTTCAAAACGACGAGCACACACAAAGTTACAATGAGTTTCAGAATAGGCCCTATACGGCGTAATTTTGACAGATACGCGTTGATTCCGGTGTGCACGCACATCCAAATCAACTTCCATAAAATCTTACACGTCTGTATTGATGGTGCGCACCTTTCGATGAAATTCGTACACGGCCAAGTTGCCTCGTTTAGCGGGGCACACCCAGTTCCGAAAAAAATTGGGTTTTAAATAACCAAGTTTTTGGTCAACTTCACCCTCGAATAAATTATAATCTGCAGTACAATAAATTAAACTAATTACAGGGTTTTAATCTCGGTTATATTATCTAATTAACTATTCAAGTGGATTTTAGAATTATTGAACAGGATGCACGTAAAACGGTCGTGAACCTGTGAGTTCGGGATAATTTCTGAATTATCAGAAATATGGGTTATTTTTTTTGTTTTTGTGTCGCGGTTTGCGACCGACAGAGGACACGATATCCCAAACAAGTTGCACGGGGTTCGAAAGGATTACACAGCGAACGTGTCGCAATAGACCGTTCAAATATCGACATGACGAGGAGAAAGAAATTCTCACCTGAACAGGGGATGGGTATCGACTACACGTGCACGGAGCGGCACGACGCACGTCGGCAGCGGGTTGCTGCGGTGGCGGTAGGTTGCTGTGTCGGAGGAGTATAATGCACGATACTTTGCATATTTAGAATGGATGCACGGTATATAACATAGTTTGAGTAAAATATGTCGGAGGCAGAGACACAATCATAACACTTGAATTGTATATATGTTCTTTATTACTTAGTAGATTATTGACTATATTGCTCAAGTGACAGAAAAGGCCGAATGGTAAGAAAATGGTAAGACGAACTCAGCTAATTATAGTATGACACTCTTGATTTATATACGGGTATTACATTCATTATATTGCCATAAAACTGATCCTAAGGCAAAGACTAGAAAGACAACATAATCAGTCGGTGCACATAACTAATGAACGTGCTTATTTTGTGGCGTGGGTGAGAGGCCTCCCCACCAGTACATTCAATATACTGATACCCAACCAGATTGCATGTAGGCTGCAGGGAGAACTTGCATCAAGGTGTTGGACCGCACTTGGCATCTTGGGGTATGGAAAACGGACCTGGAGCTCACATATATAAGACGTAATATATGTGAACATCATCATCTAGAGTGTTTGATTCAGTTGTAAGCCTAAGGGCATATTCAGTATAATTAGAGAGAGGGAGAGAGAGAGAGAGCACCAGCGAGTTGTAATCTCGGCCTAGTGTCGCTTCTAATCTTTACTTCATATCAATAAAGAGCTTGTTTTGGATTCAATACTTGTGTTTATTTTATGTTTTCGCTATGATGACTCTGCGAACTAGTTATCAATAGCCATTTCTGTCATGCCCCAATCCCAAAATACGTAGGACTAGAAATACGCAAGCATGCCAGTCATATGTATACGGAGACTTCAATATATGGAAACCATAACACACATACGCTGTAATATGAATAACAATTCACAAGTGGTATAAATTTATCACCAGTCACAGGCATAGCTAAATCTCATCCACAAAATCAAATATAAATGAATAAATAATCAATCAACTATATAACTGAATCTCAATATGAAGTATCAAAGAATGATAGTCGGGTGGAAACAAATTCACTGCCAAACTAGAATATAAAAGTAACCACAATAATAATATCAACTAATGAACAATGAGACTCGAAGAGAAGACCTCCTCGAAAGATAAGTAGCAAGTCCTGATCCGCGATCCTACGAATAATCATGATCACCTACACCTGGAAAGAGACCAGGTCCTCAGAGGGACATAACAAGATACATAGAAGCATGCCAATAAAGTACTGAAAATAAACATCCAATGGGTCGACTAACCATCTATGTGAATGCAGTTTGAGAACAACTTTCCAATACGTTGGCTATCTGGCTAAAATGGGATTGGCATAATTCTCTCGGAGATTCAGGGGCCTAAAAAGCATGTCGTCTTTTGAACGGCAGAGGCCGCCTGATAATATATAATATATAGTGGTCATCATGATCGCGCATCTCCGACGGAGCATATGGGTTACACAAGAAAAGTGCAAAGGAGCCCAAACGCCTTACTTGTTGTTCTCTCCACCCCATGCTCTAAGCATGTCACATCCATGACACGATGATATCTCTAATAACTGCCAAGTCTTCTAGCATACAAATTCTATTAGTAGTTATTCCCTATCGTACGTCCCATATGTACCGGAGGCCAAATCCGTCACGCAAGTCCGTGTCCTACATGAGACTCACTCTCGTATAACAGATGTGTCACGGCCAATAAAACATAATGATGCCTCCAAATCATGTGGTGGTCTCATAAAACTAGGTCGATATGAATATATAATAAAGATAAAATACGACGCCACCGTCATTATACCCAAGTTATTCTTGGACGCGCAGTTTATATAGCAGTTAAAATAAATGAACTAAATGGGCAAAAATAAAATAGATGCATCATATGAAATGTAAATCATAATACAATGGCAAGGTATACTTGCCTGACAAGAAAGCTGCGTAGTACCAATAACCTGCTCCTGAAGTCTCGCAGATAATCCAATGGTCCTATATACATATGATATAATACAATACATCATCAGTTATTACACTAGCACATACACAACCATAATTATACTGGACTCAGAGGGTACGCTAGGGGTGATACTGGTCAACTAACAGGGCCAAGTGTGCGTCTAACTATGCGGGTATCATGTCTTCAATACTGTATTAAATCAGACAATCAAACTAACATATGTCTAGCCAGCATATCGGTGTACACAAGGCAGACAATTCTCTAATATTTAGGTCGCAAGTCCTATGCCAATATGCAAGAAAATTCACAGTGTCCTAGGGTCGCACAATATCAATACATACATAGTGATAATTAGTTTTAGCATTTAATTACATATATCTATATTTATCAACTAATATTATATGTATACGCACACACATGTACGAGTATACTAGTCCTTGGGTTTACCGATACGGGTCTGAAGTCAACCAATTAAACCTATCATGAAGCAATACTAATCCCTAATAGCATACACAAGCACATAAAATTACGAAAGAGGGTAAGCTATGAACCTTGTTGTACGTGTACGAGGATGATGATGACGGCGATGAGGACGATGACGACGATGTCGATGATGTTGACGATGATGATGGTGAGATGATAATGACGATGATGGTGATGATGGTGAGATGATGATGATGATGATGGTGATGAGGATGATGATGGTTATGATGATGAACATGGATGGTCGGAGGAGATGCTCGATGGAGAGGAGTCCGAGAATGGCGAGGGGATCGGTCCGGCGAGGGCTGCTCAGTCGTAGGTTGGCGGTTCAGTGGGTGGTCGAGTCGACTGTACTCAGTCGAGAAGGGGGAGTGAGCAGGGAAGAGACTAGCAGCGGGGCTGCTGCTCGGCGGTCAGGGGGAGGTCCTGTCGTGACGCCCGGGGATGGTGCTGCTCACTGCTCCGACGGTGGAGAGGAGTCGAGGGGTGCTGCACAGTCGGGTGGTGTTAATGTGGTGGTGACTGGTGGCTATGGGGTCTCCGGCCGGTGTGATGGTAAGGAGAAGGAGGTCGATGGGTGAGATGGCCGGGGAAGACGACGTGGTGGTGTGGAGTCGGGGAGAAGGAAGTCGGGAATCTGTGGAGTGGAGGAGGTTGACTGGCGGTAAGTAGCGGATCAAAGGGGGAGAGACGGAGAGAAGAGAACGTGGAGGAGATGACTGCTGCACTGCTCGACTGTTGTCCGACGAGCTCAGACGGTTGGCTGTGCTGTTCAGGCGAGCTAGGATAAGGGAGATGATGGTTGTAGAGGCGAGCTGCTGGATGGCTGACGGTTTCGGTCTCCGGCGAGGTCTGCTCCGGCGAGGACCAGGCCTGGGGGGATGATGAATAGGAAAGGGTAGATGGTCGGCTAGGTTGGTTTTGGTTTAGGGTGGAGATGTGTAAAACAAGGAGGAAAGTTATATATATATATGTGTAGAAATAGGGTTGGGTGTTGACCTAGGTAGTTGGGTCGGTCAACATCCTTGAAAAAAGGGGATTTGGCTTTACATATAGATATTTGGAGGGATAGGATTGGTTTGTTTCAAAATGGAGGGCCAAGGATTAATGAGGGTTAATGTTGAGTGTTACACACTCCAAAAAATTATAGAAAAATTCACATGAAGGAAAAATAAGGTTTCTTCATGTATTGGTCCAATGGGGTATAGACACCTCAATGCACTTTTGCATAAAAGTGTCCAACAATTAGAAAATTACACAAAGTAAGATTTTGGGTTAATTTAATTAAATAAATATAATTGGTGTTCTAAAATTAATTAGAAGTACATGGGATTAAAATTAGATGGGACACAAGTGTCATGGACGTAGAAGACTTAGAATAGAATATTATCATAATTTGGGTTGCACAAAATGGATCAAGATTGTGTCCCCAATTTCGATTGGAACGCACAAGGATACTAAGTTAAATTTATTTAGAATTAAATATAAACGTTTGCGACGAATATTGTACGACTAAAATATAGCACAAGAGAGCATAATTATAAGTTACACAAAGGTCAGAATAGATGACTAGCACGTCTAGGACAAGGATATAAAATTTATAGGAAGGTAATGGCTAGTGAGGTGCTCCAATTATCGAAGCAACGGTAAGGTGCACTAAGTGATATAAATATTGTAAAATTATCTAAAATACAGTGTTCTATTTCAAATTGGATTCAAACTAACCCTAGTCTCTCTATCTAAGCCAAGTAGGCCTAATTTTGGTCGAGGGAGTTTACAATCTATCTAACTTAAAATAATTTCATCCTCGAAATTAAAATAAGGCATAATTTGTCAAATTCTTCACGTTCGTACATAAGGCAAGTCAATCGCAATCTCCTTGCAACAATTTAAAATCTATTCAAATTCATCGCAATCACCTTCAAAATTAAATTAACCATTATTTAAATTAAAATTTAACATATCGTACTATCTTCTCAATTTTTAAATAATCAATCATCCAAATCTAATTCAAATCGACATGACATCCCACATCAAAATTTGTATCACAATCTCAACTATCATAATCTCCTCTAGAAAATAATTCTAATCAAATATTATTTCTATTTTTAACTTAGGAATTTTTATACTCTTCAAATTTTTAATTTCAATTTATATCCTCAATATTTTCAATAGGTGATCCAACAATCAAAATTTAACTTCTAACTCAAATCATCAAATTATAAAAAATTTAAATCTAATTCACTAATTGTTCAAGTCTAAGATTCTATATTTATCCTCAAAATTTAAATTGATGATTCAACCTTCAATATTCAAAATTTAAATCATATGCTCAAGTATAAATATTTGGTCCGCAATATCAAAATTTTAAAATTCATTAAATCCTCATCATCTTAATCATTCTTCTAAAATTTCTCAAGATTAAAATGACTTGAATCTCTCAATATAATCTTGCTTGATCACAAAAAGAATTTTACCTCAAGTTAACAATGCAACTTCTACCCAACTTAGAATTTACCCATCTATCACATAAGGCTATACATTTAAGAAAGACTTCCTTAAATTATTAAATCGCGTTATTCAATCATCAAAAGTTTTAACACCAAATATATCACATATTATATGCCCTTAATTACAAAAGATAGTCACCAAATAATACGGTTGGCCTATGGGGTATATCTAGTACTCTTTATGTATCAAACTTATAACAAGCACAAGATTTCGTATTTCCGAAATAAGGAAAGACGAAAAATAATAATGAAGAATTCAAGGAGGAGGTGATAGAATACAAGTATGGGGATCAAAGCGATTAAAGGATTCAAAAGGGAGTTGTCAAGGCAGTTGTGGGTTAAAATCCTATTTTGGTAGATTCTTATTCACATGCTCATATCAGTACAGTTATGTAACCGATACGATATGCTCAGACATGTCTAGAGGCAAGGATATTCGTCTACTAGTCAACTATGTATCTTAATCCACGTAAAGTAGTTATGCGAAGAACGGACCAAGCACACTAAAGTTGTCCAGACCATATAAACCCCCTCAGCCAAAATTAGGCCTGCTTTGCTTAGATAGTGAAACTAGGGCTAGTTTGAGCCAAATAGAATTAGAACACGACATTTATTTAATTATGCAATAATTTATATCGTGTAGCGCACCTTACCGCTGCTTCGATAATTGGAGCACTTCACTAGCCGTTGCCTATATACGAATTTCACAACCTCATCTTAGACATGCCCGCCTACTATTCTGACCCTTGTGTAACTTATAATATTGCTCTCTTGTGCTATATTTAGTTGCATAATAAACATCGCGGACGTTAATTCTTAATTCTAAATAAATCCTGACTTTGTACCCTTGTGCGCCCAATCTTAATTAGGAACACAACATTTACAGTTTTGTGCAACCCGAATTTTATTAATATTCTACACTGTACCCTCTACGCCCCTGACACTTGTGGTCCACTTAAATTTAATCCCATGTACTCCAAATTAATTCTAGAACATCATGCGCGTTTCGATTTAATTAATTAAATCCAATTTTTGCCTTTGCACAATTTTCCAATTGTTGGGGACTTTTATGCAAAAATACATTGAGGTTTCCCCACCAGTGGACAATTCATAAGGAAATCTATTTTTTCCTTCAGGTAGATTTTTGTAATTTTCTGGATGTGCAAACGTGCGCACATCGCCCCGTATATTAAATCTACCCTTGCATTTAATTAATGAAAATAATAGCCCCAACACCCCTATGTGAGCCCAAGCCCAATCCCAAGATATAGAATCCAAGGCCTTTTCCAAGATGTTGACCAAGAAATAGGTCAAACATTCAACCCCCTTCACATATAAATACATTTTTTCCTTTTAATCAATCCCCAAAACAAAACCTAAAGAAATAACCAGCCGAACCCCCCATCACCCGTACTGTTCATCCCCTACCTCTGTCCGCCGCCGGAGCACTCGCCGGCGTAGCTCGTCACTACCTCACTAGACCCAGCCACCTGAACACCTCCACCTCAACTGCTCCTCGCCGAACTCCCAAACACCACCGCCACCACAGCATCTCCCACTTCATCTGCATCTTCTTCCTCCGTTTTCCCCCGCTGTCGGAGCCCGGTCACCCAACCCCGCGGTGCACCTCAGCAGCATCCCTCCTTGACGCCATGTCCTCCGTCGACCAACCCGACGTGCACGCCATCTGTCACTACCATATTTTAGGAAAAATGGTATTTTAGTAATTTCCTATTTAAATAATTATTGTGCATGGTAAATAATTTTTGTTGTATTATTTAATTGATGTTGGATGTTATTTAATTATTTTGGACTTATTTTAGTAGACTCAACTATTTTAGTTTGGACCCATGGACCAACATGAATTAAATAGTTAGATTTGGCCCATTTAGAAAGCCCATGGTTAAGGAGATGGATTAAATTAAATAAGTGATTAGACTAGAAGCTTCCTTCCTTAATTATTTCTTCATGAGAGGCCCCAAGGGGTACATTGGACATTTTATAATTGCTTGGGAGAGGGGCAAGGCCGGCCTATTAAAAGAGGGGGGAAATTTCTCTCTCCTCTCATTCTCATTCCAAATCTAGATCTAGAATTTCCCACTCCCAAATTCCCTCCATTCCCATTCCAATTCCCTACCAAATTCATTCCAAATTTTTTCCAATTCACCATTAGAAAGTTGAGAAGCAAGGATCTAGAAGGAGGAAGCAAGGATCTGCAAAGAGGAGCAAGGATCTACAATTTGGAAGCAAGTTCATCTCAATTGGAGGTTTCATTGGGAATCCATCTCCCAATAGGTATAATTCAGTTTTTCCCATTAAAATAGTTTCTAAATCTGAGATTTAATCATGTAAAATCAACATATATGTATGTACTACCCATAGGACTTTGTTTTGTGTTCATAGGAGACCCATGGAGAAAGTTATGGTGCTTTTTGTGTCAATTTTGTTGGAATTCCGAATTTACATTTTGTTGTGTGTGTCAATTGATCCTAAAGATCAATTGGACATGTGCTTATGTGTTTGGGGCTTGTGTCGTGTCCATATTTGGGTACATGTGGTTCGTATCCCAACTATTTGGTGATATGTGTCATTTTGGGGGTTTTCCCTCCGACACGGGGCTTTGAACATGTCGTATTTTAACACGGACACATAGATCTACTTTTGACACTTTGATTTGTTCATAAATATTATTTGTGACTTGTTTGTGTCCTTCGGGGTACAATTGGTTGTGTGTTGGACTCGTGTCGCATGCGTATCCTAGATCTAGTGGGATACGGTGTGATACTCTCCAAATTTGGTGTGTTTTGTGTAGATCTAATTATTTATGCTTTAAATTCTTCATTTATAATTAGTAAATATATATAGATATTATATATTATTTTAGTGTATTTATTATGATATTTATTGTAGCATAGATCTATATATTTCTATGTGTTCTAATGTGATGTATAAATATATATATGTAGCTTTCTTGCATGCAAATATATATGTACTTATGTTAATAACATAAATTATACATAAATGTTTTATAAAATATATTATGTGTTTAAATGTGTAATTATATTATTTATAATTATTATGTAATTATTTGGATATTAATGAATGTATTTTTATGTGTGCTTCTAGCCATGTAAAATATGTACATTAATATGTGCATTGTGTTTAGTAATTATTAATATTTTAATGTGCAAGTTTATGTGTATATATATATAAGTATATATATTTATTAAATTATTTTATATATGTATATATATATATATTTATTTATATTGATTTATAGTTATTAATATATAGATTATATATATATTTCTTTTGGCGACAGCAGCTTTTAATGACAGTTTTTGTCATTAATATACCGTGGGCAGCAGCAGCCGCTGTAGCTATTAATGACAATTATGTCATTAATAGCAGCGGGCGGGATTTAGACAGCGGTACTTGCGACAGTTTTCTGTGACAGTTGTTTAACTGTCACCAATTGAGCAGCAGTGGTTTATATATAGAGTTTCTGCGACAGATTTTCTGTGACAGTTGAGACTGTCACTATAAGCTGTTTTATTTAAATTGTATTTTCAGCTCACTGTTTTCAGTGACAATTTGGCAGATTTAAATTATATATTACATATTATATTTGTATATATATATGTATATATAGGTGTTTTGTGAGGTATAATACTAATAATCATATATTATTCTATTTGGTTTGTATATACATTATTTAGAGTGTGCATTATTTGTATTATTAGTATTCTTGTGTGGGTATCTTTTGGGATCTAATTTTGATTTCCTAAATTGTTGTATTTTATTTCCATATTATTTTATATAGAGGTTTTGTGAGGATGACCTTGGTTTGACCATGTTTGACTTTAGTTGACTTTAGAGTTGACCATAGTTGACTTTTAACTTAGAATTGATTTATTGACCTAGAAGTTGACTAGTTTGACTTGTTCTCTTTCCGGGACCTTGTTTTAATGTGGTATTCCATATCTAGGTCTTCGAGGCACCGAGTCAGACATCTGTGAGACTGTTCTTTGAATTTCAGGCGAGTACATTCTCTGATAGTTTCTCATTTATGATATCCTCTATGTTCGTTGTATCTAGTGTAGATTTACATGTTTCTCTCGACACTATGGTTACACGGATTGGTATATCCGGATCTCGTCATGAGATGTTATTCCTTGGTATATGGTGTATATGGTGCAAGTATTATTTTATTGGTTATCTTGTACATGTACAGACACCGATTTTCGGGAGGAGTCGCTCTCTTCTTGGGGAATCTAGTGCCATAGCATACCGTGGTTGGATCTATTATACCAGTTGGGGGTGGGGAGTATTAGTATAGATATGTGATCAAATCCCTATTGAATAAAGTATTGGTAAGCGAATAGTGTTGATCATGCACCGCACGTATGATTAGCCAGGCCGCATTGTATCTTGCCCAAGCCGATCACATGTTAAGCTAGTACTCACACACTTAGTCATTAGTATTATTGTTTCATTGGCATATTGTTCATTATTGTATTTCTTTCCAGTATTTCCTTATTGTCTATATATCTCTTGTATCTATTTTGTGCATCTTGTTTATCCACAGCTATTTACTGTTACATAGTTTTTATCATGGATTAGAACTGCTGTTAGAGATGTACTCTGCTCCTTTCCTGACTGGATATATTTTTCCAGATGACACTGAGGAGTACCCTACCTATTATGGACCCCAGGATATTGTGGGTTTAGATTCGGAGACCCTGGCTCAAGAGGGACTTATCCCAACTGAGACAGATGACCCTGGAGTGTAGCTTTGTAGTATGATAGTATTCTTTTGTACTGGATTTGTCTCCAGCTTATTTTTGTTACTCTTCAGACTCATTGATGTATTATTTTAAACTCATGAGTTGTATGATAACTATTCTATTCTTATCTGATTCGTGCTCATTCTATCTTAGTTCTGTGATTGAGTATTCTATTATTATTGGTGGTTCATTACTTTAGATAGACTATCTAGACAGCGTTCTACCGCCGATTCTGCGGCGTAGGCTGGACGTTGTTTCCGACTAGTATCCTTACATCGGGTATGGGTCGTGACACGTTTTTGGTGGTGGCCCATGCAGGTCAAGCTTCACAAGTATGTGACATCGTGGTAGTGCGACAACTTAGTTGTACTACTGCGAGCCTGCGATAGGATATAGGATATAGGCTGAGATACTCAATCACATCTAGGAAAATTCTTTTGATTCAACTATTCTCCTTTGACATTGATACTTGATCCCTTAAACTGTCCTTTCCTTGATGTCTTACATCATGTGCCATATTGATCCTCATTCCGTCTTTTTATGAGACATACTCGGAGATACTTGCGGAGGCACGCAAGGTTGAGCGGGATCTGGGTTTGAAGACCAAGAGAGACCGTGATTCTTTTCTGGGGGCCAACGGCAGTGCAGTATCTGCCAAACGTCCTCATTTCCAGTCCAGACCTTTCCAGCAGCCACAGCAGAACCAGACTCCAGCTAGAGCGCCTTTTCACTAGGCACCTCAGCAGCAGAGACAGTTACAGCAAGCTCCATGCAACTTTTGCAAGAAGCCCGGCCATATCTGGGAAGTTTGCAGGAGGAGGCTAGGAGTTTGTTTGTATTGTGGTACTGAAGGGCATCAATCGAGGGAGTATCCTCGTCGTGCAGTTCAGGGAGCAGCTCCAGCTCCGAGGACACAGACGAGACCACCTGCAGCACAGCCGAGGGGACCGCTTCCGACACAGCAGCAGCGTTTTGTCCAACATCAACAGCACGGAGGTGCTCGACAGGGACGAGCGTTTGCTATGACCATCGAAGAGAAGGAACCCACCGGAGATGTTATCGCAGGTTCTATTCTTCTTGATTCTATTCCAGCTTTAGCTTTGTTTGATAGTGGTGCTTCCCATAGTTTTCTATCTATTTTTTTTGCTCTGAAGCATGGTTTGGTAGCTGAGTCTTTGCTTAGGACTTGCAAGATCATGACCGGGGGAGGTATTATCCTGGTTAATGATATTTGCAAAGATCGGAGAGTTACTCTGGGAGGCCGGGAGTTGAGTGCGTGTCTACTTGTAATGCCATTTCCGAGCTACGATATTGTACTTGGGATGGATTGGTTGAGTAGGCACCGTGCTAGCATAGACTGTAGAGGAGGTAGAGTTTTGTTTGGTTCGCCAGGAGAGCCAGAGTTCGAGTTTGCTAGAGGAGCTGCGGAGCAGGGGGAAGGCATTATTTGTGGAGCTATGGTGGAAGACAAGGAGTTGCCACATCCGTTGATAGCAGAATTCTTGGATGTGTTTCCTGAGGAATTGCCAAGATTTCCGCCAGATCGAGATGTTGAATTTTCTATAGACTTGGTGCCAGGTGCAGAACCAATTTCGCAATATGTCTATAAAGTAAACAATAGCAAGCTGGTCGAGTTGAAGAAGCAGGTGGATGAATTGTAGGATAAGGGGCTTATCAGATCGAGTTCTTCACCATGGGGAGTCCCGGTATTGTTTGTACCGAAGAAGGATGGATCGGTGCGCATGTGCATTGATTAGAGGGCTTTGAATAATCTCACTATCAAGAATAAGTATCCTTTGCCATGGATTGATGATCTGTTTGATCAGTTGAGTGGTGCGAAGGTATTTTCTAAGATAGATTTGAGATCAGGCTACCATCAAGTGAAGGTGAAGCCGGAGGACATACCGAAGACTGCTTTTAGAACTCGGTATGGTCAGTACGAGTTTATGGTGATGCCGTTTGGTTTGACTAATGCACCGGCGGTATTTATGAACTTGATGAACAAGGTATTCCACCAGTACCTTGACAAGTTTGTGGTGGTGTTCATCGACGACATACTCATATACTCGAGGACACCGGAGGAGCATGAGGAGCATTTGAGGATTGTGTTGGATGTGCTGAGGAAGGAGAAGCTGTATGGGAAGTTGTCCAAATGTGAGTTTTTCTTGGACAAAGTAGAATTCTTGGGGCATGTTGTGACTGGTGATGGTATTTCAGTGGATCCGAAGAAGATTTCAGCAGTGGAATCTTGGAAGACTCCGAGTTCGGTAGCAGAGATCAGGAGTTTCTTGGGATTGGTAGGCTACTACAGGAAGTTTGTGCAAGATTTTTCGAGGATTGTCGAGCCGATGACCAGACTCACAAGGAAGGATATAGAGTTTGTTTGGACGGAGGATTGCCAGGTTGCTTTTGAGGAGTTGAAGAAGAGGTTGACGTCTGCTCCTATTTTGACGTTGCCATCAGGGTCCGGAGGTTTCACTATTTATAGTGATGCATCGGGGAAGGGTTTAGGTTGTGTTCTTCAGCAGCATGGAAAAGTGATTGCCTATGCATCCAGGCAATTGCGTCCTCATGAAAAGAACTATCCTACCCATGATTTGGAGTTAGCAGCTGTCATATTCGCCCTGAAGTTGTGGAAACATTATTTGTACGGAGAGCGTGTGGAGATCTTCACAGACCACAAAAGCTTGAGGTACATTTTCACGCAGAAGGAGTTGAACATGAGGCAGCATCGGTGGTTGGAATTGATGAAGGATTTTGATATCTCTTTGCAATATCATCATGGGAAAGCCAATGTAGTTGCCGATACTTTGAGCAGGTATCCGGTAGCTATGTTCTTAACGCAGGATCGATATTTGTTGGAGGACTTGGAGAGCTTGGGCATTGAGGTGATTGTTCCTGGGTGTGCTATGCAGATGTGGGGATTACAGATACACTCAGATTTGATGGACAGGATTAAGGCAGCACAGTATGATGACGTATCTTTGAGGAGTATCAGAGCTCAAGTGAGAGCAGGATTGGAGGATGATTTCACTATTGCATAGGATGGATCTTTGAGGCATGGAGTTAGATTGTGTGTGCTTAGTGGGGAGTTGAGTGAGGAGGTGTTGCAGGAAGCGCATTGCTCTCAGTATTCCATACATCCAGGTGCTAACAAGATGTATCGGGATATGCGAGAGAGTTTGTGGTGGTATGGCATGAAGAGGGAAGTGGCACAGTTTGTATCCAGATGCTTAGTGTGCCAGCAGGTAAAAGCCGAGAGGCAGAGGCCAGGAGGGTTACTTCAGCCATTACCCATTCCAGAGTGGAAGTGGGAACACATTACTATGGATTTTGTGTCCGGACTTCCACGATCTCCAGGAGGGAAAGACGCGATTTGGGTCATTGTTGATAGGTTGACCAAGTCGGCCCACTTTTTGCCTTTCAAGGTGGGTTTGTCTACGGAGAAGCTGGCAGAGATGTATGTGAGGCAGATCGTTAGGATACATGGAGTTCCCGTCAGCATAGTCTCAGATCGGGATAGTCGTTTCACTTCTCATTTCTGGAGGAGTTTGCAGGAGAGTTTGGGCACTCAGCTCAAGTTCAGTACTGCATATCATCCCCAGACAGATGGGCAGTCAGAGAGGACTATCCAGACTCTCGAGGATATGTTGCGCACTTGTGTACTAGATTTTGGGGGTTCTTGGGAGGACCATCTCCATTTGGTAGAGTTTGCTTACAACAACAGTTACCAGGCCAGTATAGAGATGTCACCTTTTGAAGCTCTATATGGTCGGAGGTGTCGTACTCCTTTGTCTTGGGACGATGTTGGAGAGAGAGTTTTGCTTGGGCCAGAGATGGTTGTGGATGCAGCAGAGAAGGTTCAGTTGATCAGAGACAGACTTCGAGTGGCGCAGGACAGACAGCGGCATTGGGCCGATAGCCATCGGAGACCTTTGGAGTTCGAGGTATAGTTTAAATTTTGTTTGTGCTTGTTCTTGTTTGTTATAGATTAAGTTCTTAAGATGGTGTTTTGTTCTAGGTGGGTGGTTTGGTGTTTCTGATGATTTCTCAGACACGAGGCACGATTCGCTTCGGTGGAGGCGAAAAGCTTAGTCCGTGATTCATCGGACCTTTCACTATTCTAGAGAGGGTCGGTGCAGTTGCTTATAGACTAGACTTGCCACCTGCATTGGAGGGAGTGCACAACGTATTTCATGTGTCGCAGTTGAGACGATACGTGGCAGATCCTAGTCATGTATTGGATCACTCAGAGATAGAGGTGTGCCCTACTCTTAGCTATCCAGAGCAGCCAGTTGAGATTCTGGATCGGAGAGAGAAGGTGCTGAGGAACCAGACTATTCCTTTGGTATGCGTCGCATGGAGGCATCACTCTCCGGGGGAGTCTACCTAGGAGAGAGAGGATGACATGCGAGAGCGTTATCCATATTTGTTTGTACCTTGAGGTATGTTATTTTCTAGTTATGTTCTGTTCATTAGTTAATTGTGATTCTTTAGTTCTGTTCTGTGATTTTCTGGGGGTAGTTTTCATCTTTAAATTTCGAGGACGAAATTATTTTAAGGAGGGTAGACTTGTCACTACCACATTTTAGGAAAAAGGGTATTTTAGTAATTTCCTATTTAAATAATTATTGTGCATGGTAAATAATTTTTGTTGTATTATTTAATTGATGTTGGATGTTATTTAATTATTTTGGACTTATTTTAGTAGACCCAACTATTTTAGTTTGGACCCATGGACCAACATGAATTAAATAGTTAGATTCGGCCCATTTAGAAAGCCCATGGTTAAGGAGATGGATTAAATTAATTAAGTGATTAGACTAGAAGCTTCCTTCCTTAATTATTTCTTCATGAGAGGCCCCAAGGGGTACATTGGATATTTTACAATTGCTTGGGAGAGGGGCAAGGCCGGCCTATTAAAAGAGGGGGAAAATTTCTCTCTCCTCTCATTCTCATTCCAAATCTAGATCTAGAATTTTCCACTCCCAAATTCCCTCCATTCCCATTCCAATTCCCTACCAAATTCATTCCAAATTCTTTCCAATTCACCATTAGAAAGTTGAGAAGCAAGGATATAGAAGGAGGAAGCAAGGATCTATAAAGAGGAGCAAGGATTTACAATTTGGAAACAAGTTCATCTCAATTGGAGGTTTCATTGGGAATCCATCTCCCAATAGGTATAATTCAGTTTTTCCCATTAAAATAGCTTCTAAATCTGAGATTTAATCATGTAAAATCAACATATATGTATGTACTACCCATAGGACTTTGTTTTGTGTTCATAGGAGACCCATGGAGAAAGTTATGGTACTTTTTGTGTCAATTTTGTTGGAATTCCGAATTTAGATTTTGTTGTGTGTGTCAATTGATCCTATAGATCAATTGGACATGTGATTATGTTATTGGGGCTTGTGTCATGTCCATATTTGGGTACATGTGGTTCGTATCCTAACTATTTGGTGATATGTGTCATTTTGGGGGTTTTTCCTCCGACACGGGGCTTTGAACATGTCGTATTTTGATACGGACACATAGATCTACTTTTGACACTTTGATTTGTTCATAAATATTATTTGTGACTTGTTTGTGTCCTTCGGGGTGCAATTGGTTGTGTGTTGGACTCGTGTCGCATGCGTATCCTAGATCTAGTGGGATACGGTGTGATACTCTCCAAATTTGGTGTGTTTTGTGTAGATCTAATTATTTATGCTTTAAATTCTTCATTTATAATTAGTAAATATATATAGATATTATATATTATTTTAGTGTATTTATTATGATATTTATTGTAGCATAGATCTATATATTTCTATGTGTTCTAATGTGATGTATAAATATATATATGTAGCTTTCTTGCATGCAAATATATATGTACTTATGTTAATAACATAAATTATACATAAATGTTTTATAAAATATATTATGTGTTTAAATGTGTAATTATATTATTTATAATTATTATGTAATTATTTGGATATTAATGAATGTATTTTTATGTGTGCTTCTAGCCATGTAAAATATGTACATTAATATGTGCATTGTGTTTAGTAATTATTAATATTTTAATGTGCAAGTTTATGTGTATATATATATAAGTATATATATTTATTAAATTATTTTATATATGTATATATATATATATATTTATTTATATTGATTTATAGTTATTAATATATAGATTATATATATATTTCTTTTGGCGACAGCAGCTTTTAATGACAGTTTTTGTCATTAATATACCGTGGGCAGCAGCAGCCGCTGTAGCTATTAATGACAATTATGTCATTAATAGCAGCGGGCGGGATTTAGACAGCGGTATTTGCGACAGTTTTCTGTGACAGTTGTTTAACTGTCACCAATTGAGCAGCAGTGGTTTATATATAGAGTTTCTGCGACAGATTTTCTGTGACAGTTGAGACTGTCACTATAAGCTGTTTTATTTAAATTATATTTTTAGCTCACTGTTTTCAGTGACGATTTGACAGATTTAAATTATATATTACATATTATATTTGTATATATATATATATGTATATATATAGGTGTTTTGTGAGGTATAATACTAATAATAATATATTATTCTATTTGGTTTGTATATACATATTTAGAGTGTGCATTATTTGTATTATTAGTATTCTTGTGTGGGTATCTTTTGGGATCTAATTTTGATTTCCTAAATTGTTGTATTTTATTTCCATATTATTTTATATAGAGGTTTTGTGAGGATGACCTTGGTTTGACCATGTTTGACTTTAGTTGACTTTAGAGTTGACCATAGTTGACTTTTAACTTAGAATTGATTTATTGACCTAGAAGTTGACTAGTTTGACTTGTTCTCTTTTCGGGACCTTGTTTTAATGTGGTATTCCATATCTAGGTCTTCGAGGCACCGAGTCAGACATCTGTGAGACTGTTCTTTGGATTTCAGGCGAGTACATTCTCTGATAGTTTCTCATTTATGATATCCTCTATGTTCGTTGTATCTAGTGTAGATTTACATGTTTCTCTCGATACTATGGTTACACGGATTGGTATATCCGGATCTCATCATGAGATATTATTCCTTGGTATATGGTGTATATGGTGCAAGTATTATTTCATTGGTTATCTTGTACATGTACAGACACCGATTTTCGGGAGGAGTCGCTCTCTTCTTACCGTGGTTGGATCTATTATACCAGTTGGGGGTGGGGAGTATTAGTATAGATATGTGATCAAATCCCTATTGAATAAAGTATTGGTAAGCGAATAGTGTTGATCATGCACCGCACGTATGATTAGCCAGGCCGCATTGTATCTTGCCCAAGCTGATCACATGTTAAGCTAGTACTCACACACTTAGTCATTAGTATTATTGTTTCATTGGCATATTGTTCATTATTGTATTTCTTTCCAGTATTTCCTTATTGTCTATATATCTCTTGTATCTATTTTGTGCATCTTGTTTATCCACAGCTATTTACTATTACATAGTTTTTATCATGGATTAGAACTGCTGTTAGAGATGTACTCTGCTCCTTTCCTGACTGGATATATTTTTCCAGATGACACTGAGGAGTAACCTACCTATTATGGACCCCAGGATGTTGTGGGTTTAGATTCGGAGACCCTGGCTCAAGAGGGACTTATCCCAACTGAGACAGTTGACCCTGGAGTGTAGCTTTGTAGTATGATAGTATTCTTTTGTACTGGATTTGTCTCCAGCTTATTTTTGTTACTCTTCAGACTCATTGATGTATTATTTTAAACTCATGAGTTGTATGATGACTATTCTATTCTTATCTGATTCGTGCTCATTCTATCTTAGTTCTGTGATTGAGTATTCTATTATTATTGGTGGTTCATTACTTTAGATAGACTATCTAGACAGCGTTCTACCGCCGATTCTGCGGCGTAGGCTGGACGTTGTTTCCGACTAGTATCCTTACATCGGGTACGAGTCGTGACACCATCAGATCGCTATCCTCGTCGAGCCGCTGCCGACTCCCATCTCGACTGAACCCAACCATCACAGCTGTCATCCTTCTCCCTCTGATTTCTTCTCGAGCCGCCTCTTTCCCTCACCGGAGAACGGAGCCACGGCCACCCAGCACCAGACCTCCACCATCTCTTCATCTTCCTCCTCCCGATCATCCACCACAAACCACCAGCACGACTCATTCCCTGCTCCTCCTCCTGCTCCCTGTCCTCCTTGCCTGACCTCCCCTCGCCTGGCCGGAACAGTAGCCCATCCACACCACCATCATCCCTAACACCATCACCATTAGCATCATCATCTCACCATCACCACAACTCCTCATAATCATCATCCCCTCATCGTCATCTCCTCCTCATCATCGTCGTTATCATCAACATCTCGGTTTATCATCATCGCATCGTCGTCATTTCATCACCATCGTTATCATCATCATCTCGGTTCATCATCATCACATCGTCATCATCTCATCACCATCATTATCATCATCATCTCGCTTCATCATTATCTTAGCATCGTCATCATCATCATCAGCACCACCACCATCATCCTCGTCTCAATTCATCATCATCATTCCATCACCTTCACCATCATCATTATCTCACCATCATCCCTTCATCATCATCACCTCATCATCACCTCACCATTCATTATCATCATCAGCACTGTCGTCAACTTCATCATCATCGTTATAGTCATTTACCATCGTCATCATCATCGTCAACCTCACCGTCGTACCCGTGTGCGTACCCCAAGGTACGAACCTGTCCAACTTCTTTTTTATGTGTGCTTGTGTGTATGCCAGTAGGATATTAGTATTGTTTATTGACTGTTAGTTGATATCGGACCCTGATTCGGTGAACCCAGTGCTGAGTACACAAACTCGTACTCGCACGCGTATAGTATTCAGTTTGATATATCTATATATATATTTAGTATAGGCATACTATTCAACTTGGTATACGTATAATTATTGGATGATATATATATATATGGTATATATGTATATTATAATTAATTATATGCTAATAATAATTAGAACTATATATATTCAGACTGTACGACCCTAGGACACTGTGGACTGTCCCGTACTTACCCTGACCATGTCGACCCTAAGAACTTGTGAATTGTCCGCCTTGCGTACATTAACGTACTGGCGTAGACACATGTCAGTTGACTGACTGATTTCGTACAGTACTTGAAGACGCGACACCCGCGAAATTTCACTCGTAATTTACCGTGTTAGATGACTAGTGTTACCCCTAGTGTACCCCCTGAGTCCAGTATAAATATGGCTGTGTATGTGCTAGTGTAATGACTAATGATTTTATTGTATTATATTTATGTGTACATAGGATATTGGATTTGTTCTGCGCGACTTCTGGAGCAGGTTATTAGTACATCGCAGCTTTCTTGTCAGGCAAGTATACCTTGCCATTGTACTGTTATTCATATTCCATATGTTGCATGCATCTTTATTTTCTGTCTTTAGTTCATATATTTTAACTGTTATATAAATTGCGCGCGACGGTGTCGTCGCGATATATTTTTATTTATGTATTTGCATTGACCTTGTTTATGAGACTACCCCATTATCATGTAGCATCATTAGGTTCATTGGCCGTGACACAGTCGTTACACGAGTGTGAGTCACATATAGATTACGGACTACATGACCCGTCTGGCCTCCTGTACGTATGGGTCGTGCGTTAGGAATAACTGTTGTTAGAAATTTTGCATGCTAGTAGACCTGGCGATTATTAGAGGTTTATCGTGTCATGGACATGACATGCTTAGAGCATGGGGTAGGGAGAACAACAAGTACCGTATTTGAGCTCCTTTGTACTTTTTCTATTGTGCGCCCGAATTTTCCGCCGGAGATATGGGTGGTGATGACCACTATATATTATATTATTATCAGGCGGGCCTCCGGCGTTCGAAAGACGACGTGCCTTTGTAGGCCCCTGGATCTCCAAAAGAGAACCATGCCAAATCCCAGTTTTCAGCCAGATAGCTCACTTGTGGGGAAAGTTGTTCTTAACTGCATTCACTTAGACGGTTAGGCGACCTCATTGGATATTTATTTCAGTACTTTATTGGCTTGTTTTTATGTATCTTGTTATGTCCCTCTGAGGACCTGGCTCTTCCAGGTGTATCTGTTCTTGAGTGTTCGCAGGAGCGCATATTCGGATGGTTACCTACGCTTCGTGGATGTCTTCTCTTCGAGCCGTGAATGATAGCTGGTATTCTTATATCGTGTTGGTTGTGGTGTACTTATAATGTATTTGTCCTTATATTCTAGTTGGTAGTGGATTTATTTCCATCCAGCTATTATCTTCAGATACTTTGTGTCTAGATCTAGTTCATAGATCCGGGTTATTTATTATTATTTGATTCTCGTGGATGAGATTTAGATGATACCCTGTGACTTGTGACATATGTTTTTACCACTTATGGATTGATATTCATATTACAGCGTACGTGTGGATTTTGGTTTCCATATATTGGAGTTGCCATATCCATGCGGTTGGCATGCTTTCGTATCCTAGTCCTATGTATTTTTGGACTGGGGCGTGACATATTTTTGTGGTGGCCCATGCAAGTCGAGAGCATATTGTCTCGGTTACGTTACTGTACCGAACAAGCCTGCACCTAGGACTAGAGTATAGGATCTCATCCACAGTGACTATGATTCACCTTCCTTTCAATCTATTCTATTTGGAAAAAAAATTGCATCTTGCTTGATTCATGTGCTTTCCTTAATAGTTCTTTGAGTATAGCCTTCTGCTAGAATATAGGAACCCCTGTTATTAGGATGATAATTAGGGTAGCACACCTATTAAAAATACAACGAGAATATAGACACACCACTAAGTTTAGAATATCTAGTGAACCTAGAATTCCTTATCTATAGATTGGTTTACCATTACCCCTTGATGTATTATGAGGACCTGTGCGTAGTATAGATACTACTAGAGATGGTTAAAAGTCTTACCATAATGTTGACCCTAGTATTGAGGAACCAATAGAAAACCAAAATTGAATATTAGGACTGAACCTAACCTTCGCAGTTAGATAAGTATTGGAAAACTATAAATTTAGATTCTTGTCTTAAGATAAGCAGACAGTACCTTAGAAAGCCAAGAGTAATGCATAGAATATCTTCCTAATCATACCTCAAACACAGAGACTAGCACCTCACTCCCCTTTAGAAAACCATGATGCTATCTATAGCCCCTATTTTAAATTTTATATATTATTTCTCTGCGGCCTTAACGTTCGCTAATTGCGCGACGAATAAATTATCTCCTTCCTTCTTCATCTTTCAGCTCGTGCCACTTGACACCTCTAATTATAGACCAAGTGATCGTATTCTATGGTAGGATATATAGTTTGCTAAAGTTATAGTTGTAATCTTTAATTTTGAATTGTGTGCCTTATAGTTAGAACCTGATAGTTGAGTTGTTCAATTAGATTATGATGATTATCCCTAGTTGTAGATCACGTAACTTGTACCCTCACCTCGATACAAGTTATATTCCCTTCCCTTGAGACTAGTAACATTTTTATTCTTGCTATTGACACATGTTCTATAAGCAGTATGACTAAGGCTTAAGACGACCATGACCTATGTAATATAGGAGGATACCCTAATAGGTACTAAGACCCCTTCTAGTAGACCTTAACAGGAGCTTCTACGGTATCCTTAAGACAATTACAATAGTAGTTCAATTGTTATAAGTTAGGTAGTATACCTCACACCCTAGTATCACAGTCTTTTGATCCATTATTGAAGTGTAACTGAATGACATTAATTGTATGCTAGCATAAGACGACAGTATTTATTCAGATGATAGAATTTAGAGGTCCATGCCCCTATTTGGTCGACTAACGACTTAGACAAGGAGGTTGTATGATAACTGTAGAGATTGTAGAGTCTTTTATTATTATTGTTTATTTTGTTTTGTTTTTGTGAACTTGAATTAATTTGTACCTCCTTTCATCATCATCTAGCGTACTTATATTTGATGTACTACCTTGACTTATGCCGCTATTATAGCCTAGTTTTTGCAAGCCTGTTCTTTATCGAGCTTGTTTATGACATATGTGTTATTGGGGCCTGATCAACCCCACTAATACATTTCAGAATCAGTATATTAAGGTCTAGCTAACCTTAGTGCGCTTGATTTGCCCTTCGTAATACTACTTTACGTGGATTGAGATATGTAGTGATTAGTAGACGAATATACTTGCCCTAAACATGTCTGACATATCGTATCGGTTACATAACTGTACTAATACGAGCATACGAACAAAGAATTACCAAAATAGGATTTCAATCCACAACTGCTTTGACAATTCCCATTTGAATTATTTAAACGCCTTGATCATGATACTTCTATTCTATTACCTCACCCTTGAACTCTTTATTATTGATCTCCGTCTTCCCTTATTTCGGAAAGACAAAACCTCGTGCTTGGTATAAGTTTGATATATAGATAGTACTAGATATACCCCACAGGCCAATCACATTGTTTGGTGACTATCTATAATAAATGATTAAGGGCATATCATAGATGTTATGTTTGGTGTAAAAAACTTTGAGGATTAAATAACATGATTAAATAATTTGGGGCATAGCCTTCTTAGATGTATAGCCTTAGATGATAGATGGGTAAATTCTAAGTTGGATAGAAACTACAATGTTAACTTAAGGAGAATTCTTTAAACTCTAATCAAGTGAGGTTAGATAGAGAAACCCTACCCTAGTTTAATTTCGAGGACGAAATTATTTTAAGTTGGATAAATTGTAAACCCCCTCACCCAAAATTAGGCCTGCTTTGCTTAGATAGTGAAACTAGGGCTAGTTTGAGCCAAATAGAATTAGAACACGGCATTTATTTAATTATGCAATAATTTATATCGTATAGCGCACCTTACCGCTACTTCGATAATTGGAGCACTTCACTAGCCGTTGCCTATATACGAATTTCACAACCTCATCTTAGACATGCCCGCCTACTATTCTGGCCCTTGTGTAACTTATAATATTGCTCTCTTGTGCTACATTTTAGTTGCATAATAAACGTCGCGGACGTTAATTCTTAATTCTAAATAAATTCTGACTTTGTACCCTTGTGCGCCCAATCGAAATTAGGAAAATAATATTTACCGTTTTGTGCAACCCAAATTTTATTAATATTCTACACTGTACCCTCTACGCCCCTGACACTTGTGGCCCGCTTAAATTTAATCCCATGTACTCCAAATTAATTCTAGAACATCATGCGCATTTCGATTTAATTAATTAAATCCAATTTTCGACTTTGCACAATTTTCCAATTGTTGGGGGGCTTTTATGCAAAAATGCATTGAGGTGTCCCCACCAGTGGACGATTCATAAGGAAATCTATTTTTCCCTTCACGTAGATTTTTTTGTAATTTTCTGGATGTACAAACGCGCGCACATCGCCCCGTATATTAAATCTATCCTTGCATTTAATTAATGCAAATAATAGCCCCAACACCCCCATGTGAGCCCAAGCCCAATCCCAAGATATAGAATCCAAGGCCTTTTCCAAGATGTTGACCAAGAATTAGGTCAAACATTCAACCCCCTTCACATATAAATACAATTTTTTCTTTTAATCAATCCCCAAAACAAAACCTAAAGAAATAACCAGCCGAACCCCCCCATCACCCGTACTGTTCATCCCCTACCTATGTCCGCCGCCGGAGCACTCGCCGGCGTAGCTCGTCACCACCTCACTAGACCCAGCCACCTGAACACCTCCACCTCAACTGCTCCTCGCCGGACTCCCAAACACCACCGCCACTACAGCATCTCCCACTTCATCTGCATCTTCTTCCTCCGTTTTCCCCCGCTGTCGGAGCCCGGTCACCCAACCCAGCCGGTGCACCTCAGTAGCATCCCTTCTCGATGCCATGTCCTCCGCCGACAAACCCGACGAGCACGCCATCAGATCGCTATCCTCGCCGAGCCGCTGCCGACTCCCATCTCGACTGAACCCGACCAGCACAGCTATCATCCTCCTTCCTCTGATTTCTTCTCGAGCCGCCTCTTCTCCTCGCCGGAGAACGGAGCCACGGCCACCCAGCACCAGACCTCCACCATCTCTTCATCTTCCTCCTCCCGATCATCCACCACAAACCACCAGCACGACTCATTCCCTGCTCCTCCTTCTGCTCCCTGTCCTCCTTGTCGGACCTCCCCTCGCCTGGCCGGAATAGTAGCCCATCCACACCACCATCATCCCTAACACCATCACCATTAGCATCATCATCTCACCATCACCACAACTCCTCATAATCATCATCCCCTCATCGTCATCTTCTCATCATCGTCGTCGTTATCATCAACATCTTGGTTCATCATCATCGCATCGTCGTCATCTCATCACCATTGTTATCATCATCATCTCGGTTCATCATCATCGCATTGTCGTCATCTCATCACCATCATTATCATCATCATCTCGCTTTATCATTATCTCAGCATCGTCGTCATCATTATCACCACCACCACCATCATCCTCCTCTCAATTCATCATCATCATTCCATCACCCTCACCATCATCATCATCTCACCATCATCCCGTCATCATCATCACCTCATCGTTACCTCACCATTCATTATCATCATCAGCACTGTCGTCAACTTCATCATCATCGTTATAGTCATTACCATCGTCATTATCGTCGTCAACCTCACCGTCGTACCCGTACGCGTACCCCGAGGTACGAACCTGTCCAACTTATTCTTTTATGTGTGCTTGTGTGTATGCCAGTAGGATATTAGTACTGTTTATTGACTGTTAGTTGATATCGGACCCTGATTCGGTGAATCCAGTGCTGAGTACACAAACTCGTACTCGCACGCGTATAGTATTCAGTTTGATATATCTATATATATATTTAGTATAGGCATACTATTCAACTTGGTATACGTATAATTATTGGATGATATATATATGGTATATATGTATATTATAATTAATTATATGCTAATAATAATTAGAACTATATATATTTAGACTGTACGACCCTAGGACACCGCGGACTGTCCCGTACTTACCCTGACCATGTCGACCCTAAGAACTTGTGAATTGTCCGCCTTGCGTACATTAACGTACTGGCGTAGACACCTATCAGTTGACTGACTGATTTCGTACAGTACTTGAAGATGCGACACCCGCGAAATTCGACGCGTAATTGACCGTATTAGATGACTAGTGTTACCCCTAGTGTACCCCCTGAGTCCAGTGTAAATATGGTTGTGTATGTGCTAGTGTATTGACTAATGATTTTATTATATTATATTTATGTGTACATAGGATATTGGATTTGTTCTGCGCGACTGCCCCCCTGAGTCCATTGTAAATATGGTTGTGTATGTGCTAGTGTATTGACTAATAATTTTATTGTATTATATTTATGTGTACATAGGATATTGGATTTGTTCTGCGCGACTTCTGGAGCAGGTTATTGGTACATCGCAGCTTTCTTGCCAGGCAAGTATACCTTGCCATTGTACTGTTATTCATATTCCATATGTTGCATGCATCTTTATTTTCTGTCTTTAGTTCATATATTTTAACTGTTATATAAACTGCGTGCGACGGTGTCATCGCGATATATTTTTATTTATGTATTTTTATTGACCTTGTTTATGAGACTACCCCATTATCATGTAGTATCATTAGGTTCATTGGCCGTGACACAGGCGTTACACGAGTGTGAGTCACATATAGATCACGGACTGCGTGACAGGTCTGGCCTCCTGTACGTATGGGTCGTGCGTTAGGAATAACTGCTATTAGAAACTTTGCATGCTAGTAGACCTGACGGTTATTAGAGGTTTATCGTGTCATGGACATGACATGCTTAGATCATGGGGTGGAGAGAATAACAAGTACCGCATTTGAGCTCCTTTGCACTTTTTCTATTGTGTGCCCGGATTCTCCGTCGGAGATACGGGTGGTGATGACCACTATATATTATATTATTATCAAGCGGGCCTCCGGCGTTCGAAAGACGACGTGCCTTTGTAGGCCCCTGGATCTCCAAAAGAGAACCATGCCAAATCCCAGTTTTCAGTCAGATAGCTCACTTGTGGGGAAAGTTGTTCTTAACTGCATTCACTTAGACGGTTAGGCGACCTCATTGGATATTTATTTCAGTACTTTATTGGCTTGCTTTTATGTATCTTGTTATGTCCCTCTGAGGACCTGGCCCTTCCAGGTGTATCTGTTCTTGAGTGTTCGTATGAGCGCAGATTCGGATGGTTACCTACGCTTCGTGGATGTCTTCTCTTCGAGCCGTGAATGATAGCTGGTATTCTTATATCGTGTTGGTTGTGGTGTACTTATAATATATTTGTCCTTATATTCTAGTTGGTAGTGGATTTATTTTCATCCAGCTATTATCTTCAGATACTTTGTGTCTAGATCTAGTTCATAGATCCGGGTTATTTATTATTATTTGATTCTCGTGGATGAGATTTAGATGATACCCTGTGACTTGTGACATATGTTTTTACCACTTATGAATTGATATTCATATTACAGCGTACGTGTGGATTTTGGTTTCCATATATTGGAGTTGCCATATCCATGCGGCTGGCATGCTTACGTGTCCTAGTCCTATATATTTTTGGGACTGGAGCGTGACAGACCATAATACACTGATTCTGATTAGACAATTGTATCATTATGTGGTTGATCAGACCCCAATAACACATATGTCATGAACAACCTCGATAAAAGAATAAGCTTGCAAAACTAGGCTATAAATAGCAGCATAAGTTGCGGTAGTACAGAAAATATAAGTACGCTGGATTATGATAAAAGAAGGTACAAAATAATTCAAGTTTACAAAGAAGGTAAGACTTGTCCGGTGTTGTGCCTCTACAGTTGTCCTACTAACTCCTTGTCTAAATCTCTAGTCGAGCGGATGGGGGTATGGGCCTCTAAGCTCTACCGTTTGGATAAACACTATCTTCTTATGCAAGTCTATTGTTGGTGTCATTCAGTTATAATTTATTAATGGGTCAAGAGGACTACGTGATACTAGGTTGTGAGACATACTATCCAGCTTAAAAGAATTAACTAATATTGTAACTACCTTGTGGGGATAACGTTGAAACTCTTGTTAGGTTATACGAAAAAAAAATCTTGGTACTTATTAGGGTATCCTATTGCATTATATAGGTAATGGTCATCTTAAGTCTCAATCATAGTGTTTATAGAATAAAGTGTTAATATTAAGAATGGAGAAGTTACTGACTCTCAAGTGAAAGAGGATATAACCTATATTGAGTTATGGATACAAATTACATGATTTGAAACTAAAGGATAATCATAAAATCATAATCTAAATGAGCAACTCAAACTATCAAGTTCTAACTACTAAGCGCATACTTTCAAAAATTCACGATTACAACTATAATCCTAGCAAACTATATCCTAACATAAAAAGAAAATTATTTGGCCTACAATCAGAAGGGTTAGGTGGCAAGAATTGAAGGATGAAGAAAAGAAAAATATAATTAGTCGTCGCACAAATAGCGAGCGTTAAGGTTTCAGAGGAACAAGAGATAAAATTAAATAGAGAGACTCTTGATACTATCATGGTTTCTTAAGGGAAGGTGGTATGCTAATCTCTATATTTGAGATATGATCAAAAAAATGTTATATTCATTCATCTTGGCTTCCTAAGGTACTGTTCTGCTAATATCAAGATAAGAAGCTAAATGTATAGTTCTCTAATACTATCTCACTATGAAAGTTAGGTTTAGTCCTAATGTTCAATCTTGGATTTCTATTAGTTCCTCAATACTAGGGTCAAACAATATGGTCAAATTTCTAACTAACCCTAGTAGTGCCTATAGTACTCTCAAGTCATTCATAATATATCAAGGGATATTGGTCAAGTAATCTACAGGTAAGGGATGATAGGGTTCATTAAGTATTCTAAACTTAGTGATGTGTCAATATTCTGGTGGTATTCTTAGTAGGAAGGTTACCCTAATTATCATCCTAACAACAAGGATTCCTATTTTCTAGCAGAAGGCTATACTTAAGAAACTATTAGGAAAGTACATAAATCAAGCAGGATGCAATTATTCAAATAGAACGGATTAGAAGGAAGGTGAGTCATAGTCAAATGTGGATGAGATCCTATACTCTAATCCTATTTGCAGGCTTGCTCGGTACAGTAATGTAACCGAGACAATATACTCTCGACCTGCATGGGCCACCACTAAAAATATGTCACGTCCCAGTCACAAAATACGTAGGACTAGGAATACGCAAGCATGCCAGCGTATGTATATGGAGACTCCAATATATGAAAACCATAACACACGTACGCTGTAATATAAATAACAATTCACAAGTGGTATAAATTTATCACCAGTCACAGGCATAGCTAAATCTCATCCGCAGAATCAAATATAAACGAATAAATAATCAATCAACTATATAACTGAATCTCAATATGAAGTATCAAAGAATGATAGTCGGGTGGAAATAAATCCACTGCCAAACTAGAATATAAAAGTAACAACAATAATAATATCAACTAATGAACAATGAGACTCGAAGAGAGGACCTCCTCGAAAGATAAGTAGCAAGTCCTGATCTGCGCTCCTGCGAATAATCATGATCGCCTACACCTGGAAAGGGACCAGGTTCTCAGATGTACATAACAAAATACATAGAAGCATGCCAATAAAGTACTCAAAATAAACATCTAATGGGTCGTCTAACCATCTATGTGAATGCAGTTTAAGAACAACTTTCCAACACGTGGGCTATCTGGCTAAAATGGGATTGGCATGATTCTCTCGGAGATTCAGGGGCCTAAAAAGCATGTCGTCTTTTGAACGGCAGAGGCCGCCTGATAATATATAATATATAGTAGTCATCATGACCGCGCATCTCCGGCGGAGCGTACAGGTTACACAAAAAAAGTACAAAGGAGCCCAAACGCCTTACTTGTTGTTCTCCCCACCCCATGCTCTAAGCATGTCACATCCATGACACAATGATACCTCTAATAACTGCCAAGTCTTCTAGCATGCAAATTCTATCAGCAGTTATTCCCTATCGCACGTCCCATACGTACCGGAGGCCAAACCCGTCACGCAAGTCCGTGTCCTACATGAGACTCACTCTCGTATAACAAATGTGTCACGGCCAATAAAACATAATGATGCCTCCAAATCATGTAGTGGTCTCGTAAAACTAGGTCGATATGCATATATAATAAAGATAAAATACGACGCCACCGTTGTTGCACCCAAGTTATTCTTGGACGCACAGTTTATATAGCAGTTAAAATAAATGAACTAAATGGGCAGAAATAAAATATATGCATCATATGAAATATAAATCATAGTACAATGGCAAGGTATACTTGCCTGACAAGAAAGCTGTGTAGTACCAATAACCTGCTCCTGAAGTCTCGCAGATAATCCAATGGTCTTATATACATATGATATAATACAATACATCATCAGCCATTACACTAGCACATACACAACCATAATTACACTGGGCTCAGAGGGTACGCTAGGGGTGATACTGGTCAACTAATAGGGCCAAGTGTGCGTCTAACTATGCGGGTGTCCTGTCTTCAATGTTGTATCAAATCAGACAGTCAAACTAACACATGTCTAGCCAGCATGTCGGTGTACACACGGCAGACAATTCCCTAATATTCAGGTCGCAAGTCCTATGCCAATATGCGATAAAATCCATAGTGTCCTAGGGTCGCACAGTATCAATACATACATAGTCATAATTAGTTTTAGCATTTAATTACATATATCTATATCCATATATTTATATATTTATCAACTAATCTTATATGCATACACACACAGACGTACGAGCACACTAGTCCTTGGGTTTACCGACATGGGTCTGAAGTCAACCAACTAAACCTATCATGAAGCAATACTAATCCCTAATAGAATACACAAGCACATAAAATCATAAAAGAGGGTAAGCTATGAACCTTGTTGTGTGTGTACGGGGACGACGATGGCAAAGATGAGGACGATGACGACGATGTCGACGATGATGATGGTGAGATAATGATGATGATGATGATGATAATGATGGTGGTAGTGATGATGGTGAGATGATGATGATGATGGTGAGATGATGATGATGATGATGATGATGATGATGGTGATGATGAGGTGATGATGATGATGATGGTGATGATGGTGAGATGATAATGATGATGATGGTGATGATGATGATGATGGTTATGATGATGAACAGGGATGGTCGGAGGAGAGGCTCGGTGGAGAGGAGTCCGGGAATAACGAGGGGATCGGTCAGGCGAGGGCTGCTCGGCCGCGGGTTGGCGGTTCAGTGGGTGGTCGAGTCGACTGTACTTAGTCGAGGAGGGGGAGAGAGCATGGAGGAGACTGGCAGCAGGGCTGCTGCTCGGCGGTCAATGGGAGGTCCGGTCGTGATGCCCGGGGACGGTGCTGCTCACTGCTCCGGCGGTGGAGAGGAGTCGAGGGGTGCTGCACAGTCGGGTGGTGTTAATGTGGTGGTGGTTGGTGGCTATGGGGTCTCCGGCGGGTGTGATGGTGAGGAGAAGGAGGTCGATTGGTGAGATGGCCGGGGAAGACGACGTGGTGGTGTGGAGTCGGGGAAAAGGAAGTCGGGGATCTGTGGAGTGGAGGAGGTCGACTGGCGGTAAGCAGCGGGTCGAAGGGGGAGAGACGGGGAGAGGAGAACGTGGAGGAGATGACTGCTGCACTCTTGGCTGTTGTCCGGCGAGCTCAGGCGGTCGGCTGTGCTGTTCAGGCGATCTAGTATGAGGGATATGATGGTTGCAGATGCGGGTTGCTGGATGGCCGGCGGTTCCGGTCTCCGGCGAGGTCTGCTCCGGCGAGGATCAAGCTTGGGGGGATGATGAATAGGAAATAGGAGATGGTCGGCTAGGTTGGTTTTGGTTTAGGGTGGAGATGAGTAAAACAAGGAGGAAAGTTATATATATATATATGTGTAGAAATAGGGTTGGGTGTTGACCTAGATAGTTGGGTCGGTCAACATCCTTGGAAAAAAGGGCTTTGGCTTTACATGTAGATATTTGGAGGGCTAGGATTGGTTTGTTTCAAAATGGAGGGCCAAGGATTAATGAGGGTTGATGTTGAGTGTTACACACTCCAAAAAATGAAGAAGATTTGCTCTCTTGTAAGAATCTACTTCTGTCACTCATGCAAGAGAATGAGATTCATACTTTATTGCAGAACATTCTGCATCAAGTAAGTTGACAGAAGAACATTAGCAGAACATTATTATGAAAAAATTCACATGAAGGAAAAATAAGGTTTCTTCATGTATTGGTCCAATAGGGTATGGACACCTCAATGCACTTTTGCATAAAAGTGTCCAACAATTAAAAAATTACACAAAGTGAGGTTTTGGGTTAATTTAATTAAAATAAATACAATTGGTGTTCTAAAATTAATTAGAAGTACATGGGGTTAAAATTAGGTGGGACACAAGTGTCATGGACGTAGAAGACTCAGAATAAAATATTATCATAATTTGGGTTGCACAAAATGGGTCAAGATTGTATCCCCAATTTTGATTGGAACGCATAAGGATACAAAGTTAGATTTATTTAGAATTAAATATAAACGTCTGCGACGAATATTGTGTGACTAAAATGTAGCACAAGAGAGCATAATTATAAGTTACACAAAGGTCAGAATAGATGACTGGCACGTCTAGGACAAGGGTGTGAAATTTGTAGGAAGGCAATGGCTAGTGAGGTGCTCCAATTATCGAAGCAACGGTAAAGTGCACTAAGTGATATAAATATTATAAAATTATCTAAAACACAGTATTCTATTTCTAATTGGATTCAAACTAGCCCTAGTCTCTCTATGTAAGCCAAGTAGGCCTAATTTTGGTCGAGGGGGTTTACAGTTTCGGTATTTGACTTGCGCGAGTGCAACTCCAGGCTCGTGCGACATCACTTTTTGATGGAAATGGTTGTCCTGCGGGAGCATTGGTGCGGTGATTCGTGTTCAGCGGGGACGATCGATCCTGTGGAAGATTGTGGCGTGACATATTTGACAGCCCTTCAATTTATCCTCCCCGAATTGGAAAGATACCTGCTAACCATACCAAATACGTAAGCGATATATGGCATATATGCTTTCTCCTTCTCGATCAATGGACATTGTTCAATAGTAAACCTAAAGTGAGCAGCAATAGGGGTGCTCACTTTCTTCGACCCGTCTATTTTAAAACACTGAAGTACACGATAAATATACTTATATTGGTACAACCAAAGCAACTTGGAACCTCTCTCGGATAATATCTATCCTAAGAATAGTATTCTTTATGTCAAAATTCTTTAAAGAGAAGACTGTGCAAAGTTGGCGCTTCAACTCAGCTATTGTGACAACATTTTTTCCACTAACATCATATCATCCACATATAGAAACATAATGATGAAATCGTATTCAGTAAAATATTTCACAAACACAAAGTGATCTGACGTCGTCCGGGCATAACCGTAGTTCCCCTAAATGACTCGAACTTCATGTGCAATGGGGCCTGTTTCAGACCATTGAGACTCTTCTTCAACATGTAGACAAAATGTGACTTGTCCTTCTCATAGAAACCCTCAGGCTATTTGATGTACAACTCCTTCTCTAGATCACTATGGAGGAACATCGTTTTGACATCTATTTGCTTAATTTTTAAATCGAAGCCAACTGCTAAACTTAGCACCACCCAGATAGATAACAACTTAACGACTGGCAAAAAAATCTTATCAAAATCTATGCTCTTTCGTTGATTGTATCCCTTGACTACTCGCTTCACCTTGTATTAAGGGAGAGTAGCATCTTTAGTTTGCTTCACTCTGAACACCCACCTTCAAGGCTTTATTTCCATTTCGCAATCGCACCAGCTTATAAGTGCATTACCTGCATCTATCATGTTTATGTCTATCTTCTATCGCCTTTGTGAAGCTTTTGAGCTATCTTCTATTAGTTAATAGCACGTACTCATCAGGTGAGTACCTCGTGGATGGTTGATTCTCTCTCATACTTCTCAACGGAGCCTCTGGTGCTGACTGTTCATCGACAGACTCATCTCCTCCAAGAACTACCTCCTCGGCATGCTCATCCTCCTGAATGTCACCCTAATCACCATCAGTAGGCTGATGACCAAGGTTGAGAGTAACTCAATGTAATGACTCCCCTATATCTAAAATCTCCATAATGTCTTTTAGAAATGGTTTGAAGTGAAATGACTCTGATTCAGACAAATTCTCTGTCTTAGAAGGCAGTTTAGAATCCTGAGTATTGGTCATGGTTTGATCCTAAATGAATATCACGTCCTATCTTCTGAAGATTTTTATTTCTATTAGGTTGTAGAGTCTACACCCAAACTCATCTCGACCATTGCCAACAAAGATATACTGCCTCATTTTCAGCTCAAGTTTGGACCTTTCGTCCTTCAGTACATGCATGAAGGCCTTACACCCAAACACGAATGGGTGACTGTATGGCGGCTCTTTGCCCTATCATACTTTGTCAAGCACATCACCCTGCAAATGAGTAATAGAAGACAAATTAATAATATAAGCAGTAGTTTTAAGAGCCTCACTGAATAACTACCTGCTAAATCTGCCTTTGAGAGCAAACATTATACCTTCTCTGTTATATCTTTATTTTGAACAAAGTTCCAATATTATTTTTGCATTTATTATTATTATTATTATTATTATTATTATTATTATTATTATTATTTTAATTCTTAGCCTTGCATTTTGCAAATAAATTCCTAAAACAAATAAATACTTTCCCCAATCTTGCAAACAACCCCCTAAAACTTTAGATTCCTAACAAATCCACATATACAACTGAGGTGCATTAGTGTCACCATGCATGAACCTCTAAGGTTAATTAAGTATTTTCACTTTTCCCTTAAGAAATGCATTTATTTAAGGGAGAGAGAGCAACCACCTCTCTCTCTCTCTCTCTCTCTCTCTCTCTCTCTCTCTCACACACACACACACTATTTCCCTCACTTCCTCCCTCATCCCCTCCCCCATATCAAACCACTACCACCTCCAAATTTTTCTTCAAAAAAAAAAAAGGGAAAAAGAAAGATAAAAAGAAGGAAAAGGAGAAGAAGCAAACTGAAGGAGGAGATTTGGAGGAGGAGGAGGAGATTTCATTTGGATTTCTCAAATCATCAACACAAGGAAATTCCCTTCCTTGCCAATCTCCATTTTGTTCTTATATTTTGTTTTCTTGAGTAAATCTACAATATGTTTGATCAAATTCTCCTTCCAAATGTTCCATTGGACTTCAAGCTAAACTTTGCTAATCTCTCCAAAAAAATTGCACAACAACTATTTGCAAGGTAGTTTAATTATTTTACTAGTAGTACAATATTACACACACACACACACACACACACACACACACACACATATATATATATATATATATATATATAAATATATATATATATAAGCAAATGACGTCCAGTCTAACGGTTAAGACCGATGCATCTGAACGGGGAGGTCGTGGGTTCAAGACCCCCCGGCGCCATTGGGAGAATTAATGGTGGAGCGGTAGTTGGATGCAGTACATGCACGTGGAGCGGTGCGGTGCAGCCCGAACGTTACGCAGATGCGTGTTGGTGCAGGTGAGGTGCTGATGGATCAGGTGCGGCACGTTGCGGTGCAGCTACGACTGTGTGAGGCTTTCGGGTCGGATAGAGCCTTCGGACGTGGTGTCTTCGGGCTAGGTTGGTGGTGCCTTCTGGCTGGGATGTAAGCCTCCGGGCTGGGGATTGTATATATATGCCTTCAGGCTAGATTGGTTGTAAGCCTTCGGGTTGAGTTGTAGCCTCTTGAAGAGGCCTGAATAAAATTTACTTTCGTCGAATATATATATATATATATATATATATATATATATATATATATATATATATATATATAATGATGCTTGAAAACGGTTCAAAATTGAACCGTCTAAGCCGTATGTAAATACTCCTCTAACTATTTTTTTTTAAAACAACTAATTATTTAACTACCTAATATTATTTATTTACAACTAAATAATTCTAACTCAAGTGGTTAAGGTGGAGGATATTTTTCTTTCTTGCTTGAGTTCGATTTCTAGGAACGACAAAATTTATAATAATTACATATTTAAATTATTTTAACATTTTTTTACGTTATTGCACGTGCACGTTACTAGTATATATAAGCACAGGTGCATGAAAGTGATAGATACATCTATTTAATAGGGTCTATATATATATATATATATATATATATATATATATATATATATATATATTCATCCTTAAATCCCAAAATTCTGAAGAATAATACTATAAGTGATAGATACAGCTCAAATGCTGGATTTAAACTCTTATTTGGACTTGGATTAGATTTAGGTTTTAGAAGTATCTTCATAAAGTTTTTCTATAATCTTTTTTTTTTTTTTGTCTTTTGGTTTTTGAGAAAATGTTTTGGGTTTAGGGTTGTGAGAGGAATTGGTTATTATTGGTAAATTGATAATTGTTGTTGGTGATAATCTTGTTAGTTTGTTTAGATTGTTTAGTTGGTTTAGATTATTAGTTGGTTTAGATTAATAAGTTGTTTGTTGAAACAACTTTGATATATTTATTATTTAGTCTATCTCTTTACATCAAATGTTCAACTATATATAGCTACCATTTCATTCAATAAAGATCACCAAGTTTATTCATCCTCCACAAAACTTATGTCCTGTTTCCTCCTCTTTACTGGGCTATTTTACTACAATTGTGACTATAATCTCAATACCTTTTTTCACAACATCATCCATAACTTGACAACGTATAACATCCAGGATCAATCAGCTTTTGCAAATGCATGATATAATATTATACCCATGAAACTTAGGCAGAATCAACACAAGTTACTGTCTTTACAAAAGAGGGGGTATAAGAATAGGCAAGTTGGCGGCATATACCATAAGAGGACAGACTTCAAAGAGATGGAGACATTAGTCTCACTCACTTCCCACCTCATCTTCCTCATCTTGGAGGTGATCTTTGAGGGAGTGAATCTGAGGTTGGCAACTCTCATTATCCCATGATGCATCGACGTCTGCTAACTCGTATTTGTCCGGCTTCAGTGACAATTGGAACTCTGGAAGGTCAGGTAAGGCTTGGCAAGACCTGTGCAAATTATACAGAGATTTGAGATTTATCATCGAGAGACACGAAAAAAGATACCAGCAAAGAATATTGGCAATTCTCAGTCGAAGAAGACTCATTTCCGCCAAAATTGTTAAGGTTATTCTTAGTGAAACAAACTCGTCAAAAAGATTTCAAATTTAGTAGCAGAACTATTTAATTGACAACTCCATCTTTAGCTATGTTGAACAAATATGGCCACCGATTGTGTAATATACAGATGAAATACACTTGTATATACAGATGAAATATATTTCTATACATATTTAGATATTACATCTTAATAATATGTATATTTCAGCATATTTGGGTGGTAACTAGTATTGGGGTTAGTCCATTAATGACCCCATCCCACTATTCCATTTATGATCAAACCACATTGTGTCTGTATTTCAATATTTGGTTCATCATTACTTAGTTGTACAAATATGGTGTGTTAGCCCAAGTGATAAGTGTGGTGAGGGTTTTACTGGTGGACAAGGATTAAATCCCGCAATCAACAATTGTTTTTATCACCATTTCTTAGAATTATGCCTTTGGAGCTAGGCCCCGAATGTTGACACGGATACATCTGGTATGGAAGTTGGTCCATGTGGAAAATAGTAGAAAGAAATGCATAACCTATGTAGTATACTTTTTTCTCATGTAAAGAGCGTCTTGTGAGGAGGTTGGTTTTAATCCTTAATGAGTTCTTAAGCATTTGGAATGCTCGGTGTGTTTGACAAGAAGCAAGTGTAACATGACACTACAAAAAGCTATGTGCATTAGGATTATGGATCCATATCACGACAGGTCATGACCTCATGCTATAGTGAGATGACACCACATGAGATAGTAAGACATCGGGTTTGACTCATCATAGCGGCATAGAACCACAAAGAGGCGGGTAGCCTCATACTGGGAGAGTTTAAATTCTCAAGGAAAAGAACTCACCTATGTGTATAAACGAAAAACCTAAATACATATACAAAATACAAGTCGACACATTGTCTTTAACGTGTGACCAGAGGCACAATTGATATTTTTGTATAAGTTGGAAGAATTATAGTTATGATACTGAATTCAAGGCTCAGTTCATTTTGTATCTTACTATAGCTCTATATTATATAGGAAGATTCAAGTCGTAACCATCATCTATCCTAATGCACGATATACATTTACTGTAGGGAATGTTGCATCTCATATTGAATATGCAGGAGATTGTTGGGATTAGTCCATTAATGACCCAATCCCACTAGTCCATTTTGGGACAAATCTCAATGTGTATATATTTCAATATTTAGTTCATCATTTATTCAGTTGCACACATATGGTGTGTTAGCCCAAGTGGTAAGTATGGTAGATTTTTTTTTATAGGTGGATAGTGTTCAAATTCTACAATCAACAATTGTTTTTATTACCATTTCTTGGTATTATTCCTTCGGAGTAGCTCGTAGGACGAAGGGCACAAAGTAACACTTTAATGGCACACTTTGCACTTTACTCGTTTGCATCAAATGCAGAGTTGACGTCTCTCGTAGCCTTGACGTAGCTTCACAGTAGAGACACGGTAGCCAATTGGGAGCCACGTAGTTAGCCTCACAGGTACGTTGTGCTGGGTCGCGACTGGGTTGCCTAACAAGGTCATCTAGCAGGGTTGCGTGCTTGGTCTCCACACAAGGTCGTCGTGATGAGTCGCTCGCAGGTCACCATGCTGGGTAGCCTCCTGGCTCCTAACTGAATGCTCTATTATTTCAAGTCTTTTCAGATTAATAACAATAAGCTGTTTAGCTTCGTAACAGATCAAATGTTAGGTCTCCAATATAAGAAGAGCACCAGCTATTGTGTAGAAGAGAAAAGAAAAAGAACTCTTGCTTGCCACCAATGCTTTTCCTCCAACATTTAGTCCGCCAAAGGGAGGTAATATCAAGGAGCATTCAAAAAGTTCAATTGATTGTGCAATCAAAACTTTCTGGTTCCTAAAAGAGAATCAACGAAGAGAAGGTCGAATCTCGCTTTGAGGAACAGTCATTTTGATCACCCCATCATATTGTTTTGCTATCTCTAGCAAATATTCTTGTAGCAGACGCTACTCTTTAGCAGTTTACACTACTTCAAATCTTTTTAGCAGTTTATTTTGATTATAACTTCATTAGCAGTTAACACTACATAATTGAAAATCAATTTTTGTTTAGTCTTTTAAACTTATACGAGATTTCATAACTAGGTTCCAAAATATTATAGAGAGGATTCAACACAAAGTAATATTACTTTCATATATCTCAACTATGTTTGGCATGATCAGAAATATGTCAAAATTACTTTCAAATATGTTTTGTGTCTCTTTAGAGCCTAGATATGGGCGAACCACGTACGATAGAAGTGTGAAAGAAGTACCGTGTCCAATATATGTGGTACGGGCACGAATACGCGTCTCCCCAAGAGGGCACGAATACGCTTCTCCCCAAGAGTATTCATGCAACATAGGCTATAATATAATAAAAAGAAACCTATACACAACATTTATTGTATATTGCTCGTTCTTAACTAAAGAGTGCTACGAGCATTGTCCAATGATCGGAGGATCCCGGGAGGAGTCAAAGCAGCATATTAGCAAGGTTCAAAAACTCGGTATCGGTATCGGTATCGGACAGTTTGTATGAGTATCCGTATCGGCAGTATTGACGGTATCGGACCGGAGTATCGGATTTTTTGGTATCGACTATATCGGCAATATTTAAATAATTATTAATAAATTAGTAAAAAAATAGAAAAATAATTTACATATTTATGCATTATTTAAGTTTTTATTTTTATTATAATTGAATAAAACAATAGTCATCATGTGTATGTCTGTAGAAGAATTTGCCTCTATTTATAGTTTTTTTTTGTCTACTATTTTGGTTCTTCATTGTTGTTCTCTGTTGGATTTGATATGTCTGGAATCAATTTCTACTTTTTTTTGATTTTTTGTAGAACATCTACTTTGTTAAAGTTCCTGTGATGATCTGATTTGATCTGATTTTTTCCCGTATCGGCCAGTATCGGTCCGTATCGGCCTGTATCGGTCCCGTATCGGCCGATACAGACCGATACGAACTTTTTTGTACCAGTTTCGGCCGATACCGATCTTTTCTGTTGGTATCGGATCGGCAGGGGACAAAACCGATCTGATACATCCGATACGTATCGGTATCGGCCGATACTTTAAACCTTGCATATTAGGAGCTTGAAACAACCAAGAATATCCGGGCATCATATCGACGACATACCGTTGTATATCACCAGTATACCAGAGAGTGAAGAAACGTTCCAACAATTTTAGGCACATTTTTTGTGCTCGTCAAGCATACCGTTAGCATATCACTGATATGCCATTGGCTCGGGTTTGGCATGTAAAAAGAATGGTTCAGATTCAAGATGCTTGCTTTCGACGGTTAAGAGTGCTCCCGACTATGGGAAGGTTGATGATCCTATTTAAGGATCTCCTTCAACCCTAGGGTTGGTTGATGAGAGGCTTGAAGTCTTGATTGCTTGAGAGAGCTATTGAGATAGGAGGCCAATAAGGGAGTCATCTTGAGGAAGAAAGAGAGCTCGGTGGAGATCTCGTTGAAGAAGGGTTTCGCATTATGGTATTGTATGTAGCCGTTGTAAGATTCTCTTGTTAATTCAATAAAGTTTTTTTTTTCTCTTGTCCTATAGTGTAGGTCGAGCTTGACCAAACAACATTAAATATTGCATGTTTGTTCTTGTTGCTATTGTTGAGTTATTTGTGTCATATTATTTACTTGTCGTTGCTAAGGTTATTGTTTGTGTCGCTTCCTCATGTGTGCCCGACAACAATCAATAACACAAACAACAAGAAATGTGTAAACTTTTAGACGGTAACATAATATAATTATACACAACCATGCCACATTGAAATCTTTCTTGGTATGATTTTGTAGGCAGGCGCTCAACATTATCATGAATTCACTTTTGATGCTGAAATTAAAGTCAGTGTTAAACAGACTGCCTAAGGGATTTTCCTAAATTCTCTCTCTAATTTGCCTTCATGTTTGTAGTTCTTCTCACTCTCAGATATAATGGGAAGCAATGAGTCGAAATTCAAAATGACCAAGATATTTCGAGGAGAGAAAAAGTCTCAAAACTGCCAGCTGAACTTTCCTTTCATGATTTACTTCTTTTTAGGTCCGGAACCCTCATTTCTAAGTTTCATACCTTCTACAATAGAAATGAGGTTCAGTAATTGTCAAAAATACACTAGTGAAAAGAAAACCAACAATGAGCTGCTTAAATTGTATCTAATGCTTACAATCATGGGCAGCGTCAGAAGCAATATGGTGCTACTATGAACATATACGCCATTGACAATGCATAACAAATAACAAGCTGGATGATATACTTGTACTAACAAGAGCATTTCAAGTAAAAGTTTATTCCGCTTTTCTTTTGCTTAATTATACAATATATGTATGCTCTGGTTCAGAATAGAAAAGGAACTTGTAACTAGAAGTCTAGCACCAACTTGGCGAACTGGAAAAAAGGTAATAGATTGTAAAAAGTTCAGCATTCGAAAGCCATACTTATCTTGCTCTAGCAAATATCCGTACATCTGAGCTTTCTTGGATGCCACATCAGGAATTTTCTTGTTCATGTGCTTCATGACACCCCACAAAGGAGGAACTCTGAATAAAGAAACAAAATTGAACAAAATACAATGAGTCTATATAGTAAACAAATATATGGAGAACTAGAGAATTAATATACACCTGCTGATTGGAGCTGCCAAGCAAAAGCTTAAGCAGGCTCTCTTGCTCTCTCTAAGAAGTTCATCAGCAGCAAAAAGACAGCCAACTGCACCAATGTGGTCAATCGGAGCATTACCCTTGTCCATCACCAGGCCATGATAGTAGTATGCTGCTGCCTGATGAAAAAACCAATGTATGAGAGAACTCAAACAAATAAGTTTGCTCAATATAACTTTTGGAGGATGCTGATCTATGCACAGATGGGAATGTGTAGCACCTTGGTCTCCAAATACTTCCATTGGATGAACAAGTGAAGTTTCTTTCCATATCCAGCACTGGTGTCGCATCCTGACAAGCAGTAATGAGCCTGATGAACCACAAAAGAAGTCAGTAAATGAAGGGAATGGTTGTGGTTGGTCATGTGCCCATATTGTGATTTGTTGTCAGTGCTTCATTCTTGTATCTTCAAGGTTATTTGTATATCCTGGACACAATAGTCTAAACGCAAAGTTGCTGAGGAAATGGCTTCTTTCAAGTCCCATTGTAAACCAATACTTCTGTAACTTATTTCGTGCTATCCAATTTTCATATTTTTTTGAAAGTATAGAGGTAGAAGAAATACCCAAACACACATACCTCATTATCTCTTATTTAAAGATGCCTATGGACATGAGTTACAAAGTTAACTATTAGGAAGAGTACTTTATAAGTCCATGTATTTTGTCATTTTATAACAAGTTGAATAAAAATCATATTCCACTTCATTTTCCATTCCACCAATTTTTGTCTTCTTTACATTTTATGTTAGTTCGTGGGCTAGTGTGCATAGAACACTATTTGAGAAAGCGGGAGCTTTTCTCAACATGGTATCAGAGTGAGAAAGTAGGTGATTATAGTTTGTGTCATTTCCTTGGTGAAGAAACAATAGATATTTCGTTAGCGACGGAGGTAATCTCGGTGGACTTGGTATTGTGGTGCTTAATCCGTCCACCTACAAAATTGACGGGCTTACTTGGAGTCATATCTTGTTGGAAAAGAACTATGGAAGTTCGTTGATGGGGGCTCCAGAGTTGCTCCAAGGGACACACAGGAAAATGTGGAGGCCTTGAAGAAATGGAGAACTTCAAATGCTAAAGCGAAGTACATCATGAAGAGAAATGTTTCACACGACCTCATTGAGCATACTATCGGATCCAGGTTGGTGTCATACATATTGAAAACACTTGACTCATTATTTAACAAGAAGAACGTGGCACGGTTGAATTGCTCGAGAATGAGTTGGCAAATGCTTCCCAAGGTGATCTTCCCATTCATAATATTTTCTAAAAATCGAGAATCTATGTTCGTAAATCTCTAGTTTAGATCCAAAGGAGCCAATTTCGGAGGTACGGATGAAGTACAACATTGTAGCGGCTGCTACAAGGATACTCTAATTTATATACTAACAAGAACTGAAATAAGAATTTGATTGTTTTTGGATTGATTAGAGCCACCGAGACGACGTCTCTATAGACTTAAAAGATGTAACCAAAATCAAAATAGCCTAGAAAATCTCTACTAAGACTCAGGTGTAAACCCCTCAAAAAACAAATTTTCCCAATTAATTTTAATCTATTTCTTAGTAAACCTAGTTAAATGAATAAAAGAAAACCAAAGAACTATAAAATAAACCCCGAAAGAATTTAAAGTAAATACCTAAATAATTAACTAATTAAGTAAACATAAATAAATATGGTAATTGTTGAAATTAGTTGATTATTTTATTGATTGTCTCATTGACATTATATAGCCTTACAGTCATTAATACAATGATCTCAATCATTATGACAATAATCTCATAATGGAATATCATGTGACATATTCTGGCATCCCAAATATGTCCTCAGGATATTCCCATGTGCTTATACTATACTTAAATAAGACACCCAACATACCATATCAACACTCCCCCTCAAGATGGGTGAAAGATATTCACTAAGCACATCTTGTCACATCCTCTAATCATGCTCACTGAGGCGAGTCCCTTGGTTAGTCCATCTGCTACTTGATCCCTGGTTGGAACATGGCCAAGCTCCAGTAATCCACTATCCAACTTCTCTTTGATGAAGAATCTATCAATCTCGATGTGTTTGGTCATGTCATGCTGTACTGGATTGCTGGCGATACTAATAGTTGACTGATTGTCACACCACAGCTTCATCTTGGCTCCTTGATCCAGCTTCAGCTCCACCAGCATATTCTTCAACCATAGCAGCTCTGCAACTCCCAAGGCCATAGCTCTGTACTCTGCTTCAGCTGTCGATCTGGCCACCACAGACTGCTTCTTACTCCTCCAGGAGACCAAGTTACCTCCTACAAATATGCAATATCCCGAGGTAGACCTCCTGTCATCAGCACAACTAGCCCAGTCAAAATCACAGTAGCCCTCGATGCTCACGTGATTGTTCTTCCTGAATATTAGTCCCTTCCCGGGAGCACCTTTCAAGTACCTCAGAATCTGGTACACTGCATCCATATGACCCTTCCGTGGGTCATGCATGTAGCGGCTCACCACACTTACTGCAAAGCAGATATCAGGACGTGTGTGGCTCAAATAGATCAACTTGCCAACCAGTCTCTGGTATCTGTCCCGATCAACTGGTTCTCCAGCCTCAGCATCAATCTTGAACCTCTGATCTATTGGTGTCGCTGCAGGTTTGCACCCCAACATCCCAGTTTCTGTGAGAAGGTCCAGTGCATACTTCCTTTGAGAGAGAACAATCCCCTCTTCTTCTCGAGCAATCTCAATCCCAAGGAAGTACCGAAGAAGGCCGAGATCCTTCACCTCGAATTTCTTGCCAAGCTTTCCTTTGATTTGGGCGATCTCCTGCTCATCATCTCCTGTGATAATCATATCGTCCACATACACCGCAAGCATGGTGATGCGGCCTCCACTCCGACGGAAGAACACAGTATGATCAGCATTGATCTGCTGATATCCCATCCCTATCATCGCCCTTCTGAATCTGTCAAACCACGCTCGAGGAGACTGCTTCAGTCCATAGAGGGACTTCTTCAACCTGCAGACCTTGCCTATTGTCTTATTGGTGCCAAATCCTGGTGGTATCTCCATGTACACCTCCTCCACTAGATCTCCGTGAAGAAACGCATTCTTCACATCCAGTTGGTGTAGCTTCCATCCACCATTCGCTGCCAGAGAAATCAGAGTCCTGACAGTGCTCATCTTTGCAACTGGTGCAAAGGTCTCGTCATAGTCGATGCCGTACGTCTGACTGTATCATTTGGCTACTAGTCGAGCTTTGTAGCGCTCAACCTGTCCATCTGGGTTCTGCTTCACGGTAAAGACCCACTTGCATCCAACTGCTCTCTTCCCCTCTGGCAGTCTCACAAGCTCTCAAGTGTGGTTCTTCTCCAGAGCTCCCAACTCCTCGTGCATTGCCGCTTTCCACTTTGGATCGTTCTTGGCAACCTGCCAATTGTTAGGTACAGTAATACTATCCAAAGATGCTATAAATGCTCCATGAGAAGAAGGGATATGGTCATAAGAAACAAACTGAGCAATATCCCAACCATATCTGTTTGGAAAATTTTTTGCATTGCTGCGAGTGGTCCTCCGTACAGATAGTGGTGTGGGAGGAGTAGAAGTAGGAGGAATGATATCTTGTGAAGGAGGGGGTATCACCTGAAGGGGGGTTGGTGTCGGTGCCTCAGGAGTTGGGACGAACGCAGGCAAGGGACTTGGCACTGGCACTATCGGTACTGGTCCTGCAGTTTGCTTCTCTCTCCTGCTGTAGGTAAGTAACTCTCCCTGAGCCGTAGGCCTAACACCTTCACCTTCTTGTCCCTTCTCCGTGCCTCCATGCCAAACTTCTAAATCGGTTACCACCAAGTTCTCCATCTCCCCCTCTCGCCTAATACTGGCAGTATTAGGCGTGTTATGTGAAGTTCTGTCCTGGTGGTAGTATGGCTCATGCTCTCAAAAGTGGACATCCATACTGACAAACTTCTTCTTCTCTACTGGACTCCAGCACACATACCCCTTCTGGGTCGCCGAGTAGCCTACGAAGATGCATTTGACCGCTCTAGGGTCAAGTTTCCCAACTGATGGCCTATTGTCCTTCACAAAACACACACACCCAAACACCTTCAGTGGGAGTATCCCACTATTATTGCCTTGCAATACCTCACATGGGGACTTCCATCCGAGGACCTTCGAGGGCATCATGTTGATGAGTTAAGCTGTTGTCAACACTGCATGCCCCCACAGACTCTGTGGGACATTCATGTCGATCATCATACTTCTTGCGACCTCCAGAAGGTGTCTGTTTTTCCTTTCTACAACTCTATTTTGTGCTGATGTGTATGCACAGGTGGTCTGATGCTGTATTCCGTATGCTGACAAGTATTCTGCAAGCGTCCTGTTGGTATACTCAGTTCCATTGTCAGACCTCAGTACCTTCACAACTGCTTTGTACTGAGTCTGGACATGCTTATGAAAATTCCGAAAACAAGCAGATACATCATTCTTATTTTTTATCAAATATAACCAGGTAACACGAGAGGCACACTCAATGAAAGAAACAAAGTACTTATAACCATTCATAGTGTTAGTAGCACATGGACCCCAGACATCAGAATGTACTACCTCAAAAGCAAAAGTGCTCCTATGACCCGTGCCAACATATGAGATCCTAGTAAATTTTCCTAACTCGCACGCATCACATACTAATTTCTCTTTATTTGTTTTTGCATAAATCTCTGGATACAACTTACTTAGAGTATCAAAGGAAGAATGTCTCATCCTCCGATGATGGAGTATCAAGGTATCCTCAGTCCTCTGCTGCAGTCCTTCCATGCCAGCCTTCTCTGCCATAGATATCAATGCTGAGTCTAGTCCTTCTCGATCTAGGTACCACAGTCCCTCATGCCAAGTGCCAGTCCAAAGTCTTCGTCCTGTCCCTTTCTCCTGGAAGGTCACCTTAGGAATATCAAAAGAAACAATGCATTTAAGTTGGAGGATTATAGAACTAATGGACAAGAGACTGACTGAAAATGATGGAGCATGTAAAATATTGGATAATCTTACTGAACCTGTACAATTAACAGTACCCTTACCGACCACTGGCTGGAAAGTGCCATCAGCTGTCTGAATGCTGTCTGCTAATGCTAGGTGAGTGTAGGAAGAAAACTCACTAGCATTCCCCGTCACATGCCGAGATGCTCCCGAGTCGATAATCCAGTCTGATGATTTAAGGGAAGAGATAGACGCAAGGGCAAGTGATTCGTCAGTACCTTCTGATGGATGGACATACATGGCAGCGTTGCCCCTAACAAAGAATGAGGTGGACGCCTCCTCTGTTCTACTCCTCATGTCTCCCAGTGCCTGGTCCTCCACAGTAAAGGTGCCATCAGCTTCTCCGTTCCCTTCTGATATCAGGAGGTTCGTCCGATAACCTCCTCGGCCGCCTCGTCTACCCCCTCGACCACGACCACGTCCTCCATTATATCCTCGTCCGCCGAACGGTCCTCGTCCACCACCTGAATCTCCCTCCCTATGTGGTTTGGTACAAGCATACCGATGATGACCCATCTTCCCACAGTTGTAGCACTGCCGGTTATGCTGCCAGGGCTCTCCCTTAGATCCTGTATTTCCTGAGCTGGTGATCGCTAGTGCTGACTTTGCTTCGGGGGAACCACCTGTCCCGGCTTGCAACCTGACGCGTGTCTCCTCCTGGATCATGGCTGAGATAGCCTCCTCAAGGCTAGGGATCTTTGGTTGGGCTAGAAGTAGGGCCGTCCTCTGTGCGAAAGCTACAGTCAGCCCTTTGAGGAACTTCATCGTCCTCTCCTGCGGACACACATGTCTCTCCTTACACTTAGGGTCCCCGCAGCTCGTCCGATCTGAGGAGTGATCATAATCCAACCACAGACGCTCCAACTCCGTGGCATACTCCTGCACCGTCTTCTCTCCCTGTACGGTGTCATCAATCTCCCCCTTTATCTAGAAGACCCGTAAGTTGTTCCCCACACCATCATAGGTCCTTCTCAACTTCTCCCACACATCTTTCACCATCTAAATATCGTCTACTGTGGCGGCAATAGACTGGACTAAGGAGTTGAGAAGCCAGATGTAGATCACCATATGAGTGGACTTTCACTCATCGCGTCCTGTCGAGCCCTCGCCCGGCTCTGTCGTCTCGCCCGTCAGGAACCCCTCCATGTTTTTTCCTGCGAGGGTTCTTCTCACCCGCCGTGACCAACTCAGATAGGTGGCTGGTCCATCTAATTTCAGATCGATGGAGGGAAGCTTCAACTCAGGCGACGTTCGTGTCGTGTTCTCACCAGCCGACATCGTCAACAACTTCATCAACGTCGCCACCTCTGCAGAATCTAGCTTCTTGATGATCTCCTCCATCGATTTGTCGTCTATCCAATCATGTCACGTCCGCTCCACGACTCACGCTCGTCCTCGTCGTCCGCTCCTAGATCCGAACATGTCCCCCCTTTTTTCAGATCTAGGCATCCCTATTAGGCGCTGTCTCGTGCTGGTGCGGAGGAGGCGGCAGCACGCATGTCACAGCCGCCGTCGCAGCAGCAGCAGTCGCAGCAGCACTAGTAGCCGCAGCAGTAGCGGGACGGGGCAGCAACAGCGAAGGACGGCCTGCGAAGGGCGGAGAAGGGAAGAAATGGGGGGGCGTGGAAGAGTTCGGTGGAGGAGATCTAGGAAATCCTCCTGTGGGTTTGTGGAAGTTTGGTGACGGCTAGGGTTTGTGGAAACTTGGCTCTGATACCAGAAGAAGGGAAGAAAGGGGGGGCGTGGAAGAGTTCGGTGGAGGAGATATAGGAAATCCTCCTGTGGGTTTGTGGAAGCTTGGTGACGACTAGGGTTTGTGGAAGCTTGGTGACGGCTAGGGTTTGTGGAAACTTGGCTCTGATACCATGTTGAAATTAGTTGATTATTTTATTGATTGTCTCATTGGCATTATATAGCTTTACAGTCATTAATACAATGATCTCAATCATTATGACAATAATCTCATAATGGAATATCCTGTGACATATTCTGGCATCCCAAATATGTCCTCAGGATATTCCCATGTGCTTATACTATACTTAAATATGACACCCAACATACCATATCAACAGTAATAACTTATTTAAACTAATATGTATAATAGCAACTATTCTACTTTTTTCTGGTTAAGAAATTCTCCTGCAGGGACATTCAAATCCGTCGATTCGATTCGATGGGGAACCTAATCCAAATCCCACACAAAATTCCTCCTAATCCAAATCTAAAATTTGTACATATCCTTATCTAAATCAAATCAAGAACATCTCAAACCTATATATAAATTTGACTAAGTTCTCCTGTGAAATTCGGAAAAAAAAAAAACCTTTGAAAGCCAACACCCAGCGCCTAAACCTCTACCAATCATCTCCAAGAAGAGAGAAAAAGCAACCTTCCTCTGAGCCAAACAAGAAGATCCCCGCGGGAACCTCATTCCAGCAAGAAGGGCTTCTCTACGAGAACCTCATTCCAGCTAGAAGGGCTTCCCCGCAAGAGCCTTGCTCTCGCATAAAGATTTTCAATGCGAGAAGCTTATTCCAGCAAAAGCATATTTCCTACGGGAAGTTCTTCCAGCGAGAAGAGATTCCCTGCGGGAACTTCCCTCCATCGAGAGGGAATTATCAGCGAGAGCATTCCTCCAGTGTGAAGGTGCTCGTCGTGGGACCTTTCCTTCATGTAGGACTGAACAACAACATTTAATGTGTCGTATGTGCAGACATCGAGGTGACAGTTGCACAGAAAATGCAGATTAACCGCATAATTCGAGGCGACTCGTCACATGAGTCAGAGACGTGCACTTTGTGGGGTGTGCAGTTGCAACTTGAGAAGCCACGTGGCAGAACATGCAGCAGATCTCAGGGGAGCATGCCTATTCTCCCGCGTAACCGCTGCCACGTGCCTGAATCGCCTCACGAAGAGCGGAAACGTGAAGTACGTGTCAACACCTCCTTGAGTCCCACGTGAACATGGGCTAACCGGCTCCGTACGAAGCCAATAATCACGGGATAGTGCTTCTCGTGAGTAGTCTTCTCCCGTGGGATAGTGCCTCCCGCAGAAACTCGACAAATAACCATTTTTTAGACTTTCGCTATAAATAGTATCGATTTCCTTGTCTTCAAGGCATTCATCTATCAAGATCAGAACCTATATGCCCACACTATGCCCAATTCATTCGTAAACACTTGGTGCCTTCTCCACGAGAATTATAAGGTATTTTTCTTGGATCTACTACTTCCATATCACCATTATTAGACGTGCCATTAAAGAACACCGAAGTAGCTCTCAAGTAGAATTTTTGAAGTTCATATCTACAAATGAGAAAGCATCTCGCCATCCTTACATTTGAAGTCGAATCGTCAACGGATTAAAAGAATCATGTGCCGATTCAATCTCCACTGCCACACTCTCCAGAATCTCAAAGCTTGTAGTCGAAATTCTTGTGTAATTACAGTCATTGTAATAAAATTTTGAGTGTTTATAAGTTGTTCCTTGAAAGAAATTATACTTTTTTTTCTATCCGAAAATAATGTGACTACTCTGTTGGAGATTTCCTTCTTCACCGACGAAAAGGTTGTGGCATAACCGATGTAAAGTGCATCAGGACAACTCTTGAAGTGTTGATTGTTGAAGTAAACCAACAAGTGTTTGAGGAAACACTTCCAGAATCTTCCCATGGAGCCAAGGGATACGCTTCCTGCAAAACTACTTCCGGCCAAGTGACGGCTGCTCACAAGATATGGCTACCAAAGCCCCGTGTAACCTATATTGTTGCCATCATTATAAACTGGTTTGGGTAATGCTACTGTCCAGCACCTAAGGGGGGAGAATGAACAATTCCCTTGCGGGAAGAGAGGCTCTCGCAGCAAGGAGTCCAACAGTGCAGGCTCCCGTGGGAAACAAGCCAATTGCTCATGCAGGAACCATCTCCTCAGTGCCGTTGAAGCATAATTCTTTTGCGGCAAGAAGTTCAACAATGCGGACTCTCGAGTGAGGCAAGCCAATGTCCCGTGCGGGAATCATCTCTCCATCGCCGTTAAAGTGCAATCTTCCCGCAGCAAGAAGTCTCACGCGAGAAGCTCTGTCCCAGTGTTGGACTTTCGACTTTGGAAGCATTATTCCAGCACTAAAAAAGGCATCGTTCCCGTGCCGGTCGCTTTACATAGGAATCATCTTATTGGCGTAGAACCGTGCTATTCTTGTGTTGGCTATTCCGAGATCACCACAAAGCAGTATGTTCCTGGGGGACGCAGATCTCGCGCCACTACAAAGCAGCAGGCTCCCACGGGAAGCAAACCTCATGCAATAAATATTTCTTCAGTGCCAATTTCCAAGCTTAAGTCCTCAGTGAAGGACTGATTGGGCTGTGATTTACGTGAGCACTCTTGTTAACAAAGCCCATCGCATTAAAGTTGCACTTTCAAAAGCACGCCGAGTTCCTTTGAACGATTTTCTCTTCGTTGTACCAGCAAAAAGAACAAACAAGTCTCTGATCCTATTCAGCAGAAGGAAAGTTGAGTTGTCGGCCCTGATATCCAGTACAGATGATGATAATGAACTCTCAGTACTCTCACTATGGACAGCAAGTGCAGTACCTTATGGCAAAGATAAGCTATGACTTCCAGGTGGTCTGAACTTCGAAAAAGGATGACGTGTTCCATTGCGACCTTTCGCACCGAAGGAAAAGCATGATAACTATTATGAAAACTCAAGAGGCATGAGTAACAAACTCAAGAGGTATGAGTTATGTAACCCAAGGGACATTAGTTACAAAGTTAAGTGTATTATAGAGCACTTTATAAGTCCATTTATCTTGTCATTTCATGATAAGTTGAATAAAAATCATATTCTACTTCATTTTTTGTTGAGAGGAGTTTAGTCCCACATCTAGTAGAATAGAAGAGAGAGGGGTTAGCCTCTCCTATATATATGTAGTTCCATCCATCAATAAGTATTAAACCAAGTTTCTATTTGGTATCAGAGCCAAATCCTCCCATCCTTCTCCAAATCCTAACCCTAACCCTCTCACAGTCGCCCCCCTCCCTTCTTTCCCCGCCGGCCCCGGCAACCGCCTGGCCGCACGCCGCAGCGTCGCCGGCCTGCCCCGTCGCCACGGCTGCTATTGTTGCCGCTGCGATCCCGGCGACCCCCGACCCCGACGATCTTCTTCTTCGTCTTCTCTCTTGCAAATTGTAACTCGGTTCTGTCCATATGCAACTGCGATTGCACGGAAGACCGAAATTTTTATTTTTTTTATTATTGTTTTGTAGCAGTAAGTTGTAATCGGGATATTAATTATATAGTTGCTTGTTGGATCAAGATATATCAGTGAGGGAACTCTTGTGTGAGCTCCTAATCTCGACTACAACTGTCGGTTCCTCCTTCTCGTCAGGTCATGCGACCTCGGGTCGAAGCCGTGCATGGGACGTAAGCAGCGACTCTCAGGGACACCACTGCCGCTGAAGGAGGAACAATAGACATGGAGAAGACGGCGATCAAAGGTGGAGACAATCTAGATCTGCCACCGTCTTGTTGATCGTGCTGATGGAAGAGGACAAGATGAAGACGATATAGACGATCTACAGCAAGCTGACGGCCCAAGAGATGAAGGCTTTAGTAGACGATCTCTTCTCCAAAAGGTTGACCGAGACTAGCTTCCGTGGTGCACACGCAGATGCGGATCCTTCACCATACAAAATGGAAAGTTGGAGAAACTGGAGATAAAGTTGGAGGGTACTTCCAACTACTTGAAGTGGTCGCGTCAGGCAATGCGGACTCTAAAGGCAAGAGACTTGGTGGGCTATGTGAATGGCCAAACCAAGGCACCTGAAGATCACTCACAGGAATTTGTTGTGTGAGAGATCGTCAATAATGTTGTTGTTGGATGGTTGACAGCCTCATTGACCGACCAAGTGTCGGACAACGTGGAAGCAATGGAGGGTGTTGGTAACATTTGGATGACGCTGAGAGATATGTACTCAGGATCGGGCAACCCTAGAAGGGTTTTCCAACTACAAGATGAACTTGATAAGGTGGTCCAAGAAGATCACACCATCTCTGAGTATGGGACTCTGCTGAAGAAGTATTGGTTAAATCTCGACCACTATGACCCCATTGGCGTGGAAGATGAGCAAGTAGAACCAGCATTTGTGAAACATTATAAGAAGTTCATGGAGTATGTTTTGCGACAGAGGATGATGAAGTTCCTGAAAGGGCTCAACCCAGCATTCGAGCAGAGCAGGAATATCCTACTTGGTCAACCCAGGCTGCCATCACTGGAGGAGACCATAGCCGCTTTGGCACAAGAAGAGGCACGACTTAAGCTGATGCCTAGCATCACTAGCTCTCTGGAGGAAAAATCAGCTCTAGCAGCTTTTAACTCAAACCCTTTCGAAGGGGGAGGGTGCTCCAACTGTGAAGACCCTGAACACTTCATCAGATTTTGTACGAAACCCCTGAGAGGCCAGTCCAGCGGCCGCGGACGCAGCCGTGGAGGGCGTAGGGGTGGCAGAGGAGGCTATGCTGGTGGCAAAAGTAATCATTCCGGAGAACACAAGGCAAACCGGACAGAAGAGGGAAGTGAGAGTCAATCTCCCAATATGACCCCTAGTGAGAGGAAAATGCTAGATATATGGAGAAGCATGAAGCTTGGAACCAGCGACAGTCGAGCCAACACCTCTGGGGCATCAACTCCAACCACCTCCGGAGGTAACATCACCCACTATGTCCATACAAGCACAGGTATACCTGCTCATGCCCTGGCATCTATCCATAGACCAGGTTGGATAATTGACACTAGGACATCCCGCCATGTCACGGGTGCCCATGATGAGTTCCAAGATTACACTTACCTAACGACGCCTGAAAACATTAAGACTACTGATGTTACGGCTAGACCCATTATGGGTAAATGCACAGTTGAATGCACTCATTCCATAACCCTTACTGATATCTTGCATGCTCCATCTTTTCCTGTTAATCTATTGTCCATTAGTGCCATTGTTCTTCAACTTAATTGTGTTGTTTTCTTTGACGTTCCTAAGGTGATTTTTTAGGAGAAGGAAACGGGAAGACGGTTGGGAACTGGCACTTTGCATAAGGGACTATGGTACTTGGACAGGGGTGGGCTAGACGCAGCACTAGCACCACTGGTGAAAGAAGCACAACCGGAGGAGCCGCGAAGAAAAGTAAAAGCAGAATTATTACTTCAACATCAACGCATGTGACACTCTTCATTCAGTCTACTGAGTCGGATGTATCTATCTATATATCAAAAGGCTAATAAACAAAAGTTTGTTTGTGATGCTTGTGAGCTTGGAAAACATACCAGAAGCTCTTATGTGAGTTTTGGAAATAAAAGTTTAGCTGCTTTTGATATGATACACTCTGATGTGTGAGGACCTTGTCCTACAACTGGAGTTAATGGTTTTAAATGGTTTGTCACCTTTATTGACTGCTACACTCGTGTCACCTGGGTATACCTAATGAAGAGTAAGAGTGATGTCTTTGCATGCTTTCAAGATTTTTATTCCAGGGTTACAACACAGTACCATGCTAAAGTAAAGATTTTAAGATCTGACAATGGGACAGAATACACCAACAAGGCTATTGAAGAGTACTTATCAGCCCATGTGATACATCATCAGACTTCGTATGACTATACACCAGCATAGAATGACGTTGAAGAGCGGAAGAACAAGCACATGTTGGAAGTAGCACGATTAATGATGTTTGCCATGAATGTTCCTAAACACTTGTGGGGGCATGCCGTGTTGACGGCTGCATATCTCATCAAAATAATGCCCTTTCAGGTGTTAGGATGGAAGACACCGTTTGAGATACTTACAGGAGAGAATAAGTATATTGTTCTCCCAAAGGTATTTGGATGTGTATATTTTGTGAAAGATAACAGACCTGCGGTGGAAAAGTTGGACCCTCGGACAGTGAAGTACATCTTTGTTGGCTACTCAGGGACTCAGAAGGGATAATCTTGTTGGAGTCCAGTGGAGCGAAGACTTATTGTAAGCATGGACGTTATATTCAGAGAGATGGAACCATACTACCACAATGGTTCAGGTGAAGGCTCCGCATTTGGTGACACACCTAACACAGGAGGTGTTAGGAGTGAGAAAGATATGGACCCAAGCGTGATTGTCGGGTCAGTTTCATGTCCAATGATGGAAGCTGGTCTAAGGGAACAAGGGGAAGATAGCGAGGGTGAGAAAAGTGATGATGATGCACATAATCAGAAGGAAAAAAAATGGTGACAATCAGGAGGAAGAAAATGATGCTCCAGTGCAGAGGGAGGAACAGACTACAGAACAATCTACAGAGATCCAAGTCTACCGAGAGAGAAAGCAGCAGTCCACTACTGTGCCTATTACTGTGCCTATTACTGTGCCATGTCCCTCACCTAACCCTGCCCCAACTCTTGAAGATGCACCTCCCGCACCGGATCCCTCTGATTCATATGTCGATCCCACTGATTCGGATGGTATGATCTCTTCACCACTTCCTCATATTCCCTTAAGGATATCTTCTCGCAGTAATGCAGGAAAAGTCCCTAATCGTTATGGTTATGAACATGACATTGCTAATTTCTTATCCTACTCTAATATATTCCCTACCTATCGAGCATTAATTGTATCGTTAGACACCACCTCTTTGTCTAAGTGTTGGCAAGAAGCGAAGGAAGATCCAAGATGGAGAGCTGCAATATTGGAGGAACTTGGGGCACTCGAAAGAAATGAGATATGGAAGCTTGTTCCGTTGTCTAAAGGAAAGAGAGCAGTTTGATACAAATGATTTTTACAGTAAAAGAGACGTCAGAAGAAAATATGGAGGGTACAAGGTAAGGTTGGTTGCAAAAAGATTCACTCAATCCTATGGCATCGACTATGATGAGACATTTGCTCCAGTGGCAAAGATGACCACTATGAGAACCCTGGTCTCCCTTGCAACAAACCATGGGTGGCAGTTGTATCAATTGGATGTGAATAACGCTTTTCTTCATGGGGACCTACAAGAGAAAGTATACATGGAGACCCCTCCGGGGTTCTGCACGAAACAGTCGACGGAAAAGATGTGCAAGCTAAAAAAATTACTGTATGGACTCAAGCAATCTCCTCGAGCCTGGTTTGATAGATTCAGGAAGGCTGTCACAGGCATAGGACACCGCCAGGCCAATGCAGATCATACGATTTTATTCTAGCATGCAAGAGGCAACATCACCATACTTGCAGTGTATGTGTATGATATAGTGATCACAGGTGATAATGAGAAGGAGATCACCCAGCTGAAGTCAAAACTCGCCAAGGAGTTTAAAGTGAAGGACTTCAAAATGATGAGATATTTTCGCGGGATCGAGGTGGCTCAAGGAAGAGATGGGATCGTCCTCTCTCAGAGGAAGTATGTACTAGACCTGCTCACAGAGACTGGTATGCTGGGATGTCGATCGGCAGTCACTCCAATCGATCAGAAAGATAAGTTGGGTGTAGAGACATGAGAGCATGTTGATCGTGAGAGATATCAGAGACTTGTAGGAAGATTGATTTATCTAGGTCACACTCGCCCTGATATCTCATTTGTTGTGAGTGTAGTGAGTTGATATATGCATGATCCAAGGAAGGGTCATATGGATGCAGTTTTCCGTATCCTGAGATATCTGAAGGGGACTCCTGGAAGAGGGCTATGGTTCAAGAAAAATGGACACCTGGGTGTTGAGGGGTACTGTGATACAGATTAGACAAGTTGCATGGTCGACAGAAGGTTTACCTCAGGATATTGTGTCTTTGTGGGAGATAACCTAATCTCATAGAGAAGCAAAAAATAGTCTGTGGTAGCACGATCGACTGCTGAAGCAGAGTATATAGCTATGGCTCTGGGAGTATCAGAGTTGTTATGGGTAAGAGCACTGCTGAAGGAGTTGAAGCTGGACCAGGGAACACCGTTACGTCTTCTGAGTGACAGTCAAACTGTAATAAGTATAACTAACAATTCAATCCAACATGATAGAACTAAACACATCAAGATCGATCGGTTCTTCATCAAAGAGAAGCTAAAAAAAAGGATGTTAAAGCTCGATCATGTTCACTCAGAAGAACAAGTTGCAGATTGTCTGACTAAGGACCTTAATTCATCGAGTCTTTCTAAACTAAATGACAATATGTGGATAATTGATATCTATCGCCCATCTTGAGGGGGAGTGTTGAGAGTATTAGTGAGTGTTTAGTCCCACATCTAGTAGAATAGTAGAGAGGAGGGTTAGCCTCTCCTATATATATGTAGCCCCACCATCAATATGTATTAAACCAAGTTTCTATTTTTTTCCATTCCACCAATTTTTGTCCTTCATTTTGCATTTGTTTGTGGACTAGTGTGCATAGCACACTACTTGAGAAAACACAAGCTTTCTCCACAATATTCCTTTTGTTCTATTGAACATATACTGTTATGGCACAAAATTAGTCATTCCCAAAGCATCCTCTTACCATTCCAGTTACTTCTTCCACGCACTCCAAATGTTGCCTTGGAAACTTCAAATTTCAAGATTTTAACATGTCAAGACACCTCAGGACCCCGCTGAGACACATGTAGCCATTAAATTATTGGTACTGTCATTATTCTGCTACAATATTGGTGCTTTATACAAAGATATCAAACCCAAATTGTGCAACAGTTGAAACAATGCTATGAAACTATGGATTGATTGGCCTAGCTGATCAATTGCCTCCTTATCAGGATTTCAAAAGTTACTCATTTGGAATTTATGGGACATTTAGAACCCCTGTCGGGTGTCTGAGTAAAACAGATGTTTCTCATATCAGATCCCATGAATGCCTAAATGCACCAATCTTTGCATGCCTTGCTTGAATATAAGTACTAATATAATGTAATAAGATGAAACCAATTTGGAGAGTTGGGTCATCCAAATTGATGCACATTTGGCTTGTTGCTTGTAAGCAAGAACTCTTTGTTTCGTTAATAGGTGATGCGTTTATTTTTATTGTTAACAAGGTTAGTCTCAAAAAAAAAAGTTGTTGACAAGGCTTGACTAAGTCAAATTCATCCTTACATTATTGAGCAACAAGAGGTCAAGATTGACAAAGTATCAAATCCTAATTATCGCTAGGGGTATGAATGAGGAATGATGGCAGAAGCATGCACGATACTTAACATTGTTCATATTGGATCACTAACCAGGGTAAAGTAGGTGGAAATTTTTTTATTGAGTCACTAACCTGGGTAAAGTAGCTGACGGCCTCGCATGCCAACCTCCTTTTAACAGATAAGGTGGCCTTTTCAGATTCAAGAGCCAACCCAAGCTGCAATTCTACTGCCTGCATTTTAAAAGAAAATAACTTAATGTTGATGATTCTAAATTTTACTGATGTTTACAGAAGTTGCAGAAATACTTGAAGTTGACTTCACATGTATCTAATGTATAATATACACTATTTTAATTCTTAGTGTATTGTCATGTTTACAAGTGCGCATCAAAAATGGGTCTCATCATGTCCACACAGTTATCGTAAATTTAGTTAGTTGTTCTTTGTCTTATCAGTATATTCTTCATAACCACTAGCATTTTCCTCCAATGAAAGCCTTTAAAAAATTAAGTAGCCAAAGCCTTTGAGTTCTATGCTGTTGTATGCACAAGATAGTACAGAAAAAATTAATAAAAATGTCAAAGGAGCAGCAAGACCCATTGATTAAGCATCTGACACAAGCAAAATGATCAACATCTACAGATCACTAGTGTAATAATTTGCCCCCGAACTGTAACCAAACTCATCACTCACAATATATGTCACAGACATCAGCAAGATGTTCATTTCAGTTACCTGTGCCAATGCTTGGATTGACATGGCCTCCAACATACTCTCCTGCAAATTGTTGGGTAAGTTCTTCCTGAAATTATGCATTCCAAGATTCAAATTACACTTGCATCCGAAAAATTTGTAGCAGTAGAACGTCAAATTAGATAATCAAAGACAGAATAAAGTAGGCATAGAATGTTATGATTTTGAGTATGGATGGATACATGATATGCTGAGGCAAATTGACCAGTATATGGTGGACACAATAATCAAAGCAACCAGATGCCTTTAGCAATAAATCAACAGCAACCTTCTTAGAATCTGGTAAGAATGCAATGCTAATCAGCAAGTTGCGTATTTTATAGATTCTGGAGCATGCTATGAACAATATAGCAGTAAATATGTCATTTAAGTCTAGCTTCACATTACTAATTTCGAGCCATCTTTTTCCATCAACATGTATATACCTTCAGATACCACCCGTTCAGACTCGTGATCTAAAGATTCTTTTGGGAAAAGTACTAGATTTGCTTCCATCAATGACAGCACTGCCTTCATATGAACTACCGACAACAGTTCATACCAAACATTTGCCAAACAGGTCTCCTGTGCAAATTTGTCAAGTTTTAGTACAATGGACCAAATTAACAGAGTATGTAGAGGGTGAAGGAAGAAAAGGGACTCAAATTGAGTTTCTTGTACCACATTCTTACTTGTCCATCATCACCTTGCATCTTCCACTTGAACTCCACCGACAATTCCAGATTTCTCTCTACAAGATACCAACTAAAATGTATTAGAAGACATTCTCAAATCAAGAGAAACAAACCCAAATGGAAAGCTAATACCTTTTATAGTCAAACCAAGAACCAGAGGTAGGTACTCATCGAGAGCATGTTGGAGTTCCAAGACATTTGACAGAACTACGAGATCTAACAGAGCGTTTAGTCAAAAAGACTATTTGAATCTATATAATAGTTAATACAAGATAAAAAATTATGAAACTGTTTATACCATTGCTTTCTGCCAATGAAACAATCCGACCCCGAAGCCCAGAGAGTCTATCGATGATGTCTCGAGAGACTAATCCTCTAAGGGGGTGAAGGAAGTCAATGGCAGTGGGGATTTGGAATGAAGGGACAAATATCACCACCTCATTGATGCTATTCCTCTTCTTCTTCTTTCTCCCTACTGGATACCTCTTTGGAATGGAGGAAGTGCAACCCATCCTTTGCAATTATGGCAATATTCTTCTCCAAACATTCTACATGGTGAAAATTTTGGAAAACGTACAGATAATGATCCCGTTAAGATTGAATCATTGAAAGAAACAAATTTCTATTCTAAGAAAAACAACTTTCTACACTTTGATGTGCATCCAATTACACCCAAATTTTGTCCTAAGATAAATCTCAAATAAGATTAAGTAACTTCAAATTTCCTTTCCTTGCAAAGCATGCAGGCAAAATTCGACAAAAAATATCAAGAGAAGCTTTGTTTCTTTCTGAAATTTACTACTTCTTGCTGTTTAATCTTTGGTAATGAGCAGAGGAACTAGAGACAAGAAACGAGGTCACAGAACCCTTGTACTGGGGAAATAGACAAAAGAGAACAACCTAGTTGTCAACCCAAGAGAAAAGCTAAATCTAAAGAAGGTTAATATATAATATAGTGAAGCATAATTCAATCAATATCAACAACAAGAACAAAGAAGTATTCCAGATATTTGGGGTCGGATATTTGAATTTGTTTCTTTAATTCAATTCAGCTTTATTTCATAGAGACCCGACAATATGTTACTTTGGGTGTTGGCTACCTAACACAGCACCCTTTATCTGATCTTGTAACCAGCAAAAACATAAGACAGTGAACAGTGCACAGGAGTCGAACACAATTCAATCAATATCAACATGACTATGACTATAAAGATATCAAAGACCTTCTCCTACCAGACGAAGATAAAAAAAGATTGACAAATTTCCACGATAATCTCTCTGCTTATTCGACCTCTTGAGAAATTCTCCCCTTTCTAGAGACTCGTTACTTGTTGGTGATTGAGCACGGAAGAAATCAAGAATTTTCAATATTTGATGTTCTCGTCATGGAAGACATCAAAGAATTTTCAATTTGAAGTCCATCGGTCCTCGTTCTTTTAAATTATTCTTTGAAGAAAGCTTCAAATTTTTTTTACAGAAACTTGAATCAAGAATCAAAAACCACTACTAACAAATGTGGGTATTCTCTTATTAGTTATTGATGAAGGGCTCTCTCCTATTGCTTTGGTTACCCGAGCGATGGACTCTAAGAAGACCAATATGTATATGGAAGTTCCTCGTGGTGTCCAATTATCTATCTTGATACATAACATTGTCTTAGATATCATATACATCTTAGAAAGCCGTACCCAAAGTAACAAGTTCTATCAAACCAATCATACCCAAAAAATCTATAATAAATTCTCATGTCAAGACAAAAAGTTACAGCAGTACTAGAGACAAAATATTTGTGTAATGGAGTATATAGACAAGAGAGAACAAACCAAGTAGTCAGCTCAAGAGAGAGAGAGAGAGCGCTACACACTCCATTGAAGCACATTCTATAGAGAGATGGAGGTCCTTACGAGTATAAGAAGGGAAGAAAGAGAGAGAGGAGAGAGATCTTTCGAGAAGAGAGGGACCATTGGAGGGATCTTTTTGATGCTCAGTTCCCGAGAGGAGCTCACATGGCATATGCGCAGGAGAAGCAGTAAACATGACTCGGTTGAGTCATGAGTCAAATACCAAGTACACTTTTATGGCCTGTCAATGTGGCTTCCTACCGTGTGAACGAGCTTGGAGTGGAGTTCGAAGAAGGTTGGAAAACTCATAGGAATATGATTTCTTCTTCTTCAAGTGGGAAAAGTGGATGTATATCAATATCATTGTACTAGGTAGATCTCACTTGTGACATCATTTCACTTGGATGGGAGCTCAAATCTGCTGTCTGCTAATCCAGTTCTAAATCTGTCCCAAATCAATCCCCTGGCTTCATCTTTCTTTTTCTAAATGCTGGTGGGCCCACAAGAACAAGATCATATACGGGGAACATAATTTTGGAACTGGATAGGTGGTACCTGGGCAACCCAAAAATTGTGTATCCCATAAGGATACAGAAAAAAAACTTTGATAAAGATGGTTGTATCAAAGTTTTGATGCGCCACTGAATGACAAATGGACCCCATTTTAAAGATTATATATATATATATATATATATATATATATATATATATATATACACACTTTACGATGAGAAAGGGGGACCCACTTGTCATATAGTGGCTGTATCAAAACTTCAATTCAGTCATTTGTATCAAAGTTTTTTTTCTAAGGATATATATGGTGAGATATTCTTCTTCATTGTCTAGTTCACAATATCGGAACAAGATGAGCGTGATATTCGAGATTTCGACTTTTAAACTGTTTCAAGTTTATATATATATATATATATATATGCCAACGACCTCTACCTCCAGTGGTTAGATTGAGACATATCCCCCCAAGAGGTTGTTGGTTCGAGCAACGGGTGAAGCATATTAATTCCATAGTGGAGAATTAATGTGAGTTGTGGTGCGGTTCAGATGCGTTTCAAGTGCGGTTTAGGTGCAGTGCAGGTGTCACTCACATATCCCGTATACTCGGAATATACTCAAGTTGGTGCACTTTTAGTGTATTTTTATTTTTGGCGCACTTTGAGTATACTTCAAGCGCACGGTTGAATGGAGCTTGGCGCACATTGGCTAATATTGATTGTGTGGTGGTAGTAGGTAGGGTATGTGGCTTAGATTTGTAGGAGAGATCTGACGGTTCAGCATCCACCCCTTGCCTATATATATTCTTTTCTTCTCTCTCTCTCTCTCTCCTCTCTCTCTCTCTCTCTCTCTCTCTCTTCCATTATTGTGTTCTTGTTCTCTTTCCATCATTTCTTCACAGGCAAGTGCATCTTGCTTGGAATAAAGAAACATGGATCATGCATGGACTAATTCTCCATTAGTTCTTTGATTTATTAGCTTAATTGTTGGGACTGAGTTCCTCTTGACCTTTAGTGCTTGCTGTTTTAGATTTCCATTGCTAGGATCTTATAGATCTAAGTTCTTATTTTATGGATCTTCTTAATATTTTGAGGGAATGTTCTCCCAAAACTTAGTACTTTGGAAAACTACTTGGCTCATAGCGATGAGCATCCTATATTATGTAGCTTTGCTTCTTGGCATTTGTGATTTGGAGCACTGTCATAGTCTTTAGCTTGAGCTCTGAGTGCATCAATGGTGGGTCGGTTGGAGAAGAAGATCAGTGACAAGAAGTACAGATGAGAATTTGCATTATGGGCGCATGTTGAGTGTGACCTACAGTCCGTGGGCGTATGTTGAGTGTGACCTACAGTCCATGGGCGCATGCTGAGTGTGACCCGCATTCCATACTCGTGCATACTTTTAGAGTACTGCCAATTTCTTGCAAAAGTATATCAAGGGGATAAATTTTTGGAAAAATACTTCTTGGCACACTTTTGGAAGACTTCAGTCTCTGGCGCACAATTGATGTATTAACGAACGAACCAAGCAAAAGTGCGTCAGTCTACCTTTCATCGCACTTTGGACCAACTTCCTATTGATTGGCGCACTTTTAACCAAATTAACAAACCGGTGCACAATTGACAAATTGTGTATTAACGCGCCACTCTTATATAACCCTTGGTGTACTTTCTAGACGCTCAACGGTTGGCGCACTTATAACAGATTAATGACCCGACACGCTTATTATCTCTTGGCGCACTCTTGTTCGGTTAAGCCTCGATAAGCGAGCTCTGACTTTGGCGTACCTTGATTTTTTAGTCCTCGACTGTCGTTCCATCGACTATCGCGCCAGCCTTGGAACTTGTATTTTATCTTTTAGTTATATCGTCTTTTAGCTCGCGCACTTTGTTGAATGCGCCACTCCCTTTTGTTGGTATACTTCAACAAAATGCGCCGAGTGTCTTGCTTGCGCACTTTTGTGAGAGTGCGATGAGTTGTTTGTTTGTTGGCATTGTGTGCCACCATTATTTTGTTTGGCCTTGAGTGTCTAGACCCCTGTGGCTCGCACACTTTTGGAGAAATGCGCCAAGTCTGTTTGCCTAACTTTATGCTCCTACCTTTCTTCTCTTGTAGAGCGCACTTTTGTGAGAGTGTGCCAAGTCTGTCTGCCTAACTTTATGCCAATATGGTAGAAATCTCATTGATGAGAGGGCCTCGCAGACCTATGTAAGTAATACTTTACTTTGTGTTAATTTTAATATAACTTAGGAAATATGCAAATAAATATCCATGTAGTTAGTAATAAGTACCTTTGACATTAGCAATTATCGAGTATCCATACTTTTATAGGCCGAGTATCTTAGGCTGCGTGAGTGGGAGACTACTATTGCACCTATAACGGGAGAGGCTAGTACTTCCTCGCTGTCCTCTCCAGCTCCTTCAGCGGACGAGTTGTGGATGATCGCCGTTGAAACGATATTCAACTAAATACTTAGTAAAGATGTCTGCTAATTGATGTTCCGTGTCAACATATTTCAAACAAATATCTCAGTGTTGTTGATGATCCCTTAGAAAATGATGTCTGATTTCTATGTGCTTAGTGCGTGAATGGCATACTGGATTTTTAGTGAGATTAATGATGCTAGTGTTATCATAGAGAATATGAATATTCTTGTAGTGCAGATTGAAGTCTTCTAGGGTTTGCTTCATCCATAAAATTTGTGCACAACAACATCCTGCGACGATATACTTAGCCTCAGTTGTTGATAATGCAATAAAATTTTGCTTCTTGCTAAACCAGGAGACTGGAGACTTTCCTAGGAAATGACAAGTGCCGTTAGTGATTTTTTGAACGAATTTGCATCCAGCAAAATCATCATCCGTATAACTAGTAAGGTCAAAGGACGTGGTTTTGAGATACCATAATCATGTCGATAAAGTTCCTTTGAGGTATCGAAAGTTACGCTTGACTGCGCACAAATATGATTCCTTAGGATTAACCTGATATCTAGCACAAAAACATACAACAAACATGATGTCTGGGCAACTAGCAGTTAGATATAACAAACTACCAATCATACCTCGATACTTACGTATGTTTGTAGGTTTATCGCTCTCATCAAGTTCAAGCTTGGTAGATATTGCCATAGAAGTTCTGATAGGCTTTGTATTGTCCATATCAAATTTTTTGAGCAAATCCTTCGTGTACTTAGCCTGATTGATGAATATTCCTTGTGAATCTTGCTTGATTTGCAATCCGAAAAAGAATGTTAGTTCTTCCATCATGCTCATCTCAAATTCACTCTGCATACATTTAGCAAACTTGTTACATAGCATCTCATTTGTAGATCCAAATATGATATCATCTACGTATATTTGCACTAATAAAAAGAGTCAGCAGAAGATTTTATAAAAAATGTAGTATCAATTTTTCCTTTTGAAAAATCATTTTCAAGTATAAAGGAGCTAAGACACTTATACCAAGTGTCATGACCCGCACCCAAAAATTGGGCATGAGTCATGTGTACGTCCAGCCTACGTCGTAGTATCGGCGGTAGAACGTTGTAAAGGTCCACAACATAATCTAACAACTCACACAATGATATATATATATATATATATATATATATATATATAACCTGTCAATGGTAACTCAACTCCATAAGGAGGACAAGATAAATATATATATAGCATCAATACTCAATAACAATGATCTAGAGGCAGATAATGGCACGATATCATAAAGAAAAGAAAAATAACAAGTCATAACAATATGCAAGTCTAGAATCTAGCAATAAACACAAAGGTCTCAAATATAAATAACATGCCATAGTCTAAGTTGGAGACATATCCAGTACAATAAATAGATACTAGCTAAGGTCTGCTATAGCTAGGTGTGTCTCATCGACAGCTGGTACCAGATCGTCCTGGCCTACATGTGCTACCTCAATTGGCTCTCCGTCCTGCGGGCCGTAGTATGTAGGACACCGGTCCTCTAAATAGTCGTCTAAAAAATTATATCTAGTCAGGATTTGTAACGCCCCGCAACATCACGGTGCGTTACGCTGAGTCAGATTGAATAAAATAAATGTTGGTTACATTTGAATTGTTGGATTTTGGGAAAAAGGATTGATTGAGTTGGTTTCATGTGCAGATGGCTAGCGGGTTCGATGGAAATCAGGTGTTCGTTCAGAACAGTACTGAATAGCTGGATGGGAGCGATAATGCCGTCTTCCTTAGTCCGATCGGTCGGATGATTTGGAGAGCACGGCCTGCTCGTACGGTTATACCAGTTGAGTAGATTGCACTTGCATCGGACCACGGGTTCAAGGGATTGGCCGTATCGGCAGGACATGATGCTTAACGGGATCAAATACGTGAGTGGGCTCTTTCCCTTCTCCTCTACTCCTTCATGCCTAATAATATAGAAAATACGTAAAAGGCTTGAACACTTGGGCTGAAACATTGGGAATCACTACACTGAGACGTGCATAGAGTTTACGTCGATTGCTTGGTAGGAGTGTGGCTTGAAATGATTTGCGTGTTGGATAGTTGGAGCTAGAGTTGGATTATACATTTGAGGCAGTCGGTTGGATAATTGGGATTATGCTTGGACGGTTGAAATTATACAAGTTGGAATGATACATTAAGGTAATTGGGAATATCGGGAATTCGGGCGAGCGAGCGTGCATCTGTGCACGAGTATCACTTGGTCGCCTTGTCTTGCAAAGCGAGCAGTTGTGGTTCGAAATCGAACAACTGCATCGGCGAGGGTATTATGCCACTGTTGGGGCATTGTGCCATGGGATTGCTTTGAGCATGGGTGCTACACCAATTTGAAACACTGTATTGAGAAGAGGCATTGTGCCTATGGACATAAGGATATTATGGTGCCTTGGGCTATATGTTGAGGTTTGGTTTTGGAATCCTTGGTTGGATATGTTGGAAGAATGGTTATGGATGCTTTGGTTGGATATCGGTTGAACGAGTCTAGGATCGCTTGGTGGGGCAAGAATGTTCGATCCTCTCTTCATACCTACATGTCTGCATGTCACGGACAACCTGTGTGGCACAGGGTTTGGTTTCCTGGAACGGGATGAGGCACCGGGACCGTTCTACCATGGAGGAAACAATGGGCATCGCGCGAATGGGCGCAGTGCTGGTAGTCCGATACCACCAGGAGGGAGTAGCTGCCCAGCCCTGGATCGGGTAGGACTGCCCTATTGATCTTGGTCCGATCAATGTTCTTTATGGCTTTGCCAGTGACTTCATATAGATAAGAGATGGTATGCTTTACTTTTGTTGGTTTGGCTTTCGTGTAGGCGCGGCCACCTTGCCTCGGCAAGAGTGTGCACTTGAGATGGGAATATAAACTTTGGTTGAGGATGGTTATTTGAGGCGAGACTGATGGTTCGATATGTTATCGTGCAAGCGATGGCATTGAGTAGGACGGGTTACATGCTAGTTTCCTTCGAGTTGTATATATATAAATGCTTGTCGTTTGGTTTGAGTTGAATGCTTGCATGCTTAAACTGCTTTACAGCTTTCCTTAACATGTCATTCATATGCCATGAAATAAATCTAGGATTCAACTAGAAAGATTACCATATAACTGTTTGCATTCACTATTTTACTTAGTGTCGGCTTAGACGAGTGGGTTACCCCGCTCACCAGTACGGCTTTGTGGGCAATATTTTAGGTACGCAGACGTAGTGGCGCTGCTTGGATATACGAGACATGATGTATGAACTATAAGTACCTTTTGTGGGCTAGAGAAAGAGCAAGAGTATTTCATCGTCTTTGTGGCATCGCCTTCGTGGCATTGCCTTCGGGGCATTTCATTTGGACCCTATCGAGAGCTTCGCTGCATATTACTCTGATGTGTGCTTGGTACATAATACAATGACTTCCGCTGTAACTTGGTCATTTCGATGATAACTTTGGTGTTTGACAACATCGCCTTGTACGAGCGCAACTCCAGGCTCATACGACATCACGTCCCGATGAGAACGATTGTCCTGCGGGAGAGCTGCAACGTGGTGATTCACGTTCAGCAGGGACATTTGAGCTTGCGGGAGATTGGGGCATGACAAATTGGTATCAGAGCGCCTGGTTCATTTCTTCGGACTTGGTCCTTCGCTTCATCACAAACTCTAAATAGCTTTCGCGTGTCGTTAGCTCTTGACTCTACTCGGTGCCGCATTGGATGTTTCATGCAATAAGTCTATATATTGCTGGTTGTGGCTGCATGTTATTCTTGGTTGCGTTGCCTTGGTTGGTTTTCGTTAGATCGCTTAGTCTCGTTAGGCGTTGTTGCATTCGTACAGCAAGTTGGTTGGCGTTGTTGCATTCGTGCAGCAAGTTGGTTAGTGTTGTTGCATTTGTGCAACAAGTTGAGAGCTTTCGTTGGGTTGGCTTGGCTTGTTGTTCAGGGAGATTCTGATTTCCTCAATGGATCAGTTGGTTGGCATACAAGATTTGGTAATGCAGCATGCTGTGAGTAGAAACATTCGACGGGAATGGATCGTTGCACGAGTTACTCATGTCGCGATTGTGTTGGATAGAAGTTGGAATTTTGGCCGTAGTGCATCGGTTGAGCATGTTTGAGTTTGGCTTGGGATTATCAGAATAAGTTGGCACGAGTTGCTCGTATAACAAATGTGTGGAACCATTGGGTATTGGGTTGGACTACTTGGAAGACAATCGTTGCACGATTGCTCGTGTTGCGAAAGTAGCAGACGGTTTGAAAATAGCTGGAAGCATTGAGAATAGGATATGACACGAGTTGCATAACGAGATTGATGGAATAGTTGGATAATTCAGGCATTGGCTGAGTTTTGTGTCAGACTCGAATTGAGCAAGGCATGATCACACATAAGGGATGGTTCGAACGGATTTTGGATAAGTGCGAGGAAATCGTAATGCGAGTAGCGACTTGATTCGGAGTGGTATATGGGATACCACATATTGAGCAAGGCATTTGGAATATTTTGGCTAGACATCAATGGGAATTGCCTGAACGGACTCGGATAACAGGAATACAAGTTGGTTGGTGAACGTCGGTTGAGTTGGGAAGAATAAAAATGAAGCAAGCGAATATTGAGTTGAGCATATCGACAACGGACTCGTGCAAATGGATGTATCGTTGAACTTAAGAGATAGGCGAGATCGGAACGAACAGTTGGGTTATGCTTGAGCGAAGCGATTGGTAAATTGGAGGATAGCGAGCACGGACTATGATTTTGGGCAACACATTTGAGCTGTTGGTTGAGCAATGAAACACGATTTGGTTTGAAGGGACAATGCGATGGATTCACACAAACTTGAAAGATTTTGGATATTGCTGCTCGAGAAGTCGACTCAGGTTTAACGAAAGTATAATTTTGGGCAAGATGGTGCAACGATAGTAGACTAAATCTCCGGAAGACATGGACGGATTGTGGCAACAACGGAAGGCAAAGATTGTGGCGGACAGACTGTTAAAGATAGATAAATGTAGGAGCAACGTCGGAATAAATCACTATGCTACTCGAGTAAGTTGGACGTGCATTATGGGACACGGCAAACAGATAAGAATTTGAGCAAATCTCGAGTTTCGAGAATCATTGCAATTGAGAGTACAAGAAGACGAACATGGCAATTCAGAAATTTGATGGATTCAGGGCAGAACGACGGATTGATGGAAGACGGTTTCAACAAGCGTGATGCTCGGATTCGAAAGTTCGCTCAGATATAATGGTTGGATTTTGGTTCGGGTTTGGAGATGAGATCTAGCATGGTTCATAGTAACTGTCCATCGTGATGACTTACAATTATCGAGCGTAGCTTCGGGACAGCTGATCCTAGCGACTTGCCCGTCGAATCAGAGATTGAATATGGTAAACCCATAGAACGAACCTTGAGGCGGCGTATTTGGGAATGCGTCAAGGGAAAATGTGAGTAATGTGTGTTGGAGATCGGCTTATTGACTGAGAGTTGGATTTGAGAGACCCTTGGGATAGTCTTCACCTGAAGATGCAGCCGGAAGATCGGAGCGATGGTGGAAATAGCCTAGTCAACTGATGAGATTCAGAGTCGCAGATTTTTGTAGATGGCATCGCCTCTGACTCATCGTGCCCTGGAAGGGAATAACATTCATATGAATTAATGACTGTGAAACTAGCTCGTGAAGTTAAAGTAGCGGCTCGTTCAGATCAAATCTTTACGAATACTGGAAGGGAGAGACGTGCCTCAGATTTACAAGATGCATCGGAACTTAGCCTGGGAAGCGTGCTCGTTCAGAAGGCAAAGGTGATATCCTATGCTTCGAGGCAGTGGAAGCAGCGCGAAGAACTATTCCATGCGCAACCTAAGAATTATGGCGAGTGTGTCCACGTTGAAATCGTGGCGACACTATCCCTTTGGCGTGGCAGCGAGATCTTCGTGGATCACACGAACCTCAATATAGATGTTCACCCAATGAGATATTGAGATGGCAGGAAAGGTGTTGGACTGAGCTGATCTAAGCAAAAGTTTGATATTTGGGTAAGTCGCCTAGCTTGGGTAGTATCAGTTGAGTTGATCGTTCGGTGCATAAGATAATATTTTGAGATATTGCTAGTACAAATTCGGATATAGTTGGATTGATTGAGCTGGAACACGAACTGATTGAGTCGGTGGAAAATTATCATATTTGAGAATAGTGCTCAATCGAATATGTTGGAATGGAATTCATGGTTTGGTTCAATTGGGAGCAAAGCAAATAGATGCCTCGGACATAAAGATACCCTTGTAACTTGTTCAAATTTGCTATCGCAAAGCTCGGCTGAAATGCATGTATTTTAGGGATGCCTTAAATATGTGTACGATCCAAAACTAAGCGATACGAGAAATTCGTATTGAGCTACAAGGAGGATGTGGGAATTCGTAGAATTTGTACGAGCGTTCAGCAGAACGAGATGCTGAGTCAGAATCGTGAATATGTGAGTTGCATAGAGCAGATCTATGGAATTGGACAAGCGACATGTGATAGAAATGAGTATCAGCACGGTTCGTGGACGAACCTGATTCTAAGTGGTATATTATATAACGTTCCGCAACCGCACGGTGCGTTACGCTGAGTCGGATTGAATAAAACAAATACTGGTTACATTTGAATTGTTGGATTTTGGGAAGAAGGATTGATTGAGTTGGTTTCATGTGCAGATGGCTAACGGGTTCGATAGAAATCAGGTGTTCGTTCAGAACAGTACTGAATAGCTGGATGGGAGCGATAATGCCGTCTTCCTTAGTCCGATCGGTCGGATGATTTGGAGAGCACGGCCTGCTCGCACGGTCATACCAGTTGAGTAGATCGCGCTTTCATCAGACCACGGGTTCAAAGGATTGGCCGTATCGGCAGGACATGATGCTTAACGGGATCAAATACGTGAGTAGGCTCTTTCCCTTCTCCTCTACTCCTTCATGTCTAATAATATGGAAAACACGTAAAAGGCTTGAACACTTGGGCTGAAATATTGGGAATCACTACATTGAGGCGTGCATAGAGTATACGTCGGTTGCTTGGTAGGAGTGTGGCTTGAAATAATTTGCACGTTGGATAGTTGGAGCTAGAGTTGGATTATATATTTGAGGCAGTCGGTTGGATAATTGGGATTATGCTTGGATGGTTGGAATTATACAAGTTGGAATGATACATTGAGGCAATTGGGAATATCGGGAATTCGGGCGAGCGAGCGTGCATCCGTGCACGAGTATCATTTGGTCGTTTGTCTTGTAAAGCGAGCAGTTGTGGTTCGAAAGCGAACAACTGCATCGACGAGGGTATTATGCCACTGTTGGGGCATTGTGCCATAGGATTGCTTTGAGCATGGGTGTTGCACCAATTTGAAACACTATGTTGAGAAGAGGCATTGTGCCTATGGGCATAATGATATTATGGTGCCTTGGGCTATATGTTGAGGTTTGGTTTTGGAATCCTTGGTTGGATATGTTGGAAGAATGGTTATGGATGCTTTGGTTGGATATCGGTTGAACGAGTCTAGGATCGCTTGGTGGGGCGAGAATGTTCGATCCTCTCGTCATACCTACGTGTCTGCATGTCACGGACAACCTGTGTGGCACATGGTTTAGTTTTCTGGAACGGGATGAGGCACCGGAGCACCGGGACCGTTCTACCATGGAGGAAATAATGGGCATCGCATGAATGGGCGCAGTGCTGGTAGTCCGATACCACCAGGAGGGAGTAGCTGCCCAGCCCTGGATCGGGTAGGACTGCCCTATTGATCTTGGTCCGATCAATGTCCTTTATGGCTTTGCCAGTGACTTTATATAGATAAGAGATGGTATGCTTTACTTTTGTTGGTTTGGCTTTCGTGTAGGCGCGGCCACCTTGCCTCGGCAAGAGTGTGCACTTGAGATGGGAATATAAACTTTGGTTGAGGATGGATATTTGAGGCGAGACTGATGGTTCGATATGTTATCGTGCAAGCGATGGCATTGAGTTGGACGGGTTGCATGCTAGTTTCCTTCGAGTTGTATATATATAAATGCTTGTCGTTTGGTTTGAGTTGAATGCTTGCATGCTTAAACTGCTTTACAGCTTTCCTTAACATGTCATTCATATGCCATGAAATGAATCTAGGATTCAACTAGAAAGATTACCATATAACTGTTTGCATTCACTATTTTACTTAGTGTTGGCTTAGACGAGTGGGTTACCCCGCTCACCAGTATGGCTGTGTACTGACCCACGTTTGTGGGCAATATTTCAGGTATGCAGGCGTAGTGGCGCTGCTTGGATATACGAGACATGATGTATGAACTGTAAGTACCTTTTGTGGGCTAAAGAAAGAGCAAGAGTATTTCATCGTCTTTGTGGCATCGCCTTCGTGGCATTGCCTTCGGGGCATTTCATTTGGACCCTATCGAGAGCTTCGCTGCGTATTACTCTGATGTGTGCTTGGTACACAATACAATGACTTCCGCTATAACTTGGTCATTTCGATGATAACTTTGGTGTTTGACAACATCGCCTTATACGAGCGCAACTCCAGGCTCGTACGGCATCACGTTCCGATGAGAATGATTGTCCTGCGGGAGAGCTGCAACGTGGTGATTCACGTTCAGCAGGGACATTTGAGCTTGCGGGAGATTGGGGCATGACAAGATTAGAGCAAGTACAAAACTCTAAAAGTAGTTTCATATACATGGTAGAGAATATATAACAACAACAGAAAAGAATACAAGATTCACAAGTAAGTAGGAAATGGAAATACAACTGAACTAGGCATATGTCACGACCCGCACCCGGTTATTCGGGCACGAGTACGTGGGTACGTCCAGCCTACGCCGCAGTGTCGGCGGTAGTACGCTGTCTAGGTCATAATCACAGGTAATTTAGAATCTATCTCATCCACAGTAAAGTAAATAGACAAGGAAAATAACAGGAAATAGGAATGCTAAGATTTCATAAATATGAAATGTGACAAAAAAATCCATAGTTTATTACAGAATCCAGAAATTAGATCGGGGACAAACCCGATTGCTAGGATGAATAAAAAATAACAACTATCTGCTAACTACTCCTCAGAAGTAGTCTCCTGAGTGGGAACCGGCTTCTCAACTGTATTACCTGCTACCTCATAGGGGCCATAAAAGGTGGGGGCATAGTCCTCATCATCGCCTAAATCAACGAATCCAGTCAGGAAAGGAGCAAAGTACCAAATGCACAACAAGATTAAACTAAATATTTATGACAAGTAGGAAAGAACTGACTTAAACAATCACGATAAGAATATGCACAATAAGTAGTAAAATTAACTAAGAATTAAGCACTAAAAATCAGGAATATAAGTAAAACAGGATTAATTGCTATAAACCAGAGACATGAGTAAAACAGGAATATAATGAGACAAGAAAATATAACAAGACAACAGGAACTGCAACAAGACAAGAAACTATGTGTGTGAACCTATGTTTTTAGAATACATAGTTGGCATGTAGGGGGTTATAAGGCTAATCAGGCCGTCATAGACGACTAGCAGTCGGAAATAATCAGGAATAAGGCTGATGGTACAGTCGCGTACCAACAGCTAGCAGTCACGACAGGGGGAAGGGTAAACTACATGCCTCCTAGTATTCTCCCACTCGACACAAAAAGCAAGACATGAACTCCAAATCCCGACACTAAGTGTAATCATACAATGGTACTAGTAGAGCAAGGAACTAATTATCACAATATAAAGATTAAACTTGAAGTGCAGGTACTTGCCTGATATTTGGATCCAAATACCGTTTTGTGTTTCAGGGAAATTTCCAGAAAAGAGTCTGGATGCTGAAATAAATATTACCATCACGCTCAGAAGATATCAAATAGCTAGAAATGCCTGTCCTTGAGTCCAATTTGGAGACAAGGACAAAAACGGCAATTTCGGGTCAAAACGGGGTCCACATGTGGGCCCGCTTTGCACCGAAAAATGTGTCAGGGTCAAAGGTCTCCAAATTTACCAAACTTAGTGTCAACAGGTCAGGAACGATGATACGAACCTAACAGAACTTCCAGAATTGGATTTCGATGAGCCGATCACAAAATCGCCCGTCGAGCGGGGCTTGTGGGGCCCACGACACGCGATTTCGTCAACGTTCTCAGAATCGAACCAAACTTGGGTCACAGGACCAGCGTATCGCTACGAGTCCGATGGCACAAGTTTCGTTTCGATCCGACATGTGTACAGAAAGTTATGGCTTGATTCAGGAAAGGCGGATACGGGGCGGTGTTCGCGGATACGCGTTGATCCCGGTGTGCACGCACACCCGAATCAACTTCCGCAAAATCCCACACGTCCGTATCAATGAAACGCACGTATCTGTGAAGACCGCACGCGACCAAGTCGTCCCGTTTGGCGGGGCGTACCTAGTTCCGGGGTGAATCGGGTCGTTGTTTTTCTTGTTTTTGGATCGCGGTGTGCGATCACCACAGGACGCGATGCCCCGAGCGGTTTATCCGGGCACCGAGAGGGTCATAAAGGCTTCGCAACACAATTTACGAAATTAAAAACGGGGCAGCGAGGAGAAAGATATGAGTACCTGAACAGGGCTCAGAAATTTGAGATTTCTCGTGTCCGTGTCGTGTCCGACACGACACAGGCTTTGTCCGACACAAAGAATTAGGGTTAGGGTTTGGGTTCTGAACTCCGGCGAGGGGAGGCCGGCCGGAGGAGGACGGCACCGCTGCGGGGGAGGCCGGCCGGGGGCTGGGCGGCTGCGTGGCAAGGCGGGGCGAGGCGGGGGCAGCCGGGCGGCGCCGGGGGCGGCTCAGGCGAGGGGAGTGGATGCTACTGCTGCTGCTGCTTGGGGCGCTGGCGGTGGACGGCGAGGCGGCGAGGGGAACGGCGCAGCGAGGCGAGGGCGGAGCACGGCGGGGCTAGCGGTGGCGAGGGCCGGAGGGGGAGCTGCGGTGGTCGACGGGGGAGAAGGGGAGGGGGTTTAATTAGACGCGAGGGGGAGCCGTTAGGCGGAGGAGGCGGAGGAGGAAGCGAGGTCGTGGCCGGGGCTGGCGTGGGGCGAGCCTGTCGGAGCGGCGGGCGACGCGGCCGCAGGAAACGGCTGAAGAATCGGGCAGAGGAGAGAAAGGGAGGCGGGTTAGCGGGTCGCGGTCGGGCTGAAGAATCGGGCTGAAGAATCGGGCAGAGGAGAGAAAGGGGAGGGGGTTTAAGTATACTATGCATTTTTCTTTTATTTTATCTTTCTGCATTTATTTCCTGCACTTATATTTATATATATATCTACTATATATATATATCCAGCTGGGTAATACAGCTTATTCTATATATGTAAATTTATATTTCTGCAATGTCATTATCTATATATTATATATACTATATAAATAATACTGTGCTGGATATTACAGCCTATCTATATATGTATATTTACAGTGGTCACGTATAGACCCTGCTACTACTTATATTATATTGCTAAATAAATACAGCATTTATATACGTACTAAATTCATGCACTGTCAATTCCTTTTATTATCTATACTATAGTACATATATATATATATATGTATTTAATTCCTGTACTGTCATTTCAAATTACCTATATTATATCGCAGTGGATATACCCTGCTATATATATACTATATCTATATACATACTATATATATATATATATATATATATATATATATATATATATATATATATATATATATATATATATATATATATATATATATATATATCATATATATGTATATAAGTATAGATGTATACTTATTATTTGCAACCAAGATATTCACAAACACTATCTGTTGTAACAGAGACCAACTACAGCACAGCCAGTGACCCCCTGTCACCAGCACCTTCAAACCTGACTGTGAGATCAGGTTATCAACAATATCAAGGAGTAGGCAAGTATACCTTGCCAAGTTAATATTTAAATTCAATTGTTGATATCTGCTTTGTTCCTGAATTTCATATACCCTGATTACCTGAGACTGCCTTGGGTACAGTCAGCTGTTATGATTGACAATTTACAGACTCACCCACAACTAAGAGAGTATTCTAATATTCTCCTAGACCCTATCACGGGAACACGCAACATGGTTGCCATGCATATTTGGATGCGAGCTGCGTATTTGATTAGCTACCAATACGTGTGACCCGCATCACGGATTAGAATAATTCAGGAAGAAAATACAACTTGATATTTAGTTTCATTGGGATAGAAAAGATAACTGGTAGACGTATGGGACACCCCTCCAATAATGTTTTATACCTTCGTATCAGAGATGGTCGATTGCAGAGTTCCCTGAGTCGGGGGCATACGACACCTATACTAGCCAGTCGCCACGATTGGTGAATTACGTCAGCGTATGTCTAGCCACACATTCCCATGCGTACTACTGGATCTTTACTTGCATTTTCACTTAGTATGGTTAGCACCCTGTATTTATTTTATTTCTTTATTCAGTATTTACATTACATGGCATGTCATTTTTCTGTATCTTGTTACGTCCCACTGAGGACCTGGTTCCTTGCCAGATATAGATGAAGCTTTCTACCCCACAGTATACGGGCCTGATCAGGAGGCCAGATGTGCTACCGAGGAGGAGCTCGAGGAGACACCCTCAGAGTAGGCTTGACCCTAGATGCTGCTACCTAGAGATGGAGATGTTTTGATCAGATAGACACTGCTTAGTCTATCTGATTTTTCTGCGCTATTATCAGTTTTTGTAGTAGGCTTGTAATCTCACCAGTTGTGTACTGTATCAGACTCAGTTATATATATATTTCAGCACTTGCTTTTCTGATATTTTGTTGTGGATGAGATAGTTTTACCTGTTCTATACTTGTAGTATTTTAGGACAGCGTAGCACGTCCCTTTGGGTCCATCAAAGTGGATTAAGCCCTTAGTGACGTGTCAGCTGGCCAGTGACACGTGGCCTAGTTCCTGACATTTTGGGACTGGGGCGTGACATGGTTTTAGTGGTGGCCCATGCAGGTCTAGTTTTATTGCTAGTGGTATGATGACATGCCCAGCAATGCCTGCAATAGGATAGGAATATTAGGTCTCATCCACACTGACACCATCTTTACAAATTCTATTATTGCATCTTGCTTGATTATCATTATTTATCTCCTTTGTGTTTTCTAATTATCCTATTTTTCCTCAGAAATATGGACATACCCGGGAAACTTGCGAATAATGGGGCTGACCAAGCAACATACCCTTCGCCAAGTGCCCAAGGAACTCTGTCCAATCACCAAAATTCTAGCCAGAAGATGACACCAACTCCACATGCAGAGACACCTTTGTCTCCACCTCCAGCCTTGCCTATCCAGATGCCACAACTTGAGGGTCAACCTCAAATGTTGCAGTTTCTCCAGACTATGTTGCAGAACCAGTGGCAACAAACTGAGGCCCTGAGACAGTCTCAGTGGCAGCAAACTGAAGCTCTGCGACAGACGTTGATGACGGCTTTGGAGAGAACTACTACTCCGACACCAGTACCTGTCCAACCAGCGGGCACAGTTCGAGGCTTCCGTCAAATGAGCCCGAGGGATTTCAAAGGCAACGAGACTCCTGAAGAAATCTCCGATTGGATCTCCAACACCGAAATGCTGCTAGAAGGATCGCAACTCACTCCCGACCTATGGATGACCGCTGTGATGGGCCAACTTCTTGGCAATGCCCATCACTGGTGGGAATCCATAGAGCGCAGCGTCGGAAAAGACCAAACTTGGCAACAATTCTTGGAGCATTTTAACGCCAAGTACTTTCCAGCGACAGTCCAGAATGCCCTATACTCCCAGTTCCTGCACCTGGAGCAAGGAAACATGACGGTAGATGCCTACGACGCGGAGTTTAGCAGACTAAGTCGTTTCGGTGCTGATCTGATTCCGAACGAGCTGAAGAAGGCTAAAAGATTCCACCATGGCCTTAACCACGAGCTCCAGAGGTACACAACAACGCAGTCGAGAATCTCCTACAACGAGGTTCTTACAGAAACCAGGGAGCAAGAAGTCATTGGCCGAGGAGCCAGACGCTCAAATTCAACCTTCCCGGCCAAGAATCAGCAAGGAGCAGGAGGACCTATACGTCGTCCCCAATATCAGACTCAGCAGACGACGGGGCCTTACCAGAAGAGGGAGCTCCCGACTTGTCACTTTTGTGGCAAGAAGGGGCATTTTGCCAATGACTGTAGAAAGAAGCTGGGATTATGCCTGCTATGTGGAGCTAAAAATCATATGGCCAAAGACTGCCCATAACGTAGAGATGCAGCACCTCAACAAGGGCAGAAGCCAGGAGCACAAGCTCAGAAGATGCTTCCTTCCACATCAGGAGGATATCAGAGAGGAGCACCTCTGCCTACTCAGGAGACCCAGTTTAAGGCCAGACAACAAGCCGGAGGACAAAGGCAGGGACAAGCCTTTGCGTTAGCTGCTATTGCAGAAGAACCTGAAGGGGAAACTATAACAGGTACCATTTTAGTTGCATCATTACCTGCAACTGTATTATTCGATTCTGGGGCTACTTTGTCTTTCATATCCAGTAGTTTCGTAGCCATGCACAAGCTATCCACTTCCCCGCTACCCAAGTGTTGGAAAATACTTACTGGAGGAGGTATTGTTCCAGTTACCAACATTATCGAAACCTGTCCGGTAGTTGTTTGTAGTAGAGGACTAAGAGCACAATTTTTGGTACTTCCAATGCCAAATTTCGATGTTGTCTTAGGCATGGACTGGCTAAGCCAGAATAATGCTGTCCTAGACTGCCGGAAGGGTAGTGTTATCTTTAGACCCCCAGATCACCCAGAGTTCGAATATGTCCGTGGAACCATCGAGCAAGGAGTAGGCCAGACTCCTAGAGCTTACATGGCGATGGAGACAGCACTTCCCTCAATTATAGCAGAGTTCGAGGACGTATTTCCAGAAGAATTGCCAGGCCTACCGCCTGACAAAGAAGCGGAGTTCATTATTGAGCTGATACCCGGAGCTGCACCAGTATCCTCCAATGTATACCGACTGGCAAAGAAGGAGCTTGACGAGCTGAAGCTTCAACTAGAGGAACTACAGATCAAGGGATTTGTTCGTCCTAGTGCATCACCCTGGGGAGCACCAGTGTTGTTTGTACTAAAGAAGGACGGAACATATCGCATGTGCATTGATTACAGAGCCCTCAACGCTCTGACAATAAAAAACAAGTACCCCTTGCCGAGAATTGACGACCTGTTCGATCAACTAACAGGAGCCGTGGTATTCTCGAAGATAGACTTGAGATCAGGCTATCATCAGGTCAAGGTACGGAGGGAAGATATTCCAAAGACGGCATTCAGGACTCGTTATGGTCATTACGAGTTCCTGGTGATGCCTTTTGGACTAACTAATGCACCTGTCGTATTCATGAACCTGATGAACAGAGTCTTCCACCAATATCTGGACCAGTTCGTGGTAGTCTTCATCGACGACATTCTGGTGTATTCAAAAAGCCACGAGGAGCATGAAGAGCACTTAAGGTTGGTATTAGAGACGCTGAGACGGGAGAGCCTTTATGCTAAGATGAGCAAGTGTGAATTCTTCCTGGACCGTGTCGCATTTCTTGGACACGTTATCACAGGAGAAAGCATCTCGGTAGACCCAGCAAAGATCTCATCTGTTGAGACGTGGCCAACCCCGACCAACGTCTCAGAAGTGAGGAGCTTTCTAGGACTTGCCGGATATTACCGGCGATTCGTAGAAAACTTTGCAAGAATCGCGGAGCCGATTACTCGTCTTACCCGCAAGGAGCAGGAGTTCATATGGACTGAAGATTGCCAGACAGCTTTTGATGATTTGAAGAAGCGTCTGACTACAGCTCCCATTTTGACTATACCATCTGGATCCGGAGGTTTCGTCATATATAGTGATGCATTCGGAAAAGGATTTGGTTGTGTCTTAATACAACATGGGAAGGTTGTAGCTTATACCTCAAGACAGTTGAGGACTCATGAGAAGAATTACCCCACTCACGACCTGGAGCTTGCCGCAGTCATCTTCGCCCTGAAGCTATGGAGACACTATCTATATGGCGAACAAGTGGAGATATTCACCGATCATAAAAGTTTGAAGTACGTCTACACCCAGAAGGACCTAAATCTGAGACAAAGACGATAGCTCAAAGTGATGGCGGATTTCGAAATTGATCTACAGTACCATCCAGGGAAAGCTAATATGGTGGCAGATGCTCTAAGCAGAAGACCCTCGGCATTCTTTATGATCACCCAACCAGGTCTTCTGAGAGATCTAGAAAATTTGGGAATAGAGGTCATTATGCCAGGACTTGACGGCCAATTATCAAACTATCAGCTGCAATCAACCTTAGTAGAAAGAATCAAAACTACTCTACCAACAGATGCAAGATTTCAGAGGCTTCGACAAAGAACAGAGGCTAGAATTCAGACAGGATGTCGCATACACGAAGATGGGACTCTAAGATGTGGTGATCGTCTTTATGTTCCAAATGGAGAACTTCGTAATGAGCTAATGTCAGAAGCTCATAGCTCAACATACTCTATACATCCAGGAGGCACAAAGATGTACAGAGATCTGCGACAATATTACTGGTGGCATGGAATGAAGCGGGAGATAGCACGCTTTGTGGCCAAATGCCTGGTGTGTCAGCAGGTCAAGGCTGAGAATCAGAGATCTGCCGGTCTACTTTAACCCCTCCCAATACCCGAGTGGAAATGGGAACACATTACGATGGACTTTGTTATGGGCTTCCCAAGAAGTCCTAGTGGTCGTAATGCTGTATGGGTAATCGTAGATAGACTCACAAAGGCTGCTCATTTCCTACCTTTTAGAGTTGGACAATCTACAGAAGTCTTGGCGGACATGTACATGAAGGAGATAGTGCGTCTGCATGGAGTGCCAGTCAGCATAGTATCTGACAGAGATACGAGATTTACATCCTACTTTTGGCGAAGTATGCAAAAAAGTCTTGGTACCCGCCTCAAGTTCAGCACCTCGTATCACCCACAAACAGATGGCCAATCAGAATGCACCATCCAGACACTTGAAGATATGCTGAGAGCCTGCATGCTTGATTTCAGCGGATCATGGGAAGATCATCTACACCTGGTGGAATTTTCCTACAACAACAGCTATCAAGTGAGCATTCAAATGGCTCCCTTTGAAGCTTTGTATGGAAGAAAATGCCGTTCCCCAGTATGCTGGAGCGATGTTGGCGAGAGACAGATCTTGGGACCAGAACTGATTATTCGTACGGTGGAGAAAGTAAAGAAGATCCAGGGACACCTACGAGCTGCACAAGACAGGCAGAAGCACTGGGCCAACATTCATCGCCGACCTCTAGAGTTCCAAGTAGGGGAGCATGTGTTCTTAAAGATCTCACCTACTAGAGGAACTATCAGGTTTGGAGGAAGAGGGAAGCTAAGTCCAAGGTACATTGGACCCTTCGATGTGCTAGATCGCGTCGGAGAAGTTGCTTACAGACTAGCTCTACCTCAGACTTTGGAGGGAGTACATGACGTCTTCCACGTATCTCAGCTGAGGAGGTACATTCCAGACCCGAGTCATGTGCTAGACTACTCAGAGATCACCATCGGGCCAAGCTTATCTTATCAGGAGGAGCCTGTAGAGATTCTGGACCGTAGCGAGAAAGTGTTGCGAGGCCAGACTATTCCTCTCGTTCGTGTTGCATGGAGACATCATGCACCAGGTGAATCCACCTGGGAACGAGAAGAGGATATTCGTCAGCGTTATCCCCACCTATTTCCAAACCAGGGTATGTCCAATATTTCAAACCAAATCTTTCTTAATCATCTTATGTCTTTAATAATTCTTCATTCTCATTATATGGTTATTTTTATTTCGAGGACAAAATATTCTAAGGAGGGAAGATTGTAAACTCCCTCGACCAGATTTTAGTAATTTAGGATTAATTTTGACTAATTAGAATTAGAGCAAATTTTTAAAATTTTATTTATTATATATTATATTGATTGTGCACCTGTTCATTACACAATTGATTAGGACATCACACTAGCTGTTAACCCTAAACAAATTTTACATACCTGCCCTAGACTTGTTAAACTACTTTTTCTGTATTTTGTGCAACTTCCAGAAACCTCGTTTGATGCTTCGTTTTAGTCGCACAAATATCGTTACAAACGTATGTAATTATTTCCTATTTAATTTTCTGCTCTTTATCCATCTCTGTACCCTTAGAGATTTGAGGACCAGTAGGCACCTGATTGCCCAACCAAAAATACGATAATATTCTACTCTAATTATATTACAGTTATCGTATTGACACTGTAGAAAAATTATGACCCTAATAACCTCTAAATAATTAGTGAACACCGTACGCAGTATTTATTAAATAATAAATACGATGACTGTATCACCTGCAAATATCAGACCCTGCATCTACCCAGACTCACCCTATACTGTCTAAAACATTTTCCCCAGCTATTTCCCTCATTTTTGTACAATTCAGAATTACGGGAAACCAGTATCTGAAATTTGGTAAATTATGAAATTACGCAAAATACAAATTTTATGCATTTATGCAATTATTGAAAAGTTAGGGATTTATATGCAAAATTGTATGCTAGGTGGCCAAATCCTATTGGCTAGACCATAGGTGAGTGGGACCCACCCATAACTTCCAGAAAAATCTGCTGAAAATATCCCAAAAAATCCAGAATTACCAAAATACCCCTGAAGTTCCACTTAATTACGAGAATGCCATTAGGCCTAAACCTATATAAACCCTAGCCCTCCCCTTCATTCAAACCCATCCCACCGCCACCACGGCCACCCTCCGGCCACCGGACCACCGCCGAACCCGTCGCCACTCCCCTCCCCTTCCCTCCGACCACTGCCACCCGCCTGAGCCGCCCTGCTCCGCCGGCCACAGCCCTCACAAACTCCCCCTGCCCTCACTGTCCACAGCACCACCACCACTCCCATCCAGCTCCTGCGCCGTCTCCGGCCATCGTCGACCACCGCCACCCTCCCCAAAAGCTTCGCCCCGACCTCCTCTACCTACCACCACCACCTCACCTCCCCACGACACCGCCTCCGGCCGCCCTAGCCCCCGCAGCAGCCACCACCACCTAACCATAGCTGCTGCCACCTTCATCCCCGACGCCCCTAGCCGCCACCACCACCGTCGTGGAGCTTCGCCACCACCACCAACCTGACCGCCACCTCCCCCTCTCCCGAACCCGCCGCCTGCCCGGCAACCTCCGCCGCTCCTCCGCCGGCCAGAGCCCCCGCAAGCTGCTGATGTTGCTGCTGCTGCCAGTGGCCACTGCTGCTGTTGCTGCTCCTCCGGCCGTCTTCGGCCAGCTCCGTCGCCGTCCACTCGCCGTCGGCAACCCCTAGGGCCCACCTGTTAGTAGGTATACTCCTAATACCTAATATATATGTATGTATATATATAATCCTATATGTATATGTATATATATGTATATATATATGTATATATATATGTATATCTATAATATATAATAGATATTATATTTAATATACTGTATAAATACAGTATACAGTATATGTATACTATATATTATTACTATTATATATAAGTATATATATACATATGTATATAGTATAACATATTTACTTATATATATATATATATATATATATATATATATATATATATATATATATATATATAGTTATATATACATATGTATAACATATTTATTTATATGTTATATATATATATATATATATATATATATATATATATATATATATATATATATATATATATATATATATATATATATATAATAGTTATATATATAACATATTATACATATGTTATATATAATAAAATTTATATATATGCAATTGTTAAATTCTATATATATAAATATATATATTCATATATTTATATAAATATTATATATAACATATTTCATATATGTTATATTATTACTATTATAATTATAGTATATATGTATATATATTATATACTATGCATTTTTCTTTTATTTTATCTTTCTGCATTTATTTCCTGCACTTATATTTATATATATATATCTACTATATATATATATATATATATCCAGCTGGATAATACAGCTTATTCTATATATGTAAATTTATATTTCTGCAATGTCATTATCTATATATTATATATACTATATAAATAATACTGTGCTGGATATTACAGCCTATCTATATATGTATATTTACAGTGGTCACATATAGACCCTGCTACTACTTATATTATATTGCTAAATAAATACAGCATTTATATACGTATTAAATTCATGCACTGTCAATTCCTTTTATTATCTATACTATAGTACATATATATATATGTATTTAATTCCTGTACTGTCATTTCAAATTACCTATATTATATCGCAGTGGATATACCCTGCTACTATTTACCTGCATTTGTCTGTTCTTTAAATACTATATATATACTGCTATATATATACTATATCTATATACATACTATATATATATATATATATATATCATATATATGTATATAAGTATAGATGTATACTTATTATTTGCAACCAAGATATTCACAAACACTATCTGTTGTAACAGAGACCAACTACAGCACAGCCAGTGACCCCCTGTCACCAGCACCTTCAAACCTGACTGTGAGATCAGGTTATCAATAATATCAAGGAGTAGGCAAGTATACCTTGCCAAGTTAATGTTTAAATTCAATTGTTGATATCTGCTTTGTTCTTGAATTTCATATACCCTGATTACCTGAGACTGCCTTGGGTACAGTCAGCTGTTATGATTGACAATTTACAGACTCACCCACAACTAAGAGAGTATTCTAATATTCTCCTAGACCCTATCACGGGAACACGCAACATGGTTGCCATGCATATTTGGATGCGAGCTGTGTATTTGATTAGCTACCAATACGTGTGACCCGCATCACGGATTAGAATAATTCAGGAAGAAAATACAACTTGACATTTAGTTTCATTGGGATGGAAAAGATAACTGGTAGACGTATGGGACACCCCTCCGATAATGTTTTATACCTTCGTATCAGAGATGGTCGATTGCAGAGTTCCCTGAGTCGGGGGCATACGACACCTATACTAGCCAGTCGCCACGATTGGTGAATTACGTCAGCGTATGTCTAGCCACACATTCCCATGCGTACTACTGGATCTTTACTTGCATTTTTACTTAGTATGGTTAGCACCCTGTATTTATTTTATTTCTTTATTCAGTATTTACATTACATGGCATGTCATTTTTCTGTATCTTGTTACGTCCCACTGAGGACCTGGTTCCTTGCCAGATATAGATGAAGCTTTCTACCCCACAGTATACGGGCCTGATCAGGAGGCCAGATGTGCTACCGAGGAGGAGCTCGAGGAGACACCCTCAGAGTAGGCTTGACCCTAGATGCTGCTACCTAGAGATGGAGATGTTTTGATCAGATAGACACTGCTTAGTCTATCTGATTTTTCTGCGCTATTATCAGTTTTTGTAGTAGGCTTGTAATCTCACCAGTTGTGTACTGTATCAGACTCAGTTATATATATATATTTCAGCACTTGCTTTTCTGACATTTTGTTGTGGATGAGATAGTTTTACCTGTTCTATACTTGTAGTATTTTAGGACAGCGTAGCACGTCCCTTTGGGTCCATCAAAGTGGATTAAGCCCTTAGTGACGTGTCAGCTGGCCAGTGACACGTGGCCTAGTTCCTGACATTTTGGGACTGGGGCGTGACAGTTATCAAATATAAAAGCATACCAGGTTATTAGCAAGTTCAAAATTACTAGGTTAGGGCTGAGGTCACGAACCAATAGGCACGAGCTAAACTAGAAACGGCAGCTACAAATCACTTACGCACATTAGCTACTCCAAGAGTCTGCGCGTTCTCCACGGTCATGCTGGTAGAGCATATCGTGGTGATCTTGTAGGAACCTCGTCGCTTGCTGATAGATCATTTACTCTGCATCCAAAATAAACGATAAGGGGCGCACAGGAATCAAGGCAGGATTCAAGGAATTAATTCGAAGCCGATATGGATATCAAGAACGTTTCAATCAAGTGGATGAGCTTTTCCTAAAATCCTCAATCTTATTGCAGGCCTGTTCGGTCCCTAAGTTGAAACCGAACAATTTAGTCGTTGACCTGTATGGGCCACCACAAAAATGTGTCACGACCCGCACCCGGTTATTCGGGCACGAGTACGTGGGTACGTCCAGCCTACGTCGCAGTGTCGGCGGTAGTACGCTGTCTAGGTCATAATCACAGGTAATTTAGAATCTATCTCATCCACAGTAAAGTAAATAGACAAGAAAAATAACAGAAAATAGGAATGCTAAGATTTCATAAATATGAAATGTGACAAACAAATCCATAGTTTATTACAGAATCCAGAAATTAGATCGGGGACAAACCCGATTGCTAGGATGAATAGAAAATAACAACTATCTGCTAACTACTCCTCAGAAGTAGTCTCCTGAGTGGGAACCGGCTTCTCAACTGTATTACCTGCTACCTCATAGGGGCCATAAAAGGTGGGGGCATAGTCCTCATCATCGCCTAAATCAACGAATCCAGTCAGGAAAGGAGCAAAGTACCAAATGCACAACAAGATTAAACTAAATATTTATGACAAGTAGGAAAGAACTGACTTAAACAATCACGATAAGAATATGCACAATAAGTAGTGAAATTAACTAAGAATTAAGCACTAAAAATCAGAAATATAAGTAAAACAGGATTAATTGCTATAAACCAGAGACATGAGTAAAACAGGAATATAATGAGACAAGAAAATGTAACAAGACAACAGGAACTGCAACAAGACAAGAAACTATGTGTGTGAACCTATGTTTTTAGAATACATAGTTGGCATGTAGGGGGTTATAAGGCTAATCAGGCCGTCATAGACGACTAGCAGTCGGGAATAATCAGGAATAAGGCTGATGGTACAGTCGCGTACCAACAGCTAGCAGTCACGACAGGGGGAAGGGTAAACTACATGCCTCCTAGTATTCTCCCACCCGACACGAAAAGCAAGACATGAACTCCAAATTCTGACACTAAGTGTAATTATACAATGGTACTAGTAGAGCAAGGAACTAATTATCATAATATAAAGATTAAACTTGAAGTGCAGGTACTTGCCTGATGTTTGGATCCAAATACCGTTTTGTGTTTCGGGGAAATTTCCAGAAATGAGTCCGGATGCTGAAATAAACATTACCATCACGCTCAGAAGATATCAAATAGCTAGAAACGCCTGTCCTTGAGTCCAATTTGGAGACAAGGGCAAAAACGACAATTTCGGGTCAAAACGGGATCCGCATGCGCTTTGCACCAAAAAATGTGTCAGGGTCAAAGGTCTCCAAATTCACCAAACTTAGTGTCAACAGGTCAGGAACGATGATACGAACCCAATGGAACTTCCAGAATTAGATTCCGATGAGCCGATCACAAAATCGCCCGTCGAGCGGGGCTTGTGGGGCCCACGACACGCGATTTCGTACACGTTCTCAGAATCGAACCAAACTTGGGTCACAGGACCAGCGTATCGCTACGAGTCCGATGGCGTAAGTTTTGTTTCGATCCGACGTGTGTACAAAAAGTTAGGACTTGATTCAGGAAAGGCGAATACGGGGCGGTGTCCGCGGATACGCATTGATCCCGGTGTGCACGCACACCCGAATCGACTTCCGCGAAATCTCACACGTCCGTATCAACGACACGCACGTATCTGTGAAGACCGCGCACGACCAAGTCGTCCCGTTTGGCGGGGCGTACCCAGTTCCGGGGTGAATCGAGTCGTTATTTTTCCTATTTTTGGATCGCGGTGTGCGATCACCACAGGACGCGATGCCCCGAGCGGTTTATCCGGGCACCGAGAGGGTCATACAGGCTTCGCAACGCAATTTGCGAAATTGAAAACGGGGCAGCGAGGAGAAAGATATGAGTACCTGAACAGGGCTCAGAAATTTCAGATTTCTCGTGTCCGTGTCGTATCCGACTCGACAGGCTGTGTCCGACACGAAGAATTAGGGTTAGGGTTTGGGTTCTAAACTCTGGCGAGGGGATGCCGGCCGGAGGAGGGCGGCGCCGCTGCGGGGGAGGCCGTCCGGGGGCTGGGCGGCTGCGTGGCAAGGCGGGGCGAGGCGGGGGCAGCCGGGCGGCGCCGGGGGCGGCTCAGGCGAGGGGAGTGGATGCTGCTGCTGCTGCTTGGGGCGCTGGCGGTGGACGGCGAGGCGGCGAGGGGAACGGCACAGCGAGGCGAGGGCGGAGCACGGCGGGGCTGGAGGTGGTGAGGGCCGGAGGGGGAGAAGGGGAGGGGGTTTAAGTAGACGCGAGGGGGAGCCGTTAGGCGGAGGAGGAAGCGGGGTCGTGGCCGGGGCTGGCGTGGGGCGAGCCGGCCGGAGCGGCGGGCGGCGCGGCTGTCACGACCCAATTCCGTAGAATCACTTGAGGCGTTCCCCGAATCGTGACCGCCGTGCGGGCCTGGAGTTGCGCCCGCACAAGGCTTTAATGATTTGCATAGCAAGCACATATTCAGAGTACGCAGATAAATTGAAACACAGATTTGAAACATAGAAAAGTTCTCTTTATTGATAATGAACATCTACTAAAAATTCTTGAACGAGTTAGCTAATATGCCGAACGGCTTACAAAAGAGATGACTCAAAATGAGATAGCAGTCCTGTACATTACATCCTTTTATAAACTCAAAACGATAAAGACCTCCAGGCTGGAGGACGGCTTTGCCACGGAGCTGCATTTGTGTATGAAGAGTTGCAGCTCCTGTCTTCAAATGCTTCAGGGGGCGCGGTGAAGATGCGCCAACAGTTGGACTGGATCGGGTAGACGACTTCGGCTCCTCGCTCGGTTCGCCTTAGTGCGGAGAACCTGTTTCAACGAGGGTCAGCATATCAAAACATGCTGGTGAAGGCGAGCTAGCCTGACTATACCAATCAACACGTTGTTTAGTGAAGCATGCATATTTGTGGGTTTCTATCTTGCCTTAGTTCATTTACAAGTAAGCAGCATATTGAATTTACTGAAATAAACGTGCCACCGTTCGGTGGATTTTACCTGACCGTCTGAATTACCTGCACAATACTTACCATGCCTTCCCTGCCACGAAGACACAAGTTAGTATGCAACAGGTTTAAATATATACGATGATCACTGGCATGGTTGCCATAGTGGACTAGTCCGAGGCAAGGATAGCATGCAACGATAGTACACGAGGCGCTGCAAGCCACCTTGTCCCGTACACGATGACTATTACACGAGTTCCGCCCGGATCGGATCGGTGCCAGTGCCCCAACGACCGTCCGCAGAACTATACCTTGTGCACAAGTTGTCTATGATCGTACACGATTAACACGTTAACAATTTATGCAGTTGAGGCAACACGATTGCAAGAACACGAGTGCAAGTACACGAGTGCACGACAAGTACTAATGCATGATTTATTTAGCATAGCCTCCTTGAACAATTTTGCATATACAAGATGTGTTCTATACTTAGCACGTTTTATAGAACATTTGCACGAACAAGCATACGATAAGGCAACAGTTCACAGGTTTGATTGACAAGCATAATAACCAAGTATATTTGTCTTTTATCTTGGTTTCTTTTATTATTATTTGGTATCGTTTGATCGGGGCATAGAAGAGTGCAGATTTATTAGCTGTGAAGCTTGGAAGCAGGACTAGCTAATCGGGTTGGTAGCCACTCACTTAGATTTTGGAAAGAAGAAGGAAAGAGGCGCTTCACGACTCCGCTCGCAAGCCGCCTACTGCTCGTTCACCTGCACACGAACAGCTCGATTAATACTTCTTCCTCTCTTTCCAATCTCGGAATAGAAGTGCAAGTCAATGAACGAAAACAATAAAAACCATCAAAACCGTTCAAGGAAAACAAGCAAATCCCAAAACCAACTCAAAGCACGAAAGCAACAAGCGACATCGAAAACCGAGGCAATAAAAGATAGCAGCGGAGAGGTCCCTCCTGACTCTGCCGCTAAGCCGATCCTTGGGGCGCAGTCCACTGAATATGGGAATCGATTCCGAAGAAACAAATCCATAACGAGGACGAGTTCTTAATTCAATCTATCCCGATCGAACGATACCGTCTTGTGTTTCTTAGCCGCGCTCTCCGCACCGGGAGAACGGGGCGCTACATCCTACCCAACTAATTGGAAGTTTCGTCCCAAAACTTAGGGTAGAACTTACCGTTAGGGATTATTTCGTTGGGGACGACGATCAGGAAGGTTCGGACAGGAATTAATGGCATGGCCTAATTGTCCACACGCTAGGCATAACCCAAGTCTCAAACGATAATTGTTGGCAGTGTGCCCACGCTTTTTACAGAAATTACACGATGGCCCTGGGTTTCCTCTTTGGTGCCCTCCGTTGTTAGGGCGTTTTGCAGCAGTATTTCCTCTATCGTTGCTTTGGCGTTTGTGAGTGGATGTATGCACAGCGCCGGCAGGAACGTGAGGATAGTGTGGTTCGAGCGACAGGGCGTGATTCATGACTTCACGCATTGTCCGATACTGAGGAACGGATACGTGCGAATGGATGACAGGGCGTAGTCCACCTTCAAACCTTCTAGCTCGACTCGCTATATCAGGTAAATAGGCCCTAGCGAATTTGGCGAGTTGGTTGAACTCGGCGGAGTACTCTTTAACTGTCATACTGCCTTGCCTCAGTTGCACGAATTCGTTCTCCATCTGACGTTGGACTGGAGGGGGTACATACTCCTCTTCGAACCCGACACGAAAAGTCATCCACGAGATCGCCTCCTCTCCGTGATCAAATTGGAGAGATCGTCAATGCACGTCCCACCAATCGTGCGCATTGAGGCGGAGCTGTAGTTGCGCGCAGGCGACGCGCTTCTCTTCGGGGACCTCTAGCAGAGCGAAGTGATCTTCAAGTTCGGCCAACCAATCTAGAGCTACGACTGGGTCCTCAGTCCCGTTGAATGGGGTGTTGCAGACTTTCTTGAAGTGGCCAAAGTCGAAGGCAGTCACGTCCCTCGCCCTTGGAATTTGCGGTGTCTCTACTTCAAGCACGGGCTGTTCCACCGGAGTCATTGTTGTTGCGGCGGAATGGTTGGCAGCCAAAGTCTGAACGATCTGATGCAGGGTATCTACCTGCTTCTGTTGGACTGAGAATCGTGCTTCTATATTGTCTTGAAACTTGAGCTGACTCTCTTCCACCCGCTTCTCGGCCCGTTCATAGCGAGCCTCGTCCCTTTGTTGGTTTGCCTCCAACATCTGCAACATTTGTTGGACGGGATCGATGCTTGGCACGGCTCGCTGGCTCTTTGAACTTCCCGAAGTATCCGAACTACTTTCTTGGCCTTGCGTTTCGTCCGAAGTTTGCGCTGCAGATTGTGCTGGAGTCATTCCTTCAAAAGAAGGTAAATTACATTAGGATCATAATGTATTATGGACTTATTGCATAAACGTATCTCATTTTGGCCTAGCGAGTTCAAGAGTTCGTACAGGAATTTTTGATCGTCAAAGGAACTTTTCCAGCACGAAGTCTAAGGAACTTTGAATCTGTGCTCTGATACCACTATGTCACGACCCAATTCCGTAGAATCACTTGAGGCGTCCCCCGAATCGTGACCGCCGCACGGGCCTGGAGTTGCGCCCGCACAAGGCTTTAATGATTTGCATAATAAGCACATATTCAGAGTACGCAGATAAATTGAAACACAGATTTGAAACATAGAAAAGTTCTCTTTATTGATAATGAACATCTATTACAAACTCTTGAACGAGTTAGCTAATATGCCGAACGGCTTACAAAAGAGATGACTCAAAATGAGATAGCAGTCCTGTACATTACATCCTTTTATAAACTCAAAACGATAAAGACCTCCAGGCTGGAGGACGGCTTTGCCACGGAGCTGCATTTGTGTATGAAGAGTTGCAGCTCCTGTCTTCTAATGCTTCAGGGGGCGCGGTGAAGATGCGCCAACAGTTGGACTGGATCGGGTAGACGACTTCGGCTCCTCGCTCGGTTCGCCTTAGTGCGGAGAACCTGTTTCAACGAGGGTCAGCATATCGAAACATGCTGGTGAAGGCGAGCTAGCCTGACTATACCAATCAACACGTTGTTTAGTGAAGCATGCATATTTGTGGGTTTCTATCTTGCCTTAGTTCATTTACAAGTAAGCAGCATATTGAATTTACTGAAATGAACGTGCCACCGTTCGGTGGATTTTACCTGACCGTCTGAATTACCTGCACAATACTTACCATGCCTTCCCTGCCACGAAGACACAAGTTAGTATGCAACAGGTTTAAATATATACGATGATCACTGGCATGGTTGCCATAGTGGACTAGTCCGAGGCAAGGATAGCATGCAACGATAGTACACGAGGCGCTGCAAGCCACCTTGTCCCGTACACGATGACTATTACACGAGTTCCGCCCGGATCGGATCGGTGCCAGTGCCCCAGCGACCGTCCGCAGAACTATACCTTGTGCACAAGTTGTCCATGATCGTACACGATTAACACGTTAACAATTTATGCAGTTGAGGCAACACGATTGCAAGAACACGAGTGCAAGTACACGAGTGCACGACAAGTAGTAATGCATGATTTATTTAGCATAGCCTCCTTGAACAATTTTGCATATACAAGATGTGTTCTATACTTAGCACGTTTTATAGAACATTTGCACGAACAAGCATACGATAAGGCAACAGTTCACAGGTTTGATTGACAAGCATAATAACCAAGTATATTTGTCTTTTATCTTGGTTTCTTTTATTATTATTTGGTATCGTTTGATCGGGGCATAGAAGAGTGCAGATTTATTAGCTGTGAAGCTTGGAAGCAGGACTAGCTAATCGGGTTGGTAGCCACTCACTTAGATTTTGGAAAGAAGGAGGAAAGAGGCGCTTCACGACTCCGCTCGCAAGCCGCCTACTGCTCGTTCACCTGCACACGAACAGCTCGATTAATACTTCTTCCTCTCTTTCCAATCTCGGAATAGAAGTGCAAGTCAATAAACGAAAACAATAAAAACTATCGAAACCGTTCAAGGAAAACAAGCAAATCCCAAAACTAACTCAAAGCACGAAAGCAACAAGCGACATCGAAAACCGAGGCAATAAAAGATAGCAGCGGAGAGGTCCCTCCTGACTCTGCCGCTAAGCCGATCCTTGGGGCGCAGTCCACTGAATATGGGAATCGATTCCGAAGAAACAAATCCATAACGAGGACGAGTTCTTAATTCAATCTATCCCGATCGAACGATACCGTCTTGTGTTTCTTAGCCGCGCTCTCCGCACCGGGAGAACGGGGCGCTACATCCTACCCAACTAATTGGAAGTTTCGTCCCAAAACTTAGGGTAGAACTTACCGTTAGGGATTATTTTATTGGGGACGACGATCAGGAAGGTTCGGACAGGAATTAATGGCATGGCCTAATTGTCCACACGCTAGGCATAACCCAAGTCTCAAACGACAATTGTTGGCAGTGTGCCCACGCTTTTTACAGAAATTACACGATGGCCCTGGGTTTCCTCTTTGGTGCCCTCCGTTGTTAGGGCGTTTTGCAGCAGTATTTCCTCTATCGTTGCTTTGGCGTTTGTGAGTGGATGTATGCACAGCGCCGGCAGGAACGTGAGGATAGTGTGGTTCGAGCGACAGGGCGTGATTCATGACTTCACGCATTATCCGATACTGAGGAACGGATACGTGCGAATGGATGACAGGGCGTAGTCCACCTTCAAACCTTCTAGCTCGACTCGCTACATCATGTAAATAGGCCCTAGCGAATTTGGCGAGTCGGTTGAACTCGGCGGAGTACTCTTTAACCGTCTCGGGCGGCTCTCGGCGCGCTGGTGGCGACGGCGATGCTGGTCTGAGAGGGCGGCGATTCTCGAAGGTCGTCGGAGGGGTACGGCGGAGAGTAGGGTTAGGGTTAGGGTTAGGTGGTGGCCGGAGGGGAGGGTGCTCGGGGGCCATTTATAGGGGAGAGGGGCGGTTAGGGGGCCGAGCTAGGCGGCGAGAGGGGGAGGAAAAAGCGGGGGAGGTCGGCGCTGCGGGGCGCCGCGTGGCCGGCATGAGCGGCGAGAAACGCGGCGCCGGTGGCTGACCCGATCGTGGGGAGAGGGTGGGGGAGAATGGGTCAGCGGGTCGGGTAGGCGGGTTCGGGTCTGACCAACCCGACCCGACCCGATAGGAAGGGTTGGGGCTGGGCTGCTGCTGGGCCGGTCCACTGGGCCGGGCCGGCCCAAGGAAAATAAAAAATAAAATAAAAAATATATTAATAATAATAATAATAAATATAAATAATAATAAAAATTAGTTAATTAAATAATTAATTAACTAAAATAGTTTTTAGGCATTTAAAAATAGGTTTGAGGCCTAGAAAAATCCAGAAAAATTACCCTATGTCCAGTTTTTCATTTTACACCCAAAAATGTTATTTTCATGATATTTTAATATTATTTATTAATAATTAAAAAATCATTTAATAATTAAGAACCTCGATTTTAATTTCAGAAAATTCTCAGAAAATTCCAGAAAATTGGAAAAAATCCAAGATTTAAAAATTTGAAAATTTCAGGGGTTTACAACCTACCCAACTTATAAAAATTTCGTCCTCGAAATTTAAGAATAACCATGGCACGAAAGGAAAGGCCGAGAATTTAAAATATACCTCAGGGTTCAAAAAGATAGGGATAGCGTTCTCTAATCTCGTCTTCTCGCTCCCAGGTGGATTCGTCGGAAGAATGGTGCTTCCAAGCTACGCGAACCAGGGAAATAACCTGGTTCCGTAGAACTTTCTTCGATCGATCCAGTATCTCCATGGGTTGCTCTTGATAAGTCAAACTTGGGCCTACTTCGAGCTCTGAGTGATCCAAAATATGGCTGGGGTCTGACACGTACTTTCTCAGCTGCGACACGTGGAAGACGTTGTGGACTCCATCCAGAGAGGATGGCAATGCCAATCGGTATGCCACTTCTCCGATTTTCTCTTGAATGCCAAAAGGTCCAATAAATCTTGGGCTGAGTTTTCCACTCCTTCCGAACCTAATGGTGCCACGTGTCGGGGAAATCTTCAAGAATACCAGTTCTCCAACCTTTAATAAAGTCATAATCAAGTCTTAGTTCCATAATCAAAAAAATGTTTAAATTGACTTGAATTTCATAAATTTAATTACCTCAAATTCTAAGGGCCTTCGGTGGCTATTTGCCCAATGTCGTTGCCTGTCTTGAACCACTCGAAGTCTGTCCCTTATTTGTTTTACCTTCTCAGTTGAATCGATCACCATCTCTGGTCCCAGCAGGGCTCTTTCTCCAACGTCGTCCCATGATAGCGGGGTACGATATCTTCGTCCATACAGAGCTTCAAATGGAGTCATCTCAATACTTGCTTGGTAACTGTTATTATAAGAGAACTCCACAAGATGTAGATAGTCTTCCCAGGATCCTCCAAAATCCAGAACACATGTACGAAGCATATCTTCAAGTGTCTGGATTGTACGTTCTGATTGTCCATCGGTTTGGGGATGATAAGCTGTGCTGAATTTGAGTTGAGTCCCCAAACTGGCTTGTAAGCTCTTCCAGAAGTGAGAGGTGAATCTTGAATCTCGGTCGGAGACAATACTTACTGGAACTCCATGCAACCTAACAATATGTCTGATATATAAATCTGCCAGCTTCTCTGTAGATAGGCCCACTTTGAAAGGTAGAAAATGTGCAGACTTGGTCAGTCTATCTACTATCACCCAAATTGCATCCTTTCCACTAGGTGTCCTTGGAAGTCCGGAAATAAAATTCATTGTGATATGTTCCCACTTCCACTCCGGAATGGGTAGTGGTTGAAGCAATCCTCCAGGTCTTTGTCTTTCTGCCTTGACTTGTTGGCACACTAAAAAACGAGATACGAACCTGGCTACTTCTCTTTTCATGCCATGCCACCAAACATGCGTTCTCAGGTCCTTGTACATCTTGTTGGCTCCTGGATGTATAGAGTATTGCGATCTGTGCGCCTTTTGCATAATTTCTTCCCTTATGTCTCCTTGAGGTACACATAATCTATCGCCATGCCTCAGTGATCCGTCTTCATGAATTCTGAAATCTTCCACTAATCCAGCTTGCACTTGATCTCGAAGGCTTCACAGGCCTTCGTCTTGAAACTGAGTCTCTTTGATCTTGTCTATTAAAGTAGACTGAATCTGCAAGTTCATCATTTGGCCTTCTTTTCCTGGGATAATTACCTCAATACCTAAACTTTCCAGGTCCTCGAGCAAGTGTCGGTCCATAGTCAAGTACATCGCCATAGGATATCTGCTTAGAGCATCAGCAACTACATTGGCCTTCCCAGGATGATATTGAAGGGTGATATCAAAGTCTTTCATTAGTTCCAGCCACCTTCTTTGCCTCATGTTCAGCTCTTTCTGGGTGAAGATATATTTTAGACTTTTATGGTCTGTAAATATTTTCACCTTTTCTCCATAAAGATAATGCTTCCATAGTTTAAGAGCAAAAATGACAGCTGCCAATTCTAAATCATGAGTTGGATAGTTCTTTTCATGGGGTCAAAGCTGTCTAGAGGCATATGCTATTACTTTCTTGTTCTGCTCCAATACACAACCTAGACCTTTTTCAGAAGCATCACTATAAATAGCGAAACCTCCGGTTCCAGAAGGTAATGTCAGAATAGGGGCAGTAGTCAGCCTTTTCTTCAATTCCTCAAAAGCATGCTGACATTCATCAGTCCAGGTGAACTCTTCATCCTTCCTTGTTAATTTTGTCATGGGTTCAGCAATTCTAGCAAAGTCCTTCACAAACTTCCGATAGTAGCCAGCTAATCCCAGGAAGCTTCTAATCTCTGCTACAGAGTCTGGAGTGGGCCAGGATTCTACTGCCGCTATCTTCTTAGGATCTACTGCTATTCCATCTCCAGTCACAACATGTCCCAAGAATTCTACTTTGTCTAGGAAGAATGCATATTTAGATAATTTTTCATAAAGTTTTTCCTTCCTCAAAGTCTCCAATGCTAACCTCAAATGTTCTTCATGTTCTTCGGGGGTCTTGGAGTAGATTAAAATATCATCAATAAAGACCACTATAAATTTGTCTAAATATAATCTGAAAGACTCTGTTCATCAAGTTCATAAAAACTGCTGGTGCATTCGTCAACCCGAACGGCATTACTAAGAATTCGTAGTGTCCGTTCCGGGTATTGAAAGCAGTTTTAGGGATGTCTTCCTTTCTCACCCTTACTTGGTGGTAACCAGACCTCAAATCAATCTTTGAAAATACCCGAGCTCCACTCAACTGATCAAATAAGTCATCTATCCTGGGCAGGGGATACTTATTCTTAATTGTTAAGGCATTCAAGGCCCTATAGTCAATACACATTCGGGATGTTCCGTCCTTCTTGGGCACAAATAATACTGGAGCTCTCCAGGGTGAGACACTAGACCTAATGAAGTATTTGTCTTCTAGCTCTTTGATTTGCTCATTTAGTTCTATTATCTCCTTCTTGTTGATTCTGTAGGGATTTTGAGATACTGGTGCTGCTCCCGGCACTAAGTCAATAGAGAATTCAACTTCTCGGTCTGGGGGTAAGCCTGGGAGATCCTCAGGAAAGACATCAAGGTATTCATAGATGATGGGTAGTGGCAATTCTTCTGTTACTAGGGCTCCATAAATTTTGTTATTACCCATTTCTCTAGAACCTCTAGCAAATTCAAATTCTGGCTTGTCAGGGGGCCTGAAGATTACACTACCTCTGTGGCAGTCTATAGTGGTATGATGTTGACTCAACCAATCCATACCCAGTATAATATCAAAACTGGGAACTGGCATTACGAGTAGCCTAGCATACAGTTCTCTTCCACATAATATAATAGGACAATTGTTACAGGCATCACTAACCGGGATAATTTCTCCACCGGTAATGATCTTATAACAATTCCTAAGGGGTTTAGTGATTAAGCTATGCTTCATAAGGAAATCTACTGACATGAATGAATGTGAAGCTCCAGAGTCAAATAAAGTAATAGCTGGTATTGAATTTATAAGCACAGAACCTGTGATCACGTCTGCTGTGGCTTCAGCTTCTTCTAGGGTCATTGCATAAGCACGGCCTTGCTGCGGTGCACCCCTCTGTTGCTGCTGTTGGTGCTGAGCAAAGCGTTGTTGTTGTGTTGGAAGCGGGGGTCCCCTCTGTTGGGCTGCTGGGGCCCTGGCCTGGGCTGGAGCCTTTGGTGCAGTGGTGCGTCCTTGAGCAGCAGGACAGTCCCTCATTTGATGTGCTGCTGAACCGCAGTAGAGGCAGGCACCTAGCCTCTTCCTGCAGACTTGCCAAGTATGACCTGGTTTTTGGCAAAAGTTACAAGCAGCAGCTTGTTGGTTCTGTCCTTGAGCCTGGTGTTGGGGTGCTGGAGCTCGAGGGAGAGGACGCTGAGTTTGCTGCGGGGCCCTCTGCTGTTGTTGTTGTTGAAAAGGACGTTTGTTGGGTCCCGCATTTCCGATATCTCTCTCTCGCTTTAGTTTATGCCCCATGTCTCTCTCAACGCCTTGTGCTACGCTCAGGATTTTCTCATAGGTGCGAGCTCGGCTGGTGGTGACAGCAAGGCGAATATCCGGAGACAGCCCCTTCTTGAATCTACGGGCTCTGTCCTCCGGGGTACGAACCATGTACTCCGCAAAGTGGCTCAACCTGCTAAATTCAGTAGTATACTCATCAACAGACAGGTTACCTTGTTCCAGTCTCTCGAATTGGCTTTCGAGAGCTTCCCGAGCCACTTCGGAGTAGAATTTCTCCTTGAATAGCCTCTTGAAGTCCTCCTAGGTGAGGTCAGGAGCAGATAGTTGGGGTTCATCTCTGAACCAGGTTCGAGCTATGTCGAACAATTGCAGGCTTGCAGACTCCACTTTGAGATCATCAGGAACCTGAGCAGTCTTCAGGAGTCTCTCGACATTCTCTATCCACTCATCGGCATAGAGAATGCCCTCAGTTCCGTAGAATTCCAGGGGTCTAAGGTTCTTGAAGTCTTTGGCACTCCCTGGCCTCTTGAGTGGCGACTCCTGGGACCTAAGAGCTTCTGAGAGGCTGGTCCGCAGAAGTACAGTCTGTTCTTTCTGGGATTCCACTAGTCCCTGGAACACTCCAAGTAGTTGTGCCCCATCCAGAGTAACTGCCGGAACAGATGGAGGCGGCGGGAGTACAAGAGTCTCGGGCACATTTTGCTCAGCTGGTTCTGATGTGCCTCCTACTGTGTTCCTTGTCTGGACCATTCTGAAAGATTAAGGGACAGGAAGATCAGAATAGATTACTTGGAAATCAAGGGCGATAGGAAAATTGAGCAAAAATGATATCAAGAATTGAAATAAGGACCCTATACTGTGAATGAGCTTTTCCTAGAATCCTCAATCTTATTCCATACCCTGTCCTAGGGTATTACCCTATTTAAGGATAGTACCTGCATGGGCCACCATAAAAACGTGTCACGACCCGCACCCGGAAATTCGGGCACGAGTGCGTGGGTACGTCCAGCCTACGCCGCAGAGTCCGCGGTAGTACGTTGTTTAGGTCAAATCCACATTTAACTAATCTTGCTCATTCACAAATAACATAGGCAAGATAATAATGGGAAACAGATACTTAAGATTTCAAATGAAATAAATGCGACAACAGATTCAAATGTTTAGTACAGAAATCAGAAATAAAATCAGGGACAAACCCGATTACTAAGATAAGAGCAATAAATAAAATAGCTACTGCTATCTACTCTGCAGCAGGGGTCTCCTGGGTGGGATCTGGCTCCTCATAAGTATCATCTGTACCCTCATAGGGACCATAATATGTAGGGGCAAGGTCCTCATCATCGCCTAAATCAACGGATCCAGTCAGGAAAGAAGCAAAGTACACAATGCACAACAAGATTAAACTAAATATTTATGATAATTAAATTGAGCATCATGTTGAGAAACTGCATAAAAGAACATCAATATCTCAGAGTTAATGCTGTAAACAGGAATATGAGAAAACAGAAATAAATGAGACAGGAAATGAAACTACAACAGTCAGCAAGAACTATAACAAGACCAGAAGCTATCTGTGTGAACTTGTGTTTATTTTAGAATACATAGCCGGCATGTAGGGTTTTATAAGGCTAATCCGGCCATCATAAACGGCTATTAAACAGGGAAAATCGAGATCCGGCTGAGGTACAGTCGCGTACCAACAGCTATTAAACATGACAAGGGGAAGGGTAAACTACATGCCTTCTAGTATTCTCCCACCCGACATGAAAAACAAGACATGAACTCCAAATATTCAAGACATAAATTCCAGTATTCCTAACACTAGGTGTAATCATCAAGGGTACTAGTAAGCAGGGAATTAATTATCACAATATAAAGATTTAACTTGAAGTGCAGGTACTTGCCTGTTGTTTGGATCCAATTAATTGTACGCGGGGAAATATTCCAGAGATGAGTCCAAAAGCTGAAATAGACATTACCATCACGCTCAGAAGATGTCAAATAGCTAGAAACGCCTGTCCTTGGGTCCAATTTGGAGACAAGGGCAAAAACGACAGTTTCGGGTCAAAACGGGGTCCGCCGGTGGGCCCGCGTTGCACCAAAAAATGTGTCCGGGTCAACGGTTTCCAAATTCACCAAACTTATTGTCAACAGGTTAGGAACGCTGATACGAACCCAACGGAACTTCCAGATTTGGATTCCGATGAGCCGATCACAAAATCGTCCGTCGAGCGGGGCCTGTGGGGCCCACGACACGCGATTTCGTAAACGTTCTCAAAATCGAACTAAACTTAACCCACAGGACCAGCATATTGCTACGAGTCCGATGGCGCAAGTTTCGTCTCGATCTGACGAGTGTACAAAAAGTTAGGGCGAATTGCAGAAAAGTCGGATACGGGGCGATGTCCGCGGATACGCGTTGATTCCGGTGTGCACGCACACCCGAATCAGCTTCCGCGAAATCTCACACATCCGTATCGACGATGCGCATGTATCTGTGAAGACCGCACGCGACCAAGTCATCCCGTTTGGCGGGGCGTACTCAGTTCCGGGGTGAAACAGGGTCTGGTTTTTTCCTATTTTTGGATCGCGGTATGCGATCACCACAGGACGCGATGCCCCGAGCGGTTTATCCGGGCACCGAGAGGGTCATACAGGCTTCACAACGCAATTTGCGGAAACGAAAATGGAGGTACGAGCAAAAAGTTACGACTACCTGAAGGGGACCCGAAAATCGGGGTCGAACCGAGTCCGACACGTGTCGGACACGCGGATCGAACTAGGGTTAGGGTTTTGTGGACGCTGCGGTGGCCGGAGGATCGTCGGAGAGGGCTGGGGGCAGAGGGGCTTCGCCGGAGATGGCGCTGGCGAGGTTGGGCGGAGGCGGCGCAGGGGCCGGAGGCGGCCGGAGCAGCGGCGGGGTTCGCCTCAGCTGCTGCTGCTGCTCAGCGCTGCGGGGAGGAGGAGGAGGCAGCTCGGGCGGCTCTCGGAGCGCTGGTGGCGGCGGCGACGCTGGTCTGAGGGGGCGGCGGTTCTCGAAGGTCGTCGGAGGGGTACGACGGAGAGTAGGGTTAGGGTTAGGGTTAGGTGGTGGCCGGAGGGGAGGGTGCTCGGGGGCCATTTATAGGGGAGAGGGGCGGTTAGGGGGCCGAGCTAGGCGGCGAGAGGGGGAGGAAAAAGCGGGGGAGGTCGGCACTGCGGGGCGCCGCGTGGCCGGCCGGAGCGGCGAGAAACGCGGCGCCGGTGGCTGACCCGATCGTGGGGAGAGGGTGGGGGAGAATGGGTCAGCGGGTCGGGTAGGCGGGTTCGGGTCTGACCAACCCGACCTGACCCGATAGGAAGGGTTGGGCTGGGCTGCTGCTGGGCCGGTCCACTGGGCCGGGCCAGCCCAAGAAAAATAAAAAATAAAATAAAAAATATAATAATAATAATTAATACAATTAATAATAAAAATCAGTTAATTAAATAATTAATTAACTAAAATAGTTTTTAGGCATTTAAAAATAGGTCTGAGGCCCAGAAAAATCCAGAAAAATTACCCTATGTCCAGTTTTTTATTTTACACCAAAAAATGTTATTTCCACGATATTTTAATATTATTTATTAACAATTAAAAAATTATTTAATAATTAAGAACCTTGATTTTAATTTCAGAAAATTCCTAAAAAATTCCAGAAAATTGGGAAAAATCCAAGATTTAAAAATTTGAAAATTTTAGGGGGTTTACAACCATGACCAAACTAATTGGTTGCACTAATGGTCATGACAAGTCTAGTTAGGTTCACTTAGGTTCAATAACAATTAGTCTAACTAAGGGGATAACATACAACCATCCTCTATATCATATATATATAACAATATTAAATATTTATGAAGTATAATCATAACAATATAATTATTTATGAAATTACAAAAATATCCTTATCCTGAAAAGTGGTAGTGACACCAAGCACGAGTGGCTTGTTTGAGTCCATAGAGATCCTTTCGTAGCTTGAATACGTGGTCATGGTGTTTGAAATCTTCAAAACTAGGGGGTTGTTTAACAAAAACTTCTTTTTTTATAAAACCATTAAAAAAAGAACTTTTAACATCCATTTGGAAAAGTTTGAAATTATGAAAACTAGCAAAAGCGCAAAGCATTCGGATAGATTCGAGTCTAGCGACAGGAGCATTGGTCACATCGTAGTCAATGCCTTCCTCTTGGTTGTAACCTTGAGTTACGAGACGTGCTTTATTGCGTACGACTGAACCATCCTCATTTAATTTATTTTAGAAAATCCATTTAGTACCAATGATCGAATAATTATTAGGTCTGGGAACAAGTTCACAAATTTGATTACGTTCAAATTGGTTGAGTTCCTCTTGCATAGCAGAAATCCAAAATTCATTAGCAAAAGCTTTTCCTATATTCTTTGGTTCTATTTGAGAAATAAAAGCAACATTTGCAATGGTATCACTATTTGAATAACGTGTACTTACACCTTTCGATACATCATCTATTACCAAGTCCTCTGGATGATTTGTAGAGAATCTCAATCTCTTGGACAAACTTTCCAGATAACTTGTACTGGTTGTATCTTCAGGAGTCTTATTGGTTGCGGATTGAATATCATCATCGTCGTTGTCGTTTGGTATTTGAGTGTTAAGTTCATCGAATATAAAATTGATTGATTCTTCAACAGTCATTTATTGCTTGTTGAATACTCTGAATCCTTTATTTTTGGCAGCGTAACCTAAAAAATACCTTCATCGGCCTTGGAGTCAAACTTTCCTAGGTTATCTTTAGTATTGAGAATAAATCATTTGCAGCCAAAAACTTTAAAATAACTAATAGTGGGGATTCTACTAAACTAAAGTTCATAAGGGTTTTCTTCGAGATAGTTCAAATAAGCACCATATTCAAAACATGGCATGATGTACTTACAGCTTCAGCCCAAAAATATCTGAAGGTTATACTAATTTAACATGACTCTAGCCATATCGCCAAGAGTTCTATTCTTCCGCTCCACTACACATTTTGTTGAGGAGTTGTAGGACAAGAAAATTTAAGGATGCAACGGGAAGAAGTAGCATTTAGAAGTACGAGAAAAAATATTTTCATTGCAAAATTTTTTGAAATCACTATTTTCGAATTTGCCTCTATGATCACTTCGGATACGAGCAATCATGAAATCTTTTTTGTTTTGAACATTTTTGCAAAAAATAACAAATTCAGAAAATGTTTCATTTTTGTTTGCAAAAAAATAAATCCATATGTATCTAGAAAGTCATCAACAGCCCAGGCAGTAGAGTGTTCAAGCAACCGAAATCTGAATGTCAAAAGCCATATGTCAACCCAACAAAACAAGGAGAGGGACGATGCACAAGAGCGAAATACAGCGTGTTTCCTCATAGACTCACCAATCATATAGTATCATGTCCATTGACTAACGCATGATTCCAGCGCCCCATGTGGTGGTTTCTGAAAACCCGTTTGACCAAACACATGTTTTCTGAAACATTGTATTATAAAAAATAAAAAAAACCATGCTCTCGATGCTTCTAAAGCAAGTCCAACCTACTCTATCTGCGCTTCGCAAACTGATCTTAGAAAACAATCAATACAAGTACCACATCAATTTGATAACCATGCCATAGTACATGAACCTTGGCTTCCAAATGCAATGTACGTATCTGCATTTCCAAGGGAGGTTTAATCTAGACCAGATTGACAAACAATGTGCAAGGATCCAATGCCCCTGTAGAACTTGCAAGAGAGAGTGGAAAAGTACAGAATGCATAAGAAAGAAGCATGCATATAATTTGCTTCACCCACATAACATTGAGATTGAGGTTCTTCCTGTTGCTGCAACACCAAAATCTGGGGACATGAGTCTGAACCCAATAGTGCAAAGGATCAAGAAGCAAGACATGTAGATTCATCTGGGGGTCTGTTCGAAAACGAACTCTCCCTCCGTAAACCCAAATGTAGAGGTAGCACGGACACAAATATGAGACAATAGATCAGTAACACAAACTCAGCCCCTATATATTTTGGAATGTAATATCATTTTAGATGAGGTGTCGTTCAATGAGGAGTCGTATCGTCGCACCAAACATGTGCGATACAAACATTCCAAAAAGTACACCAACGTGGTGTCGTGAATCAGATTTGTTTCCTTGCAACATAAATTTAGATAAATCAGTGTGAGCAATGTACATAATCCTTCCATCAAAACCTAGCCTCAGTTCCTCAGAAACAACCCCAAATGGAGCATGTTCATGTGGAGAGGTGTGAGCGTCGTCCGAGGAATCATAGAAGCTATCCGACGGCGCTATCGACAAGTGGTGGTTGCTTAAAATTAGAGTTTGGTTCAGATTTAAAGAGGCTCTAATAACAGTCCAAAATTTTCTTTGACTTGGGTCAAGTTTGGAGGGGAATATAATATCCTCTTATTAGCTTTATTGAGGGTTGGGCTGCTTAAGGCTACAATATTGCTAACAAGATAGGTTTTATTTAGGATTATTACAAGGTGCCATTGAAGGATTCTTCAAGAGAGAAGGAAATATCTCGTTGGAGATTTCATAAGGAGAAAATTGGTATTTGTGTGTAACTCTTTGTAAGGCTTCTCTTGACTGATTCAAGAAATTTCTCCCTTTACCCCCTATTGATTAGGTCTTTTTTGACTCCACCATGTAGATTGTGTGTGCTTTGTGATATTATTCAGTTTTAGTTTGTTACACTACCAAAATAAGACGTATTACCGTCGCCTACAAATGTCGCTAATTAGTAAATTCACATCTTTAAAATAATTTAGCAACGTATTTAGCGACGTTTAAGGATTGTCACATTTTACATGGTCGTTGACGCCAAAAATGTCTCCACGAGTCGCTATAGCGACGTGTTCTAGCGACGAAAATATGTTGCTGATTATTTTGAAATTGGCGACGTATAGCGACCACACGTCGCTAATTTAGCGACTTGACATATTGTAGCTACAAGTTGCCAATTTAGCGACTAAAAGAGCGACGTTTGCAACAACAATGTTGACATGGCAAAATTTGTCACATCACTCTATTAGCGACGTTTAGTGGCATATTATCGTCTAGGATACATATTAACGACACTCTGATACAAAGTAGCGACGCAGTTGCGTCGTTGAGCGTCACAGTTAGTCGTCGAACGTCGCTAAACTAGGAAAAAAAATCAAAAAAATAGCATTCAATTTGTAAAATATTTTCCAAAAAAATTGCTTGTAGTTTATCAAATCACAATTTATATAAATAGACCCGAAGCAACCCTCCGTTGAATTTTCTGAGTTCATCTACCTTTTGGTGGAACACTCAACACCGGTAAATTCTCATACAGTTAATATGAATAATAAAGTAAAATTTAAGAAAATGGCACATTGTTATTACAAAAAGAGTCTCAATAAATTGATACATAAAGTCTGAAATAAATATCCAGGAAGCATCACAACAATCTCAATAAAAGTATAACATAAATACATAAAAGAACCAAGATCATGGGCCAATACACATATAAACAAATAAACTGTCCTAACTAGGACTACTGCTGATCTGGAGTAGAAGGAGCACCGCCGCACACTTGGGATATTAGCATGTCAAACTGCTTCTATAAAAGCATCACCGATGTCGATGGTGTCGGGGGAGGTAGTGTCATCGGTGGAGTCGGTGTCCACGCCAGCGCACCAAGAGAACGTATCTGCTCCAACGCTGCCAATCCAGCACTGTATGAATCTATGGCAGAGACCATCCTCGAACTGCTATGTGCCACTAAATCGATCAAAGAGACATGTGCCCCTGCAGCTTATCAGTGCTCTGTGCTACTGACTCGGTCTTAAAAACCAATGTCACCTGCATCCTCGATAGTGACTCGCTTAGGGCCACATGCGACCCTTGCAGCTACATCACGTTGCGCTCTGTCGATGCGGCAAGATCAGTAATGCTACGCCCCATCCTCTAGCTCAGAGTAGTAAGCTCCATGATGCTGCGCTCGAGCGTACCAAATTGTGCGATGATAGTCGCATCATCCGTTTGCGGCTGAGACTAGGGCTGCTACGTAATCCTCCGCAGCAGCTCGTCATGCAGAGAAACAATCTTTCGATCAACGCTCTTCTTGACTCGTACCAATTTCTGTGAGGGCTGTGGGGAACATACACTGGCAGAGGGGGCCTTGGAGGACTACGTGGCAACAAAGGCGCCATTGGATCCTATACCGTAGTATGTACCCCTCTGAAGATGTAGTCATCTACAGCTCATCCTCTGACTGAGCTGAGGGGGACTACGGGCAAGTACCAGCACCTCCCTCGGTAGGTGTAGTCGCAGCCTGTTGTGTCGACCGCTCACGAAGGCTAAGATACTCATCCTAGAAAAATGCGCATCTCTTGATAAGCGTACTTATTACTAACTACATGGATATTTTTTATAAATTTTTTAAGTCATATTAAAATTAAGAAAATGTAAAGTAATACTTGTATAGCTCTGTGTGGCCCTCTCATCGATAATTTGTCCATCCTTCCGATGGGTGTCCAGGAAGACAGTCACCATGTTTGCGTCCTCACCCCTCTATACCTGTTAAAAAAAAATATTTATTATTAAAACTAAATATTTTATCCTACTCTGATTTAAATAATATATATTCAATAAAATACATACCAGGTGACGAAAATATTCTGTCGTCAAAATGAAGCCATCACACTACTTTTCTGCCTTCTATCTGGCCGACTTCACCTTCTCCGATCTTTCCTTATACCAGAGATCTTTGAATCTCGCCCTCATCGCAGTCCACTGCTTAGGCATGATCCAACCTTGGATCGGTTGTCATGACCAATCACGGGCCTTCTGGTCGTCGATCACACCACGGACCAGCTTAGCGATTACGACATAAAATACCTTTTCGATCAACTCAGCTGGATGTGGTAGATAGAAATAGGTTTTCTACAAGAAGTAAAGTAGTGAGTTATGTAATATGCATAAATTAGATGATTGATATTAAAATCAAATATACTTTTACCTTGAAGTGCGCAAACTAGAACCTATTCCTCTCCTCCGGAGCATCCGAGTAGTTGATCCATAGCCTACCATAGTTGTGCCTCAGAAACTGTCCCAGTGCTCTCTGTACCGCCGAGGGACGATATATATATGATGATAATTAAATTCATAAAAAGGTAAATATATAGATGTATGCATAAGAAAATGTTAACTAATTAACTAACTTTCTAGGTCCGTCGGCCAAAATCTTTGTTCTCATCTTGTCCGAAGGTGCGCATGGAGGATCACTATGATACAGAGATGGAGAAGGCACAATCACCTCGACCTCGTCCATCTGTTCATCCGTCTCAATGGTACCGTCAGTAGGAGGAAAGCTGGATGGAGGAGTAGTTTGAGGCCTGGAGTCGCTCGTCCCAGGAGTACTGCCAATTACCGTCGACATGGTCGAAGTTGTGAGTGGTCAAAATATTAGAGTAGTCAGAGATAAGGGTCCAAAAGTAGTAGCCGGTACCGGAGAAGTACTCCGTCTAGAGGCTCTATCTTGGGATTGGTCGAATGATCTGCGTTATTCTGTCATAAATTGTAACAACATATGATGATATAAAATACAGCGATATATCTATAACACGAGCAAAAAAAATAAAGAAGAAAAATATAGTACATAGCCACAAGTGTAAATAAAATTGCAGAGTAAATAACTAGTACATGTCACAAGTCTAAATGGATAGTTCATTCTACAGTAAATATATAATACATGTGACGAGTCTAAATGTATTTTATTTTATTTTCAATCATCTTCTGAAAATTTATCTTCTTCGTCTTCCTCGTCTCCTCATCATGATCCTCCTCATCTTTACTTTCATCTACTTCTTCTTCCTCTTCGGACACTACAAGAATAAGTCAAATTAGCGACGTCAGAAAATGTTGCTAAATGGCCTAAAAATGTCACAAAAAAAATTTAGCGATATAATTAGCGACGTTTCAATGAAATCAAGTTTAAGCTAGTCGTTGACAGGAAAAATGTCGCAAAACGTCGCTATAGCGACATTTTTTAGCGATGTATTTGCGTCGCTAATATTTTTTATATTAGCGACGTTTAGCGACGCAACGTCGCTATATTGACGACGTATTTTGTGTCGCTAAGCTTCGCTAAAATTTTCTATTTAGCGAAGATTTACAACACATTTAGCGACATTTTATTGACCTGGCAAATACTGTCATGTCAACAATTTAGCGACATTCAGCGACGTATTTATCGACTTATTCAACGATGAATTTAGCGACGAATTTAGTGACAAATTTAGTGATGTATATAAACGTTGCTAAACATCGCTAAATTTTCAGTAAAAAAATAAAAAATAGAATATAAAATGGTTTCCAAACCAATCTTCCTGCAGTTTATAAATTCACAATTTATATAAATAGACCCAGAGCAACCCTCCGTTGAATTTGCTGGGTTCGTCGACCCCTTCGATGGAACACTCAACACCAGTAAATTAACATACATTTAATATAAATAATATAATAAAATTTGAAGAAAATAAAATATCGGAATTACAAACCGAGTTTGGAGAAAATCTCGTCGTAAAGAATACAATAAATATCCACATAACTAAGTGCAAGAAATAAAGTCTGAAAGCCTCAAAAATAAAAAAATATTCATAAATGACCAAATATCATAGGTCAAAATACAAACAATCAGTAAACTATCCTAACTAGGACAACTGCGGATCTGTAGGGGGATGACCACCGTCGTGCATCAGGGATAAGAACAAATCATACTGCTCCCGTGAAATCGACAACGATATCGATGGAGAAGGCAGTGATGTCGGTGGAGTCCGTGTCGATGAAGGCACACGAGGAGGACCTATCTGCTCCAACACTACTAGTCGATGGTTGTATGAATCCATGGTAGATAACAGCCTTATACTGCTATGAACCATTGAATCCTGCATCATCATCAGCCTCTCTCCCATGGACAGCTGTGATGCCTGCAGCTCCGTCACGCTGTGCTCTATCGACGCTCTAAGATCAGTTGTCATATCCCTGAGCTCCAAGATGCTGCACTCGAGTGTATCAAATCGTGCGATGAGCGTCGCATCGTCCGCCTGCGGCTGGGACAAGGGCTGCTCCTCCATCCTTCGCGGTGACTCATCACGGAGAGACGCAATCTGACTATCAACGATCTCCTGGACTCGGGTCGACGCCTGCGAGGGATGCGGGGAATGCACACTTGCAGTGGAGGCCCTAGAGGACTGCGTAGCAACAAGGGCGTCATAGGATCCCGTACCGCAGTATGTACCCCTATGGAGACCACCAGCGGCGGTCATCCATAGCTCGTCCGCTGACAGAGCTGGAGAGGGCTGCGAGGAAGTACCAGCCTCTCCCATTGTAGGAGCACTAGCAGTCGCCTGCTTATGCAGCCTAAGATACTCAGTCTAGAAAAGTTTGGATACTCGATAATTGCTAATGTGTCTAAGGTAATTATTACTAACTACATGGATATTTATTTGTATATTTTCTAAGTTATATTAAAATTAATACAAAGTAAAGTAATACTTATATAGGTCTGTGAGGCCCTCTCATTAATGAGATTCCCGTTCTTTCGTTGGGTGACCAGGAAGACGGTCACCATGTTGGCATCCTCACCCCTTTGTACCTATTAAAAATATATTATTTAGTACTAAAATTAAATATTTTATCCTACTACAATTTTATCGTACTTGCATTAAAATAATATATCTGAAATAAAAAATATATCAAACGATAAAAATATTTTGTCATCGGAATCGAGCCACCACACCACTTTTCTGCTTTCTTCCTAACCGCCTTGGCCTTCTCAGACCTTTTATTGTTCCTCGGATCGTCGAATCTATCCATCATCGCAGTCCACTGCTCAGGCGTGATCCAACCTTGGATCAATTTTTAGTTGCGATCACGAGCCTTCTGGTCATCCAAAGCATCACAGAATAACTTGGTGACAACGACAAGAAATATCTGCTCAATCAACTCGTCACGGTGCGGTGAATAAAAATACGTTTGCTACAATAAGTAATTTAATAAGTTATATAATATGCATAAATTAGATGATTGATATAATATACTTTTATAATAAAGTACGTAAACCAGAACTTCTTTCTCTCATCCGGAGCATCAGAGTAGTTGATCCAAGGGCCACCATAGTTGTACCTCAAAAATTGGCCCAAACGTCCATGTACCGACGAGGGACGATATCTATACAGAGATAATTATTTTTATCGAAAAAGTAAATATATGATGAATAAAGAAATACACGATACATACAATGCTAAACTAACTAATTGACTTACTTTGTACCATTGGCCCAAATCTTCGTCCTTGTCTCGTCCGGAGGTGTGCATGGAGGATCTCGCTGATGCTCCAACGACGTCGGCTCAACCTCCGCCATATGCTCATCAAATAACGTCACAACAGGAAAAGTAAAAGCAAGAGTAATACCTGCTATAACATCAATCTCCTGTTCCATGTTATCCACTTCTAGTGTAAAAGCTTGTCCGTTCCTCTGTGGTAGTCCATGACTGGCCCTTATGTACTGATCCTCCTGAGTAGGTAGCGGTGGTCCCCGCTGAAATCCTCCGGCCGCTGGGGGTCGAGATGCTCCTGGTCTAGTCATCTGCTAAACTGGCTTCGGTGCTGGGAGTGCTAGCCTCTGTATTGGCGGTAGAAGCGTCAGTGCCTGCTATATTGGACAGTCTCTCACCATATGTTGTCCGGAACCACATCTCATACATTGTCCTAAGCGAGTCCGACAATCTCTCATAATATGTCTGCGTCTCCCACAATAATTGTAGTGGGGCTTCTCTGAAATCTGGTACGGTCCCGCTCTGTGCTTATGCTGCTGTTGCTGTGCCAAAGGACGTCTGATAGGTCCTCCTTGTTGTGTCATTGCTGGTCCTTTATGTGTCTTCAGCTGACCTCCTTTTCTCCTGCTGATGGCCTCTTGTAGTCTAGCTTCTGTCAATAATTCGGCATAAGAGATCCGGGACTGTGAGCTAGTGTAGTATTGGAGCTCCTGAGTCAATCCACGGTGAAACCTCTTAGCCTTCTCCAAGTCACTCGGTATCAGGACAACGCCATATTTACTAAGGCGACTAAACTTTGCATCATACTCGTAAACCGTCTTATTCCCCTGCTCCAGATGAAGAAACTGATTGTACAATGCATTCCTTACGGTGTCTGGGAAGTACTTCCACTCAAAGCACTCCAAGAATTATTTCCAAGTCTGATACGTACCCAACTGGCGCTCCATTGTTTTCCACCAGTGATGAGCGTTACCATCCAGCTGCGTCCTTACGCCTGTCATCCATAGATTTGTTGGTAACTGTGATGCTTCTAATAAATTTTTGGTGTGGGTAATCCAGTTTGTAGTCTCCTCTGAGCTCTCAGTGCCTTTATATGGCTTGGGACCCATCTGTATAAAGTCCTTGACTGAACCAACTCTAGCTCGTGGTACTGGAACTAGTGCCTGGGCTGGTATAATTGTCTGTGCAGCCATTCTCTCAAGTTCTGCCAGAAATTCTTGTCTCTGTTATGCCGCTTGCTGCCTCTGCTCTACAGCTAGTGCGGCCGCCTGTTGTCTCTGTTCCTGCATCATCATTTGAAAGAATTGGAACAGCTGTGTCTGGCCATCCTGTGGTGTCGATAAAGCCGAAAAAGTCCCATTAGGCGATGTGGAAAGATCAGATGGATCTGGATTATGAGGCTGTCCATCCGACTCCGGAAGTCTAGGAGTCGTCGAGGTCTCCCCTCGAGTTTGGCCGTTGACTCCTGAAGATGTGTCGCCTCCGGCGGTAGTACATCCACTACGCAAATCCATCTCTCTGCAAGAGGTGGACGAAACGATTAGAAGGAGTACAGGAATCAAACAGGATGCAAGCATTTAAATAGGATAGTTGAAAGGGAAGATGAGTTTTAGTCAAGCGTGGATGAGATCTTATATTCTGTAACACCCCGTTCCGTTCTAGCGGACTGCCGACTCAAACGGCAAAAGTGCAACTGTCCCGACCCGCTTTGCCTCAAACAAGAAGCAAAGGATATCCAGACTTGTCCCTACAGGAATTCGGCTTAGGCTTTCAGAGGCTCGCTTGACGTATCGCTCTACCGAGGCGAATCATCGCTAAGGTGAGTGGCTACGGTGAACTTGTCTTTGCTTAGCCAGCACACATAAAAATGTGTAATGTTCATGCTAGTCGCTAGGTGATTCACCCCCTGCATGCTAATTAATCCAACGCACCTAGCTAAGGGAATAATCCCAACTTGTATTGCTTATGCTAGAACATGAAAATGAAATACTGTTTTTATATATGTTCAGACCCTCGCATACTACCCTATAACGTATTGCTCGAGAAGTCCCCTAACGATCTAACTCTCGGTTTACCTTTGGGCTCGAGCAAACGTGCTGCTTATGTTCCTTAGAAACATATGCTTATCTGCTTGTACGTTGCCTTGACTCAATACTTGTAACATAAGCCAGGCCAACACCCTGTTATACAGGATATTGTTCCGAAAGACTATGAGAATGGAAAATCAGGCAATGCCTCTTGTCTTGTACTATTGTTGCCTCATCAGCAATGCCTCTTGTCTTATACTCTTGTCTTGTACGCTTGTTGCCCCAACCATGTAAATGGATAACTTACCCGAGACGTCGTTCGATCACGGACAACTTGTGCACAAGGTCGGTCTAGCGGGTGATGCTGGGGCACTGGCATCGACCCGGTCCGAGCGAGACCTATTATTTTAGTCTCTTGTTCTTGGTGGAATGGTTTGCAACGCCTCTTATATTTTTGTTGCACACCATTCTCGTCAAAGACTATATCGTCCATTATGGCATACGCCAGTGATCGCCTTGTATTTAACTTGTTGCATGCTTGCTGGTAAAAATAAAAGATAACAAGTCATCCTCGCTTAGCGGCTATCCGCGTGCGAGTCTATTGTATCGCATAAACTGAATACATGAACGATCATGATACAACATCGTGTTTGCATATGCTATGCCTCCTGAATGATTATACTTGCCCGTGCTTGAATTAATAATATCTGCCTTGGACAGGGAAGGACAAATGGTAAGTTGGTAAGTCTCGCCGTATTTTCTCTCATGTCGTACGGCGCATGTCACGACCCAATTCCGTAGAATCAAATGAGGCGTCCCCCGAATCGTGACCGCCGTACGGGCCTGGAATTGCGCCCGCACAAGGCTTTAATGATTTGCATAGCAAGCACATATTCAGAGTACGCAGATAAATTGAAACACAGATTTTGAAACATGGAAAAGTTCTCTTTATTGATAATGAACATCTATTACAAACTCTTGAACGAGTTAACTAATATGCCGAACGGCTTACAAAAGAGATGACTCAAAATGAGATAGCAGTCCTATACATTATATCTCTTTACTAAACTTCAAAAGATATAGACCTCCAGGCTGGAGGATAGCTTTGCCACGGAGCTGCATTTGTGTATGAAGAGTTGCAGCTTCGGACTTCAAAAGGCTTCGAGGCGCGGTGAAGATGCGCTAACAGCTGGACTGGATCTGAAAGACGACTTCGGCTCCTCGCTCGGTTCGCCTTAGCACGGAGAACCTGTTTCAACAAGGGTCAGCATATCGAAACATGCTGGTGAAGACGAGCTAGCCTGACTATACCAATCAACACGTTGTTTTAATGAAGCATGCATATTTGTGGGTTTCTATCTTGCCTTAGTTCATTTACAAGTAAGCAGCATATAGAATTTACTGAAATGAACGTGCCACCGTTCGGTAGATTTTACCTGCCCGTCTGAATTACCTGTATAATACTTACCATGCCTTCCCTGCCACGAAAACACAAGTTAGTATGCAACAGGTTTAAATATACAAGGTGGAAATAGTCATGGACAAGGATAGGATGCAACGATAAACACACGAGGCGTTGCAAGCCGTCCAGTCCGCACACGATGACTATTCCACAGGTGATCACTGGCTTGGTAGCCATTATGGACTAGTCAAGGACTAGGATAGCATGCAACGAGAGCTCATAATGGATACACGATAAACACACGATGCGTTGCAAGCCATCCAGTCCGCACACGATGACTACATACGAAGTTTCGCCCGGATCGGATCGGTGCCAGTGCCCCAGCGACCGTCCGCAGAACTTATACCCTTGTGCACAAGTTGTCCATGATCGAACACACGTTGTTTAGTTAAGTTATCCATTCACACAGTAGAGGCAACACGAGGAATGCATAGATATGATGCATTAATAGCACAATTATAGAAGAAGATATATTCTAACTAAAATTGATGCATATGATGAATATCCCGAACGAACAAGCATGCAAGTAAGTAACCGTTCACGAGTTTGATTGACAAGCAGTATTAACCAAGTCTATTCTCTTTTATTTTGGTTTCTTTTATTATTACTTGGTATCGTTTGATCGGGGCAAAAGGAGTGAAGCTTGGAAGCAGGGCTAGCTAATCGGGTTGGTAGCCACTCACTTAGATTTTGGAAAGAAGAAGGAAAGAGGCGCTTCACGACTCCGCTCGCAAGCCGCCTACTGCTCGTTCACCTGCACACGAACAGCTCGATTAATACTTCTTCCTCTCTTTCCAATCTCGAAATAGGAGTGCAAGTCAATGAACGAAAACAATGAAAACCATCGAAACCGTTCAAGGAAAACAAGCAAATCCCAAAACCAACTCAAAGCACGAAAGCAACAAGCGACATCGAAACTGAGGCAATAAAAGATAGCAGCGGAGAGGTCCCTCCTGACTCTGCCGCTAAGCCGATCCTTGGGGCGCAGTCCACTGAATATGGGAATCGATTCCGAAAAAACAAATCCATAACGAGGACGAGTTCTTAATTCAATCTATCCCGATCGAACGATACCGACTTGTATTTCTTAGCCGCGCTCTCCGCACCGGGAGAACGGGGCGCTACAACGCACTGCCACACGAGTTAGGCTATTCAAATCTTGCATGAAACTGATCCTAAGGCAACTAGAAAGACAACTTAATAGTTGTGCACGGAACCTGTATTACGTGTTTGGATTTGTCGAGCGGGCGAGTAGCTTCCCCACCAGTGCATTCAATGTACTGATAATCCACCAGTTTGTATGCAGGGTGCGGGAGAACCTCGTTCGGTGCGGATGCCTCCTTCGTGCGTGCTAAGGTGTGAAGATCACTCTGAAGCAACGACGCGTCTGGAACTGAAGCACATATATAAGACATAATGTTGTGAACATCGCCTGATCATCGCCTGTACAATCATTCCATAATTGTAGCCACTTGGCACGCTTTTACTGTTTCAGAGAGAGAGGCTTGAGCGACTTGTAATCTCGGCTATGCGCCGCCTGTAACACATGTTTATATCAATAAAGAGTTGCTTTACTTTAACTTGTGTTATTCAATGCTTCCGCTATATTGTCGACTCAGTGAACTTGTTACCGATCGCCTATGCGTTCATGACTTCGCTGTACTCGAACAATCTGTGCGACTCTGTGGCTTTGAACTCTTACCGCCAGCCAATGAACCACGGCCTTGCACGGGCGTGGCTCACGCTCGTGCGTCATCACGTCCGGATGGGTCAAAGCGATCGTTCCGCGGGAGCGCTGGCGCGGTGGTTCTCGCCTAGCGGGAACGACCGATTTGCCTGCGGGAGATCGAGGTGTGACATGTTCTACTCTTATACGCAGGCTTGCTCGGTACAGTAACGTAAGCGAGATAATATATTCAGGACCTGCATGGGCCACCACAAAAATATGTCATGCCCTACTCCCAAATACGTAGGACTAGGAATACGTAACGCGCCAGCCGTATGTATACGAACTCCAATATATGAAACCATACACACACGTACGCTGTATTATGAATATCAAATCCATAAGTGGTAATATACTGTCCATAAGTCACACGCAATCTATATCTCATCTACAACACAAATAAAGAAATAGAAATAAATAACTGAATATCAAATATGAAGTCTCAAAGTACGATAGCCGGATGGAAACAAATTCACTACAAATCGACTATACTAAAAACTACTAAATGAGAGAAGAGATCAAACTCTAATATAAGATAAATGTCAATAAAGAAAATAGCAACTAGAATATCCATCAGCTACGATGAATCAAAGGTACTCCGAAGGTAAGACCTCCTCAGTCTGGTATGAAGCGTCAGGTCCGGGTCCTGTGGATAATCATGTCCGTCTATATCTCTAAAGGGACTAGGTCCTCAGAGGGACATAACAAGATACATATAAACATGCCAATAAAGTACTGAAAATAAATATCAAATGGGTCGTCTAACCATCTATGTGAATGCAATTTGAGAATAACTTTCCAACAAGTGGGCTATCTGGCCAGAAATGGGATTGGCATAATTCTCTTGGAGATTCAGGGGCCTACAAAGCATGACGTCTTTTGAACCTCAGAGGCCGCCAGGTAATATAGGGGTCATCATGACCGCACATCTCCGACGGAGCGTACGGGTTACAAAAAAGAAAGTGCAAAGGAGCCCAAACGCCTTACTTGTTGTTCTCCCCACCCCATGCTCTAAGCATGTCACATCCATGACACGATGAAACCTCTAAATAACTGCCAGGTCTTCTAGCATGCAAAATTTCTATCAGCAGTTATCCCTATCCGTCGTACGTCCTCTACGTACCAGTGGCCAACCGAGTACGCAAGTCTGTGTCCTACATGAGACTCACACTCGTGTAATTACTGTATTATGGCCAATGAAACAATAAAATGCCTCATGATAATGGGGTGGTCTCATAAACTAGGTCAACATGTATATATATAGTAAAAACAGAATACGACGCCACCGTCGTTGCACCCAAGTTATTTCTTGGACGCGCAGTTTATATAGCAGTTAAAATATATGAACTAAATGTACATAAATAAAATACATGCAGCATATGAAAATATAAATCACAGTACAATGGCAAGATATACTTGCCTGGCAAGCAATCTGTAAAGTGTAAGCGTCCCGATGTCAAGTACACAGGATCATGAACTAAGGCCTCCGAATAAATATCTCCGGATGCTGAAATAAATATCACCAACGTTCCCGAAATCAGCAAAATAGCTAAAAAATACTACCATTTTGTCCAATTTAGACACAGGGGCAAAACAAAAATTTTGGGTCAAAGCGGGGTCCACATGTGGCCCACTTTGCACCAAAATACGTGTCAGGGGTAAATGTCTCTAAATGGGACAAATTATAGGTCAAACAAATTCTAAATGTCAATACGAACTCAACGGTATATCTAATTTTGGATTCCGGTGAGTCGAACACAAATTCGCCCAAAAAGTCAACCGTAGGGCCCGCAAATAGGAGACTTAGTCAACTATCTCGGAATCGCGTAAAACGTGGGTCACAGGACCAGCACGATACCACAAGTCCAATGGCACAAGTTTCGTCATATTCCGACGAGCGTACACTAAATGGGGCAGTGTTTTACAAAAGTTGCGATATGGGAACTTTTTGCGGATACAGGTTGATTTCGACGCGCACACACGTCCAAATCAGTTTCTGCAAAAGCCCACAAGTCAGGATATACCATACGCGCCTTTTGGTGTAATTGGTACGCGATGGAGTGGTCCCGTTTGGCGGGGCAGGCTCCGTATCGTAAATTTTAAAGTTCCAAAACAGGTTTTTCATGATTTTTAACCCAATTTATTTCTGCATATAACACAAAATAAAATAATCTAATTAACAGAAAATAATCTCGATTATATGGTCTGCATATAGCGAAAAGAAAATTTAAGTTTGGATGTCTGTGGAGGAAGATATCAGACCTTAAATATGGGTGGTCGCAACAGTTTTCTGAAGTTAAAAAATCGTGGTTTTTCTCCAACTTGGTCTCGATTTCTACCTAGGGTTAAGCGCTGATCGAATGAAACTAGTTTACATAGTTGGAAGGGGGATAGGTCATGAACATACCGGAGAAGATGGATCAGAATTTGGTCGCAAGATGGAATGAGAAACAGCGCGGGAAGTCGGGGTCGTCGCTGCGAATCTGCACGGCCTGCTCGCGGGTGACGCGGATGTGCTGCCGGCCGGCGGTGGCTACGCGGTGTCTGGGCTGCGACGCGGTGCTCCGGTGGTGGCGGTCGAGGGCGAGTAGGTTTAGGGTTAGGATTCGGATGTATATATATATATATATATATATATATATATATATATATATATATATATATATATATATATATATATATATATATATATATATATAGGAGGAGAGCGGGGGCGATAGCCGCGGGTTATGGGGATGACTCGCGAGGGTGAGGGGGGGTTTTGACAGCAGTTTAGTTAGGCTTTTTTAGGGTTAAGGCTTAGGGTTTAAGTGATTAATGATTTCTTTTCTTTATTCTTTTCCTTTTTCTTTTCTATTTTCTTTTACTTATATATATATATGTGTATACATATACATATATATATATATATATATATATATATATATATATATATATATATATATATATATATATAGTTAATAAAATTCCAAAAAATATATTATTACCTAAAAATAATCTTTATCCTTCTACCAATGTTTTCTTTATAAAATAAAATAAAATAATAATAGTTTTGCTCCATAAATTCTAATTGCATCTTTACCTAATAATTAAATGCAATAAATTTATATTTTCTAATATAGTACAAAATAATGCAGTTAAATTAAATAATTATAATATGTTTTAAAATTAGGGGTTTTACAGTACTTGTGTACATGATTAGCATAGTATAATATAGTGATTGATATTTGTTGTTATTTATTCATAGGCACCCAAGACAATTCTACCTTGGCTGCGGGTTCCGGATCCTTACTTGTGCACACCAGAGTTCCAGGCAAGTATACCTTGCCTTGTTGTACTGTTTAAATTCAGTTATTATTTAGTTGCATATTTTATTATTTTAATATTATATAACTGTGTGCATCCGAAAAATACTCGGGTGCAGTCAACGAAGGCGTTGACGTTAGGACTTGTGTCTGACCTAGTGTCTAGTGTACGCACCTAAAGTTGTAGGATTATCAATATGACTTCCCAGGCCTTGACACGTATCATTGCACGTCACAGAGTAAGTTCATGTAGGGACGCGTGCTTCATGACTGACTGGCCATCGGTGCGAGCAACACGTGTGACAGTATTTAGCTTAGTTGTATATTTCTTTAGCGACTTGCATTATAGTACGAGATGTCCACGTCGTATTCGCGACTTGTACATTGGCATTGGGCGGAGAAGATAATTTGTAGGCGTATGGGACAGACATTTGGCTACCGTAGTTTCAGAGTAAACTACGGGGTCGTAAGCCTTAGTGTTACCCGGTTATGAGCCATGTGTTACCCGGTTATGGGCTCAGTGCTACTCGATTATGGGTGTATATGCTTGTCGATACATTCGGCAGAGGTTACTAGCTATGCTATCATGATCGGTGATGTAGTCAGCATATACTCCTGGCATCCAGTTTACAGCTAATGTAGTGAAGTTGGTGACCACATAAGAAAACTCTATTAACGTTCTCCTAAGACCGAGAGCAAAGAGCCCTTTCACTTGACTTTCTGCTTTGTTTGATCGCGCTGCCGGTACGACCGCTGTCATGAAGATTGCGATGCCTAAGGCAGGGGTCGCCTCACTTTGTTCTCCTTCGCTTCTTGGCAAAGCTACATTCAGGAAGTTTATCCTTTCTTTTTATAGGTTGAATAACATTCCAGGTACTTAGCCTCTGGCTTAACGCTACGCTTTATACCTTTTACCTACCCATACGTACCAAGGTTATCTTCAAGTGTATTTCACTTAGCTGGTTAGATCACCCTCGAGTTAACACAGTATTTACTTTATGGCATGTATTTTTGTATCTTGTTACGTCCCTCTGAGGACCTGATTCCCTTCCAGATCTGGACGAGCACTTGTACCTGACCATCTACGGAGCAGGAGTAGAGACAGGATTCGTGGCTGAGGACTTTGAGGCATTTCCAGAGGAGTTCCCGTGATTTGGGTATGCAGCTGTTTCGGACTAAAGCATTCTTATCTAGCTAGTTAATACTCTAGTATAGCTATCTTACTTCTTCTCGTACTTTTATTTCATTTCTGTATTTCAGTGGGTTTGTCCCTATTCAGACTTATTTGGGATGTATTATGACATTCAGATTCTGCACTTATTTCCAGTATTTATTTCCGCACTCCTTATATTGTATTCTGTGGATGAGATTAGACATTTACCTGTTGTATGATAGCATATTGGACTTGCTAGTATTTTAGGACAGCGTAGTACGCTTCGTCGGGTCCATTAAATTAGGAAATCCTTCAAAGTCGTATTAGCTGGCCATTACCACGTGGCCTGGTCCCGTGTATTTTGGGACTGGGGTGTGACAAAATTTCTTCTCAGTGGGGTATTATGTAATGCCCCGCTTCTAGCGGTTTACTTATGGAACACTTGCAACTTTGACTCAATTAAGAATCGAGTCTTGGAAAAATCTTACCGCCAAATCAATTACGAAAGAAATACAATGAACCCTTCAAATTGATGAAATGACTTATATTAAAATGAGTCAAAGAGTTTTCGTTGGTTGTTTTTCTGCTTGGTTTTGTGTTGCTTTGTGTTTTGTCTTACTTTTGATGACTTTGTTTTCATGATTCACTTTTCTCGCTTGCGCATTCATTTCGAATCTTAAGAGAATGAGATCAAAGGATGCTAACCAAGTGTTATTGCTATTTCAGGACGCATAACCAAGGAGTGATCATTGTGTAAGGCTTCCCCATCTCTCGTATTGATTCATTTTGTGAGTGGCTTCGGCCCTACGGTGAATCCTTTTATCTTCATGTCTTAATAAAGAATCTCTAGTTCACTAAATAAATGTTGCTTCACTAACAAGATAAGCTAAAAATATTATTGCATGATTCAAGTATAGAACTGCTACTTTACTAGTTTTATCATGAATGCTTACCTGCCCCTAGTTGTATGCTGCATATTGAGAAACACTGTGGGAAACTTCCTGACTTTATCTTGAAACGAGAAAAGAGATAAACTTGCTTGTTCATCGTTCATCAGTTGCATGATAGTATTTTATCTGATAGGAACTTGCATTCATATATTTGGTCTGGACAACTTGTGCACAAGGATTATCTCTCAAGCGGTTCTTGGGGCATTGGGATCATTCGGCCTAGGAGAGATCTGGATATCCTGAGGCATGGAGTCCTTGATTTACGAGAAGGGTAAAATTTTATTAGCGGACTGGGCTAGCAGTTCTAGTTGCTAATCCCGAAAAATCAACACTCGGGGACCATCATGTAGTTAGGCCGCATGTTAGGTTTTTTCTTCTTGCAAGCCTAACCGTTTGATGCAAAGACAGATACATGAGTTTTATACATATATGCAAATTGTGGTTAACTTGTGTGTCTGCTGCAGGGATAACCGCTCGACCGTGGGTAAGATTTATCATATGCGTAGTCTATCTATTGTTTATGTTTTCTTTGTATGAATTGTTAAAAAGAAACTAGACAACTAGAAAGATCACATAATAGTAACGCTAGCTTCACATGTTTACTTAATGTGAATTTCTAGGTGAGTTTGGCAACGATCGCTCACCAGTACATGTTGTAGTACTGACCCACGTTTGTGGACAAATCTCCAGGTTCTGGTAGCGAAAGTTTGGCAAGCATTTTGAAGCTTTAGGAGTGTATCCCTTTAAACGAAATCGTGCTCGTGTTGCTTCCCAAAGCTTTTCTCTCATGTGTGCAAGATCTTCTTCGGCTAGGTATTACAAAATTGGGATTTAGGGGGGTAATAATGAATCTCATAATTGGGATATCATTAATTAATGATTTAGTGGGATTTTGAAGGGACAATACAAAATATTTGGCTTCAACAGTCTCTTTCTTAACCTTGTGGGCTAACCTCACCACATGGGATATTAGAATGTTCTTAGGGGACAATATATTTCCCTTGATGACTTTGTAAGTAGCCCATAGTTGGGCTAAGAAAGGGTCTTGGATCGTTTGCGTCTTTGTAGGCTACCATTGAATCAAGAAAGAGAGAGAAACCCCTTGTTTTTCCTCTTTCGAAAGCTACGTCCCCCTGACTATCAACGGATTCGAACACCCTAACTCCTTTGGAGCGTCACTTCAAAAATAAGCTAGAATAGTAACGATTTTAGAGCATCCACAGTGGGAGTAGTTTCAAGTGCTATATTTTGACTTTTGTCAAATTTTATAGCACTTGAGGGCTACAATGGACTCTTGTCCACACTTGAAAAATGGTAGAAAGCCAAGAGACACTCCAAATTTGGAGAGTCCCGTAGCTGGTCTATATTAATCGATGGGCCCACCAAAATAACCTGTCATTTATTTTCCTCCCCTTCCTCTCTCTCTCTCTCTCTCTCTTCTCTTCTATTTTTTTTACAGAGAAACTTTTCCAGACCCTTTTTTCTTCTTCTTCTTCCTTCTTCTTCTTCTCCACATATTTAGTTTGTGGATTTTTTTTATCTCATTTTGTTTGATTTGTTTAACGAAAATGAGAAAAATTATCCATACAAAATTTCAAGAAATGAGATAAAAAAATTCAAACAAAAATGAGAGAAAAAAATTAACAGACATCTTTGTCGTCAGTATTGGTTAATGGTTCTGAAGGGAAATGAGGGAAAGCTTTAATAGTTATGAAGAGAATGAAAATGAGGAAAAATATGGAGAAAAAAGGAAACGAAAATGAAGAAGAAAAATAGGGAGGGAAAAGACGGAGGAAAATGGAGAAGTTAATTTGGAGTGTCTATTTTGGAGTGTACCATTGTGTGCAAATATCAAGGTGACACTCCAAAAATAATTTGGAGTGTGATTTGGAGTATGATTTGGAGTGTGATTTGGAGTGTCCCCACTGGAGATGCTCTTAGTGACTCCACATAAGAACGGCCCTTATTGCGACGAAGCGACGTCAGTATAACGTCCCTTATTGAGACATAATAATGACTCCAAAGCATAGTAATTGGATACAACAACGTACAATGACGGATTTCTTTCTGCGACTAACAAATATGCGACTATTTGGTCGCGTCGTTGATTATGTCGTTAAACATATTAGCGACATTTTTTTGGGATTAACGACGTATTTTGAAGTCGCCAATCCCCTTTATTTTGGTAGTGTTTTTGGGTATTATGATAGATTCCTCTTCTTTTCATTTGACTTTGTTAAGGGTCATGTCCTCTATAATGCTAACAAATTTAATTTTCTTTAACATTGCAAATCATGTTCGTCTAGACCTACCTCCAGTTTTAGTGGTCTATTAACTATTGTATTATCGCTCCTTCTTACGGGAACATCTATTAGTCTATGTTATACATGTCCAAACTAGCTAAATCAATTTTCTCTCACCTTGTTCTCAAGTAGTGCTAGCTCTAACTTCTTATGGATACAATTATTTTTTATTCTATTATTTAATGCATTGCTACTTATCTATCTAAGCATTCTTATTTCGGCTATGTCAATATACTAATTTTTGGACATGTTCCTTAATTGTCTAACACTCTGATCCACAAAAGTATAATCGTTCTTATAGCAGTCGTGTAAAAGAAATAAAAATTAAGAAAATTTGAGTTGCACCCAACTTTCTTTACCATAATTCAATGTGCACCTCATTGTTTTACCATAATGTACGAATGCCCTCACTTTTAATGAAAACTAACAGTCGACTTCTTTGACTGTTGATTTTTGACCGAAATACCCCACGTGGACGCACAGCGGGGGGAGGTCTGGGAAGAAGACGAAGGGGGTATTTTTGTTCAAAAAATTTGGTCAAAGTAGTTGATCGTGAGTTGTAGACGGCTTCCGTCAAAAGTAGGGGCATTCGTACAATATGGTAAAACAATAGGGTGCACTTTGAATAATGGTAAAGAAAGTGGGTGCAACTCAATTTTTTTAAAAAAAAAATCAACTTTAAAAATATTTTAAGACCACAAAGTATTCTAGAAGACTGTTCCATTTCAACCATCATTTTTATTAATTATACACATGACATCCTTCTCAATATATATGTCACAATTAATGATAATCATAAATACCAAAAACTATAATTCTTAGTTCTCTCTTACCCATCTACATATACTGTCATCGCATTTTTTAGGCTATATTATAACTTTATACCCTCAGCTATTCAAGTTTTTCAACTTGATACCCTCAATTATTTAAGTTTTTCAACATAATACCCTAAACTTTGATAGGAGTCAACTTGATACCTCAATTATAATTTTAGAATTTAATATCCTACCGGTGTTAACAAAAAATTATAAAAGACTAAAATATCCCCCACCATTTCTCTCCCCCCCCCCATCTCTCTCTCTCTCTATCTCTCTCTAACAACCCCCTCCCCCCCTCAGCTAGCGACGACAACAGCAACGACAATGTGCGGCAGCAGGCCGTGCAGGCCCGACCGGAGGGAGGGTCGCGCGGAGGGGGTGGGGGTATAGGATGGAGCCGGGGGAGGGGGGGGGGGGGTGGCGGCGGGCGGGGGCAGACCCGTATAGGGTGGGCGGCATATGAGAAAATATGGTGTATTTTAGTCAAAGAAATGATATTTTAGTTATTTTTAAACAAAAAAGCTAATCCTAATTGACGTATCAACATATAATTTTTCAATAGTTAATGATATCAAGTTATTTTCTTTCAAAGTTTAGGATATAAAGTTAAAAAATTAAGTTATAATTTAGCTTTTTTAACTTAATTTTAAAATTATATTTCATATACTTTCTTTTTATTTTACTAATTATGAATTCCTTAATCTGGTTGTTGTGTTTGTTGCTTCCGTTCAGCTGTTCGACGTGATCAACCTTAATTTGGTTGGTTGTTTCATGTCCGTTGTACACATGGAATGGCGTGTTGAATCCGGTACAAGTCTAAGATTCCAACCTGTACTTATACAATTCACTGACCTGTGGGCCAGGGTCGTGGTGCACGCGGAAAATCATGTTTTAGCTACCGCCGGTGTCATTCCCTCGTCCTTTCCACTTTCCAAATTTTCTGGTCAGATCAGCTTCATACCTTTGAAAGAAAAAATTCAATGACGACGACGAAGGAGGTGAAGTTCTCCGACGAGGAGCCGGCGCTGGGGATCCCGTACGCGTACGGGGTTGCTCCGGCGGCGGCGCCTCCGCACCAGGAGGGGACGGTGCCGGCGAACGTGATCTACGGAGACCCGAGGGGGATCCCGCTCCACCAGACCATGTACAGGGACACTCCCGCCCCGTTCCATTGCGTCTACTGCGGCTCCTCCGGCCTCACCACCATCAGGTCCCGATCCCCACCCCCCCTGCTCTCCGTCTTCTTCTTTGATGACCCAAAATAAAAATGACAACTTTTTTTTAAGTTGACCTTAATTTGGTAGGGTTAGGGTTTTCGACGGGAAATTATGATACATGAACAGATGTTGTTTAGAGAATCGTAGGTTATACATATATTGTTCAGGATTTGGTGTTTCTTTAATTCTTTATCGGATTAAATCGATTGAGGCCTGTTTCGTCTTATGATGATCTGGGCCTGATTAGTTCTTGATACGAAAGTGGGATCAGTTTTGTTTCTTCTCATTTATTGATTCAACCCTGTTGAGAGGATATTCTAAATATATTATTTTTAGGGAATGGTAAATTCTTGGAGAGTCTGGCTAGCCTAGGGTTTCATGTTGAGATGTAGAGGTTTTTGTTGGCTTAGCTTCGTGAGTTTTAGTCCCATATTGGAAAACCGTCAATGTGTATGTCTCAGGATATAGCTATGCTTAGTATTGATATATGCACATGGGGTGGTGGCCAATGTGGGTTGACTTTCTTAAAGGGATTAAATGTGAACCCCATTATGACAATCTTTATTTTGTCATTACCTTTGGAAATTTTTTCTTAGGAGCTAAGTCCAGAAGGGGCTAAGCGACTCGGACTCAGACTTAAAAGCGCAAAGAGGCGCTTTGTTGGCGCACTTAGCACGTCAGAATCGTCAGCATCATCTCATGACGCTCATGCGCGAGTTACATGCACGGTTGCTAGCTTGGGCGCATGCGTCGTGGCGCATACGGCAAGGCGTTATGTGTCGAGGCGCATGCGTTGAGGTCGCTATGCGGCCAAGTGCTATGAGGAGGGGACATGGTCTGCTTTTGGCGGCGTATATGGTGCATGGTTATCGGTGCCATCCGGAACATGCGGCATATGCGGCGCGGGGGTATATGTGCACAGCGGCTGCTGCTTTCAGCGCTTGGCGGTGTTGTTCTGTACAGCCTGACCGGCGGCACAGGCGACGCATGCGGCTTGGTGTCTAGTCGGATGGTGCATATGCGGCACTTGCTTTCTCATGCCGCATAGGTGCTGATTTTCTCTATATATAAAGGAACTCTTTTATTTTAGTGGCTGGGAAAAAAACCGAGAGAACCGAGAGCACCAGAACGTATGCGGCCCAAAGTGTATCCCTTCCACGATTGATTTTCTGAGTGATTCTGAAGGTGACCTAGAGCATTTCAGATTTTTTTTCTTAACTTGCTTGATCCTTGGAGCAGATCGTCGTGTAGGGCGAATCTTGCCTTAAGCACCGGTAGTTTTGATCACTGCGACAAGGAGTTCATTGTATCTTTCTTCTTTTGCTTGTTCTTTCTCATTGTAGCGTCTGCGAACATAAAAAGAAGAACGTTTTCTAATTCTTGTTGTATTTTTCTTTTTCTCTTTAGTCAGTTTGTAACATGTTCCTGGTGTTGTGCTTCTAGGGAGTTGTGTGTTACCTGAGAGGAACTCTTGTGTGAATCTCAGTACACCAACTTCTCCTCTGGATTTAGTAGAGATGAACTCTTGTGTGAGTTTTTGTCACGCCCCAGAAACCAGAATACTGGAGAGCAGGAGAAGACAAAGCCAGCTATGTATATCCGAGTACTCGATACCCCGAGATACGGTCACGGCTGTCTAGACATGTGAGGGTTTACTCTACAATCCATCATGCAATCTTGGATAAAGAATCCTAGGTGTCTCAATCTCAAACAGAAAATAAGTTTATAAGATGTATGATCACCAAAACATATAATAGTAAGGTGTCACAAACTATACATACCCAGATGATCATGAACTAGTTAACAGAGTGAAGAACTAGCAGAGTACAAAATTACATGATCACCTCTAGCTATAGTCTAGAATATGCTTTACATGTAGGTCCGCAGGCTGCAGTATCAAAAAATCCAAAACACGTGCTCGGTGGAGAAATGCCTCAAAAGTATTATATACAAGATCAAGTGGGTGAGGAAGAAGAAATCCACTCATATGTTCGGGTGCTCCTCGTGTTCACCATCTTAAGGAGAGAAGTACAGGAGATCCTGCGGTCCTGCTCCGAAATCTTACCATACAAAACAAGTGGGGTCAGACCCCAAACAACAAGTACCACAAGGGAGCCAAACTTATGAATTAAAAACCAGCATGCAGACAAGACAAGAATAATAGCATAAGGAACAGTTAAATAAGTGCAACAGGTAAAGATAGCAGTTAAACATGGTCGGAAGTACAACCTGGAATATACGGAATCAGTACTCAAGTTACACTTCGGGATCATATGTTAAGTAAATCAGGACAAGACTAGACTATAAACCAAGCAATCATGGCCAATCATGTCCTACGGCTTGCTATCATTAGCTAACTAGGGTTATCACAGTCCTACTTACTAATACATGCAGTTTGAGATTCCTTACAACCACATGCCCTGCAGACTATCCGTGTTATCCAAATGAACGGGTATATAGTATAAACTAATCAGGCATAATCATCTCTTTTCTTCTCTTTTCTGGTAGTGAAACACTCGTCGGTATGCTGGAAGTGTGCCCCTCACGACGGAGAGCTCAAAATCCATCAGGTGTCACTGGGATACCAGGATTGCATGTAGCCAGAAAATCTCTCTATATGCTTTCTGGATTGTTATTCTAGTTATTAGCGTGGACAAGTTACCAAAAAATTTCTGATCGTGGTGCTCAGGAATTTGGCCTTAGACATAATGCAAGACATGACATGAGCTTGGCAACTACAATCAAAATCAACCACGGGAATACGAGACTTGAAATACAGATGCTACTAATAGCCTTGATCATGACAGTTACAGGAATTCTCGAGTCATGAGTGCGCTACGTCGAGCCACTATCAGGAATATCAGGATCAGGAGTATCAGGGTTATCAGTTCCGGGTCAAGATTCATGAATTCATTTATAATGTACATTCACTTAGTTCATGTTAAGAAATCAAGATCCATATCAAGAATGCCATATTCAGGAAATAATTAGGATTAACAAAAATAACCGGATAAAAGAGAACCAGAGAGAAATCAAGTGCTAAGCATCATTAAAGAGAATAATGGAATATAGGCGCATAAATCATCAATTTAGGGTTGACGCATATTCAGGCAAGAAAATAATTCATCTGAGCATAATGGGCCAAAATCACTATTGGCACACAAATGGCCAAAAACAGTATTGGCACACAAATGGCCAAAATTGACATTTGGCGCACAAATGGCCAAAAACAACATTGGCGCACAAATCACTAGCCCGGACAGTTCTGACGCACTTTAATACAAAAGTGCTTCGAGGAAAAGATAGTGCACAAATGATACCAAAGCGCACTTCTAGAACTTTGGCACACAATGATATAAGTGCGCGAGCCAGGAGCTTGACGCACTTTCATCAATCTTGCCAGCAGAGAGGTTTGGCACACAACCAAGCATAGAAAGGTCTATTAAAAGGCAAAACACAAGTCTCAAGATATGCCACAGCAGTCGAGACACGACATTCGAAAACACGACAGTCGAGACGATGCCAAAGTCAAGGCTCGCCTATCAAGAATACTCAAAGAAAGAAATTAGTACGCCAATAAAGGCTTGGCGCACTTTCTCTTGATTTGACGAGGTTGAACACTCAAATATGCGTCGCTGAAGATTTCCCTCAAAAGTGCGCCCAAGTTTTTGGATAGCCTTGGCGCACTTTTGCAAGGGTTTGATTAGATGACATTCGTACAAAACGTACGCATGAGGAGTAAAGTGAGCCCAGAATACTCAACATATCTTGGCACACTTTTGCAAGGATTTGAATGTTATGCTGAACGCAAGCATATTTAAAGGATTTGAATGCTTTGCTGAACGCAAGCACTTTTATGAGATAGCACACAGTGCGCTCAAGTTTTCAAGGGTCTCATGCACACTTTTCATAGAATTTGCTCATTCTTCTCCGGCCAGCACACTTGGCTCTCCGACTTTGTTGTTCTCAACTTTTCCGTTCAAGATCAAATACAAGAGCAACAAAATATCAATGTTACAAAAGAGTCTACAACACAGTTCTAAGCTACTAAAGATATGCAGATAACTAAGCTAACAAATAAATGTAAACTTAGGTTATCAAGAAGCTCCAAATCATGGGTTCACTCGGTTGGCAAGATGTACTTGCCTACGGTCAGGTTCTAGCCTAATACCAACACTACCAAGTCACCCACGGCCAAGGCCAAGCTCGGCTGCTGCTCTCGGCTTGGGAAGAAGTGGAGAAGGAAAAAGAAATAAAAGGAACAAGAAAAGTGAAGGAAAGAGAGTGAGATTGCTTATATAGGAAAATATAGGATTGTGGGCCATTGGATTATAATCAATGTCCCTCACTCGGGTTCATCACAGCCAGACACACAAAAACCAAGGGACAAACAGTCCAAAGCATACAACTAAGAAAAACTTACAAAAACAACCTAAACAATGTATAAATGGCATAAAGCATGAGGTAAGTAATTAAACAATAAACGAGCTATACACGTATAATACGCATATATCGGGTACATATACTAGAACAGTGAGATAGTCTCACAGTCTCTACTCCTTTGACCTTCTTCTTGATCTGACTTCAGGAATAACGATCTCAAGGCAAGATCTGAGAAAGAATGGAGAACCGCTCAAACCTTTTCGATACTAGCTTTCACAAGCTTGAGAAGTTTGATGGCGAACACTACAACATTTGGAAGAGGAATATCTCTTTGAATCTTCAACTTGTCAATGTTGCATATGTATTGGTTGATCCTGAACCTACCATTCTGAAGATGGAGGAGAGCTTGCAGCTGGCATGGCACAAGATGCGCACTCCAAGTGGAAGAAAGACAACAACCTCTGTAGGTTGTTGATTCTTAATGCGATGGACGACTCGATGGCAGAGTCCTACAACAAAAAGGAGAATGGAAGGGATTTGTGGGAATCTCTTGAGAAGCACTACAAAACTGACGAAAAAATGTCTAAAATTTATCTCGTCGAGAAATTCTTCACTCTACAATTCGAAGACGAGAAGGTGATGCTACCACAAGTCGAGGAACTTCTGAAGATGCAGCAGAAACTGGAGGAGGAGGGCATGAAATAGGAAGACAAGTTTATGGTGGGGGGTATCGTCACCAAACTTCCTTCAGGCTGGATCAAGTTCAAGACTGACATGTACTGCAAGAATATGGAGATCCAGCTCGAAGATCTTCTTCACTGGATTCACATTGAAGATGAAGCCGGGGGGTAACTGAAGTTGGACTCCTTGTCCAAACAGTTGGCTAAGGCCAACATGGTACATACTAGTAATTCTAAAGGGAAGAAAAAAAATTTCTACAAGAAGAAAAGGACTTCAACCAGCTGAAGGTTAAGTCGGCTCAATTCAAGCCAAAATCGAAGACTGATGTGACATGCTACAACTGTGGCAAGAAGGGTCACTACAAGAGCGACTGTAGGTCAAAGCCGAAACCGAAAGAGCAAGGTGAGCTTAAGCATGTTGTTATGATTGTGCAGGTTGAGTCACATGGCGTGGACACTGACAGGTGGGTGGACACCGGTGCATCTTGCCACGTGTGCTCTAAGCAGGAGTTGATCACCAAGTATGAGCAACTCATGAGAAGATGTCGATGGCTGACAAGTCTCAAGCTGATGTTCAGGGGATTGGCATAGTAGTGCTAAAACTGACATCGAGAAAGTCACTTACACTGGAGAACGTAAAGCATGTACCAATGATTGCCAAGAATCTGGTCTCTGTGTCTGTTGTGCAAGGCGGACCTGAAGATGGATATCAATGCCGGTCAGATGGTGATATCCTACAAGAAAACATACTTCGAAAAAGCTTTCTGTACTGAAGGGATGTTTAAAGTGCAGCTTGTAACTCCTTCTGTTTGTATCAATGTAGTCTTTACTTCTGATTATTCTTTTGAGTTATGGCATAATAGACTAGGACATGTGCATTGTAAACGCATTAACAAGATGTCTAGTTTAGGCCTTATCTCCAAATGTGAGGGTAAGGAGGTAGGAAAATGTGAAGTCTGTGCGCAGACGAAGATCATCAGGAAGCTGTTCAGAAGGGTGAACCGAAGTACATATCTTCTAGAGTTGGTATACTCAGATATCTGTGACTTCAAGCAATTCTCCACGAAGGCCGAAATGAAGTATTTTATTACTTTTATTGACGAATTTTCGAAGTACGCGTTCGTATATCTTCTCAAGTCGAAAGATGAAGCGTTCGAGAAATTCAAGAACTTCAAGGTTGAAACAGAACGTCAAACTGGTCAACAACTCAAAAGACTCAGAAGCGATCGAGACGGAGAGTATCGTTCCCTGGAATTTATATCGTTATGCAAAGAACATAGAATTGTCAATGAAACGACTACTCCGTATTCTCTACAATCTAATGGAGTTGCAGAAAGGAAGAACATAACGCTAATAGAGATGATGAACTCCATGTTGCTGAAAATAAGACTTCCAAAGTGTTTCTGGGGAGAAGCTGCGCTTATGGCCACGTTTATTCTTAATAGAGTGCCGTTCGCGACATCTGACATTACTCCTCATGAACTCTGGTTCAAGGTCAGACCCAACTTTAATGTTACTTTGAGTGTGGGGGTGTCTGGCGTATATGAAGCTTCCAGACGTCACGATACAGAAGCTGGGAACAAGGACTACGAAGACCATATTTCTGGGCTATACCGATAAGAGTGATGCTCGGAGGTTCCTTGATATCGAGTCTAGTCATATCATAGAATTTCACGACGCGGAATTCTTTGAAGACAAGTTTGCTAGGCACAAGAATGTTGTTCTTACGGATGTTCTGGAGAATGCTGTTAGCACAACGAGGCAAGTACCTCTCAGACAGAAGTAGTTCAAGAAGAAGTTGTCGTTGATGAGACAACCTTTGAACCAGAACCCACTGAGCCGAGAGCAAAGCAAGTGAGGAGGCCGAAGGACTCCGGAGAAGATGTTACCTATCATATTGTCACGCCCCAGTCCCAAAATATCGAGGGACTGGACACGTGGCAATGGCCAGCAGCACGCACCGATGGACAACCCAATTTAATGGAACCATCAGGCCGCACTTAAGCTGTAAAATAAGGTCTACGACAACAAGCCACAACTAATCTCATCCATAAAAGATAAATATAATCAACTGCATAATGAAATAGAAATAAGTAGCAACAAGTCTCAACAAGTAAGTCGGAGAAACAATCCGACATAAGTCTGAATACACTGGCTCAATAGGCCAGGAACAAAAGAGTCAAACATAAGTAAATACTAAGTACGGAATCAGGTACTCATGAAAAGTCTTCGGCACTCACCTCGTGCTCAGGGATTGGTTCTGCTCCAGTGTCAAGTCCAGCAACAGCTTCAGCGCCTGTCCCGTATACCTCGGGATACTGCTCAGCTAAACCTAGGGACATAATCCGGATCCAGGTCCTCAGGGGACATAACAAGGTACAGAAAATACAAGCCAAAATAAATGCAGTACAACAGAGAATGAAATAAATAGGGTAAGCTATATAACCATCTAGGTGAAATGCAAGTGAGAGCAACACTAGAATTCAGGCTGAGACCGCTACAAGCTCTGTGTCGGGGAGCCGGTAGCAGTAATAACAGGTAAAGGGTCTAGCTCTACTGGAGAGTCTACAACCTCACAATAGTAGTGGATATATATATATGGATCAGCCTGTAGCCTGTGTGTCTCTCCCCACCCAATGTAACCACGCATACCATGACCATAACGTCTCATGTCCATGTCAGCGGGATCATAGCTAATGCAACAGTCATATAATATCTAAGGATATAATGTCTATGTCAATCCTGTATCCTACACAGAATCACCATGAATATCTCAGGAAGATTCTGTCTGCATGAATAGTGTCAAGTGTCCTGGGTTATAGTGTACTTGATAAGACAAGTACGAGAATGCAAAGGGTACCGAATGTCCATCTCTAAATGACGTACCCAACACCGCGTACGGGGTTGGCATCCGACTATGATCGGACACTAAGTACGTCACACGTTTCCTAGGTTAAGCATGCACAGCAATATAAATAAAGCAAGAAAATATGCAACAAGAACTGTAAAGTTGGCAAGGTATACTTGCCCACTGATGTATAACTAAGTCAAGGAAATAAGTAGCAAGCTGCAGGATTTGGCAAGGTACACTTGCCTACAGATGTATAAATAAGCCAAGGAATATTTAACAAGACTGCAAGTTTTGGCGAGGTACACTTGCCTGATGTTTGAATTCCAACTACTGTTCTGTTACTCGGAAAATTTCCAGAAACGTCTCCGGATGCTGAAACAAACATTACCATCATGCTCAGAAGATATCAATCAGCTAGAAACGCCTGTCCTTGAGTCCAATTTGGATACAAGGGCAAAAATGACCATTTCGGGTCAAAATGGGATCCGCATGTGGGTCCGCTTTGCACCGAAAAACGTGTCAGAGACAAAGGTCTCCAAATCTGTCCAACTTAGTGTCAACAAGTCAGGAACGCTGATACGAACTCAACGGAACTTTCAGAATTGGATTCCGATGAGCCGACCACAAAATCGCCCGTCGAGTGGGGTCTGTGGGGCCCACGATACGCGATTTTATCAACGTTCTCGGAATCGAACCAAACTTGGGTCACAGGACCAGTGTATTGCTACGAGTCCGATGGCGCAAGTTTCGTTTCGATCCGACGTGTGTACACAAAGTTACGACGCGTTCCAGAAAGGGCGGATACGGAACGGTGTCCGCGGATACGCGTTGATTCCGGCGTGCACGCACACCCGAATCGACTTCTGCGAAATTCCACATGTCCGTATCGACGACGCGCACGTATCGGTGAAGACCGCGTGCGACCAAGTCGTCCCGTTTGGCGGGGCGTACCCAGTTCCGGGGTGAATCAGGACGTTGTTTTTCCTGTTTTTGGATCGTGGTTTGCGATCACCACAGGACGCGATGCACCGAGCGGTTTGCACGGGCACCGAGGGGGTCATGCAGGCTACGCGTTGCAACTGACGAAATTAAAAATGGGGTTACGAGCAGAAAGTTACGAGTACCTGAACAGGGCTCCGTGAACGATGGTTTCTCGTGTCCGACACGGGTCCGACACGTGTCTGAGCTAGGGCACGGGTTCGGGTTCGCCGGAGAGGAGCTGGACGCGGCTGGGGGAGGCGGTGCGGGTCGCTGTGGCCGGGCGGCTGGGTCCCCGCTGCTGCGGGAGGCTCGCGGCGAGGTCGGCGGTGGCTCCGGAGGAAAGAGGGGAGATGGCGGAGGCGGTGATGTCGGGTTGGGGAGTTCGACGCTGGAGCCGGGGGAAGGAGGCTGTCGGCGGGGGTCTGGGAAGTGCTTCGGTCGGCGGCGAGGTCCGGTGAGGAGGAACTGGACGGAGGCGGCTTGCCGGAGCTAGGGGAGGGAGATGGCCGGAGCTAGGGCTTGGGTTTGGGGGAGATGAGGGAGGAGGAGAAGAGGAGTAGGGGTTTTATAGGGCAGCGGGGAGAGGTCGTGGCGGAGGAGGCGGAGCCGAGGGGGTCGTGGGGCAGGGCGCGGGCGGGTCTGCGGCGACGTGACCGGAGAACTCGGCGGGGAAGTCGGGTTCGTGGCGTGGGGGAGGAGATGGGTTCCCGGGTCGGGTCGGGCGGCGGGTTCGGGTCTGGCCGACCCGCCCGACCCGCTAGGCCGGGGGCTGGGCTGGCTCGGTTGGGCTGGGCCCGGTTGGGCTCGGTTTGGGTTTATTTAATACTTAAATAAATAAGTAAAAATAGTTTTAGGTGATATAAAATAGGTCCGGGGCCCAATAAATTCCAGAAAAATTACCCTAAGTCCAGTTTTTTATTTTACAACATAAAATCTTATTTTCATCATATTTTAATATTAATTATTCGCAATTAAAAATCATTTAATGACCAAACACCTTGTTTTAATTCTTGAAAATACCAAAAATTCCGAAAATTGTTTTTAACATATTTAGAAAAATCAGGGTGATTACACATGTGGAAGCTGATCTACTTACCTATGATGAGGCAATGAAGACCAGAGATGCTATCTTCTGGAAGGAGGTTGTCAATGACGAGTTTGACTCGATAAGTTCTAATAATACTTGAAAGTTAGTCGATCTGCCTGAAGGAGGTAAACCTATCGGATGTAAGTAGATCTTCAAGAAGAAGATGAAGGCAGACGGAACTGTTGACAAGTTCAAGACAAGGCTGATACCCAAGGGATTTTCTCAACAGCAGGGGATTAATTACTTTGACACCAATGCTCCCGTTGCACGAATGACAACTATCAGGATGCTAATTATACTTGGTGCTATTCACAGATTAGTGATTCATCAGATGGACGTCAAGACAACATTTCTAAACGGTAAACTGACGGAGGAGATTTACATACAGTAGCCAGAAATTTTTGTCGTCAAGGGTCTTGAAGACAGTGTGCAAGCTGGTGAAATCTATGTATGGTTTGAAGCAAGCTTCCAAATTATGGCACGAGAAGTTCGACAAACTTATCAAGTCAAATGGCTACAAGGTCAGCAAGACTGATAAGTGTGTGTACATGAAGTTCGCTGGTGATAGAGGTGCCATCATTTGTCTCTATGTGACGACATGCTAATCCTAGGTATGGATGTAGAATGTGTCGCTTAAACAAAGATGTTTCTCTCGTTCAAATTTAGTATGAAGGACATGGGAGATGCAGATGTCATCTTTGGGATTAAGATTATTCGGACGGAAGCAGGGCTTGCTCTTTCACAGGCTCACTACATGGAGAAGATGCTCACACGCTATGGATACCAAGATCTTCTAGGGATCGATACTCCGTACAGATATGACAAGAAACAGAAGCCTAACCCCGAAAAAAGCGTCCGACAGTTAGAGTACTCTAGTGTCATCGGGAGTTTGATGTATGCTACGAATGCTACTAGGCCTGATATTGTTTTTGCTGTGGGGATGCTAAGTAGATTCACGAGTAACCCAGGTGTTGAATACTTGAAAGCTGTGAAGAGGATGATGAGATATCTCAAGAAGACTCAGAAGTTTGTACTTTACTACAGCGGAGATACAACAGTGGTAGAAGACTTCAGTGATGCTAGCTGGTGCTCAGAAGAAGAGAGCGAGAGACCCACTGAAGGATATGTTTTTTCAATGGGTGGAGCTGCTATATCGTGGAAGTCGAAGAAGCAGACAATGCTCTCACACTCGTCAATGGAGTCTGAGTTCTATGCACTTGCAGCTACAGCAAATGAAGCAGAATAGCTTCGGAAGCTCATGTACGATCATCCAATGGTTGGTGCGCAGATTTCGATTGTACCTATATACAGTGACAACCAGGCAGCAGAAGTTGTAACATCAAACGATCTCTTCAATGGCAAGAAGAGGACTGTGCGGCTTCGGCACAAATCATTGAACAATCTCATCAAGGCTGGTGTCATTGCAGTGGTTGGTGTTCGGAGTCAGGAGAACTTGGCAGATCCGTTCACAAATGGTCTTAAGCGCCAGATAGTCAAAGACTGCTTGTAAAATTGGCTTGAAAGACCTCTGATATTGTGTCTTTGTAATCCTACTATTAAGTTTTATGCTATTAGTTCAAAAAAAATCTACTAGGAATCTAGCTTTTGGTTCAAGGGAGGACCACTGATTGATAAAATATCAGGTACAGTGGGTAGTCCTTTGGGACAATGTGGGATACGTACCCGGAACAACTGTAGTCTACTATTTTTGTTCTTTATATATATATATATATACATATATATATATGTATATATATATATATATAGAGAGAGAGAACAAATCATGTGTGAGGATGTCTTCGACGCCTTATTGAGTTCTTGGACAGAGTGAATGTCCGGCGTGCGTTACAGGAAGCACAGATAATTTAGCACTACAAGGGATTTGTATCCCAGGCTACAATAGTGTGACATCACGATGAGGTAAAAGATGCAAAGCATCGGCTGCGAGCCATGTCACAACGGCAATAGCACCGCAAATAGACAGATAGCCTAATACTGAAAAGATAGAGAGTTGTAGCACAATACTACTAAGAGACTGGTAATCTCATGCTACAGTGGATGACACCACATGAGGTAGTGAACCTCGGCTGCGAGCCATGTCACAGCGGCGTAGCACTGCAAGGAAGCGCAATGCTTCATGCTGGGATGTAGCACAACACTACTAAGAGGCTAGTATCCTCGTGCTACTGTGGGTGACACTACAAGAGGTAGGTAGTCTCGGTTGCGAGCCATTTCACAACGACTTAACACCGCACGAAAACACAAGGCTTCATGCTGAGAAAGATTAAACTCTCTTAGAAGAACCCACCTAAGTGTATGGACAGAGATATAGGCGGTCTCTTGAGGGTAAATTTGTAGACACCCAAGATGCATACACCGAGACCAGGTCAGCACAAAGCCCTAAACGTGCGACCAGAGACACAGCTGATGTCATTATGCGAGTGGGAACAACAACAACTATGGTTCAGAATTTAAGGCGTAGTCCATTCTTGTATCATATTGTTGTTTGACCTATGCGGAAAGATTCAAGTTGTGGGCGACATCTATCCTAATGTATGATAGGCAGTCACTGTGAGGAACGCTCAACCATATATTATGATATATGTGGAAAATTGTTGGTGTTTTTCACTTAGCTTTGGGTGTTTTAGTCCCACATTGGAAAACCACCAATGTATATATCTCAATATATAGCTATGCTTAGTATTGATATATGCACATAGGGTAGTGGCTCATGTGGGTTGACTTTCCTAGAGGGATTAAGTGTGAATCTCATTATGACAATATTTATTTTGTCACCACCTTTGAGAAGTTTCTCTTTGGAGCTAAGCCTCAGACTCAGACTTGGGCTCAAGGGCGCAAAGTGGTGCTTTGTTGGCGCACTTTGCAGTTAGCACGTCAGCATCGTCGCATGGCGCTCATGCGCTCATTTTATACGCGAGTTGCATGCACGATTGCTAGCCCAGACGCATGCGTCGTAGTGCATGCGGCGAGACGTTATGCGTCGAGGCGCTATGCGGCGAGGCTCATGCATCGAGATCGTTATGCTGCCAGGTGCTATGCGGCCAGCGAGTTTGTATGAGCAAGTCGCATGTGGAGGGGATAGGGTCTGCTTTTGGTGGTGTATACGGAGCTTGGTTATCTGTGCCACCCGAAACATACGGCGCGGGGGTGTCTGTGCACAACGACTGCCGTTTTCGACGCTTGGGGACGTTAGGCGGCGTTGTTCTGTGCAGCGTGACCGGCGGCGCATGCGACTCATGCGACGTAGGCTCCACATGCTGTTTGGTGTCTGGTTGGATGACGCATATATGGCACGAGCTTTTTTATGCTGCATAGGTGCCGATTTTCTCTATATATAGAGGAGCTCCTCTTTCATTTGAGTGGCTGAAGAAAAAAACCGAGAGGACCGAGAGCACCAGAGCGTATGCGGTCCAGAGTGTACCCCTTCCACATATTGATTTTTCGAGTGATTCTGAAGGTGACCTAGAGCGTTCCAGAAGTTCTTTTCTGAACTTGCTGGATCCTGTGGGCAGATCGTCGTATAAGGTGAATCTTGCCTTGAGCACCAGTGGTTTTGATCACCCCAGCAAGGAGTTCATTGTGTCTTTCTTTTTGTGCTCATTCTTTCTCATTGTAGCGTCTGCGAACGTAAAGAGAAGAACATTTTTTGATTCTTGTTGTATTTTTCTTTTTCTTTTTAGTCAATTTATAACATGTTCCTGGAGTTGTGCTTCTAAGGAGTTGTGTATTACCTGAGAGGAACTCTTGTGTGAATCTCAGTACACCAACTTCTCCTCTGGATTTAGTAGAGACGAACTCTTGTGTGAGTCTCTACTCCTTGGACCTCTTCTTCTTGATCTGACTTCGGGAATAACAGTTTTAGTTTTGGCTTAATTGGAAACGGATAATGAAAGAATTTTTTTGTCATCATATCTGTAGGGGGGCGGGGGTTTGGGTTGAGATGAGGGACAGATTGGAACAGAGTGAGGGGGTCGTAAACCTGAGATACATACAAAAAAGAAGGAACTTTTTTTTGGTGGTGAGACAACGGTCATTGTTGGCAACAAGTGCTAGTGTTTTCCTCTCTGGCTCTAACAGGAAGGAAAAGCAGGACAATGTTGGTGTTGGTTTGGCGGCTACGAATGAGAGTAGTGGTGTTGGCGAGTAGTGAAAGGAGAAGAGAGTGGTAGACACGACGATCATGGTGATCTCTTAGCGGCAACAAGAAGGTGACATGAAACCTTAGTTGGTGTCCTTTATTTTTTCCATCTTTTGTTTGTCAGTACTCTTTCAATTTTCTTTTGAAATACTAAGAGAGTGTTTGTTTTTGCACTATACATTGGTGAGCACTTTAAAGTGCTCAAACAAGTGCGGGATCCATCAACTTAGGGTGTTTTGTTTTTGCACTTTAAAGTGATTACCATTATATAGTGATGCATTTTATAAGTGGTAAATTGTAAGCTCAAATCTTGAAGTTATAATTTATTACAAAATAAATATAATTAATACAAAACATGTCCAAACAATATTCCTTGCTTCTTGCGTTTTCTTTAGTTCTAGAAACAAAACAAAAAATAGCTTCAGAATTTCCAAATTATCAAATAATTTATGGTGCCCAAAATGGACATTTGGCTTAAGAATTAACATTTAAATAATTTCTGATGCCCAAAAAAAAACTAGTTTCAAATTATTAAATATTTTTTGATTTTATTGCTATTTGAATGTGAAGTGAGGATGAAATAGTTTTATGTTGTGTTGATAAAAGTATTTGAGGATGAAGTTATGTTTTTTTTTTCATTTGTACTAGTGAATATGTGTTAAAATAATTTTATAGTATTTGAGGATAAAATAGTCAATTAATACATTTATAATGTACTTTAAAGTAATTGAAAACTAAACAATAACACTTTAAAATGCACTATATAGTTATGAAAAACAAACAAAATTTGCACTTTAAAGTGCTAGGGGTATATAAATTATAATGTGCTATTACTATATAGTTATGAAAAAACAAACACTCTCTAAGTTTCATCTAAAAGAACTATGATGGAACATGTGAGGTTACAAGAGGACATGTTGGTCATTTGTTACAGAAGTGGCTCTGACTAATGCAATTGGAGATCTGCTAGCAAGGACGGAACTAGAAATTCGAACTGGGGTGAGCTAGAGTGGGCTAGGGTGAGCTAACTCATATGAATAAAAACAAAAAAACACGTGTGAAGAAAAAAGGAGAAATTTTTTTGGGTGGGCCAGCCCCTACGTGGTTCCGCCACTGTCCACTAGCCTACAGGGACTTAACTTTCAAATCGATAACTGCAAGGGGTTTTCCTATTTAAACATGAAACCTTAGGGAGGAAGGTTGGGTTGTAATTTGCCCTTTTATATTTGGTTCTAAATTGATTTGATCGACAAAAGATGATTGTTTTGTTAACTCACCCTTTTTGTTTCGTTATTAGCACTATTCCATTTCTATTTATTTGAGGAAAAGGTGATAGAAAGAGAACAAGGAAAGGTGAAAGAAAAATAGTTATTTACAATTATTTTTAATTATGTTTCCTGTGTTGCATTATGTAATCATCTAAGAGAGTGTTTCATGGTATGGTTCAGAAATGTATAGTCATGGTACCAATGTGAACATACTGCAAAGTTAATGGTATTTAAGAGTAGCTAATTCTACACTATTCATCCCTTGCACTGCAAGAACTGATGTACACAGTTTTTCAGACTTGTGATTGTATTGTATATTTACTGTACCTGTTCATGTTTCACAAGCTCCCCTGGAACTTGTTCAAGAATTGATGATGAAGGCAGGTAATTGTATATATCCTGCGGCCCCTTGGGACAACTAGAAGTCCAACTTCTTAATGCTGAATACCCACTATATTGCATGCGTCTGTGTGAGGTAATTCTACATCCTGCTTCTCGAAGCAATTCCTTTGATCCACTTCCAGGTAATTACTCAGGCTGACTGTCAGTCCAGAATTATGTACTTCAGGTAGATTGTTTCTTCATATCCGACTCTCAGATTCATGTTACATGAATGGAATAACGTCCCAGTATTTGGAGACGTCAAGGAAATTTGTAGGAAAAATGAATTCCCTGTGATGGGAAATCACTTTCCCTCCTATTTTCCCTTCCTATGGGAATCATTTTCCTTTCCTCATATTTTGCTTTGACACCCAAACATAGGAAAGGAATCACTTTTCTTTCCCAATGTCAAGATTTCGCGAACCGGCCTAAGGGGATCCAAATCCTTCACCTGTTTCCTTTTTTCTGTCTTCAAGCACTAACCGCTTAGACCAGTGCATGTCAGTCTGTATGAAGCAACTGACAACAATACACGAAGTTTTGGTTGAACATGTTCTAGGCTCCTTAGAGGAGAAACGATCCACAATTACTTGATCCTATTTTCAGTCTCAAAGAAAGAAAGACCAGAACACGCACACAAAAAATCTTTCCTTTTGGCTAACCACCATCTTAAAATTATTGATATAGGAAATCTATAAGATTGAATATCTTTTAGTGGATACTGTCTTTTATTTTCTTTTGATGTTATAATAGACCAATCAAATAAGGTTCTAACATTGCTGGTATATGTACTCAAGTCCAATAAACACTTGTTACGGAAAAATAAGTAGTCTTAAACTTTGGATTCAATAGATGCAAATAAGAAACCACAATAATGGAAGACAAAATGGAGAGAATGAAATGGGACACTAAAACCTTTTGACTATTACACTTTAAACAAACTGTCTTAGTCGGGAAGAGAACGCATGCCTTCTAAATTGTAAACGAGATCCATAAATTGTCACTGATTGCCAATTTAAACTTGCCTTTTAAACCTTTCTATATTTATACAGAACTCCACCATTGGATCAATTTAAGATCAATGGTCTACGATTGGTGTAAGAATAAGCCTCTTAGGCTGGGTTTGGGATTGCTTATCATGGCTGCTTCTGCTTTTCTTTGGAAAGGAGTCCCAAGAGCTGTTTGGTAACAGCATGGGTCAAGACAATTTTGAAGAAGTTCAAATTTGGGCGACTTTTGACAGCAGCTGGGAGAGTATTGTCAAAAGCTACTTCTGCTAAAAACAGCAGCAATCCCAAACCAAGCCTTACTCGAGTGATTTTGATATTTAAGATTTTTCACCTCTAGCTAGCTTCTTAGAGTCATTGTTGTCTCAAGACATGTCTAGTTTTTGTTGCATTGCCATAAATGATTGATTCATCTCTTGGTGCAGATCAAAGATGAGTCTTGCAGCAGTGGTTGGTTGCATGATGCCATTCATGATGGGAGTCTGCTTCCTTTGTCCCTCAATGGATTGTCTCTGGCACAAATATCACTACTGCCCTAGTTGTAATCAAAAGGTGAAGCGTCTTTCATCTCTACCAATTTTTTTATGGCTTGCTAAACCTTTCCTAATATTACAGGTTGCAGATTTTGAGAAATCAGATCCATGCCTTGTTGTCGATCCGACACGTTGGACCGAGACTAGTTATGCTTTGCCTGCATAGTTTCTTCAGCTGGGGCCTGTAAATAAGAGCTGTCTTGAACATTAATAAACGGACATATTAGCGTGTACTTAGAAAGACCCTATACTACACTGCTGCTTTGTTTTACTTGTCTTGTAAAGTTATTTATACTGAACTGCTGTGTAGTTTTACGTATCAAGTATCTTGTGGGTGACATGTAAAAATATGTCTGTTTATTTTTTTTCTAATTTAGATTGCACTTGTTTTATCACTCTTTGGTTTATGCCCTTTATTTGTATAATAAGATTCTGCGATACTAATATGAATTCCCATCTCCACTCCAAAATATTTATTGTGTTTTACTATGGTGTTATGCAAGTGAACTAAGGCCGGGTTTGGAATTGTTTGTCGTGGCTGCTTTTTTTAAGCTATCCTAAAAGTTGTTTGGTACAATCAATTTGAGGAGAGAAGAAAAAAATAAGTCAATGAAAACAATGCTGCTACACAGTCCGAAGGTTGGACCGAAAAAGAAACTGTCTGCCACGTTGCAGGCTCCGATTGGTTGGAACTTTTTTGCCTACTATAGCAGGGTGTTGGCGTCAATTGTTTTGTTCCAACCAATCAGAGCCTGCTACGTTTCTTTTTCGATTCTTTTTTTCCGCACTGCCAAGTATTTTTGTAATGAAACGATGAACCAATTCAATTATGAGGCAACTTCAAAGGATGCTGCCACTTTTTAAAAGGGTGTTATTGAACGCACCTTCTATTTTCATTCTGTTTTTTTTCTTCTTATCTTTAGGAGTTTTGATCATCTTAATAATTTTTTTTCTAAAAATTAACATATAAGTCTACTCCCACAACTGATTTTTTTTATAGATAATAATGTCTGATTTAATCAGTTTAAAATGTAAAGCAGATAGTTCACTCTTAAAAAGAATCTAATCAATTTACACCTACATAAAGCTGATAAAAATGTTTTAAAATACTTTAAAAGCGAACTTGATAAACATGGACACGTTTTAAAATATTTCAAATGTAAAGTTAATATACATGTCCACATTTTAAACATATTTATGTAAATAGGCGACTATGTAAAGTTGATAGACATGTTTACTTCTACGTAAAGCTAACGTAATCAGTTTACTTCTACATAAAGATGTTTAAAATTAATCATACATATTTGTACATGTACGATTAGAATAATGAAATGTTTCTCATTGATGGAAAAGACTATATATATATAGGAGAGGCTGACCCCTCTCTATATTATTCTACCCGATGTGGGACTAATGCCCACTACCTAATATACCGCTTAACACTCTCCCTCAAGCTGGAGCATATATATCAATCATTCCTAGCTTGTTACATAAAAATTATACCCGAGAACCCAAAAGAGATTTTGTGAAGATATCGGCTATCTGATCACTAGTCCTCACGTGATAGAACTTTATCATTCCCTTTTTATACTCGTCACAGACGAAATAGGCATCAATTTCAATGTGCTTCGTCCTTTTATGAAATACATGATTAGTAGCAATATGCATAGCAGATTGGTTATCATACCACATATCTACTGTCTTAGATCATGTTTCTTCTCCCAGCTCTTGTAGAAGATGCTGCAGATATAATATTTCTACCGTGCTATGAGCAATGGCTCGATATTCTGCTTCGAAACTTGATCGTACGATCACACTCTGCTTCTTACTCTTCCATGATACCAAGTTTTCACCAATAAATACGGAATAACCAGACGTAGATCGTCTATTTGTCAGGCTTGCACCCCAGTCAGCATCGGTAAAGCACTCAACATTTATATGTCCCTGGTTCTCCATACGAATTTTTTTTCCAGGATTTTGGACTAAATAGCACAGAATTCTGAGAACTGCCTTCCAATGTGGAACTCATGGAGAAGACATAAATCTACTCGCGACACTGGTGGCAAAGGAAATATCTGGACGAGTCATAACCGCCAAGTAGTTGAGTTTTTCATCTACTCGACGATATTGATCCAAATTCGTCATTAGTACCCCCTCGTCAGGAAGTAACATTTCTCCTGAGTCCATCGGCGATATTGCTCCCTTGGAACTTTATCATTTCCTTTTTATACTCGTCACGGACGAAATGGGCATCAATTTCAATGTGCTTTGTCCTTTCATGAAATACAGGATTGGTAGCAATATGCATAGCAGATTGGTTATCACACCACATATCTGCTTCTTTAGATCCTGCTTCTTCTCCCAGCTCTTGTAGAAGATGTTGCTGATATAATACTTATGTCGTTCCATGAGCAATGACTCAATATTCTGCTTCAAAACTTGATCGTATATTACCTCTAATGACGGATATCAATGAAGCGAGGGGTCAACGTGAGCAGCTTCATATGATGGCATATCTTTCCTCTTTCCGTCCTGATGCAAACTCAGCTCGCTCTCAGATCATTTCTGGAGCTGAGGTTCCATCCCTAATAGAAGCACATTTTCGTGTTCTACGGATAGCAAACGTTGTCGCTAGGACCTCCCATTTTTGCGGTGGTCGTGGTGGACGACGTGGTGGCCGCAATATTGGTCGTGATAGTGAACGAGGCATTGGCGGTCGTGATGGAGGCCGACAGTGCATCTGCTTCAATTATGGTTTACAGGATCATTTTCAGTGGCAGTGTACTAAAGCTCCTGCTGCTAATGTTACCTCAGATACTCCTGATCTTGGCGGTCGATCAATACAAATGACTGATGAAGCATATGCATACTTTGTTGAGTTTCAAGCTCAACGTCGAGGTAAAGCCTCTACTTCTGGGTCCACGGCAAGGTACTCAGCGGCATGTGTGATACAGTCAAAGCAATGTGTCTTTGATTCTGGTGCATCTTCTCACTTGACAGGCGACGCAGGTATGATATAAAACTATGCACCGGTTGGTCGTATGTCTAATATTACATGTGCCAATGGTGGTTCGCTACCAGTCTGTGGAAAAGTATTTGGCCATCTTTCTTTAGGGATGTCACAACATTCTGTGTTACATACCCCTGGAAACCTATTCAGCTTACTCTCAATTAGTCGGATTACTCGTGATATGCACTGCTCAATAACATTCTTTCTTGATGGTTGTATTTTTCAGGACCTAAAGACTGGACGGACTATCGGTAGGGGATATGTGGCTGGAGGCTTGTACATGTTTGACGAAACTTCCTATGTTGCCTGTGCTGGTGTGAAACTTGATTATTTTGAGTTATACTGCCGGTTAGGACATCCTTCTATCCAAGCACTCAAGAAAATGTACCCATCTATAGATGTTTTTTTTTATTATGAGTCATGTAGCTTGGCTAAGCATTACCGAGTTTCCTATCCAGTTAGTCAGAATAAAATTGCTTCCACTCCCTTCGAGTTGGTACATTCTGATATATGGAGACCGTGCCCGCTTAAATCTGTAATAGAATTCAAGTACTTTGTTACCTTTGTTGATGACTACTCACGTGTCACTTTTGTTTATCCCATAAAAAATCGCTCTGAATTATTTAACATTTTGTACAATTTTTATGCGAAAATCAGAACACAATTTGGTGTTCCAATTAAATGAGGTTGAAGTAATAATGGTTGTGAGTATATGTCTCGTGAGTTTGTTTCACATCTGTTTCAGAATGGTATCATCCATCAAACCTCATGTCCTTACACACCACAACAGAATGGTGTGGCTAATCTCAAAAATTGTCTATCTGTCAGGCTTTCATTCCTGTCAGCAGGGCGGCGACGACGGGCATGGGGAGCGGACGGCAGCAAGGGAGGCTAGGATTAGGGTTTTTTCTTTGGAGAAAGAGAGAGGGGGGCTTATGGCTCTGATACCATGTACAATTAGAATAATAGAATATTTCTCATTGATGGAAAAGACTACATATATATAGGAGAGACTGACCCCTTTCTCAATTATTCTATTCGATGTGGGACTAAAGCCCACCACCTAATATAATGCTTAACAGTACATAAAGATCTTTACATACGTTTAAAAAAAAATTAATCTGGTTACTTCTCTTCATCAGATTACATAAAGATAAGCATGTCTATCTAATCGATTTTTTTTCTATTTTAGAGAACGAGATAATTACTTATAATTTTTCTTCCTTAAACAAACATTTTTTTTCCTAAACCTTCTCTTTATCTAATTTTCTAATTGCAATTTTCAATAAAAAGCAACATGTCAAAATTTTGTACTAATGGTGAAGATGAGGACAATCTCGGAGAAGATGACCAATAGTTGTATAAAGCTTTGGAAGTTGAAAAATATATAATTATTATGGAAGAAGGTGGCGCTGATAAAAAAATGATAGATGGAAGTGGCTTGATTCAATCTGAACGTTCAAATGAATCAAACCCTAGTTTCTATTGGGTATGTTTCTATTGCTACACGCATGAATTCATACTGCTAGCAATATCAAGCATTTAGTACCATTGACGGCATTTCCAATTAATGTTATTATCCGTTAGTTCATGCAACAAGGGATATAAATAAATTATTTCGTACAGGCTACCGGGTGCAAGTTTATTATTATTTTTCCTCTCCTCTTTCTTTCTCTCCATTTTTATATTCAACTTTGCTAAATAGTTTTAATCTCTTTGTCTCTCTCCAATTTTATTTTCTATATTGCTTAATAAGTTTAGTGACAATTATTATTCAGGATGCTAAGCAGGATGATATGTTGAGTTCAGAACAATAATTAAAAATTTTAGTATTTAAGAAATTATATAATATAGGGGGTAAATAAAAAGAAGGTAAACTAAAAAAAAAAAAAGAGAGATAAACTTAATATATTAAGTAAATTTTTTTTTTGAAAACATGGGTTCATTTAAATCTTTTAAAAAGCAGCAAGAATCCAAACCAAGCGGAAGATCACTTATGACTGCTCCTACATTGTTTGGCTACGATGGATCCTTCACTGAGGCAGTGGTGAGTCTTAATTTCTCTTCAATAGTACAATGTCCCATGGTGAGAGTCCGGCTTATTTTACTGATAACCTTACGCTCTGTTATTTGTTGTCATTGTTTCAATCACTCTTGCAAATGTGCACAAGTCCCCATGCAATGCGGGACTATTCCGTTTTGATACAGATCTGAATCCAAAACAGCCACATGTCAATGTATCATCTTTGGATCCAGTTAAATCTGGATATGGATTCTACTCTATTTTTTCTTAATATAACTAATACAAAGTATATTAATCATTCTCTATCCTTGACAAAACATATATTACATTCAAAATAAAATTTTCAAGATTCTAAAAATGTCTTCATCTTAGTTTATATTATTTATTTAATTAATTTGAAAATATAATTAATAGTATAATTGTAGTTATAATACAATCATCATTAATGTCCACTACATCAATAATACCAACTATTATAATAAATACTTACTATTCTTTATCCATTATCACGTCTCTTTCAACCATTATTATTTATTTATAAAAATAATAATGATATAAATATCAATTATTTATAAATATCTTAATTTCTCACAGAAAAGGAAAGAAAGCAAAAAACTAATTTACAAAAACATATTTCACTGAAAATATTTTACTTTTGAAAACAAAAAAGATAACATAATAAAATTCGGTAAAATATAAAATATTTTCACTAAACAATTATAAATAAATATTATGCAACAACTCTAAAAAAACTTTATTATATAACAAATTAACATAAAATACACGTGTGAAGCACATGCATGACTGCTAGTTGTTGGAAATAAAATGCGAAAATTATTCCCCAAAGCCAATTGACTATAAGAGAACCAAAGTAAATCGATTAAAAACCAACTTGCTAAATTTCAGACACTACACAACACAAACACAAATGATTTTGATGTGAAAAATATTTGCAAAAAAAATCACGGAATGATCAACCATAAAAAGCCTTCACTAATAAATTAGAAATATACACCATCTCCGCAACTATTCAAAGTAATAAAAATGGATTATAAGATATTATCAAAGAACGGAGATAACGAGAACAATCACCATAAACGGTCTCCCTTCAAAATAGCCACCATAATTATGAGATAATCTCTATCTTGAAAGTTACAAACTTGAAAACTCTCTCTCTCTCTATCTCTCTCTCTCTCTCTCTCTCTATATATATATATATATATATATATATATATATATATATATATATATATATATATATAAGATTATGATAGGAATTAGGATTAGGAACAACTTATTTAAATTTCCATAATTATGAGATAATCTGGACCATTGATTTTGATCCAAAGGTGTTAATAAAATACCCTTTTTCGGCTTCAGCTCCTGACATATCGTAGTATATCATGGCGGGTATACCATGGTATACCAGAAAAGAGGTGTTTACGAGTCAGAAATGTTTTGGAACGAACAAAACCATTTTTGGCATACCAGCGGTATACCAGTCAGATGACTGCTATTTTCCAAAAATCGAGTCCCCACGTCTGCTGAAATTTGCCTCCTTTGTCACCTTCAACTCCCTAAGCTTCTTTGACACATAGATAATACTCGTCGCACTCCGGGTATTCTCTACATAGTTTGGGAACCCTACCCAACACAAACAAATATTTCCCTTCCCAACTAGGTGGAGGAGCTCGTCATTCCGACAATCCTCCTGAAATACTCAAACTATCCTCTTAGCAAAACCTTCGTGAGCATATCAGCTCCATTGTCCTCTATATGAATATTCTCAAGCGTCGTGTCCTTCTCCTCAAGCTCATCTTATATCCAATGATACCGAGTTGCAATATGCTTGGACCGACTAAGAAACACCGGGCTCTTTCCAAGATGATTCGCACTCTGGCTATCACAAAGAAAAATATACTGCTCTTGCTTAAGTCCCATTTTCTGTAGAAATTTCTTCATCCTTAGTAACTCCTTGCAAGCCTTTGTCATCGCAATGTACTCTGCATTTGTCTTCTGCAGAGACACGCTCATGACATTTTGGGTATAGACGTTTTTTATTTCATTACATATTGATATCATTACTGTATCTGACAAGGAAGGGCGGACGGTTTGGTAAGTTGACTCTGTTGCTCGTCGTGTGACACTTATATGCTTGTGACACAAGTACCTCATATTTGCTATGTCATATAACTGATCCTAAGGCAAGATTAGAAAAACCACCTAATAGTTTGTGTGCACTCACATAATGAATGTGTTGGTTCTGCTGAGTGGATGAGAGGCCCCTCACCAGTGCATTTATATGTGCAAACACCACACCTAGTCATTATGTGAGTGCACACAAACAATTAGGTGGCCTTTCTAATCTTGTCTTAGGATCAGTTACATGGCATAGCACATATCATGCCCCATTTCTGTCGGAAAGAACGTCCTCGCTTGTACATGATGCCGCGCAAGCCTAAGTTGCGCCCACACAAGGCAAGCACCTGAAACAGCCTTAAATGCTAATCCACAGAGTCGCATATATATTCTCTAATGCAGCAAAAATAAGAACAAACACAGTATACAAGAAACAATCTCTTTATTGATAATAAAGATATATTACAAGTGGCGCTAGACCGAGATTACAAGTCACTCAAGATCTCTCTTATTACAATAAATGTGCCATTAGGATTATAACTTGAATCAAACACTCTGGATGATGATATTCCTATATATTATGTCCTATATATGTGAGCTTTAGGTCCATGCACCATGCTTCAAGACGCCAAGTGCGGCCAGCATCTCGGTGCATCAAGCGATCTCCGAAATCATGCGTGCCACTCCCTGCCCCCTATATGCAATCTGGTTGGGTGTCAATACATTGAATACACTGGTGGGGAGGCCTCTCGCCCATGCCACAAAATAAGCACTTTCATTAGTTATGTACACCGACTCATTTGTTATCTTTTAATCTTATCTCAGGATCAGTTTTATGGCATAAAAATGTGAAGTAGTACTCATATCTGAAACAAGTGTGTCATACGGTAAATAAGTGAGCTCATTATATTCTTTCTTACCATTCGGCCTTTCCTGTTTAAATGTAGCATTAAGAATCATGTATTACACTATAAAATGAAGAAACATATATATAACTCAAGTTTCTTGGGCGTGTCTCTGAAACAGGCATGTTTTTATTTGAACTATATCGTATACCATCCATTAATTCTCTACTTTTGCGATGTGTCGTGCATCAAACTCCTCCGTGCTACTCCTCTCCTGAATACGGTTTGCCGCTATGCATGCATGACTTATTTACATAAAGGTTACTGGCTCTGCAAGCCATATTGGACATATCTTCTTGAATTGAACGATTGTCTTCCCAGTTCGGTAGCTAGCCAAACTGGGCCTCCCGAACCATCCTGCTAGGACTTCCTACTAGCAATAGCACTAGGACCAACAACTAGTGTAGTCCTCCTGGGCCGACACAGTTTTGATGCCTCAACAATCGTTCAAGGACTCTCTTCCTGGTGCGCAACCAATTTTTCGTGATCATGCAACTACTTCACCACTTTAAATCCTAGACAAGAACTTTATGCTTGGTTTCTTCTACCCGAGGAACACACTCGGTTCTTTCTATCTAAGGACCACACTCGGTTCTTTTTCTACTTTTCTTCTCCTGACTTGAAATGATTACTGGATAGTTTTCCTTGTCTATGTATGCAATATAATTCTACTCTATCCCGTGTCATATTTCGTACGATGCGGTGCATCATTTCATAAATATTACTACTTGTGGCATAACATATGAAAACTACTTTATGATATTCGAAACACTAAGTTATGCGACTAGCAGTGCAGAGTTTCCATATTATATACTCATGATAGGACGTGATTATTCTCTTAGCTATGTGCGTTCATCTCTTTTATTAGCATGCAAAGGTTATCGCTTAGAAACTAGCATGTATCATTCCTTTTTATTTAGTGTGCAGCTAAGCAGAGACAGGTTCATCGGAGCCACACTTTAGCGATGAATCGCATCGCCCGAGTGAAACTCCGAGAGCGCCTCTGAAATGTCTAAGTCTGAACTTCTTCTAAAGGCCAAGTCTAATTGCCTTATCACCAAGCGATTCATCTCACTGATCTAGGCGGGATGGGTCACTACACTTGCGCCATTTGAATCGGCTCTCCGGGTCGAGCGGAACGGTCATTACATAATACACCACTCAAAATAGTCTCGTTCTCGAGACTTTCTTAGTGTAAGTCGTCCTACCGCACCACTATCGCATCTAACTTAAGTATATGCTTCATATCATTAGACCCGTTTCGAACACAACTTCCTACTCATTCCTCCTTTTCTGCGTCCCATGTACGTTTAGCTAGTTTTATTGAATGACTCTATCATTCGATGCTATCGAATTATATTCCCCTCAATCGTTGTACTCTTGACTCAAGCTCTACTGTGCCTAGTGTAGAGCCGCACTACTCAATGTAATATATGATATAACTTTACTAGGCACAAAAAACCTACGGCTAGGACGAGGCTACCTGAATTAAGAATATTGCTAAGCCGATCACTCACCATCACCAAACCGGAACCAACAATCTTTAAGTCATCGCTTGAATCATCTATGTTCTCTGACTCGATCTCCATTGCGCCTAAGCACGGAGCTAAATTGCTCAACACGGGGTATGTTCTAATCCTTCGAGTATGAAAATCTTAGGCTGAGGCTAACTTCGCCAAATCATTATACTCATACATGTGTATCGAAACATCTTTACCTGTAGCTACATTTGAGTTCATTATATCGCTGAGTCTGGATCATGCACATATTCAAGACGTCCCCCAAATATATGCATTTCAACTAAGCTTACTGATAGCAAAGTCGGACACGCTACATAGGAAAAATCCTTACTTCTGAATCACTGATAGTTTCATTATCGTCTATCTCAATCCTCGAGCAACATTATTCATTTTCCAAGTATTCCCGTCTTATGAAATTGCTACGATAACTCGAGCAGAGTCGACCAAAACCCAGTTAATTCTAATCCAACTCAAACCAAGCATTTTATTTCCCTCAAGTACGTCTTTCAAGCAACGATTTAATTCATTATCCCAACTTTACTTGAGCAACACCAATTCCGATCATAAGTATTCCATCCGACAAATCCTTGATACCCGCCTCGTTCCTTCCTATTGCACGACCTATTCAATCTATCGACTAGCATCCAAGTCCTATCGTTCATCATGTTTGTCTTAAACATAACTTCACTAGCGCACACTCCCAGTTCCAAGTCCTAAATCTAAGTCTTACTGCCCATTTCTATCGTCTGCCAGAACGATACTCCAAATTCGGTTACACAGGTTCAACTCATGGCACAGGGTCATCTGCGTAACCACTATGTCAACTCACCAGGTCATAGTTACAATTCAAACTTATCATATTCGACGTGTAATATGAGCACCGTGCTCCCAATCCTAAGGTCAAACCATTATTCGTTCGTACGGGATATTCTAGTCAAGCTTGCTTCACTCAGATTTATAAACACCGAGCATTGATCATCCTAACCATATCAATACTTTTGTTACACATGGATCGAGTCCATTCAACAAAGCTATCCTATGGTAAGTCCTTTAACCAAAATTTTGACATATCTTATGATATCGCACATCCAACCTATTAACTCGCATAGTCTATTTCCTCAAACATATATGATAAAGTCTACTTGTCTATCTATCCAAGTCAAGTTTACCAAAATATAATTCAAATCTCTAAACCGTAATTCTTATATCGTTCTATAAATTGTCTAACGCAATTCATGTATTCGTTCACAAAACCATTAAGCACTACTTGCATCAAATTCCAAACTAACTTATCCTCGATACGCACCATTTATTGCTTGTATCCTCAAACTCGTTTTATCGTCAAACCATATACTAGAACAATCCTAAAAAATCACCAAGCTATTCCTTGTTATGCGTTCGTGTCATCTGGGTAAAGGGTTATTCCAAGTATCTTCCTAAATATTAATCTCGTTTGCATTGATCCAAGATCCATCCTCAAGCATTTTGTCATTTCCTCAAGTCGTATTCCTCTAATAACCGTTTATGCCAACATCAACATTTTCTTAGCCAAATCGTCCTACTTCAATGTTACTGTTAGATCAATCCGTAGTTCACCTTTAGCATTTCCTCAAACCAACCAAATTCAAATCTTCAATCCGGTAACGAGTCATTCATTCAACTAGAAAATCCTCAAGCCAAAGTTTGTTCATCCTCAATCCATTTCAATATCTTCAAATATGTTTGCAGAACTATCAAAACCATTCGCACAATATCGTATTCAATCCACTCCATGATATCCTCCGAACTTGATTCAAGATCGCTCGTTCAACTCAAGTTCAAATCTATCATCACCTGCCTCAAATTATCGAACCACATGATTCATTAACTTGTATCAATATGTGCTATCTTTCAATAATCGATATCTTACCAACTTATTTGACTTCAAACCAAAACATCGATATTAAATCCTCCGAGTCATTTTATATCATTTAATCCAAGTTTTTCCCATGCGCGATATCTTTCGTTTGCGCTATCATTCCACTCACACTAACTCCATTCACATCCTCGAGTATTCAATCTCAAACTTAAGTTTCAATCTGTTCATTCAATCCAAAATTGCACGCACGATCCACTATATTTTCTCTACCATGATATCAATTTCATTATTCAGAACTCCTATCCAATATAAGCTCTTAACGCCCACTTAAATCATCCTTAATTGCTTGAACCACTACCATTCGAGATACTCAAAATCTCGACAAACTAAGTGATACTCGTTCTAAGGCTTTGTGCGATCATATCGCTTGCTGATAGACTTATTGCTACCCCAAAATTCTTGATTCGCTCGAACATTTTCAAGACGATCCATACACCACTCAAGGTTCAAGCTACTTGAAAAATTCTCACTTAATCTATCCAAAATTTGCTTATTCATTCCCGAGGCTATCGCATACACCACTCAGGGATTAAGTCATCCAAATGAATCTGATATCACGTTCGTATCCTTCACTCTTATATCCATCTAATTCGTTCCTCAAAACTTTTGTATGATCCCCTTGCGTCGCCTCGATAATCTTAGTCTCGTATATAGCTCTTTCAATAGTCATTCACATAAACTATTTTTCAGATTCAAAACTTTATCGACACGAATAACCGTTCTAACCATTCCTCAAAATTCATGCACAATCCTTGATATTTGCCATAGCGACAATCTGATGATGCCTCTTCATTGCCGTTCTAAGTTTGAATTATCCATATCTGAATGATATCCCAATCTTGCTCGCAACTAGCTCACACTAAAGGGTCTAGGTACACAATGCTCAGTACAACTTAGTCAAAAGGTTGTGTGCATGTTATCCTGTTCGAACGATATTCTAGTCTCGCACACTTGGCCGATATTTTTAGCGTAAGGCTATTATGGTTCATATGTTACTTGTTAACTCTAGCATGAGTCTGCTCACATAAAGTTTGATACCACTCGGCACAAAGGCCATTGCATAACTATCTCGTTCTATAAACCATCCGAACATATTTTTAAAATATTTAGATTCATTGTATGGAACATCCATCGAAACATTGAGAGACAGCATACACCTCTTTTATCCACTAACAAGATTTTAAAACTGAGAGAATCGATATGAAGTACAATGATGTAAAATTATGCTATGATACCAAAATATCATGCCCCATTCCTGGGGGAGCGAACGTTCTCACTTGGACGTGATGTCGCAAGAGCCTAAGTTGAGTCCGCGCAAGACAAGCACCTGAAATGGCCATGAGTGCTAAGTCACAGAGTGGCAAATATAGTCACCCAATGCAGCAGAAATAAGAACAAATACAAGTATACAAGAAACAAGCTATTTATTGATAATAAAGATATATTATAAACTGCGCTAGACCGAGATTAAAAGTCGCTCAAGTTCTATCTTATTACAATAAATGTGACCTTAGGCTTACAACTTGAATCAAACACTTTGGATGATAATGTTCCCATATATTATATTCCGTATATGTGAGTTTCTGGTCCGTGCGCCATACTCCAAGACGCCAAGTACGGTCCGTCGCCTTGATGCATCAAGAGATCCCCAAAACTGTGTAAGCCACTCTCTGTACCCTGCATGCAATCTAGTTGGGTGTCAGTACATTGAAAGCACTGGTGGAAAGGCCTCTCGCCCATGCCATAAAACAAGCATATTCATTAGTTATGTGCCGACTCATTTGTTATATTTCTAATCTTGCCTTAGGATCAATTTTATGGAATAGAAATATAAAGTAATTCTCGTGTCTGAAACAATTGTGTCATACGGTAAATAACTGAGTTTGTCTTACCCTTTCTTATCATTCGGCCTTTCCTGTTCAAGCATAGCATTAAGAATAATGTATATACACTATGAAATAAAGAAACATCTATGTAAATCAAGTGTCTTGGGCGTGCCTCTGAAACAAGCATGTTTTTACTTGAACTATATCGTATACCGTGCATCCATTCTCTACTTGTGCGATATGTCATGCATCAAAATCCTCTGTGCTACTCCTCTCCTGAACGCAATTTATCGCTATGCATGCATGGCTTATCTATATGAAGGTCACTGGCTCTGCAAGTTATATTGAACATATTGTCTTGGATTAAACGACTGTCTTCCCAGTTCGATAGCTAGCCAAACTGGGTGTCACTCTCACTTTTTCAACTAAGGGTAGTTTGGTAATTGGGCATGAGTATTTTTATTTTAGGATTATTATATTAAATATTGTGCATAATGTAAATATTTATTTATTGTATTATTTATTTATTGTTAGATTTTAGATTTATTTTGTACTTGTGTTAGTGGACCTAACTAGTTTAGTTTAGATCCATGGACCAACATTTAATTCTAGTTAGAATTGAGCCCAATAGTAAGCTCATTCATTAGGAGGATAAAACAATTAGTGAAACCAATTAGACTAGAATATTTCCTCCTTAATTAATTCCTTTATGACAAGCCCCAAGAGATATTGTGGATATTTTATAGTAGCTTGGAGGAGGGGGTAGGGGCCAGCCACCATAGGGAGGAGAGAGACTCTCTCTCTCTTCTCATTTGTCATTCCAAATCTAGATCTAAAATTTTTCTTCTTCCAAAATTTTTATTTCCATACTATTTTCTACTCAAATTTCTTTCCAATTTCTTCCCTTTTATTTATTGGAGGCTATTAGAACATGGATCTACAAGAAGGAAGTAAGAATCTACAAGAAAGAGCAAGGATCTACAAGTTGGAGGCTCTTTTCATTCAATTTAAAAATTTTATTGGGAATCCATCTTCAAATAGGTACAATTAAGTTTTTTATCTCTAATTAGACTCAAATATATAATTTAATCAATAGAAACCACCCAATATGCTAAGGCTACACATAGGAATTAGAATTAGGTTCATATGAGGCTTACGGAAAAAGTTATGTAGTATTTTGTGTCAATTTTGGGAGAATTCCAAGATAGTCATATCTTGTGTTTGTCAATAGGTCAATTAGACCAAATTGACATGTGTTTGATTTTGTGTGACTAGTGTCGTGTCTACAATTGGATACGTGTAGGTCGTATCCCGATAATTTGGCGATACAGGTTGATTTGGGGGTTTTCTCCGACATAGGAAGATTTTAGCATGTTATATTTTGACACGGACACATAGTTGAATAGTTAGTTCTTCGTATTATTCATAATTATGATTTTAGACTTGCTCGTTTTCTTCGATATACGTTTGGTTGTGTGGTGGAGCCGTATCGCAAGCGTATCATAGAATGAGTGTGATACGGGTATGGTGTACTCCACGTGTTTGTTTCCTTGTATTTTAATTCAATTTGCTATGGTAATAGCTATTAGAATGATATAATTATATATATAATTATATATATATATATATATATATATATATATATATATATATATATATATATATATATATATGTCTATATTTTATTTTGAGGTGTTGGTGGTCTTGAGAGATAGGGGGTTCATATGCATTACTAGTATATATATATATATATATATATATATATATATATATATATATATATATATATATATATATATATATATATATATATATATATATATATATATATGTATGTATGTATGTATGTATGTATGTATGTATGTGATTATATATCTATACAGAGTTACGTATATGTATATATGTATATATAGTGATATATATCCATATATGAGTGTATATTTATATATATGTGTTGGTTAGTGATATATATTCATATATATATATATATATATATATATATATATATATATATATATATATATGTGTGTGTGTGTGTGTGTGTGTGTGTGTGTGTATGTGTCTTAGTGGAGTGCACATTGGTCGTGTGTGTGAGTGAGTGTTGTGTAGTATGTGCAGTGAGAGGGGGGTCGGGTAGCAGTGTGCACAACAGCTTATGCAACCACAACAAGAGAGCAACTACAGTAGCCTACAGCAGCAACTACAGCAAGAGCAGAAGCATCCAACAACATTAGCAGTAAGAGAGCAACTGCAGCAGCAACTACAGCAAGATGCAGTATCATTAGCAGCAAGAACAACAACTACAATAGCAATTGCAGCATGGGAAGCAACAAAAGGCAGCTGCAGCAGCAACTTCAGCAAGAGAAGCAACAAAGGCAGCAATGGCAGCAACTGCAGTAACAACTACATCATGGGCAACAACTAGAGCAGCTAGGATGCACAGCAGTAGCATAGTTTAGTTAGTTTCATTGATAGTAGTTAGTTTCATTGATAGTTTAGTTAGTTTTATTGATAGTTTAATTAGTTAGTTAGTTATATTATTATCTAGTTAGTTATATATATACCTATTGATTACTATATATATATATATATATATATATATATATATATATATATATATATATATATATGTTAGTAAGTAGTTAGTAGAGTATTGTATAAGCTTATGCATGTTAGTATGTAGTTAGGTGTATGGGTAGTTAACTGCATATTAGAATTTGAATTACCTTGTGATACCAAGGTTATGTCAAGGTATTGGTTGATACTTAAGGTATTGGGTTTGAGTATCAAGATGGGTGTGTAGCTGGTGTGATACCGCATTTGTTAAAATCCAAGGTATCCACTTAGCTTTAGTTTGACTAAGAGTACTATATATATATATATATATATATATATATATATATATTAGTACTTTTATATCTAATAACTTGTGTATCTTATGATACGATACTTGTTTGTATCCTAATATCTTAGCATGGCTAGTGTGGCCTAGTTACATAATGTATGGACCTAATATCCTAGAGTTAGAATCATACAATCTAGAAATAGCTAGTTTGACCAAGTTTGACTATTTTGACTTAGAAATGGCTTTATGACCTAGAATTAAACTAGTTTAACTTATTTTTATTGTAAAACCTTGTATTGATACAATATACCATATATAGGTCTATGTGACACCAACTTGGGCATCGAGAGACACACCTTGCTTAGGACCTCAGGCGAGTATATTTCTCTGTTTGTTTTTATTTTATAATAGTATATATATCTCATGTTCTAAAACTGTATACTTGATTCTGACATAGTGGTTTCACGGACTGGTACTACATGGATCCTGTCAGGAGATGTTATTCCCTATCGTGTTCAATGGGTACTCCTTCACATATATTTTATCGTGTGTATCGGGTATTAATTTATTGTATTTTGTGTTCACACACTGCTCCTGTTTAATGTGCTTATATTCGTGTACACACACTACTCGTGTTCAGTGTGCCCATATTAGTGTTCATAATGTGTCATGATTGGATACATTGGTATTAGTTGGGGATCTGGGAGTAGAATTTGATTATGTGATCAAAGTTCCAGTGTATTCGTGTACATGTCGATTACATACCACACTTGTAATCGAGTTACCTTATTATATTCATGTTCAACCTAAACCGATCATATAATAAACTTGTATTCCAAGGCATATTAGTTATATTTCAGTTATTCCCATGTTGCAGATATTCATATTGCTTGTTCTTCATTCTAGTACATTACCTGTTTACTCTAGTTCATTTCATTCTATTGTTTAGTTATCTTGTATTTTTTTCTACTATCTGTTTTATATGATCTATTATGTATTTGAAACTGCTTTCAGAGGTATGTACATCGCTCCAATCCTGACTGGATATATTTTTCCAGATGATTGGCTCCTAGATCAGTGTCCTACATTCTATGGGTCGCAGGAGGGCTTACCATTAGAGGATACTCCTATAGACCAGAAGGACTTAGTTCCAGAGCCTGAGGAGGTTTAGTTTTTGGTGGATTTGTATTAGATTGTTATTGAGATTCATGGCATGTATATTATTTCAGACTTGTGGATTGTATCTTGATTCTTTTCTTTATTATTCCATGCATGCTTAGTTTGCATTATGATTGAGTATAGTTACATTTATGAGATACCATATTGTTTCTTCGTTTGGAGTTGAGATGATTGTCAGGTACCATATATATTTTGTTGAGATATTTAATTAGTTAGAATTGACCCAAACAATGTTCTACCGTCGATACTGTGGCGTAGGCTGGGCATAACTACATACTCGTGTCTGAATATCCGAGTGCGGGTTGTGATACTGGGCCTCCTGAACCATCCTGCTAGGACTTCCTGCTAGCAATAACACTAGGATCAACAACTAGTGCAGTCCTCCCGGGCCAACACGATTATGATGTCTCGACAATCATTCGAGGACTCTCTTCCTGGTGAGCAACCAGTTGTCCGTGACCATGAAACTACTTTACCACTTCAAATCCTAGCCGAGAACTTCATACTTGGTTTCTTCTATCCGAGGAACACACTCGGTTATTTCTATCCGAGGACCATACTCGGTTCTTTCTCTACTTTTCTTCTCCTGGCCCGGAACGACTACTGGATAGTCTTCCTTGCCTATATGCAATATGATTCTACTCTATCCCGTGTCACATTTTGTGCGATGCAGTGTGGCATTGCATAAATATTACTACTTATCGCATAACATATGAAAACTACTTTATGATATTCGAAACACTATGTTATGCGACTAACAATGCAGAGTTTCCATATTCTATACTCATGATAAGGCAGAATTATTCCCTTAGCTATGTGCATTCATATCTTTTATTAGCATGCAAAGGTTATCGCTTAGAAACTAGCATATATTATTACTTTTTATTTAGTGTGCATCTAAGCAGAGACAGGTTCATCGGATCCACCTACCTTAGCGATGAATCACATCGGCTGAGCAAGACTCCGAGCGCCCCTCTGAAATGTCCAAGTCTGAACTTCTTCTGAAGGCCAAGTCTAATTGCCTTAGCACTAAGCGATTCATCTCGCCAAGTTAGGTGGAATGGGTCGCTATACTTCCATCATTTGAATCAGCTCTCCATGTCGAGCGGAACGGGTCGTTACAGCAAATATAAGATACTTGTGTCACAAGCATTAAGTGTCACGCTACAAGCAATAGATTTTAAATTACCAATACTTACCATCCATCCTTCCCTGTCAGATATAGTAATGATATCAATATGTAATGAAATATAAAAACATTTATACCTAAAGTGTCACGAGCATGTCTCTGCAGAAGATAAATATTAGGCTCATAAAATGTAATGTCTCTGTAACTTAGTTGTTCAATCGTCCATTTCGGTGCTTGACTTGCACAAGTGCAATTTAGGCTTGTGTGGCATCACTCCCAGCGGGGACGTTCAGTTCTGCGGAATCGAGATGTGACAATTTAAACCATACAAATTATTCTTCAACCGACAGACTAAATGTGACTTGCCATGTTCAAATAATCCCTCCGGCTGCTCCATATATAATAGAGCTATTTGTATTTACCCCCCCCCCAATTGATAATGTTATTTCCATACCCCCCCCATTTTATTTTTAATTAGTGCTACTCTATATAAAGTTATTTGTATTTACCCCCCCCTCAATTGATAATGTTATTTCTACACACCCCCATTTTATTTTTAATTAGTGTTACCCCCCCCCCCCCCAATTCTCAAAAATTAGGCAAAAAATTTGGGGGGTGTAACTACAATTGCCATTATCATTTTATGAAGGATTGAGGGAGGGGGGTAACACTATTTTTTTAAATGGGGGTAGTGGAGTTATCATTATCAATTGGGGGATAAATATAAATAACTCTATATATAATTTCTCTTTTAAATCATTGTGGAGGAATATTTTGTTCAAGTCCATCTAGTTAACCTTTAAGTTAAAACTGGCTGCTAATGCTAATATCACTAGAATATATGACAACTTGACGACAAATGAGAAGATTTTATCAAAATCAATGCCCTTCTGCTGACTGTAGCATTTAACTATTAGCCTTACTTTATATCGAGGGTGAGTAGCATCTTTTGTCTGCTTCATTCTGAACATCCATCGCCCTTCGGCAACTAGGAATACGTAACACGTCAGCCGTATGTATACGAACTCCAATATATGGAAACCATATACACACGTATGCTGTACATAAATATCTAATCCACAGTGGTAATATATGTCACAACAAGTCACACGCAGTTCTATATCTCATCCACAGCACAAATAATAGAATAATGGAAATCAATAACTGAAAATCAAAGAAGCAGTCTCAAATAGTAATCTCAAAGTATGATAGTCGGATGGAAACATATCTACTGCAAATCGACTATAATAAACTACTAAAGAGAGAAGAGAATAAACTCTAATATAAGAATAAATGTCTCAAAAAAGAATAGCAACTAGAATCTCTAAACAGCTGCAATGAATCACATATAATCAGAAGGTAAGATCGCCTCAGACTGATAGGTAGCGTCAGGTCCAGGTCCATACTCCTGCGGGTACTCGTGCTCATCTATATCTGGAAAGGGACCAGGTCCTCAGAAGGATGTAACAAGATACAAAAATACATGCCAATAAAGTACTGAAATATAAACATCCAATGGGGTCGCCTAACCGTCTAAGTGAATGCAGTTAAGAACACCTTTTCCCACAAGTGAGCTATCTGGCTAAAAACTGGGATTTGGCATGGTTCTCTATTGAAGATCCAGGGGCCTACAAAGGCACGACAACTTTCGAACGCCGGAGGCCCGCCTGATAATAATATAATATATAGTGGTCATCACCGCCCGTATCTCCAGCGGAGAATTCGGCCGCACAATAGAAAAAAGTACAAAGGAGCTCAAATGCGGTACTTGTTGTTCTCCCCACCCAATACTCTAAGTATGACATGTCCATGACACGATAAACCTCTAATAACCGCAAGGTCTACTAGAATGCAAAGTTTCTATTGGCAGTTATCCCTATCCGTCGCACGACCTATACGTACCAGTGGCCAGCCGAGTACGCAAGTCCGTGTCCTACATGTGACTCACACTCGTGTAAGAATAGTTTCATGGCCAATGAAACATAAATGCCTTATAAAAATGGGGTAGTCTCATAAAGTAGGTCCAATGCATATACATAAATAAAAACATAGTACGACGACACCGTCGTTGCACCCAAGTTTCCTTGGACGCGCAGTTTATATAGCAGTTAAAATAAATGAACTAAATAAACAGAAAATAACCATGCATGCCTCATATGGAATGTAAATACAGTACAATGGCAAGGTAAACTTGCCTGGCAAGAAATCTGTAAAGTGTAAGCGCCCAAATGTCAAGGACACGGAACCTGAAACTAAGGACTCTGAACAAACATCTCCGGATGCTAAAATAAACATCACCAACATTTCTGGAATGAGCAAAATAGCTAAAAAGCACATCCCTTTCGTCCAATTTGGACACAGGAGCAAAACGGTAATTTCGGATAAAAGTGGGGTCCACGTGTGGCCCACTTTGCACCAAAAAGTGTGCCGAGGGTAACAGTCTCTAAATGGGGCAAACTATAGGTCAAATAACTCTAGATGTCAATACGAACCCAACGGTATGTCCAAATGTGGATTTCGATGAGCCGAACACAATTTTGTCCAAAAGTCAACTGTGGGGCCCGCCAATTGGCGATTTGATCAACCGTCTCAGAATTGCGAGAAAATTGGGTCACAGGACCAGCGCGTTACCACGAGTCCAGTGGCGCAAGTTTCGTCGCAATCTGACAAGCGTGCACAAAATATATGCGAGTTCCACAAAACTTGCGACACGGGGTGTGTCCGCGGATACGGCCTGATTTCGGCACGCACACGCGTCCGAATCAGTTTCCACGAATGTTTACGTGTTCGGTTACGCTGCGTTCACCGTTCGGTACACTTGGTACACGGCGGGACGGTCCCGTTTGGCGGGGCGCGCTCCGTTTCACAACTTTTAGAATTCTGGAAAAAGTGGGTTCACGGAGTTTTGTGACGAATTTAATTATGTCCACAGCAGCTAATAATCTAGGGTTATTTAACAGAAAATAAACTAGGTCAAGTGTTCTACACATATCAAAAAGAATCACCGAATTTGGATCTCTGTGGTGGGAGATACGAACTCGGCAACAGGGGTGGTCACCGCAGTTTTCTGCGATCTCAGAATTCGGTCTGCTCGTGCCAACTTGGATGCTGTTTTCGCCTATGGGTACACATTGTTCGAGGTCGGCTATTATACAAATATGGAAGAGGGTTAAGGGGTAAGCATACCGGTGAAGACGGAACGACGTTTGGTTGAGCGAGTCGATGGAAAATAACTCCGGAACGAAGGTGCCTCGTGTGGGAATCTGCAGTGCGCGAGGTCGGGGTCGTCGGGATGGTTTGGACGGCCTGGCGGGGTTCTCTGGCTGCGGTGGCGGCTCTAGATGAGAAGAGGGGGTCTGGAGATTTTAGGTTAGGGTTTTATGAAATTATATATATATATATATATATATATATATATATATATATATATATATATTATGAATAGGGAGAGAGAGAGAGAATGAGTTTTGCGGGTCCGTAGGCAAGGGGGGGTCGAGTCTATTCACAGCCAGCGGATGGTAATGGTTTTGCTAAGTTTATCTAAGTTGGCTGCTAACATTGCTTGCTAGCAAGTTTGCTAGTAAGTTGGAATGTTTGCTAAGAATAGTAGTTAGTATTGTTAGTATTATTATTATTAGTATATTATTAATTAATTTTTTTATATTTTCTTTTCTTTTCTTTTCTTTTCTTCTTCTTAAATATATATATACATATATATATTTGTATATATATATATATATATATATATATATATATTTGTATATATATATATATATATATATATATATATATATATATATATATATATATATATATATATATATTCATAAGAAATTTTATAGATTAGAATAATGCACACCGTTAGGCTAGCAACTGCTCAAGGGGTCTCCTACATGGAATAAATTCCGAAAAATTTCCGATGGTCACATAAGTCCTCTAAGTGCCCCCGAACACCTAAAATAAAAATTATTAAAAATCTATTTCTCCTATTTAGCCCTAATTACTATAATTTAAATTAATAATTAATAAATAAAAAGGGTATATACGATTTTTAGGAAGGGAATTTTACATTCTACCCAACTTGTAAAAATTTCGTCCTCGAAATTAAAATTAAGCCACGATAGAATGCAATGATGGTTTAAGATATAAATTAACAATGTAAATTCATACCTTGGTCTGCGAATAGGTTCGAAAAACGCTTGCGTATGTCGTCCTCGTGCTCCCAAGTTGATTCTCCTGGTGCACCATGCCTCCATGCTACGCGAACCAAGGGAATAGACTGGTTCCTCAACACTTTCTCTCGACTATCAAGGATTTCCACGGGTTGCTCTTGGTATGACAAGCTCGGCCCAATGGTGATCTCTGAATGGTCGAGAATATGACTGCTGTCTGCCATATATCGCCTGAGCTGCGACGCATGAAATACGTCATGTACTCCCTCCAGTGAAGGTGGTAGCGCAAGTCGGTATGCCACCTCTCCAACTCTCTCGAGCACGTCAAATGGTCCAATATACCTTGGACTCAACTTGTCGCACCCTCCGAATCGGATGGTGCCTCTGGTTGGTGATATCCTCAAGAAGACATGATCGCCCTCTTTGAACTCCAAGGGACGACGATAAAGGTTTGCCCACTGCTTCTGCCTGTCTTGCGCTGCTCGCAAGTGTCCCTGAATCTTCTTGACTGTCTCTACGGTGTTGACCACCAACTCGGGTCCCAGAATCTGACGTTCTCCCACGTCACTCCAACACAGGAGACCTATATTTTCTTCCATACAATGCTTCAAACGGAGCCATCTGAATACTCGCTTGATAGCTATTGTTGTAAGAAAACTCTACAAGATGTAGGTGGTCCTTCCATGATCCTCCGAAGTCTAACATACAAGCCCTCAACATATCCTCCAAGGTCTGAATAGTACGCTCTGACTGCCCATCTGTCTGCGGGTGGTAAGATGTACTGAACTTCAGACGAGTACCAAGACTCTCTTGCATGCTCCTCCAAAAGTGCGATGTGAAGCGCAAATCTCTGTCCGATACAATACTGACTGGTATGCCGTACAATCTCACAATCTGCCTCAAATATAAGTCAGCTAAAGCTTCAGTAGACTGACCCACTCTAAAAGGTATAAAATGGGCTGACTTGGTGAGTCGGTCCACTATTACCCACACTGTATCTCTCCCACTTGGACTCTTGGGAAAACCCGTGACGAAGTCCATAGTGATGTACTCCCACTTCCACTCTGGAATCAGAAGTGGTTGCAATAATCCTGATGTCCTCTGGTGCTCCGCCTTCACTTGTTGACATACCAGACATTTAGCTACAAAGCGAGCTATCTCTCTCTTCATTCCATGCCACCAAAAGTGCTGTCGTAAGTCGCGATACATCTTGGTGCCTCCAGGATGAATAGAATAAATCGAACTATGAGCCTCTGCCATCAGCTCCTGTCGAATCTCTCCATTTGGAACATAAAGACAATCACCACATCGTAATGTTCCATCCTCATGAATGCACAATCTGGTCTGCTCTCCGGCCTCTGTCCTTTCCTTTAGTCTCCTGAATCTGGCATCTGTAGGCAAAGCTGCCTTAATCCTCTCTACCAATGATGATTGTACTTGCAAGTTGGCTAGTGTCCTATCTGCTCCGGGTAGTATCATTTCAATGCCAAGCTCTTGCAAGTCCTCCAATAGTTCCCTCTGTGCTGTCAAGAAGTAAGCTGCTGGCTTCCGGCTTAACGCGTCTGCTACCACGTTAGCCTTGCCTGGATGATAATGTAGCTCTATCTTAAAATCTTTCATCAACTCGAGCTATCGACGTTGCCTCATATTTAACTCCTTCTGTGTGAAGACGTACTTGAGGCTTTTGTGGTCTGTATAGATCTTCACTCGTTCCCCATATAAGTAATGTCTCCATAGCTTCAGAGCAAATACAACGACTGCAAGTTCCAAGTCATGAGTTGGATAATTCTTCTCATGCACTCGTAACTGCCTAGATGCATATGCAATCACCTTGCCATGCTGCATCAATACGCATCCTAAGCCTTTCCCTGATGCGTCACTGTAGATCACATAACCTCCTGATCCTGACGGAATAGTTAATACTGGTGCTGTAGTCAGTCGTTTCTTCAACTCTTCAAAGGCGGCTTGACACTCGGCGGTCCATATAAATTCTTGGTCCTTACAAGTCAAACGAGTCATAGGTGCCGCTATCCTTGAGAAGTTTTCCATGAACCGTCGGTAATATCCCGCAAGTCCAAGGAACTCCTCACCTCTGCTGCTGATTTAGGAACAGGCCATGTCTCAACTGCTGAGATCTTCTCTAGATCAACAGAAATACCATCTCCTGTAACAACATGTCCAAGAAATGAAACTCTGTCCAAGAAGAACTCATATTTGCTGAGTTTAGCATATAACTGCTCTCTCCTCAAAGTCTCTAGAGCAATCCGCAGATGCTCCTCGTGTTCCTCGTGGCTCTTCGAATAGACAAGTATATCATCTATGAAGACGACCACGAACTGATCCAAGTACTGGTGGAAGACTCGATTCATCAAGTCCATGAAGATCGCTGGAGCATTGGTCAATCCAAATGGCATGACCAAAAACTCGTAGTGTCCATATCTTGTTCTGAATGCGGTCTTCGGAATGTCCTGCTTTCGTACCTTCACCTGATGATATCCCGATCTCAGATCTATCTTCGAGAATACCTTAGCTCCACTGAGTTGATCAAATAAGTCATCAATGCATGGCAATAGATATTTGTTCTTCACTGTCACTGCATTCAAGGCTCTGTAGTTAATGCACATACGCACTGACCCATCCTTCTTGGGTATAAACAACACTGGTGCTCCCCAGGGTGATGCACTCGGTCGGATAAAACCTTTCTCCTCTAGCTCCTTTAACTGTGCCTTCAGCTCGTCTATCTCCTTCTTCGCCAGTCTGTAAACATGCGATGCTATAGGTGCTGCTCCTGGTGCTAGTTCAATTAAAAACTCTACGTCTCTGTCTGGAGGTAGTCCTGGCAAATCCTCTGGAAAGACGTCTTGAAATTCTGAAATAATAGGATGATAGACGACATCGTCCATTGCGAGCTGCATACCATCAAGGATTTTTGTGGATCCTCGGGCAAACTCAAGTTCCGGCTGGCCTGGTACCTTAAAAAGAATGCTTCCTCCAAAGCAATCGAAGAAAGCGTAGTACTTGCTTAGCCAGTCCATTCCAAGCACAATGTCAAAAGTTGGCATAGGAAGGACTAAGAGTTGGGCATTCATCTCTCTGCCACGTATCACTATAGGGCCCGATCTACAAACTCAACTAACTGGTACAACTCCTCCTCCGGTAAGAATTCTAACACAACTAGATAATGGTGCAGAAGCAATGTTGTGTTTGGCAATAAAACTAGATGATATGAATGAGTGGGTGGCTCCCGTATCAAATAATGTCACAGCAGGAAAAGTAAAAGTAAGGGTAATACCTGCTATGACATCCACCTCATGATCCATGTCATCTACCTCCAATGCAAAAGCTCGCCCGTTCTTCTGCGGCTGTCCATGTCCGGTCCTCATATACTGCTCCTCCTGGGTAGGTAGCAGTGGTCCTCTCTGAAATTCTCCTGCTGCTGGGGGTCGGGGTGCTTTGGGTCCGGTCATCTGCTGGCCTGGCTTCGGTGCTGGAAGCGCTAGTCTCTGTGCTGACGGTGGTAGTGTCGATGCCTGTATTGGGCAGTCTCTCGCCATGTGCTATCCGGAGCCACATCTCATACACTGACCCAAGCGGGTCCGATAATCTTTCGAAATATGTCTGATTCTCCCACCGTAATTGCAGTAGGGCTTCCCCGAATTCTGGTACGGTGCTGCTCGGTGTTGCTGATGCTGCTGTGCCAAGGGACGTCTGATAGGTCCTTCCTGTTATGTCCTGGCTGGTCCCTTCTGTATCCTTGCTGATCCTTGTTGTGTCCTCAGCTGACCTCCCTTTCCTCTGCTAATGGTTTCCTGAAATCTGGCCTTTGTCAGTAGTTCAGCATAAGAGACTCGGGACTGCGAGCTTGTATAATATTGTAGCTCCTGGGTCAGTCCTCGATAAAACCTCTTAGCCTTAGACAAGTCATTTGGTATCAAAGCAGTGCCATATTTGCTGAGTCGACTAAACTCGGCATCATACTCGTCCACTGTTCGGTTCCCCTGCTCCAAGTGAAGAAACTGATCATACAAGGTGTCCCTGACAGTGTCCGGGAAGTACTTTCCCTCAAAGCACTCCAAGAACTGCTCCCAAGTCTGGTAAGTACCCAACTCGCGCTCCATGGATTCCCACCAGTGATGAGCATTACCCTCTAGAAGCGTCCGTACACCCGTCATCCATAGGTCCGTAGGTAACTGCGATGCCTCCAGTAGCTTCTGCGTGTGAGTGATCCAGTTGGTAGTCTCTTTCGGGCTCTCAGTGCCCTTGTACTGCCTTGGACCCATCTGAACAAAATCCTTTACTGATCCAACCCTAGCTCGAGGTACTGGAGCTAGTGCTTGGGCTGGTACAGTAGCCTGTGCAGCCATCCTCTCCAGTGTTGCCAAAAATTCTTGCCTCTGCTCGGCTGCCTGCTGCCTCTATTCCTGTATCATCATCTGAAAGAATTGGAACATCTGCGCTTGGCCATCTTGCGGTACTGGAAGAGCTGGAAGGTTCCCAATAGGTGAAGCGGGAAGATCAGATGGAACTGGAGTATGAGTCTGTCCATCTGGTCCCGGAAGCCTAGGAATCGTTGGGGTCCCTCCTTGAGTCTGACCATTGACTCCAGAAGTTGTGTCGCCATCGGCGGCAGTACATCCATTTTGCAAATCCATCTCTCTGCAGGTGATGTACGAAACAATTAGAAAAAGTACAAGAATCAAACATGATACAAGTATTAAATAGGAAAGAGGAGTTTCAGTCAAGCGTGGATGAGATCCTTATACTCTATTCCTATACGCAGGCTTGTTCGGTACAGTTACATAACTGAGACAATATATTCTCGACCTGCATGGGCCACCACTAAAAATATGTCACGTCCCAGTCCCAAAATACGTAGGACTAGGAATATGTAACACGCCAGCCGTATGTATACGAACTCCAATATATGGAAACCATATACACACGTACGCTGTACATGAATATCCAATCCACAGTGGTAATATATGTCACAACAAGTCACACGCAGTTCTATATCTCATCCACAGCACAAATAATAGAATAATGAAAATCAATAACTGAATATCAAAGAAGCAGTCTCAAATAGTAATCTCAAAGTGTGATAGTCGGATGGAAACAAATCCACTGTAAATCGATTATAATAAACTACTAAAGAGAGAAGAGAATAAACTCTAATATAAGAATAAATGTCTCGAAAAAGAATAGCAACTAGAATCTCTAAACAGCTACAATGAATCATATATAATCAGAAGGTAAGATCGCCTCAGACTGATAGGTAGCGTCAGGTCCAGGTCCATACTCCTGCGGGTACTCCTGCTCATCTATATCTAAAAAGGGACCAGGTCCTCAGAGGAACGTAACAAGATACAAAAAACACATGCTAATAAAGTACTAAAATATAAACATCCAATGGGGTCGCCTAACCGTCTAAGTGAATGCAGTTAAGAACACCTTTTCCCACAAGTGAGCTATCTGGCTGAAAACTGGGATTTGGCATGGTTCTCTATTGGAGATCCAGGGGCCTACAAAGGCACGACGACTTTCGAACGCGGGAGACCCGCCTGATAATAATATAATATATAGTGGTCATCACCACCCGTATCTCCAGCGGAGAATCCGGCCGCACAATAGAAAAAGTGCAAAGGAGCTCAAATGCGGTACTTGTTGTTCTCCCCACCCAATGCTCTAAGCATGTCATGTCCATGACACGATAAACCTCTAATAACCGCCAGGTCTACTAGCATGCAAAGTTTCTATTGGCAGTTATCCCTATCCGTCGCACGACCTATACGTACCAGTGGCCAGCCGAGTACGCAAGTTCGTGTCCTACATGTGACTCACACTCGTGTAAGAATAGTGTCATGGCCAATAAAACATAAATGCCTCATGAAAATGGGGTAGTCTCATAAAGTAGGTCCAATGCATATACATAAATAAAAATATAGTACGACGACACCGTCGTTGCACCCAAGTTTCCTTGGACGCGCAGTTTATATAGCAGTTAAAATAAATGAACTAAATAAATAGAAAATAAATATGCATGCCTCATATGGAATGTAAATACAGTACAATGGCAAGGTATACTTGCCTGGCAAAAAAATTTGTAAAGTGTAAGCGCCCAAATGTCAAGGACACGGAACCTGGAACTAAGGACTCCGAACAAACATCTCCGGATGCTGAAATAAACATCACCAACGTTTTCGAAATAAGCAAAATAGCTAAAAATTACATCCCTTTCGTCCAATTTGGACACAGGGGCAAAACGGTAATTTCGGGTAAAAGTGGGGTCCACGTGTGGCCCACTTTGCACCGAAAAGCGTGCCGAAGGTAAAAGTCTCTAAATGGGACAAACTATAGATCAAACAATTCTAGATGTCAATACGAACCCAACAGTATATCCAAATGTGGATTCCGATGAGCCGAACATAATTTTGTCCAAAAGTCAACTTTGGGGCCCGCCAATTGGCAATTTGGTCAACCGTCTCAGAATTGCGTGAAAATTGGGTCACAGGACCAGCGCGTTACCACGAGTCCAGTGGCGCAAGTTTCGTCGTAATCTGACAAGCGTGCATAAAATACGCACGAGTTCCACAAAAGTTACGACACGGGGTGTGTCCGCGGATACGGCCTGATTCCGGCGTGCACACACGTCCGAATCAGTTTCCATAAATTTTTACGTGTCCGGTTACGCTGCGTGCACCGTTCGGTACACTTGGTACACAGCGGGGCGGTCCCGTTTGGCGGGGCGCGCTCCGTTTCACAACTTTTAGAATTCTAGAAAAAGTGGGTTCGCGAAATTTTGTGACGAATTTAATTCTGTCCACAGCAGCTAATAATCTTGGGTTATTTAACAGAAAATAAGCTAGGTCAAGTGTTCTACACATATCAAAAAGAATCACCGAATTTGGATCTCTGTGGTGGGAGATACGAACTCGGCAACAGGGGTGGTCACCGCAGTTTTCTGCGATCTCAGAATTCGGTCTGCTCGTGCCAACTTGGATGCTGTTTTCGCCTATGGGTACATGTTGTTCGAGGTCCGCTATTATACAAATATGGAAGAGGTTTAAGGGGTGAGCATACCGGTGAAGACGGAACGACGTTTGGTTGAGCGAGTCGATGGAAAACAACTCCGGAGCAAAGGTGCCTCGTGTGGGAATCTGCAGTGCACGAGGTCGGGGTCGTCGGGATGGTTTGGACGGCCTGGCGGGGTTCTCTGACTGCGGTGGCGGCTCTAGATGGGGTCTGAAGATTTTAGGTTAGGGTTTTATGAAATTATATATATATATATATATATATATATATATATATATATATATATATATATATATATATATATATATATTATGAATAGGGAGAGAGAGAGAGAATGAGTTTTGCGGGTCCGTAGGCAAGGGGGGGTCGGGTCTGTTCACAGCCAGCGGATGGTAATGGTTTTGCTAATTTTATGTAAGTTGGCTGCTAACATTGCTTGCTAGCAAGTTGGAATGTTTGCTAAGAATAGTAGTTAGTATTGTTAGTATTATTATTATTAGTATATTATTAATTAATTTTTTTTATACTTTCTTTTCTTTTCTTTTCTTCTTCTTAAATATATATATACATATATATATTTGTATATATATATACATATATATATATATATATTCATAAGAAATTTTATAGATTAGAATAATGCACACCGTTAGGCTAGCAACTGCTCAAGGGGTCTCCTACATGGAATAAATTTCAAAAAATTCCTGATGGTCCCATAAGTCCTCTAAGTGCCCGAACACCTAAAATAAAAATTATTAAAAATATATTTCTCCTATTTAGCCCTAATTACTATAATTTAAATTAATAATTAATAAATAAAAAGGGTATATACGATTTTTAGGAAGGGGTTTTACAACTAGAATATATGACAACTTGACGACAAGTGAGAAGATTTTATCAAAATCAATGCCCTTCTGCTGACTGTAGCATTTAACTATTAGCCTTACTTTGTATCGAGGGTGAGTAGCATCTTTTGTCTGCTTCATTCTGAACATCCATCGCCCTTCGGCAACTATACCATCTTATAAGTGGAGTTTGCTTATAAAAAAATTTATCTCTTTATGTACGACTTGTATCCACTCCTGCATGTATTTATTTTTTATCGCCTCAAAAAAGATTTTGGGATCTCCCCCGTCAAACAATATCACATAATCATCTGGCGAGTACCTCATGGATGATCGACACTCTCTCATGCTCCCTCCTCAATGGTTCTAGCTGTGTACCGACAACCTCATTCCATTTAGGAACTGTCTCCTCGGCATGCTCATCCTTCTGAGGGTCGCCCTGGTCATCATCAGTAAACTTATGACCAAGGTTGGGAGCATCTCCATGTACTAGTTCTCCCATAACTAAACTCTTCGCAGTATCCTCTAAAAGAGCTCAAAGCATAATGACTCTAACTCAGGCAATTCATCAGCCTTAGAAGGCATCTCAAAATTCGGAGAGTTGGTTATAGTCTAATTCTCGACGAATATCATGTTTCTACTTCCATAGATATTTTCTTCCACTAGGTCATAGAGTCTATACCCAAACTTATCCTGACCATAACTGATAAAAATGCAGTACCTCGTCTTCGGTTCAAGTTTGGATCTCTCTTCCATTGGTACATGTATGAAGGCCTTACAACCAAGCACTCGAATGTGACTATATGAAAGCTCATTGTCGTACCATACTATATCAGTCATATCAACCTGTAAAGGAGTAATAAGAGATAAATTAATAATATAAGCATAAGTGTTAAGAGTCTCACCCAAATAATTGCCTAATAAGTTTTGCTTCTAACAACAAATATCGTACCCTCTCCGTCAGTGTCCTATTTATAAGCTCTGATACACTATTGAGTTGAGGTATCTTTGGCAGAGTCTTTTGGTATCGAATCCCTTGCTCTTTCCAATAAACATCAAAGGAAGCAATGTATTCACCGCCATTATCGGATCGAACATATTTTAAATTCTTGCCCATCTCCCATTCAATAGAGGCCTAAAAATCTTTAAAAGTAGGCAGCACCTGATCTTTGGTCTTTATATCATAGACTAAAACTTTTTTGAAATAATCATTAATCAAAGTTACAAACTAAGAACTACTACCAATAGTTTTTACCGTCATTGGACCATAGATATCTGAGTGAACTAACTAGAGCAACGTCGGCTTCCTTGAATTTGGATGACTTTAAAAAGATACCATATGTTTGCTTTCCAGCCATGCAGTTCATACATCTCTCCGAATTTATATACTTCAACCTCGAAATCATTTTTATATTCAACAAGTAGCTCATTCCTTTATCGCTGATATGACTAAGATACTTGTGCCAAAACTAGGTAGATGCATCACTGATTATGTTTACCTATTGTGCCACTTGTACACTCCTTTCTATAAAATAGAGAGCAAACTTATTATTTCTTCTGGCAATCACAATGAACCTTTAAAAAGCTTTCGCTGGTAGTTCCCAAAGAGATTGAAGAATCTCTCATCATCCAACCTTCCAACAGATGAAATGAATATCGGCGACATAACGAACACCTTTGAGCACAAGAGTTGCTCTATATTTTTCTATAAATGAACATCTCCAATAATAACAACAGCCTTTGACACATTTTCATTGTCCATCTTCAATAGTCCACATTCTCTTGTTGTATATGTGAAAAATAGTGCTCTATTATGAGATACGTGTGCCAAAATGCCTTAGTCCACCAGCCAAGAAATTTTATCGCAGATAAGGTTAATGGCCACCTCATCACTTATAATAATCATATCGCCTCCATGTGCTGAAACAGTCGTTGTTGTGTTCTCACTCTATTTTTTCCTTGTCGTGCTTCTTCTCTCTCTTCCAAATAAAATATTTTCGTTTGATGTGGTATTTCTTACCACAATGGTAGCACTCAGAGTCCTTGTATGTCACGTCATATTCCCAAAATACGTAGGATCAGGTATACATACACATGCCAGCTGTACAAATAAGTATATAAACCCAATTTAATGGACCTAACCAGTCGTAGTATGCTATAAAATATAACTAAGTCTTAATATCATAAGTAGGTAAAATCTAGTCTCATCCATAAAATATCACAAAATAGAAAACTGAATGAATAGAATAAGTCTCAGAATCTACTACAAAAGAATATATAGGGGAGAACAATCCACAAAAATGAGTACAAAAGAATTCTGAAAGAATATAACTAAACAATAAAGAAATAGTTTGGTGTCAGCTAACTTGATAAAGACACCCAAGACACTAAGCAACTATCGTCCATGAATTAATTCTCAAAGAAACTCCCATGGCTCCACCTCGAAGTCCTCATCTGTAAAATCTTTAATTTCGTAATCCTTCGGGTATAAGTGCTCGTCGGGATCTGAAAAATGTGTCAGGTCCTTAGAGGGACATAATAAGTACAAAAGAAATCAACATGCATAAAAGTAAAGCAGTAAACAATAAATAGGATAACTAAACCATCTATGTGAAATGCACTCGAGACATCTCTAATGGCGCATGAGGGGGGGAAGAAATAGAAGAATATTTGTCCCACCAGGCGTTCCGTAGAACTCGGGGGGTACACAGTTGCATCATTTTTACAGTACAGTAAGAAACAAAAATCACATGCGCTCACTAGCAGATTCTTCTATCCCAATGAACTATCCGAACCGTATATGCGGTGCAGACGGAATGCAACGACATCAATAAAAATTTAGAACTCAAACTAACACCAACTACTAGCACAAGATGCGAACTCACGTACTGATGGGTAGTCAACATGCCAGTCCATGCACTCAATCACTCAGTGAACGTGTTTGAAAAAGTGTCAGGTCAGAAGATACTACGTATCTTCATAACTTAACGGGTACGTCTGCTACTCTAATATGCGTGCACACAGCTAACAAAATAAAAAGATCTAGGCATATATAAACTGCATAATATAAACAAGCAAGGTGTACTTGTCTTCCAAGCCAATATGCGAGCACAACAATTCTAGTCCGGAGCTCACCACAGGAACGTCTCGAATACCTACCAATTAATTATTACACTAATTAGACTCTTTCTATCAAGTTAAAATTAGGTTATTAACTAGTTCTTAATTCTATGTTGATTACACATGCAAGTAACTAGCCCTCAAAATATTATGTAAACTCACTCACCCAAAATAGGTATTTGTGTATATTTTATATTATTATATTTATTATAGATGTTGAATTTATTTAGAGTATTATCTTAGTTAATTAGAAAATAATTTTTTTAGTTTATTTACTTATATAAATATTTATTTAGAATTATTTTTAGGCTATTTTAGATTATTGGAAATTTTCTATAATTTTTAGTTAATTAAAAACTAGTAACACTAATTTTCTAGGACTTTGAAGAATTTATTTTATGTTCAAACTTAATTAAAAATATCCTAAACTTTTATTTTAGGTTTTAAATAATAAAATATATTTTCTAGAATTTTTGAGAATTTTCTGATTATTTTTAGCATTTATTTCGAGTTAATTATGAAAAACTGAATTAAAAACTAATTTCTGAAAATGAAAACCCAAAAAGTAATTAATTCTGCCCAGTCAGCAAACATGGGGCCCACCTGTCAGCCTGCAGCAGTGAACAGTACTGGGCCCGCCTGTCAGTGACCGCTGAGTGGGTGCGAGCCGAGCCGAGCCGACCTCGAGCCGAGCCGAGACCGAGTTCGACTCGGACTCAGCTGAGCCGAGCCGCATCGAACTACGACCGTTCGATCTGGGCGGGGCTGCACGGATGGCTGCCACGTGGCGCGCTGTGAGCCGCGGCTGCACTTTCTCTCTCCTATATATATATATATATATATATATATATATATATATATATATATATATATATATATATATAATAGTTTAGATATTAATTTCTAGGGTTTTTCTTCAGCCGATTTTTGGAGAATTGTCATCTAGGGTTCCTTCATCTTCCAGAAGCCATTGCGCATAGCTCCGGACTCCAAACGAGGCCTAGTTTTTTTTGTTAGAACGATAATGAGGTTAGATTTCTGATTATATAAATTATTTTTCTAAATTATTAGTATTAAATTCTGGAAAATTCGTAGAGCACAGTATATCCGAAAATAGACGTATTTTGATGTTTTCGTAATTTCGGGAGAACCCGGAATCAGAATCATGAACCGTTTAAAATTTCAGAAAGCTAATGTCGAGATCATCGACATATATTTTTCCAAAAATTTAATTCGAAGTATTTATATACTGTTAATTATGTAGAACTTCTAGGTTAGAATTTAACCATCGGTGCATAATACAAAATTTGTATGTGCCATAATTCCCAAACGAATTTGAATTCGGACGAGCCGTAAATTCCAGCATATTTTTGATGCTAAAATATATAGGAAATCATGCATGAAAATTGAGTTTGTGTCGGTTGACTTTTCGGTCAACAGATCGTCTCGATTTGCGTGCCATGAGTCTCGAGTTGATAAAATTCAGTTTCTTTGGACAAAATTTAGGAATTAACATAAAAATCAGAATAATAAGATTAAAATAGGATTTTAGAGTAATTATTCCAGAATTAAATAAATTAAAATAAATTATCTTTTGACGTGATAAATTTGTAATACATAGGCTATTTGGACTGTGACTTGGACTCTGATTCATACCAGCAGCAGGACCCCAGGCAAGATACCTTGCCAAATTGTTTACAGTACTTTGCATGCTATTTATATTTCTTTTTATTTATTTCATTTCTGTATAGTTCTTGCATGTGTAGTTTTTCTCCAGTCATTACTATGTATTAGATATGTTGACACACACATGGCACCTAGTATCATGGGAGGACAATTATTAGGCGTATGGGCTTTTAACCACTCTGGTAAACCGTAGTATATAGTTCGCACTACGGGCGTGTGTCGCGCTGGTCGCTACCCCAGAGGTATGTCGATTTCTGTAGAGTCGCGCTGGTCGCTACCCCAGAGGTATGTCGATTTCTGATATTCTAGATGGGTGTATGAGTTGTGAGGCTTAGATCGAGTAGACTACCCTTGCCCATACGTCAAAAAGTTGTCCTCATTTGCATTCATATAGATTGTCTTGTACAGCGTACTTATTTATTTTTAAATTATATGCATGTTTACTGTATTTAAGTTGGCTCGTATTTTCTGTATCTTGTTACGTCCCTCTGAGGACCTGGTCCGCTGCCAGGTGTATCTATTCTTGAGTATTTGCAGGAGCGCAGATTTGGATGGTTGTATATGCTTAGTGGATGTCTTCTCTTCGAGCCGTGATCGATAGCTGGTATACTTATATTGGGTTTGATTGTGTTGTACTTATATTGTATTTACCTTTCCTATTCGAGTTGGTAGTGGATTTGTTTCCATCCAACTATCATCCTAGATACTTTTTATTGAGATCTAGTTTCATCAATACTGTTTATTTATTTCTATATAATTTTGGTGGATGAGATTTAGATTTTACCCTGGGACTTGTATTACAGTTATACCACTTGTGGATTTGATATTCATATTACAGCGTACGTGTGGATTTGGTTTCCATATATTGGAGTTGCCATATCCATGCGGCTGGCATGCTTACGTGTCCTAGTCCTACGTATTTTTGGGACTGGGGCATGACATGTTTTTGTGGTGGCCCATGCAGGTCGAGAGTATATTGTCTCGGTTATGTTACTGTACCAAGCAAGCCTGCACCTAGGAATAGAGTATAGGATCTCATCCATATTTGACTATGACTCATCCTTCCTTCCAATCTGTTCTATTTGAATAGCCGCATCCTGCTCGATTCATGTACTTCCCTAATATCTTTAAGTATAGCCTTCTCCTAAATATAAAAGTTTATGTTGTTAGATGATAATTAGAGTAGCACACCTATTAAGAATACAACGAGAATATAGACACACCACTAAGTTTAGAATATCTAGTAAACCCTAGAATTCCTTATCTTTAGATTGGTATACCATTACCCCTTGATGTATTAAGAAGACTTGAGAGTAGTATAGACACTACTAGAGTTAGTTAGAAGTTTTACCATAATGTTTGACACCTAGTATCATATAGTCTTTTGACCTATTAATGGAGTGTGATTGAGCAACATTAATTGCATTCTAGCAAAAGACGACAATGCTTATTCAGACGATAGAATTTAGAGGTCCTTGCCCCTATTTGGTCGACTAGCGACTTAGACAAGGAGGTTGTATGATAACTGTAGGGATTGTAGAGTCTTTTATTATTGTTGTTTAGTTATTTTTGTTTTTGTGAACTTGATTTAAATTGTACCCCCTTTCATCATCATCTAGCGTACTTATATTTGCTGTACTACCTTGACTTATGCTGCTATTATAGCCTAGTTTTTGCAAGCTTATTCTTTATCGAGCTTGTTCATGACATATGTATTATTGGGGAGGCCCACAATAATATAATTCAGAATCAGTGTATTACGGTCTGATCAACCATAGTGCGCTTGATTCGCACTTCGCAATAATACTTTACGTGGATTGAGATATATAGTTGACTAGTAGACACCTGTACTTGCCCTCTAGATATGTCTAAGCATATTGTATCCGTTACATAACTGTACCGATGCGAGCATGTGGATAGGCATTACCAAAATAGGACTTCAATCCACAACTGCTTTGACAATTCCTATTTGAATTCTTTAAACGCCTTGATCCCGATACTTCTATTCTATTACCTCGCCCTTGAACTCTTTATTATTGATCTCCGTCTTCCCTTATTTTGGAAAGACGAAACCTCGTGCTTGGTATAAGTTTAATACACAGAGAGTACTAGATATACCCCGTAGGCCGATCACATACTTGAGGATTATTCTTTTGTAATTAAGGACATATCATATATGATATAATCGTCGTTGAAGTTTTGAGGATTGAATGACATGAGTAAATAAATTAAGGAATATTTTTCTTAAAGTATATAGCCTTCTGTGATAGATGGATAAACTCTAAGTTGGGTAGCAGTGTATTGTCAACTTGAGAGGAATTTTTTTTAGATTGTGATCAAGTAAGATTAGATTGGGAGATTCAAGTCATTTTAATTTTAAGAAATTTTAAAAGAAGGATTAAGATAATGAGGATTTAACGAATTTTAAAATCTTGATATTGCGGACCAAATATTTATACTTTGAGCACATGATTTAAAATTTTGAATATTAAAGGATGAATCATCGATTTAAATTTTGAGGATAAATATAGAATTTTAGACTTGAACAATTGGTTAATTAGATTTAAATTTTACAATTTGATGATTTGAATTAAAAGTTCAATTTTGATTGTTGGGTCACCTATTTGAAATATTGAGGATGTAAATTGAGTTTAAATATTTAAATAGTACAAAATTCTTAAGTTAAGAATAGGAATAAGATTTGATTAGAATTATTTATTGTTCAAAGTCTAGAGGAGATTATGATAGTTGGAAATTATGATATAAATTTTAATGTAGGATGTCATATAGACTTGAGTTAGATTTGGATATTGATTATTTAAAAATCGAGAAGAGATTACGACAGGTTGAATTTTGATTTAAACAGTGGTTATCTTAATTTTGAAGTGATCGCGATAGATTTGAATAGATTTTGTTATTTAAATTTTTGGAAGAGATTGCGATTGACGTACCTTATGTACGAATGTGAAAGATTTAACAAATTATGCCTTATTTTAATTTCGAGGACGAAATTATTTTAAGTTGGGTAGATTGTAAACTCCCTCACCCAAAATAGGTATTTGTGTATATTTTATATTATTATATTTATTATAGATGTTGAATTTATTTAGAGTATTATCTTAGTTAATTAGAAAATAATTTTTTTTAGTATATTTACTTATATAAATATTTATTTAGAATTATTTTTAGGCTATTTTAGATTATTGGAATTTTTCTATAATTTTTAGTTAATTAAAAACTAGTAACACTAATTTTCTAGGACTTTGAAGAATTTATTTTATGTTCAAACTTAATTAAAAATATCCCAAACTTTTATTTTAGGTTTTAAATAATAAAAAATATTTTCTAGAATTTTTGGAAATTTTTTGATTATTTTTAGCATTTATTTCGTGTTAATTATGAAAAAATGAATTAAAAACTAATTTCTGAAAAAGAAAACCCAAAAAGTAATTAATTCTGCCCAGTCAGTAAACAGGGGGCCCACCTCTCAGCCTCCAGCAGTGAACAGTGCCGGGCCCGCCTGTCAGTGATCGCTGAGTGGGTGCTAGCCGAGCCGAGCCGACCTCGAGCCGAGCCAAGACCGATTCGACTCGGACTCAGCTGAGCCGAGCCGCATCGAACTGCGACCGTTCGATCTGGGCGGGGCTGCACGGATGGCTGCCACGTGGCGCGCTGTGAGCCGCGGCTACACTTTCTCTCTCCTATATATATATATATATATATATATATATATATATATAATAGTTTAGATATTAATTTCTAGGGTTTTTCTTCAGCCGGTTTTTGGAGAATTGTCATCTAGGGTTCCTTCATCTTCCAGAAGCCATTGCGCATAGCTCCGGACTCCAAACGAGGCCTAGTTTTTTTTGTTAGAATTATAATGAGGTTAGATTTCTGATTATATAAATTTTTTTTCTAAATTATTAGTATTAAATTCTGAAAAATTCGTAGAGCACAGTATGTCCGAAAATAGACGTATTTTGATGTTTTTGTAATTTCGGGAGAACCCGGAATCAGAATCATGAACCGTTTAAAGTTTCGGAAAGCTAATGTCGAGATCATCAACATATATTTTTCCCAGAATTTAATTCGAAGTATTTACATACTATTAATTCTGTAGAACTTCTAGGTTAGAATTTAACCATCGGTGCACAATACAAAATTTGTATGTGCCATAATTCCCAAACGAATTTGAATTCGGACGAGCCGTAAATTCTAGCATATTTTTGATGCTAAAATCTACAGGAAATCATGCATAAAAATTGAGTTTGTGTCGGTTGACTTTTCGGTCAACAGATCGCCTCGATTTGCGTGCCATGAGTCTCGAGTTGATAAAATTTAGTTTCTTTGGACAAAATTTAGGAATTAACATAAAAATCAGAATAATAAGATTAAAATAGGATTTTAGAGTAATTATTCCAGAATTAAATAAATTAAAATAAATTATCTTTTGACGTGATAAATTTGTAATACATAGGCTATTTGGACTGTGACTTGGACTCTGATTCATACCAGCAGCAGGACCCCAGGCAAGATACCTTGCCAGATTATTTACAGTACTTTGCATGCTATTTATATTTCTTTTTATTTATTTCATTTCTGTATAGTTCTTGCATGTGTAGTTTTTCTCCAGTCATTACTATGTATTAGATATGTTGACACACACATGGCACCTAGTATCATGGGAGGACAATCATTAGGCGTATGGGCTTTTAACCACTCTGGTAAACCGTAGTATATAGTTCGCACTACGGGCGTGTGTCGCGCTGGTCGCTACCCCAGAGGTATGTCAATTTCTGTAGAGTCGCGCTGGTCGCTACCCCAGAGGTATGTCGATTTCTGATGTTCTAGACGGGTGTGTGAGTTGTGAGGCTTAGATCGAGTAGACTACCCTTGCCCATACGTCGAAAAGTTGTCCTCATTTGCATTCATATAGATTGTCTTGTACAGCGTACTTATTTATTTTCAAATTATATGCATGTTTACTGTATTCAAGTTGGCTCATTTTTTCTGTATCTTGTTACGTCCCTCTGAGGACCTGGTCCGCTGCCAGGTGTATCTGTTCTTGAGTATTTGCAGGAGCGCAGATTTGGATGGTTGTATATGCTTAGTGGATGTCTTCTCTTCGAGCCGTGATCGATAGCTGGTATACTTATATTGGGTTTGATTGTGTTGTACTTATATTGTATTTACCTTTCCTATTCGAGTTGGTAGTGGATTTGTTTCCATCCAACCATCATCCTAGATACTTTTTATTGAGATCTAGTTTCATCGATACTGTTTATTTATTTCTATATGATTTTGGTGGATGAGATTTAGATTTTACCCTGGGACTTGTATTACAGTTATACCACTTGTGGATTTGATATTCATATTACAGCGTACGTGTGGATTTGGTTTCCATATATTGGAGTTGCCATATCCATGCGGCTGGCATGCTTACGTGTCATAGTCCTACGTATTTTTGGGACTGGGACGTGACATATTACTAGTCGTTAAACATTACCAAAAATTCTTTTTAAAGACATTAATTATCAAAAATATTAATTCTAAAATTTTTATTAGAAAATAAATTTTCTAGTGATAGGGTGATCTCCTATAATTTCAATGAGTCAAAAATCCAGTAAAAACCAAAACTAGGTCATAACATGTTACCGACAAGTCAATAAAATCAATTTTTAATAAATTGATAATTCTGAAATAAATAATTAAAAATTAGAATTAAAATAACATAATATAATTTTAGATGTATAAAATATAGAATTTTGGTCGGGGTTTAAGTCTGAAATTATCGGGGTCAAGTTTTGTCAAAACTAGGTCAATTTGTTACATAGAATTATAATTTTTCTAAATATAAATAAAAGTCTGAATAAATATGATAAAATCAGTAATAAATATAATAAGTACTATTTTTTTATCTATACAAAAATAATTAGGATTTTACCATCTACAAGTTGATCCTATTAGGGTTGGCAACAAAACTTGCTAGTATGCATGCAAAGGGGTAGTACATGGTTGTTATGACATCATAAACATAAATTTTATATTTATTTAATAAATTTCTGAATATATATATTCTGGAAAAATAGTAATCCATCTAGAAAAATTAGGTTTTTCATCTACTATTAAGTCCTAACAAAGTCCTAGGGTCTCCAACATGCATATATCAAAACTAGGTAAACTAGGTAACTTTTTATGCATAAAAACCATTTAAATCAAAAATAATATTTTTAGAAAAATATATTAAAAATTAAATTTATTATAGGTTAATAAAATCATATATTAATTATCTACAAATTTTTAGAAGGGTTCAATGCGGGATTTTGGAGAAAACATAAAACTATGTCACCCTTCCTATTGTACATGCAATTTATTCCAAAAATAATAACAATTTAATATTCTGAAATAATCAATAAAAATATGGATAAAAATAATTTAAACATCATATTTCTTTATTATTAACATGATTTAATCAAGGTTTCTACCTATGGGTGCATACATGCATTCATGGGTTCAAATCTTTACTTGCAAACTCTAAAATAAAACCATACAATGAAGAACATGGCAATAGATTAAAAATAAATTTAAAATTATTTATTTATATATATATATATACAAATATTTATTCATGCATTCATACACATTAGAGAGGTTGGAGGAAGAAGGAGACTTACTAGAGAGAGAAGGATAAAGAACAAGGTTTCTTGGATGGTAGAGGTGGTGTGTGTCCACGTGAAGAAGGGGGGTCGACGGCTTGGAGGTGGCGGCTAGGGTGATAGAGGAAGGAGAGAAAGTTAGGATTTTAGATGAGAAGATTTTAGGTTAGGATTTTAAATGAGAGAGATGTATATGTCACATCCCAGTCCCAAAATACGTAGGACCAGGAACACGTAAGCATGCCAGCCGTATATATATGACAACTCCAATATATGGATACCATAATACACACGTACGCTGTAATATGAATATAAACTCACATGTGGTATATATATGGTCAAAATTCACAGATATACTAAATCTCATCCACACAACAAGTCACAAAAAAGAAATAAATAAACTAGAATAATGAGTCTGAATAATCCAAAATAATAGTCGGGTGGAGACAAATCCACTACCAATGACTATATCAATACTAAAATGAGGGAGAAGGGTAAATATCTAATATAAATAAGATGATGATATAAAGGTATCGGCGAAGCAATCCATCGCTAGAGATAATCAAAGATGCTCCAAAGGTAAGAGCTCCTCGGAAGAGATAAGTAGTAAGTCCTGATCCGTGCTCCGGCGAATAGTCATGAACATCTACACCTGGAAAGGGACCAGGTCCTCAGAGGGACGTAACAAGATACATAGAAGCATGCCAATTTGAATACAGTAAACATGTATAATGTTTGAAAATATATAAGTACGTTGTACAAGACAATCTATATGAATGCAAATAAGGATAACTTTTTGACGTATGGGCAAGGATAGGCTACTCGATCTAAGCCTCACAACTCACACACCCGTCTAGAACATCAGAAATTGACATACCTCGGGGGTAGTGACCAGCGCGACTCTACAGAAATTGATATACCTAGGGGTAGCGACCAGCATGACACACTCCCGTAGTGCAAGCTAGATACTACAGTTTACCAGAGTGGTTAAAGCCCATACGCCTAATAATTGTCCTCTCATGATACTAGGTGTCAAGTGTGTGTCAACATATCTAATATATAGTAATGACTGAAAGAAACTACACATGCAATAAATATACAAAAATGTAATAAATATATAGAAATATAAATAGCATGCAAAAGTACTGTAAGCAATTTGGCAAGGTATCTTGCCTGATTTGAAAAAGAATGAAGTCCCAACTCAAGGCGTCGTCCGATCTACCCGTCACATAAATTAAACAAGTTAGATTACAAAAGTGGGTGAATAGGTTCCTCCATTTTAATCTATTTTAATTTTGAATAAAATAATCTAAAATAGTATTTTAATCTTATTATAATCTGATTTTTTTTGTTAAACCCTAATTTTGGTCCAAAGAAAGTCAACTTTACGGATTTGTTATCCGTGGCACACAAATCGAGGTAATCCATTGACCAAAAAATTAACCAACTCAAATCCTAGATTTGTATGTGGAATGATATAGATTTCAATGCTATATGAACATCGGAATCGACGGTTTCATAAAATCACAAGTCGGTAAAGAGTTATGGCCACGAGGGCGCACAGATGACAGTTTTTGGTGGTTTCCTACTTACGTCTATGTTGCACAAATTTTACAGTAGATTAAACTTATATATTAAATTCTGTACAAATAATTTTATGAAATATCATCATGTTAGATTTTTGAAACTTTAAACGGCTCATAATTCCGAGTTCGGGACCCAAAATCTCAAAAATACGAAAACGCGTCTGATTTCGGACAACTGGCACTTTTAGAATTTTTTGGAAAAATAGGTTCATAAATTATTAAAATAATTTATATATTTAGAAAATAAACTAGATATAGTTCTAACAAAAAAAACTGGAGCGTGTTTGGAGTTTGGAGCTAGGAGATATCGTCTTTGTAAGTCATCATAACATACTAGAAAATGAGGCTGAATTTATGACGAATATTGACTCTTTTTGGACGAAAAAGAGGTAAATTTGGAAAAAAAAAATTATGAAGGATAAGGTATTTATAATGGTGAAGACTACTTAATTGAATATGACTTGGATTGGCTAATTTGGATATGAATAGGATCAGTTTAAATAAGGATAGGATATGCATGAAGTTGCTTTCCTAGTAGGCTCAATATTTGAATTAATTTAAAATAGATTTTGAGTTCATCTCAATAATTTATATTCTTAAATAGAATTAAAGATAATACAAATAATTTATATATAATCTTATTAATATATATTAACACTAAATTAACATCTATATAATATTAAGACTATATATAACCAAATAAATCCTAAATAATTTTAAAAATCTAAATAAATTTCTTAAAATTCTAAATAAATTATAAAAAATATAATTAAATATTTTAAACTAAAATAAATATTTGGTAGGAACAACATGCAAGTATGGTCTCATAATAAATCATAGAAGTCCTAAAAATTTACGTTGCATATGTTTTAATTATCTAAAAATTCTAGAAAAATCTCCAAAAATCTAAAATAGTCTAAAAATAATTCTAAATAAATATTTACATAAGTAAATATACTAAAAATTTATTTTCTAATTAACTAAGAGAATACTCTAAAGTAATTCAATATTCAAAATAATCTACAATAAATATAATAATATAAAATACGCACAAAATATTTATTTTGGGTGAGGGAGTTTACAATATATATATATATATATATATATATATATATATATATATATATATATATATATATATATATATATATATATATATATATATATAGAGAGAGAGAGAGAGGGGTCGGCAGAATAGAGGGGGGGGGGGGGGTCCGCGGGTTTTAAGGGGGTCGGTTATGGGTAGGTTTAGGACTACTTTAAATTATTTTCTAATTAGGTTGTTAGTTATTTAAAAGTCAACAACTAATCAATTAATTAATTTAACAATGATTTAATTTGATTCTATTAGATTAAAATAGTAATAAATAAATAAATAAATATATAAATCCTACAAAAGAGGAAAGTGACTTAAATTGGCATGGAGGAATTATGGATTATTTACTAAAAATATTGGCTTGGAAAATAATCGCAAATAAATTATTTATATAAAAAATTTATAAATATTACCCACAAGAAACTAAGGTTGTCACATTAGTACCATATTAATGCTAAATGGTCGAATTTTGTGTCACATGAAGATCCTACGAGTAGTGTCTCCAAATTAGGCTACTTCCTACGAAGGACGATATAGATTTTGTGGTCATCCTATGTCATTAATATTTAAACTACAATCAAGTATCCTAATACAACAACTAAATTTAAATTGATTTTAAAATAGTCCAAATAAACAAAATAAATATAGAATACACACAAAATACCTATTTTTGGGTGAGGGGTTTTACAACCTATCCACCTTAGAAAATTTTGTCCTCGAAATTAAGAATATGGCACGATCTAGAAAAAATAATAATCCGGTATGTAAAGTCCATACCTGAAGAATTGCATAAGTGAGAAAAATGCTCTAAGATTAAATCTTTCTGCTCCCAAGTCGATTCGCTTGGTTTATGATGCTTCCAAGCAACCTGGACTAGTCGAATGGTCTTCCCCTTTAGCACCTTCTCTCTGTGGTTGAGAATCTCAACCAACTGCTCCTCATAAGACAAATTCGGTCCTACAGTGATCTCTGAATCCAGTACATGGCTAGGATCTACCATATAACTTCTCAATTATGAGATATTGAACACATCGTGGACACCCACCAAGGTCTGCGGTAATGCTAGTCTGAAGCAACCTCTCTAACACACTCCAATACGTCAAACGGTCCGATGTACCTCGGACTAAGCTTTCCTCTACCTCCAAATTTGATGGTTCCTCTAGTAGAGGAGAATCTTAAGAACACGTGATCTCCCGACTTGAACTCTAGGGGTCGACGGTGAGTATCTGCCCACTGCTTCTGTCTATTTTGTGCTGATCGAATGTGACCTTCAATCTGCTCGACCTTCTCCATTGTACGAGTTACCAACTCCGGTTCAAGTATCTGTCTCTCGCCCATATCACTCCAACTTACTGGTGAACGATACTTCCTTCCATATAATTCTTAAAAAGGAGCCATCTGAATGCTTGCTTGGTAGCTATTATTGTAAGAGAACTCCACCAAATGCAAGTAATCCTCCCAAGATCCTCCAAAGTCAAGCATGCACGCTCTCAACATGTCCTCCAACGTCTGAATAGTACACTCTGACTGTCTGTCTGTCTGCGGGACATAAGAAGTGCTAAACTTTAATCTAGCTCCTAGGCTCTCATGCATACTCCTCCAAAAGTGTGATGTGAACCTCGAATCTCTATCAGAAACTATGCTGACTGGTACTCCATATAGGCGTACAATTTTCTTCATGTAGATCTCTGCCAGAACTTCTGTAGATTGTCTAACTCTAAAGGGTAAGAAGTGTGTTGCCTTAGTCAATTTGTCCACAATCACCCAAACTATATCTCGGTCAGTTGGACTCCTTGAGAAACCCATAACGAAGTCCATGGTGATATGCTCCCATTTTTACTCATGGATTGGAAGCGGTTGGAGTAGTACTATTGATCTCTGATATTCAACTTTAACTTGCTGACACACTAAGCACTTTGCCACAAATTGTGCTATCTCTTGCTTTATCCCGTGCCACCAGTAATATTGTCTGAAGTCTCTGTACATCTTCGTACCTCCCAGATGAATAGAGTATGCTGAACGGCGAGCCTCTGACATTAGCTCCTGCCTAAGCTCTCCATTAGGAATATAGAGGCGATCCCCACACCTCAAAGTCCCATCTTCATATATCCTCAGCCCAGTCTGTAACCCAGCCTCACTCTGTCATGCCCCAGTCCCAAAATATGCAGGACCAGACACGCAGCAATGGCCAGCTAGTATGACTCCGTAGGGCTTTCCAATTTAATGGACCAGACGAAGTGCACTTACGCTATCCACGGTTAAGTGATCAATGCTAAATATCTATTTCTAATATCCAACAACTAACTAGTTCTCAATCCATGGTAAATAAATCTTAAGAAAGAACGGTACGCATCATTAGTCTGCAGTCCGATAATACATCCGTTCAAATAGGCCAAAAGAACAATATAGTCCTATAAACACTAGTCTATAAAAATAGAATCAAAATGGAAAGTAGTATATTACTGTATTAGCTGAAAGATATAATGATACCTGCAAAGATATCCAACACATCACTAGATCAAGCCTCATCCAAACTGCTCAAATGATTTGGAAGGGAACCAGGTCCTCAGAGGGACGTAACAAGATACAAAAAGTATATGCCATAATATAAATACAGAGTAAAATAAATCAAGGTAAACTATCCTCCTAAGTGAATACAATTTGAGAATAACTTAGTGCATAAGCTAAGTGTAGGCTAGACATATGCTAACGTAATTTACCAATCATCATGACTAGCTAGTATATGCCACATATACCACCCATCTTGAGACAATATACATAAATAATAATGTCCAACACTCCGAAGAGTGTGGTATCTGCATAAATAATAAAGTTCAACACTCTGAAGAGCATGGTTTCCTAGGGATTAGGGTCGGCTAGGTTTCCTAGGGGGATGTGTGTATGGGGTGTTGTCTTGAAGGAATGAGTGGTAGGAGATGATGGAAGTTTGAATGGAGGGTTGTGATTTAAAGGGAATGGATAGTGATGCATAGTACTATGCAAATGGAGAGGGAGAGTTGTATGACCGGTCAAGCCTCACCAAAATAGGTTTTCTATATTTGTTCCAACCAATATGAGGTGTACACCTAGCTAATCATTTATACAAAGGTCCCTATTAGTTTAGGATTTGCACAAAAAAGAAAATTTGTATTGGATGTGGAAAAAAGCCATATTTGGTGTGTTGTAGTGGAAAAAATTGGTGTGTGGTATTTTGTATAAGCCATGAGGGTGTGGGTATGGGTTTGGATTGGTGTTGGGTCTAATTTTGGGTTAGGTTGAGTCGGTTGCTTCAAATTAAATAAAAATTGTGTCATAGATGTTCTTTAATAAATTGAAAGTGCACGGGATCTCAATTGGGGGTGACACAAGTGTCATGAACATAGTAGACTCAGAATAGATTATCGTCATATATTGGGTTACAAGAAATGGATCGATGTTGTGTCTTCAATTTTTATTGGAATGGACATAGGTGCAGAGTATTTATGATTGACACAAAGTTCGGAATAGAAGATTGGTTTGTCTAGGTCAAGGATGTGATATTTGTTGGACGGCAAAAACTAGTGTAGTACTCAAGATATTTAAACAACGATAAAGTGCAACAATTGAATCAAAATCACAGTAGTGAATTATAACTCCAAGAATTATTCCAAAATAATTCTAAATAAATTTCTAAACCTAGATTTTGGCTAGAGGGTTTACAATCTATCCACCTTAGAAAATTTTATCCTCAAAATTCAAAATTTCTCTCCCCAACAACGGACTCAACGTATCTCTCTATATATAAATACAACTTGGTACTTAGTCCTACTCCACTCTCTTGACCTCAAACAGTAAGCACCCTCATTTTGGAATAGGGATAATTTAATAATTTGTAATTATTTTTATTATTTTTTATTAGATAGATTTAAAGAATTAATTTCTAAAATTATATTTAATATATATGACACTTTGCCATGGCTTTGATATTTTGAGCAATGTACGATATTTTTTCTTCCAACAAAATTTATAATATTAATCTTGATTGAGTCTAATATAGTTGAAACATGTGTGTTGCATTAATTTTATCTTTTCCATGATCTAAAAATATTGACAAACATCTACAACCATTGATATTGTAAAATTATTCTTATTTGGCTAGTTGAACCCAACTGAGTCCAAATACCCTAATCGGGCTCTCAAACCAATTATCATGAGACATGTACACTATACCACACTCATCCCCCATTATATATATATATATATATATATATATATATATATATATATATATATATATATATATATATATATATATATATAATTAAATTCTCTCACGTGCACAACAACTCAAAAACACAACAAACGACCTATTTGAAGTACCGTTAGTAAACCTTCTTGTGCACTTGCACTCAAACCCAAGCAAGACCCAAACAACTAGATCCAATTGCACCCAAAGCTTTATTAAGGGATAAAGGAAACCCCTTAGGTCTAGATCAAAACTTAAAGACCATTACAAACCCAACCAAAAGGGCCAAACATCTAACACTATATATATAAAGCAACCCCCCCCCATAAACCCTAAAACTAACTTCTATTTCTTGTGCCCCCCCCCCCCAGCCAACCTCCTCTCCTTTCCATGACCACTCCAGACCTTCTCCTAATTCTCCACCTCATCTTTCCTCCTTACCAACATCCACACAGCCGCCAAGGGCCAACCAACCCCCTAGAAGCATTCAGCCACCCCTTGGGGCCAAAAAATAGCTGCTGGTTGTAGCAGAAGTTTGGGCACCATAGCAGCCCAAAAACATCTCAAAAATCTTATATTTATATCTCACGTGAATACCCCAAGATCCTCCTCAAGTTTTGTGGAGTTTGGAGTCCTTTTGGCGCTCCAAAAGGTCTATGTCGCAGAAAAAGCCTCCGTCGTAATCGCGATCACGTAAGGTTCGTAACTTTTATTTTATGTTTATTTTTTTCATGTGAGAAATATTTTATGAAACCATATACATGTTAGATAAAAATTGATAAAATTTTATGCATGAGAAACCTGTATTTCTATGTAGAAACTGCTCCAAGAAAATTGAACAATAATGACACGGTCACGACGCACCAATGGTAGACAAGGTTCAATGAGTATTGCCACGATAAATATATATATAATAATTCCATAAAATTATATATTATTAATTTAATATATAAATATTATAATTATATAATTAATTATGTTTTATGCTGACGGAAAGATTGGATGCAAAGACTACTTGGCCAAGTTGCAAGGATAGCTAGATAGCGTAGTTGAGATGGTTGCATGAATGATGTGATATAATTATTTTTTATATATAATTATTATTAAATTTTAGAATATTAAATAATATAATTTTATATTAAAAATATTTTATTACTCAAGTTGGTAATGTTACATGTACAAACTAGCATCAAGTTGCCAGAATACATAGTCGACGCACAACATGACTTTGTAATACGATTCTTGGAGGATTTGATCTTAATTCCTAAAAATAAATTTATATTTATTTTAATTCTGAAAATAAATTATTCAAATTTATATTTATGATATTTTTATGTCAAACTTGAACCCTAAAAATAAGGGCCACTAGCATATATTTCGGGTGACTTTATGACATTGTTTTGCTAGTAAATAGAGGTTATTTTGGAAGGAATAAATAGGTAAATCTTTTCTAAGATTAAATTAGAATATAATATAATATAAAATAATTTTTCATAAATATAAACTATACTAATGGACTAGCAATGTCTCGAACAAGTTTCGGACAAAACTAGTCAACCAGTAGCCATAATCTTGAAAAATATTATTTTGTCAAATCTGGAAATTAATTGTTAAAATAAATATAAATTATATTTAAATCAAGATTATATAATTTATTATGATTTATGTTCATGTCATTTAATTGGTAACTTAAACTTAAATTTTGGGAGTCAAAAACCAAGAAACTAGGTTGTAAAAGTAAAGTAAGATGTTAGAAATAAAATTGGACTTGGTTGTACATGGAAAAGAATAAAATTATATAATTAAGTTATAATTACAAGAATTCATGATTGGACCCTTAAGCGTATTAATTGATTGATAGGTCAATTGAATCCTGATTGAGTAGACGCGGGATCATCTTTACCACCGCTGATTGTAGAACCAGGCAAGTGTGCATTGCCATGATATTTACAGTTCTAAATTATTTATTTGATATTATTTATATATTAGATATTATATTTGTGTGGCTTGGTTGATGTACTTGTTGAACCTAGGGCCGTCATACGATACTTTGTGTCCGAACAAGATTCGGGTACCGACATCCCCTGCGGAGTCGAGTATCGTAGTTAGAGAGTCATTCTTTCGAACCCATAATTTGTGCATATATTATTTGCACATCCGACCGTAGGACACTTGATACGATATTCATGTGACGGAGTCTTTCTCGACTTGTTCGTGGTACTTGGACTCTAGATAGGACTACATGATGCATGATATAGGGATGATTATAGTTATACATATTGATTATGACTTGTACTGATAGTTAGAGGTCATGATCTTGCGTGTCTTGATTGAGATGTTACATTGGATGGGGAGAGTCTTCATCGTGCTCTGGGCATATTTTAATTATTACTATTTATTGTGTATTAGGCTTTAGGTTCCCTATGCAGAATCTAAGGTATTATATAAATATATATATGTACAGCTTTTTCCTGATTCTCCCACATGGAGCCTTGAGTGTACTATTAAATTACGGAAGTGTCCCTTGAGGTCTTCCGTGAGTACCTACCCGGGGTACGATACCATACTCTTATTTGCATACACATAGTTGGTTACAGTAGTTTACCCTAGATTATGGTTCTATTACACTGTTTACTTCTGGCTTGTTGTTTTCTTGTACCTTGTTACGTCCCTCTGAGGACCTGGTCCCCTGCCAGTTTTTGCAACATAGATGATTATGGTGTCTTTGGAGTTGCTGATGTGTGTTGCTTGTCAAGTGAGCATTGGTGCCAGGTACTTATATCATTTCTACCAGAGTTATATTTATTTATATTGTTTATTCATCTGCTGATGTAGCCTAGTTTTTATAGACTCATATTTTTTTCTCGAGTCTATTCGAGCTTATGTGTTACAAGGCGGATGACTTTAGCACATGTAGTTCATTCTTGATATTTTGTTCTTTATGTGGATTATGACATAGATATTTTTAGTATTCTTAGATAGTTACCCTTATTATACAGCTTATACGTATTCGAGTCGGACCAGAGTCTGGTTGAATACGTAGCTGGCATGTTACATATTTCTAGTCCTACGTATTTTGGAACTGGAATGTTACATATTTTTGTGGTGGCCCATGCAGGTTAGAGCATATCATTTCAGTTAAGTTATTGTGTCGAGCGAGCCTGCAGTTAGGGTAAGGTTATTAGGATCTCAATCCAAAATTATTATTTGAACTTCCTTTGATTTCTAATATCGTCATTGAACCTCAAAATTGTAATCATCCATACTTTCTTGAAACTCGTATTCTTTGATTCTCGTTTTTCTCTAACTCAGAGAGACAAACACTCGTGCGCTGTGATCTCTTCAGGAGAAGATTTCGTTAAGACGAAGAAGACATATTTGATAGATTATTTGTAAGTAGATGGTTACCTGAGTAGTGAAGATTATGGTAGATAATTTCTAGATATTAGAGTGAGAATAGATTAAGACATTACGAGCTGGAACCTAAAACAAGATGGACTCTATCAATTGCCTAGATTAGAAGTGATGGGTTACTATTAGATAAACCTTTTAGATGTATGTGAGTGATTTCATTTTAGGATATAATATTTTATTTTGATAAGATGGTTTGATCTAAGGTGGGTAGGCTTCTCGACTAGCGAATTGATTTGGAGGTTAATCAATTGATGAAGATAATAATTGTCAAATTTTGGTGCTTTGATGCTTAAACTTCTATGTAATAAAAAAAAGGGGTATTTCGTTTTGAATTGAGAGAAAAAAATGATGAGATAAGGGGCTAGAGATTTATTTAATTTAAAATTTTAAGGCGATTATGATGTAATGGATTTAAAATTTTAAATTAAAATATTTTGCATGAATTTAAATATTGTGGAGTTTAAATTTTTAAGGATAAACATTTATTTAAATAAAGGGTTAAGAATTTGATATGACAGCATTGACAATTTTGATAAACCATAAGTTTTGAAGATTATGATATGATTGAATTTGTGTTTAAATTTAAAAGAGATTATGTGATGAATTTAAATTTAGATTTTAAGAATCTTGAGGCATTTAAATTTTGTGGGGTTTAAGTTTGGAGATTTTGATAACATTTGACTTGGAATCTAAATTTGAGAATTTTAGGATATTAAGAGGCGGCGCATTGGTGATTCTCAATCTAAATATTTTGTAATTATTTTATTGTTTGAGTATTATGTGAAAAATGACAATATAAAGAAAAAAAATCGGATAATAGTTTCAAATTCAAATTTTGTGGATGAGAATTTGAATTAAAATTTATTCAAGAAAATATGCAATAATTGTATTTAAATTAGAGGATTGGATTTAAACTTGAATTATTGAGATTGAGTTGTTAAATAAAGTTTTAAGGAATTATATTTAAATTAAAAAATTTAAAAGATAGAATTTAAACTTTTAAAACTTTGATAAGATTTTGATAAAATAGATTTATATTTTCTTGAAAAAGTTTTAGAAGTTAAATAATATTTGGTGAATTTGAGTAAGTTTTGTGATAATTATTGAATTAAAGATAAGTAAAAATTTATGGTGCAGAAATTGTGGTTGATTATATAAAAAAAATATATAGAGGAGTAAAATTTGATGGAACATTTTTTGGAATTCTAAATTTTTAGATGAGATATTTTAAACCTTGTGATTGGATTTAAATTTTAAGAATAGATGAAATTAAATTAATTTTTAAGATTTGATGAGATAAAGATATATTGTATTAAAGATTATAAATTTTGGAGATTTGATTTGATCTTAGAATGTTGGTTAGAATTAGATATGTCATATATAAACTATTTTGTTAGGTAACTTTATAATTTCTAGGTTTAATGATGTAATAGAGGATAAAATTGATTAAGTTACAGGTATTACCGTTTCAAGAAAATAAAATTTATTCAAAAATTTGAGAAATTGAGGAGAAGACTATTTGAGAATTAAATTTAAAATGGTGAAATGCGACAAACTTTGAGGATAAAATTTAATGTTTTATATGGTAAGATTGAATTTTAAATTCTGGAGGCCATGATATACTGGATTTGATTTCTCTTTAAATTTGAATGACTTAAATCTAGCAGTGTTTAAATTTTAGAATTTAAATTTGGAGAATAGAATTTTGGAGATTGGATTTAAAATTTTGAGTATTGCGTTTTTAAATTTAAATTTAGAGAAAATTAAGAAGATTAGCATCATAGATAGTGGACTACAAGATTTGGATTTAAATTATATTTTTTGAAGATTTGAATTAAATTCAAGTTTAAGAATTTGAGGACTTGGGATCTTATGAATTTAATTTTAAGGATTTTAAAGAAATTTGAATGAGTAGAATAATAATAATTTTTAAAGGTGAGAATTGAGTTTAATTTAAATTTTAGGAGTTTAAATCTTGAAGTGGTTAAATTTTGAATATTTAATTTTAAAAATTTAATTAAAAGTTTGACATATAATTCAACGAATTCAAGGATAATGTTGAGGATTTTGAGTGTTAGAAGTTCAATATAATATTGAGATTTGATTTATGGGTTGGCTTATACCAAAAGAATAATAATATAAAGATTGAGTTTATCACTTATAGAATTGACTTTTAAGGACTTAATTTGAATTCAAAATTTGAAGATTTTTTTTTTGAGAGATATGATTGATGAAGTAGATTTCGAATTCAAATTTGGTCATGAGACTTTGAATGTTTAAATTTATTCATGAGATATGCATTAGTAGGTTTTAAATTGAGGAATTGTTTTTAACTTTTAAATATTTAGGATTGACTTATTAATTGATGTTTGAGGATGACCATTAATTTAAATATCAAAAATTTTTATATACGTAATGTCAGTGAGGACAAGACAAATTATGGCTATAAGGACAAATCAAATTATTAAAAAATTTTAAAAAATGACTACAATATGAGATCTAAATTTTCAAGGAGGGAATTAAATTTGTTCTTTTTAAAAAAAAATTTAATATTGGATTTAATTTTTTAAGTTTGGATATGGAATTAAATTTGAAGGATTGAATTATTAAAATTTTGAAGACTATTATAAATGAGATCTAAATTTTTGAGAAAATAAGGTTAGGTTGTAATTAAGAGTTACGACTTGAGAATCTGATTTAAAAAGAAAATTTTATTGGATTTAAAATTTTGAAGATAAATTTGAATTTCAAAGATTTGCTTTAAAATTTTAAGCTGTGAGGATGAAGTAAAATTTGAGGCCTTTGTTAAATAACAAAAGTGAATTGACTTCATGATTATATTGCTTGAATTTTAATGGATATATATATATATATATATATATATATATATATATATATATATATATATATATATATATATATTATTGAAGATCATAAATTTGAGGACGAAATATTTTTAAGGTGGGTAGATTGTAAGCCCCCTGAATTTGGAATAGGGGTAATTTGATAATTTATAATTATTTTTATTATTTTTTAATTAGATAGATTTAATTAATTTCTAAAATTACTTTTAATATATATGACACTTTGTCATGGCTTTGATATTTTGAGCAATGCATGACATTTTTTCTTCCAACAAAATTTATAATATTAATCTTGATTGAGTCTAATATAGTTGGAACATGTGTATTGCATTAATTTGATCTCTTCCATGCTCCAAAATTATTGACAAATATCTACAACCATTGACATTATAAAATTATCCTTATTTGGCTAGTTGAACCCAACCGAGCCAAAATACCATAATCGGGCTCTCAAACCAATTATCATGAGACATGTACACTATCCCACACTCATCCCCCATTATGAATATATATATATATATATATATATATATATATATATATATATATATATATATTCACACTTAAACCCTCTCACGTGCACAATAACTCAATAACACAACAAACGACATATTTGGAGTATCGTTAGTAAACCTTCTTGTGCACTTGCACTCAAACCCAAGAAAGACCCAAACAACTAGATCTAATTGCACCCAAAGCTTTATTAAGGGCTAAACCAAACCCCTTAGGTCTAGACCAAAACTTAAAGACCATTACAAACCCAACCAAAAGGGCCCAACCTCTAACACTATATATATATAAAGCACCTCCCCCCTCACAAACCTTAAAACTAACTTCTATTTCTTGTGGCCCCCTCCCCCCCCAGTCGACCTCCTCTCCTTCCCACGATCGCTCCAGACCTTATCCTCCTTCTCCATCTCATATTTTCTCCTTCCTAACTTCCACACAAGCCGCTAAGGGCCAACCAACCCCTAGAAGCATTCGGCCACCCCTTGGGTCAAAAAATAGTTGTTGGTTGTAGCAGAAGTTCGGACACCAAAGCAGCCCAAATACCCCTCAAAAACCCTAGATTTATATCTTACATGAATCTCCCAAGATCCCCCTCAAGTTTTGGGGAGTTTGGAGTCCGTTTGGCGCTCCAAAAGGTTCGTGTCGCAGGAAAAGTCTCCGCCGTAATAGCGATCACGTAAGGTTCGTAACTTTTATTTTATATTTATTTTTACTATGTGAGAACCATTGTATAAATCCATATACATGTTAGATGACAAATGATGAAACTCTATGCATGAGAAACCTGTATTTCTATGTAGAAACTATTCGAAGAAAATCGAACAATCATGACACCGACATGACGCACCAATGGCTAACAATGTTCAATGAGTATTGCCATGATAAATATATAAAAAATAATTTCAAAAAATTATATGTTATTAATTCAGAATATAAATATTATAATTATATACTTGAGATGGTTGCATGAATGATGTGATATAATTATATTTTTATATATAATTATTATTAAATTCTAGAATATTAAATAATACAATTTCATATTAAAAATACTTTATTACTCAAGTCGGTAATGTTGCATGTACAAACTAGCATCAAGTTGTCAGAATACCTATTCGACGCCCAACATGACTTTGTGATACGATTCTTGGAGGGTTTGATCTTAATTTCTAAAATTGAATTTATATATTTTTTAATTCTGGAAATAAATTATTTTAAATTTATATTTATGGTATTTTTATGCCAAACTTGAACCCTAAAAATAAGGGCCACTAGCCTATGTTTCGGGTGACTTTATGACATTGTTTTGCTAGTAAATAGAGGTTATTTTTGAAGGAATAAATATATGAATATATTTTTAGATTAAATTAGAATATAATATAATATAATATAAAATAATTTTTTATACATATAAACTATACTAATGGACTAGCAATGTCTCAAACAAGTTTCGGACAAAACTAGTCAACCTAAAGTAGGCATAATCTTAAAAAATATTATTTTATCAAATTTGAGAATAAATTATTAAAATAAATATAAATTATATTTAAATCAAGATTATATGATTTATTATGATTTATTTTTATGTCATTTAATTGGGGACTTAAACTTAAATTTTGGGAGTCAAAAACCAATAAACAAGGTTCCGATACCCTGTAAAAGTAAAGTAAGATGTTAGGTATAAAATTGGACTTGGTTGTACATGGAAAGGAATAAAATTATATAATTAAGTTATAATTACAAGAATTTATTTTTGGGCCCTTAAGCGTATTAATTGATTGATAGGTTAATTGAATCCGGAAGGAGTAGACGCGGGATCATCTTTACCACCACTGACTGCAGAACCAGGCAAGTTTACCTTGCCAAGATGTTTACAGTTCTAGATTATTTATTTGATATTATTTATGCATTAGATATTATATTTTTGTGGCTTGGCTGGTGTACTTGTTGAGCCTAGGGTCGTCATACGATACTTTGTGTCCGAACAAGATTCGGGTACCGATATTCCCTGCGGAGTCGAGTATCATAGTTAGAATTCTTTCGAACCCATGATTTATGCATATGTTATTTGCACATCTGACCGTAGGATACTTGACATGATATTCATGTGACAGAGCCTTTCTTGACTTGTTTGTGGTACTCGGACTCTGGATAGGACTACATGATACATGATATAGTGATGATTATAGTTATACATATTGACTATGACTTGTGCTAATAGTTAGAGGTCATGATCTTGTGTGTCTTGATTGAGACATGAGGTTACATTGGGTGGAGAGAGTCTTCATCGTGCTCTGGACATATTTTACTTATAATTATTTATTGTATATTAGGCTTTAGGTTCCCTATGCGGAATCTAAGATATTATATATATATATACAGCTTCTTCCTGGTTCCCCCAGATGGATTCTTAAGTGTACTATTAGATTACGAAAATGTTCTTTGAGAACTTCTGTGACTACCAGCCCGAGATACGATACCATACTCTTATTTGCATATCACATAGTTAGTTATAATAGTTTACCCTAGATTATGGTTTTATTACACTGTTTACTTCTGGCTTGTTATTTTTTTGTACCTTGTTAAGTCCCTCTGAGGACCTGGTCCTCTGCCAGTTTTTACAGCATAGACGATTATAGAGCCTTTGGAGTTGCTGATGTGTGTTGCTTGTCATGCGGGCATTGGTGCCAGGTACTTATATCATTTCTACTAAAGTTATGGTTATTTATTCATCTGTTGATGTAGCCTAGTTTGTATAGACTCATATTTCGTTCTCGAGTCTATTCGAGCTTATGTGTTACTGGGCGGCCGACTTTAGCACATGTAGTTCATTCTTGATATTTTGTTCTTTATGTGGATTGTGACATAGATATTTTCAGTATTCTTAGATAGTTACCCTTATTATACAGCTTATACGTATTCGAGTCGGACCAGAGTCTGGTCGAATGCGTAGCTAGCATGTTACGTATTCCTATTCCTACGTATTTTGGGACTGTATGTTACATAAAATATCACATACGTACGGTCTAATTATCTAAGACATTTGGTCCTCAAAACATCTTCTCACCATCATAAATTATCTCATCATTGTTATCATGCTAATCATCATCTAGAAAATTACCACATATATGCCTAGGTTACTCAACGGTGCCACAACAAAAATCTCAGTTTGAACCTTCTACTATCTACTAAGAAGATATTGTTATACATTCAGTCCCGAAGGGGTGCATGGGTTAGACACTAAAATCTAACAAGCATAAATTCTCAAGGATACCTACATAGTAGCTAAATCGTTTGTTCTTGTCATGACCCAATTCCGTAGAATCACTTGAGGCGTCCCCCGAATCGTGACTGCCGTACGGGCCTGGAGTTGCGCCCGCACAAGGCTTTAATGATTTGCATAGCAAGCACATATTCAGAGTACGCAGATAAATTGAAACACAGATTTGAAACATAGAAAAGTTCTCTTTATTGATAATAAACATCTATTACAAACTCTTGAACGAGTTAGCTAATATGCCGAACGGCTTACAAAAGAGATGACTCAAAATGAGATAGCAGTCCTGTATATTACATCCCTTTATAAACTCAAAATGATAAAGACCTCCTGGCTGGAGGATAGCTTTGCCACGGAGCTGCATTTGTGTATGAAGAGTTGCAGCTCCTGTCTTCAAATGCTTCATGGGGCACGGTAAAGATGCGCCAACAGTTGGACTGGATCGGGTAGACGACTTCGGCTCCTCGCTCGGTTCGCCTTGGTGCGGAGAACCTGTTTCAACGAGGGTCAGCATATCGAAACATGCTGGTAAAGGCGAGCTAGCCTGACTATACCAATCAATACGTTTTTTAGTGAAGCATGCATATTTGTGGGTTTCTATCTTGCCTTAGTTCATTTACAAGTAAACAGCATATTGAATTTACTGAAATGAACGTGCCACCGTTAGGTGGATTTTACCTGATCGTCTGAATTACCTGCACAATACTTACCATGCCTTCCCTGCCACGAAGACACAAGTTAGTATGCAACAGGTTTAAATATACACGATGATCACTGGCATGGTTGCCATAATGGACTAGTCCGAGACAAGGATAGCATGCAACGATAGTACACGAGGCGTTGCAAGCCATCTTATCCCGTACACGATGACTATACACGAGTTCCGCCCGGATCAGATCGGTGCCAGTGCCCCAGCGACCGTCCGCAGAACTATACCTTGTGCACAAGTTGTCCATGATCGAACACGATTAACAAGTTAACAATTCATGCAGTTGAGGCAACACGATTGCAAGAACACGAGTGCAAGAACACGAGTACACGACAAGCAGTAATGCATGATTCATTTAACATAGCCTCCCTGAACAATTATGCATATACAAGATATATGTTCTATACTTAGCACGTTTTATAGAACATTTGCACGAACAAGCAATACGATAAGGCAACAGTTCACAGGTTTGATTGACAAGCATAATAACCAAGTATATTTGTCTTTTATCTTGGTTTCTTTTATTATTACTTGGTATCGTTTGATCGGGGCATAGAAGAGTGCAGATTTATTAGCTGTGAAGCTTGGAAGCAGGACTAGCTAATCGGGTTGGTAGCCACTCACTTAAATTTTGGAAAGAAGAAGGAAAGAGGCGCTTCACGACTCCGCTCGCAAGCCGTCTACTGCTCGTTCACCTGCACACGAACAGCTCGATTAATACTTCTTCCTCTCTTTCCAATCTCGGAATAGAAGTGCAAGTCAATGAACGAAAACAATAAAAACCATCGAAACCGTTCAAGAAAACAAGCAAGTCCCAAAACCAACTCAAAGCACGAAAGCAACAAGCGACATCGAAAACCGAGGCAATAAAAGATAGCAGCGGAGAGGTCCCTCCTGACTCTGCCGCTAAGCTGATCCTTGGGGCGCAGTCCACTGAATATGGGAATCGATTCCGAAGAAACAAATCCATAACGAGGACGAGTTCTTAATTCAATCTATCCCGATCGAACGATACCGACTTGTGTTTCTTAGCCGCGCTCTCCGCATCGGGAGAACGGGGCGCTACATCCTACCCAACTAATTGGAAGTTTCGTCCCGAAACTTAGGGTAGAACTTACCGTTAGGGATTATTTTGTTGGGGACGACGATCAGGAAGGTTCGGACAGGAATTAATGGCATGGCCTAATTGTCCACACGCTAGGCATAACCCAAGTCTTAAACGACAATTGTTGGCAGTGTGCCCACGCTTTTTACAGAAATTACACGATGGCCCTGGGTTTCCTCTTTGATGCCCTCCGTTGTTAGGGCATTTTGCAGCAATATTTTCTCTATCGTTGCTTTGGCATTTGAGGCGGAGCTGTAGTTGCGCGCAGGCGACGCGCTTCTCTTCGGGGACCTCTAGCAGAGCGAAGTGATCTTCAAGTTCGGCCAACCAATCTAGAGCTACGACTGGGTCCTCAGTCCCGTTGAATGGGGTGTTGCAGACTTTCTTGAAGTGGCCAAAGTCGAAGGCAGTCACGTCCCTCGTCCTTGGTATTTGCGGTGTCTCTACTTCAAGCACGGGCTGTTCCACCGGAGTCGCTGGCGCTGCCGCGGACTAGTTGGATGCCAAAGTCTGAACGATCCGCTGCAGGGTATCTACCTGCTTCTGTTGGACTGAGAATCGTGCTTCTATATTGTCTTGAAACTTGAGCTGACTCTCTTCCGCCCGCTTCTCGGCCCGTTCATAGCGAGCCTCGTCCCTTTGTTGGTTTGCCTCCAACATCTGCAACATTCGTTGGACGGGATCGATGCATGGCACGGCTCGCTGGCTCTTTGAACTTCCCGAAGTATCCGAACTACTTTCTTGGCCTTGCGTTTCGTCCGGGGTTTGCGCTGGAGCCATTCCTTCAAAAGAAGGTAAATTACATTAGGATCATAATATATTATGGACTTATTGCATGAACGTATCTCATTTTGGCCTAGCGAGTTCAAGAGTTCGCATAGGAATTTGATCGTTAAAGGAACTTTTCCAGCACGAAGTCTAAGGAACTTGAATCTGTGCTCTGATACCACTATGTCACGACCCAATTCCGTAGAATCACTTGAGGCGTCCCCTGAATCGTGACCGCCGTGCGGGCCTGGAGTTGCGCCCGCACAAGGCTTTAATGATTTGCATAGCAAGCACATATTCAGAGTACGCAGATAAATTGAAACACAGATTTGAAACATAGAAAAGTTCTCTTTATTGATAATAAACATCTAATACAAACTCTTGAACGAGTTAGCTAATATGCCGAACGGCTTACAAAAGAGACGACTCAAAATGAGATAGCAGTCCTGTACATTATATCCCTTTATAAACTCAAAATGATAAAGACCTCCTGGCTGGAGGATAGCTTTGCCACGGAGCTGCATTTGTGTATGAAGAGTTGCAGCTCCTGTCTTCAAATGCTTCATGGGGCACGGTGAAGATGCGCCAACAGTTGGACTGGATCGGGTAGACGACTTCGGCTCCTCGCTCGGTTCGCCTTGGTGCGGAGAACCTGTTTCAACGAGGGTCAGCATATCGAAACATGCTGGTGAAGGTGAGCTAGCCTGACTATACCAATCAACACGTTGTTTTACAAGTAAGCAGCATATTGAATTTACTGAAATGAACGTGCCACCGTTAGGTGGATTTTACCTGACCGTCTGAATTACCTGCACAATACTTACCATGCCTTCCCTGCCACGAAGACACAAGTTAGTATGCAACAGGTTTAAATATACACGATGATCACTGGCATGGTTGCCATAATGGACTAGTCCGAGACAAGGATAGCATGCAACGATAGTACACGAGGCGTTGCAAGCCATCTTATCCCGTACACGATGACTATACACGAGTTCCGCCCGGATCGGATCGGTGCCAGTGCCCCAGCGACCGTCCGCAGAACTATACCTTGTGCACAAGTTATCCATGATCGAACACGATTAACAAGTTAACAATTCATACAGTTGAGGCAACACGATTGCAAGAACACGAGTGCAAGAACACGAGTACACGACAAGCAGTAATGCATGATTCATTTAACATAGCCTCCCTGAACAATTATTCATATACAAGATGTGTTCTATACTTAGCACGTTTTATAGAACATTTGCACGAACAAGCAATACGATAAGGCAACAGTTCACAGGTTTGATTGACAAGCATAATAACCAAGTATATTTGTCTTTTATCTTGGTTTCTTTTATTATTACTTGGTATCGTTTGATCGGGGCATAGAAGAGTGCAGATTTATTAGCTGTGAAGCTTGGAAGCAGGACTAGCTAATCGGGTTGGTAGCCACTCACTTAGATTTTGGAAAGAAGAAGGAAAGAGGCGTTTCACGACTCCGCTCGCAAGCCGCCTACTGCTCGTTCACCTGCACACGAACAGCTCGATTAATACTTCTTCCTCTCTTTCCAATTTCGGAATAGTAGTGCAAGTCAATGAACGAAAATAATGAAAACCATCGAAACCGTTCAAGAAAACAAGCAAGTCCCAAAACCAACTCAAAGCACGAAAGCAACAAGCGACATCGAAAACCAAGGCAATAAAAGATAGCAGCGGAGAGGTCCCTCCTGACTCTGCCGCTAAGCCGATCCTTGGGGCGCAGTCCACTGAATATGGGAATCGATTCCGAAGAAACAAATCCATAACGAGGACGAGTTCTTAATTCAATCTATCCCGATCGAACGATACCGACTTGTGTTTCTTAGCCGCGCTCTCCGCATCGGGAGAACGGAGCGCTACAGTTCTAAAGCTAAGATAGTCACTACCTCATGATTATTTTTTAGGTACAATATCATCAACCTATAGTATCCACAATAAAATTTGGCAACCTAACTTCTTATAGTTGCTCTTGGCAGCAAAAGGTCTAATCTAGCAAGTCATTCGTAACTAGCCTAGAAGCTCATCTTAATTCAATTCCTGGAAGAACTATATGTAATGAAGTTGTCACGCCCCAGTCATAAAATACGTAGGACGAGGAATACGTAACACGCCAGCTATATGTATACGAACTCCAATATATGAAAACCATATACACACGTACGTTGTACATGAATATCAAATTCACTAGTGGTAATATACAGTCAATAAGTCACATGCAATCTATATCTCATCCACAACAGAAATAAATAAATAGAAAATAAATAACTGAATCTCAAAGATGAAGTATCAAAGTATAATAGTCGGATGAAAACAAATCTACTGCAATTCGACTATACAAAAACTACTAAAGAGAGAAGAGATCAACTCTAATATAAGATAAATGTCTATAAAAAAAATAGCAACCAGAATATCCATCAACTGCGATGGATCAAAGATATTCTGAAGATAAGACCTCCTCAGTCTGGAATGAAGCGTTATGTCCGGATCCATACTCCTGTGAATACTCCTGCCCGTCTATATATGGAAAGGTACCAGGTCCTCAGAGTGACATAACAAGATACATATAAACATGCCAATAAAGTACTGAAAATAAACATCCAATGGGTCACCTAACCATCTAGTGAATGCAGTTTGAGAACAACTTTCCAATAAGTGGGCTATCTGGCCAAAAGTGGAATTGGCATGATTCTCTTGGAGATTCAGGGGCCTACAAAGCATGTCATCTTTTGAACGCCAGAGGTCGCCAGTAATATATAGGAGTCATCACCGCCGCATATCTCCGGCGGAGCGTACGGGTTACAGAAAAAAGAAAGTGCAAGGAGCCTAAATGCCTTACTTGTTGTTCTCTCTACCCCATGCTCTAAGCATGTCACATCCATGACATGATGAAACCTCTAAATAACTGCCAGGTCCTCTAGCATATAATTTCTATCAGCAGTTATCCCTATCTGTCGTACGACCTATACGTACCAGTGGCCAGCCGAATACGCAAGTCCGTGTCCTACATGAGACTCACACTCATGTAATAACAATGTCATGGCCAATAAAACATAATAATGCCTCATGATCATGTGGTGGTCTCGTAAAACTAGGTCGACATGCATAATATATAATAAAGACAAAATACGACGTCACCGTCGTTGCACCCAAGTTATTATTGGACGCACAGTTTATATAGCAGTTTAAAATATATGAACTAAATAAGCAGAAATAAGATGCATGCAATATATGGAATATAAATCACAGTACAATGGCAAGTTATACTTGCTTGGCAAGCAATCTGTATAGTGTAAGCGTCCAGATGTCAGGTACACAGGATCAGAAACTGAGGCCTCTGAGTAAACATCTTCGGATGCTGAAATAAACATCACCAACATTTCTGGAATTAGCGAGATAGCTAAAAAATACTACCCTTTTATCCAATTTGGACACAGGGGCAAACCGGTAGTTTTGGGTCAAAGCAGGGTCCACATGTGGCTAATTTTGCACCAAAAAGTGTGCCAGAGGTAAAGGTCTCTAAATGAGACAAATTATAGGTTAAACAAATTTTAAACGTTAACACAAACTCAACGGTATATCCAATTTTGGATTCCGGTGAGCCGAACACAAATTTGCCTAAAAAGTCAACCGTGGGGCCCACAAATAGGTGGCTTGGTCAACTATCTTAGAATCACGTGAAACTTGGGTCACAGGACCAGTGTGATACAAAAAATCCAATAGAATAAGTTTTGTCGCATTCTGACGAGCGTACACTAAATGGTGTGGTATTTTACAGAAGTCACGATACGGGAACTTTTTGCGGATACGGATTGATTCTGACGCGCACACGCATCCAAATTAGTTTTTGTGAAAGCCCACACATCTAGACATACCATACACGCCTTTCGGTGCAATTGGTACATGACGGAGCGGTCCCGTTTGGCGGAATGCGCTCTGCATCACAAATTTTAAAGTTTTAGAAATAAGTTTTTCATAATTTTTAACCTAGTTTAATTCTGCATATAACACAAATAAATTAATCTAATTAACAGAAAATAATCTCAGTTACATGGTCTTCACATAGCAAAAAGAATTTTTAAGTTTGGATCTCTGTGGTGGGAGATATGAGTCCTTAAACATGGGTCATCGCAACAATTTTTTAAAGTTAAAAGTTATGATTTTTCTCCAACTTGGTCTTGATTTTTACCTAGGGTTTAGCGTTGTTCAATGAAAACTAATATACAGAGTTGGAAGAGGGATAGGTCGTGGACATATCGGTGAAGACGAATCAGAATTTGGTCGCGAGATGTAACGGGAATCAACGCTAGAAGTTGGGGTCGTCCCAGTCCAATTTTTGTGCGGCGCTCGCGGTTGTGCGGACGCGACGCGGCAGGTCTGGCTGTTTTCAGTGGTTGGGGCGGTTGCTCCGGCGGTGGGCGGAAGTCGAGGTCAGCGCAGGATTGGTGGATGGTAGGTTTAGGGTTAGGGTTTTATATTATATTATAATATATATATATATATATATATATATATATATATATATATATATATATATATATATATATATATATATATATATATATATATATATATATATATATATGAAAGTATGGGAACGGGGGGTTTCCGCGGGGGTCGGGGTACAGCGGGTTGGGGGGTTTAGGCGGTTTGGTTTTAGTTTAGAGATTTTCTTTTCTTTTCTTTTCTTTTCAATTACTTATATATATATATATATATATATATATATATATATATATATATATATATATATATATATATATATATATATAATTCCATAATTTTTTATTAGCACATCTAAAACATCTGTCGTCCTTCTACAAGTCGTCCTCAAATAAAATAATAGTTTTGCTCCATAAATTCTAATTTCATATTTACCTAATAATTAAATTCAATAAAATATAATTATTAATTTACTAGGAATTAATGAAATTAGTTTAAGTGATTAATTAAATACTTATAATATGTTTTTAAAAATTAGGGGTTTTACATTCTACCCAACTTATAAAAAATTTGTCCTCAAAATTAAAACTAAGCCACGATAGAAAGTCAAGGATGGTATAAGGTAGAATTAAACAAAATAAATTCATACCTTGATCTACGAATAGATACTGTCACGCCCCAGTCCCAAAAGTACACGGGACCAGGCCACGTGGCAATAGCCAGCTAACACGTCTCTAAGGATATCCCAATTTAATGGATCCACGAATAGTGCTATGCTGTCCTAAAATACTAACATGTCCAATATCAGTCAATAACAGGTAATCTAATCTCATCCACAAAATAAAGAACAAGAAGTACTAAATAAACTGCTGGAAGATAAATACCAGTCTCAAAATATCATAGTATAAGCAGTAAGTCTGGTGAGAACAAACCCACTACTATGACGAAATAAAAGTACTGAAATGAATGATAAAAAAAATAACTAAGGCATCGGCTGTCTAGATAATAATGCACCCAATCTAGGCGGAAGACCTACCAACTGATCACGGGAACTCTGATGGCTGCACCTCTAACTCCTCAGCTGTAGCGAATCTCGTCTCCTTTTTGGGGCCGTATACTGTAGGGTAGTAAGCCTCGTCTAAATCTAGAAAGGTACCAGGTCATCAGAGGGACGTAACAAGATACATAGAAGCATGTCATATATATAAATACTGAATAAAATAAATACAATAAAGGGTGTGCTAGCCATCTAAGTGAATGCAATGTGAGAACAACTGTGAGTATATGGGAAGGTATAGGCTAGACATATGCTGACGTAATTTACCAGTCGTGGCAACCGGCTAGTATATGCCACACATGCCCCCTATAATACGGGCGCAGGAATACAATAACGTCCGACGTTCTATAGAGTGTGATATCTGCAATATGACAAAGTAACGTCCAACTCTCTACAGAACGTGGTATCAGTAATATATAAATACGTCCGTATCACTCCATCGAGCACGGTATCAGTGTAAAGGAGTGGGGTGTCCCTTATGCCTACTACTCGTCCTCCCCGCCCAATGTAGATATACAAGTCAAATAATCGATTCGCATACCCCATTATCTAAATGCCAAGTCTCTATACTGAAATAGTCCTGAATTGCTTGCTAACCGTGATGCATGTCACACGCGACGATAGCTAGTCGATCACGCGAACTCACATCCCAACATGAGATTTGTTACTAGGACTACGTGTAGAAGTGTCAGGTCTTAGAAGATAACATGGTGTCTGTAAACCCCCTCACCAAAAATAGATATTTTGTGTGTATTTTATATTATTATATTTATTATAGATATTAAATTTCTTTAGAGTATTCTCTTAGTTAATTAAGAAAATAAATTTCTTGATATATTTACTTATATAAATATTTATTTAGAATTATTTTAGGTTATTTTAGATTTTTGGAGATTTTTCTAGAATTGTTGGTAATTAAAACTTAGGAAACATAAATTTCTAGGACATCTATGATTTACTATACGACCATACTTGCATATTGTTCCTACAAAATATTTATTTTAGTTTAAAATATTTAATTATATTTTTCTATAATTTATTTAGAATTTTAAGAAATTTATTTAAAATTTTAAAATTATTTAGAATTTATTTGGATATATATATAGTCTTAATATTAGATAGATGCTAATTTTGTGTTAATAGATATTAATAAGATTTTATAAATTATTTGTATTATCTTTAATTATATTTAAGATTATAAATTATTGAGATAAATTCAAACTCTATTTTAAATTAATTCAAATCATGAACCTACTAGGAAAGCAACTTCATGCATATCCTATCCTTATTTAAATTCATCATAATCCTATCCAAATTAACCAATCCTAGTCGTATTTAATTAAGTAGTGTCCACCATTATAAATACCTCATCCTTCATATTTGTCTTCCCCAAATTCCTCTATTATTTGTCCAAAAATAGTCAAAATTCGTCATAAATTCAGCCTTATTTTCTACTAGTTATAACGAATTAAAAAGATGATATCTCCTAGCTCCGGACTCCAAACGCGCTCCAGTTTTTTTTTAGAACTATATCAAGGTTAGTTTTCTGACTATATAAATTATTTTAATAATTTCAGAACCTATTTTTCCATAAAATTCTAAAAGTGACAGTTGTTCAAAATCAGACGCGTTTTGGTATTTTCGAGATTTCGGGAGATCCTGAACTCAGAATTATGAACCGTTTGAAGTTTCAGAAAGCTGACATGATGAACTTCCAGAAAAATATATTTCCAGAATTTAAGATATAAGTTTATTCTACTGTAAAATTTGTGCAACGTAGACGTAAATAGAAAACTACCAAAAACTATCATCTGTGCGCCCTAGTGGACATAACTCTTTACCGACTTGTGATTTTATGAAACCGTCGAATATGGTGTTCATGTAGTATTGAAATCTATAGGATTCCATACACAAATCCAGGATTTGAGTTGGTTGACTTTTTGGTCAACGGATTGCCTCGATTTGCGTGCTATGGATCACAAATCCGTAAAGTTGACTTTCTTTGGACCAAAATTAGAGCTTAACAATAAAATCAGATTATAATAAGATTAAAATACTAATTTATGTTATTTTATTTAGAGTTAAAATAGATTAAAATTGTAAAAACTATTCACCCACTTTTGTAACCTAACTTGTTTAATTTATGTGACGGGTAGATCGGACGACGCCTTGAGTTGGAACTTTATCCTTTTTAGACCAGGCAAGATACCTTGCCAAATTGCTTATAGTATTTTGCATGCTTAGTATATTTCTGTATATTTATTGCATTTCTGTATATTTCTTGTATGTGTAGTTTTTTTCTAGTCATTACTATGTATTAGATATGTTGACACACACATGGCACTTAGTATCATCGAGGACAATCATTAGGCATATGGGCTTTTAACCACTCTGGTAAACCGTAGTAACTAGAACGCACTATGGTGGTCGTGTCCGATGGTCGCTACCCCCGAGGTATGTCGATTGATGGAGTCCGAGGGTCGCTACCCCCGAGGTATGTCGGCTGATGATGTCCACTGACGAGTGTGTGAGTGTGAGATTTAGATCGAGTAGCCTACCCTTGCCCATACGTCGAAAAGTTGTCCTCATTTGCATTCATATAGATTGTCTTATACAGCGTACTTACATATTTTCTATCTATTATGCATGTTTACTGTATTCAAATTGGCTTGTTGTTCTGTATCTTGTTACGTCCCTCTGAGGACCTGGTCTCCTTCCAGGTGTATCTGTTCTTGAGTACTTGCAGGAGCGCAGATTCGGATGGTTACATATGTTTCGAGGATGTCTTCTCTTCGAGCCCGTGGTCGTTAGCTGGTATTCTTATATTGTGTTTATTGTGTTATACTTTTGCATTCGAGTTGGTAGTGGATTTGTTTCCATCCAACTATCATCCTTAGATACTTATATTGAGATCTAGTTTCATAGACACTGGTTATTTATTTATATTTGATTTTCGTGGATGAGATTTAGTTTATACCCTGTGACTTGTGATATATGTTTATACCACTTGTGGATTAATATTCATATTACAGCGTACGTGTGGATTTTGGTTTCCATATATTGGAGTTGCCATATCCATACGGCTGGCATGCTTACGTGTTCCTAGTCTTACATATTTTAGGACTGGGGCGTGACATATTTTTGTGGTGGCCCATGCAGGTCGAGAGCATATTATCTCGGTTACGTTACTGTATCGAGCAAGCCTGCGTATAGGATTAGAATATAAGATCTCATCCACATAATTATCACCTCCCTTGATTTTGTTTCGCATTCTCATTTGATTGCTTGCGTTGCATCTTGCTTGATCCCTTCTCAACGTCAATCTTCTCTCGTGCTTGATAGGGGTTAGGAAGATCTTGGGAGGACATGATAAAGATATTAGAAGATCTTGCCTAGGAACTCGTCTCAAGTTTAGCACTGTATATCATCCACAGACTGATGGCCAGTCAGAGCGCATGATAAAGATATTATAGGATATGTTGAGAGCATACATGATTAATTTTGGAGGATCTTGGGAGGACCACCTACACTTTATGGAATTCTCCTACAATAACAGCTACCAGACTAGCATACAGATGGCAACTTATGAGGCACTGTACGGCAGGAAATATAGGTCACCAGTATGTTGGAGTGACGTAGGAGAGCGTTAGATACTTGGTCCAGAGTTGGTGACACAGACAGTGGAGAAGGTAAAGCAGATTCAGAGCCACCTGCGAGCAGCACAGGACAGACAGAAACATTGGGCAGATGCACACCGTAGATCATTGGAGTTCAAGGAAGGTGACCATATATTTTTGAGGATATTGCCTACTCGTGGTACCATCAGATTCGGAGGCAGAGGCAAGCTGAGTCTGAGGTACATCGAACCTTTTGACATCTTAGAACGAGTTGGTGAAGTGGCTTACCGTCTTGCATTGCCTCCATCATTAGAGGGGGTGCATGACAAATTTCATGTATCGCAGTTGAGGAGATATGTCATAGACCCTAGCCATGTGCTTGATCATTCGGAGATTACAGTCGGGCCCAATCTATCTTACGTAGAGCAGCAAGTTGAGATCCTCGATCACAGTGAGATGACCTTGAGAGGGCAGACTATTTGACTGGTCAGAGTTGCATGGAAGCATTATTCGCCAGGCGAGTCTACCTGGGAGCGCGAGGATTCTATTCGACAGCGGTTTCCATATTTATTTGAGGAGCAAGGTACGAATTTATGTACCATATTTGATTACTAGCTTGTTTTTAAATTCTCTTAGCTATTATCGTTTTTTACTTTTAATTTCGGGGACAAAATTTTTCTAAGTTGGGAAGGATGTAAACCCCCTCGATTAATTCTATAGATAGTCAGGTATGGGATGGAAAATTTTGGTTTAGCAGCAGATGTTTGAGGTTTAGAGTAGGGTTGCATATGTCTGTTATTTATTAATTAAACCCTTGGCGCGCCCAACCATTGTTGAATTATTTGGAGCCCAATATCAGCCCATAAATTCCATCGGACTATTGTACTTCTGACTTGACTCGCCAATTTAGGCACTGGACTTTTTTGCCACTCAAAATCAAATTCGGTGTGCGTTAAATTAATTGCACAACTTCCCGTATCCAAAATCCCATAATTAAATTTTGTGTCGGACACCTGCGTCGTTACCTTCAATTTTGAGATACCAACTTAACCCGTTGAGTCGGACCAACTTAAGGGTCCAAGACTGACTCCAAGCCTATACCATTTTTGACCTTTGTGTCATTTCCAAATTTAGACCCAAAGTGCCCCTATTTAATTTAAAAGCACGAGACACTTTAATTCTAATTAAATCAGGGATACAATTTTGACTAATCCTATTTTAATCCCCATTTAATCCCAATGTCCATTTAATTAAGTCCATGCCAAACACACAACACCCCCTCACCCTACAAAATACCAAACACCATTTTCCCCACAATTTTTGTATTATTTCATGTGTTTGTACAATTGCCCAAATTTAAGGGACTTAGTTGCAATTATTGAATTAGGTGTCCTCACCTCATTGGCCAAGGCCAAATGGAGAGGCTACCCCTTCTTTGACCGTAGTCAACCCATCTCCCTCCTTCCTTTGCATGAAGAAAACCCATTCCCTTTATGTAAAATCCCTACCCTCTATTTGAATTGGGAGCATCACAACCATCCATCCTCCACACAACCTCCTATAAAATATTCTTTCACCCCTCTCCCCAATGTAGACACTAATCCCTAGGCACATTATAAACCACCCTCCTCTCTCTCTCTTCCATCCTCCACCTAGAGAACCGAACCAGCCCTACATACATATTCATTTTTTCCTCCTTCTTCTTCTTCTTCTTCCTTTCTTCTTCCTGGAGGAAATCTCCGGCCGAGCAGGCAGCAACCCCCGCTGTCCTCCGACGGCTGACCTCCCCTCCGGCCATGCCGCGAGATCCGGCGGCCCGCAGCGCAGCCACTGCTCTAACCCGCTGCAACCGACGTCGAGCCCGCACCCTGTAGCGCAACCACTGCTCCAACCCGCTCTGCGTCGGCATTATGTATCAAGGTGAGTGGGCAGAACTTCGTTCTCTGATTCTTGCACACCTTAATAATAACCTGAGTATTTTGAATACTTATTTGCTTAAAGAGAATGATAGAACCTGCCTTGCATGCTAATAAATGAACTCACCTAGCTTGTCTTTGAAATGAACATGTCTGTATAACTAAGAGATCCTGAAATGCATGTCTAAGACTAAGTATTTGTATGAACATGTTCACTATCGCCTATACTCCGAGAGAACCATATCGTGTGCCTGAATGTGTTCAAAGATAAGGCGGCTTGCCCCGCATCAAAGATTATAGTCTGACGGTTCATCTCATCTGCATACTAGAGTTTATTTGATAGTGTTTTATGCATTCGTATCGGTCGAACAATGGCTATTGTTGGAGAACTGAATTGCATGTGTCACAGCTGCTACAGAGATAGTGGAAAGCAACCATGAGTCACAGCTGCCATTAGTAACAGATAAATGAGTCATTAGTATGCTGGACCAACAGCTGCCGATCCTGAGTTACTCGGGGACTGTACTGCATATAGCTAGTTCATTGTGTTGGCTTGGATAGAGGACTGCCCCTAAGATATGCATTGGTGTCTAGATGTGCATTTGTCCCTAGAGTCTCACGAGACACGCTGGGCATACCCTGAAACAGAACAACGGCTTGTCTTGCTTATATCGTATATGAAACTCTGTTTTCTAAAGATGTTTCAAAAAAATGTAATATGACTCCATTCTATGTTGTATGTAATGAACCTAGGTAAAACTAGAAAGATCACTAGTAATATAATATTTTATAACATGATTACTTAGTATTGGTTTTAGTGAATGCTTGCTTCTGTTCAGTTGTTTTATCTCACCAGTACTTATAAAAGTGTCGACCCACCAACAGTTTACTTGCTTGTAGGTACTGGATCGTCCGAGGGAGCGATAGGCGTGCTTCAATCCCCAAGACCCAGAAATTCTGGTTTTGATTGCACCGAGCATGATATATTATAAGGGGGCATAATGTATGAAATGATGCCTTTGCTAAAGAGAGAACCCAGTCCCTCGATTTATCCCGAATACTCAGTTGGCTAAATGCATTGCATTGTATTGCAATAATGTCCCTCCGCTGCTTACTCGATTGATGCGATGATAGACAAACAAACTTAAACGATGTTGCCTTGTGCGGGCACAACCCCAGGCTCGTACGGTATCATATCCCGGTATCGACCGGGCCACATTCCTTGCCCCATCGGGATAAGCGCCGAGGTACAATAATTCGCGTACGGTGCACTGAGGTACGATGGTTCGCGTCCGGTCCCGGCAGGGGAGGCGGTGGTCCGGGCGGCCCTCGGGGCCGGGGTATGACATAATGGTATCAGAGCAAAAATAATTTCTTGGTCCAATCTATTGCTATGACTCTGAGATTTGCTCGATATAGTATTGCAATAGAGCATTCCATACAATAAGTCCATAGATATCCGCAAAGTGCAAATATTTTCTGGACTTGAATTGCTTGATTGTTTTTATTGAGTACGGCGAGGGATGAGGACTATCGCTGCTCAGAATATCGAGAAGTTTATCCTTGAAGTTTCGAGGTCGAAACTTTTTGTTGGTGGGTAAGTATGTAATGCCCTGTTCCGCGTCGGCATTATATGTCAAGGTGAGTGGATAGAACTTTGTTCTCTGATTCTTATACGCCTTAATAATAATATGAGTATTTTGAATGCTTATTTGCTTAAAGAGAATGATAAAACCTGCCTTGCATGCTAATAAACGAACTCACCTAGCTTGTCTTTGAAATGAACATGTATGCATAACTAAGAGATCCTGAAACGCCTGTCTAAGACTAAGTATTTGTATGAACATGTTCACTATCGCCTATGCTCCGAGAGAACCATATCGTGTGCCTGAATGTATTCAAAGATAAGGCGGCTTGCCCCGCATCAAAGATTATAGTCTGATAGTTTGTCTCGTCTGTATACTAGAGTTTATTTGATAGTGTTTCATGCATTCGCATCGGTCGAACAATAGCTATTGGTGGAGAGCTGAACTGCATGTGTCATGGCTGTTATAAAGATAGTGGAAAGCAACCATGAGTCACAGACGCCATTAGCATCAGATAAATGAGTCATTGGTATGCTGGACTAACAACTGCCGATCCAGAGTTACTCGGGGACCGCATGGCATATAGCTAGTTTATTGTGTTGGCTTGGATAGAGGACTGCCCCTAAGATATGCATTGGTGTCTAGATGTGCATTTGTCCCTAGAGTCTCACGAGACACGCTGCGCACACCCTGAAACAGAACAATGGCTTATCTTACTTATATCGCATATGAAACTCTATTTTCTAAAGATGTTTCCAAAAAATATACTATGACTCTGTTCTATGCTGCATGTAACGAACCTAGGTAAAACTAGAAAGATCACTAGTAATATAATATTTACAACATGATTACTTAGTCTTGGTTTTAGTGAATGCTTGCTTCTGTTCAGTTATTTTATCTCATCAGTACTTATAAAAGTGCTGACCCACCAACAGTTTACTTGCTTGCAGGTACTGGATCGTCCGAGGGAGCGATAGGCGTACTCAATCCCCAAGACCCAAAAATTCTGGTTTCGATTGCCCCGAGCATGCTATCATATAAGGGGGCATAATGTATGGAATGATGCCTTTGCTAAAGAGAGAACCCAGTCCCTCAATTTGTCCCGAATACTCAGTTGGCTAAATATATTGTATTGTATTACAACAATGTCCCTCCGTTGCTTACTCGATTGATGCGATGATAGCCAAACAAAATTAAACGATATTGCCTTGTGCGGGCATAACCCCAGGCTCGTACGGTATCATGTCCCGGTATCGAACGGGCCACATTCCTTGCTCCGTCGGGATAAGCGCCGAGGCACGGTGATTCGTGTCCGGTGCGCCGAGGTACGGTAATTCGCGTCTGGTCCTGACGGGGGAGGCGGTGGTCCGAGCGGCCCTCGGGGCCGGGGTGTGACACAAAGTAGCAGTCACAGCAAGGTGGAAGAGGAAGGGGAGGAGAAGAGGGGGCTCGGGTGATGGTGTTGGTGGCTTGGTAATAGTGTTCGTGAGGTGGTGGCTCGAGTAGGTGGTAGTGGTGATTGATGTTGGTGATGGTGAAGGTGGTGGTCATGGAGATGATGGTGGTGGTGGTTGTCGTTGGTAGTGGTAAAGGAGGCAACTGTAATATAGAGGGAGTGGAGGTAAAAAAGAGGCTGGTGGTGGTGAAGCTGGTGGTGATGATCGTGAGGGTGGTGGAGGTGATCGTGAGGGTAGTGGCGGTGGTCGTGGAGATGGTGGTGGTGGTGGTGGTGGCTGTCGTGAAGATGCTAGTGGTAGTAGTGGTGGCTATCGTGAAGATGCTAGTGGTAGTAGTGGTGGTTGTCATAAAGATGATGGTGGTGGTGGTGGCTGTCATGAGGGTGGTGGTGATGGAGAGGGGTCGTGTAGAAGAAGAAGAAGAATGGTGAGGGTGAGGGTAGTAGTTTTATGAAGAAGGAGAGGAAAGAGGTATAATAAATGATGAGAGAGAGAGGATGTGTATTTAATGAAGGAGAGTGAGAGAAGCTTGGGGATTAGGGCCGACTAGGTTTTCTAGGGGGATGTGTGTGTGGGGTGTTGTCATGAAGGAATGAGTGGTGGGAGATGATGGGATTTTGAATGGAGGGTTATGATTTAAAGGGAATGTATAGTGATGCATAGTACCATGCAAAAGGAGTGGGGGAGTTGTATGACCGGTCAAGCCTCACCAAAATATGTTTTCTTCATTTATTCCAACCAATAAGAGGTGTACACCTAGCTAAACATTTATACAAAGGTCCCTATTAGTTTAGAATTTGCACAAAGAAAGAAAAATTGGATTGGATATGGAAAAAGCTATGTTTTGTGTGTTGTAGTGGAGAAAATATGGTGTTTTATATTAACCATGAGGGTGTGAGTATGGGTTTAGATTGGTGTTGGGTCTAGTTTTGGGTTAGGTTGAGTCGGTTGCTTCAAATTAAAATTAAAATTATGTCATAGATGTTCTTTAATAAATTGAAAGTGCACGGGGTCTCAATTGGGGGTGACACAAGTATCATGAATATAGTAGACTCAGAATAGATTATCGTCATATATTGGGTTGTAAGAAACGGATCGATGTTGTGTTTCCAATTTTGATTGGAATGGACATAGGTACAAAGTTTGGGTTTAAAATTAGATATTGTCTGGCGATTGTTGTACGATTAAAATAAAGCACAAGACAGAGTATTTATAAGTGACATAAAGGTCGGAATAGAAGATTGGTTTGTCTAGGTCAAGGGTGTAATATTTGTTGGATGACAGAAACTAATGTAGTACTCAAGATATTTAAACAACGGTAAAGTGCAACAATTGAAACAAAATCGCAGTAGTGAATTATAACTCCAAGAATTATTCCAAATTAATTCTAAATAAATTCCTAAATCTAGATTTTGGTTAGGAGGTTTACACAGATCTCTTGATAAGCCTCTAAAATCTTGCATCAGCTGTCATAGCTGTCTTTATACGCTCCACCAATGATTATTGTACTTGAAGGTTCATCAACTTTATGAATTCTCCTGGCATAACCACCTCTATGCCCAGCTGCTCCAAATTATATAACAATTCCTTCTGTGTTTTTAAGAAGTACGCCATCGGTCTCCTACTCAATGTATTCGCTACTGCATTAGCTTTGCCTGGATGGTACTGCAGCTCTATGTTAAAATCTTCCATCAACATGAGCCATCATCTTTGTCTCTGATTTAGATCCTTCTAGGTATAGACATACTTTAAACTCTTATGATCTGTATAGATCTCCATAGTCTCTCCGTATAAATAGTGCCTCCAAAGCTTCAGAGTAAAGATTATTGCTGCAAGCTCCAAGTCATGAGTGGGATAGTTCTTCTCATGGATCCCCAACTGCCGAGAACCATATGCTACCACCTTCCCGTGCTGCAACAAGACACAACATAATCCCTCTCCGGAAGCATTGCTATAAATAATAAATCCTCTTGGTCTAGTAGGTATGGTCAAGATCGGCGTGGTAGTCAGGCACTTCTTCAACTCATCAAATGCCATCTGACACTCCTCTGTCCAAATAAACTCTTGGTCCTTGCGAGTCAATCTTTTCATAGGCTTTGCAATCCTCGCAAAATTCTCCATAAACCTCCGGTAATATCCGGCAAGTCCAAGAAAACTTCGCATCTCTGAGACGTCGGTTGGGGTCATCCATATCTCTAATGTCGATATCTTAGCTGGATCCACTGATATTCCTTCTCCCGAGATAACATGCCCAAGAAAAGAGACATAATCTAGCAGAAACTCACACTTGCTCAGCTTAGAATATAACTTCTGATGTCTCAATATTTCTAACACCTTCCTCAGATGTTCCTCGTGCTCCTCATGGCTCTTCGAGTATACCAAGATATCATCGATGAATACGACCACAAACTGGTCCAAGTACTGATGGAATACTCGGTTCAAAAAGTTCATAAACATAGTTGGTATATTTGTCAATCCAAAGAGCATTACCAAGAACTCGTAGTGACCATAGCGAGTCCTAAAAGTTGTCTTATGAATATCCTCGTGCCTCACCTTCACTTGATGGTATCCTGATCTTAGATCAATCTTAGAAAATACTTGTGCTCCTGTCAGTTGGTCGAATAAGTCATCAATCCATGGCAGATGGTACTTATTCTTGATGGTCACTGCATTAAGGGCTCTGTAGTCGATGCACATGCAGACTGTTCTATCTTTCTTTGGCACGAACAACATTGGGGATCCCCAAGGTGATGCACTTGGCCTGATGAATCCCTTGTCCTGTAACTCTTTCAACTGCACCTTCAGCTCATCTAGCTCCTTCTTTGCTAGCCGATACATATTAGAAGATATCGACGCTGCTCCGAGGACTAACTCAATAGTAAACTTGACTTCTCTGTCCAGTGGAAGACCCGATAACTCATCTGGAAAGACATCTGCAAACTCCTCAATAATCGATGGCGGCGCAACTTCCATCGCCATACAAGCTCCACCAAATTGGCCTACTCCCTTCTCTGTAGTTTCTCTCATGAACTTAAACTCTGGCTGACCTGACGACCTAAAGATAGCACAACCTTTATGGCAATCTAATACTGCAGGATATTGGCTAAGCCAATCCATCCCCAATACTACGTCAAAATTTGGCATTAAAAATATCAAAAGTTGAGCTCTCATCTCTCGACCACAAACAATAATTGAACAAGTCCTACAAGTACTAGTTACAGGCACTATTCCTCCCCCGGTAAGAGTACTCCAACTCTTAGGCAAGGGTGAAGTAGCTATTCTATGCATTGCTATAAATCTAGATGATTTGAATGAAAGAGTGGCCCCAAAATCAAATAAAATAGTGGCAGGTATTGATCCGACTAGAATAATACCTGTAATAGCCTCTCCTTCAGTCTTTTCTCCTTCTTTATTCAGAGAAAGTACTTGTCCTTGCCTCTGAGCTCCTGCTTGTTGTTTGGCTCTCTCGAACTACACTGCCTACAATGCCAATGGAGGTCCTCTCTGCTAACCTCCTGGTGCTGGTAAACGAGGTAATCATCTTCCTTGGTTGGTTTCTTTCGGTGCCGGTACTGCCGGCTTCTGCCCTCCCAATGGAACTATGGCTCTACGCTGCAGACAATCCTGATCCTAATGTTGTCCCGCTCCGTAGATCAAGCAAGTTCCTAGTTTCTTCCAGCAGTCCCATTTTAGGTGACACTTCTTGCCGTAGAAATGGAAAGTTAGAGACTCTCTAAGGTGGTAGGGTCCCATTCTCTGTTGATGTTGATGTCCTATTGGTCGTCTGATAGGCCCTTCTTATTAATTTTTTGCTGATCCTTGCTGAATCCTCTGTTGATTTCCTTTTCCCCTGCTGATGGCCTTATGAATCCTGGCCTCCGTCAATAATTTAGCATAAGAGATCCGGGACTGTGAGCTGGTATAGTGTTGAAGCTCCTTAGTCATCCCATGATAAAATCTCTTAGCTTTCTCTAAGTCATTGGGTATCAGAATGGTGCCATATCTACTGAGGCAGCTAAACTCTGAGTTATACTCATCGACCGTCTTATTCCCCTACTCTAGATGGAGGAACTAGTTGTATAATGCATCCTTCACAGTGGTCGAAAAGTATTTCCTCTCAAAGTATTCCAAGAATTGCTCCCAAGTCTGGTGTGTACCCAATTGTCTCTCCATCGATTCCTACCAGTGATGAGCGTTCCCTTCTAACTGAGTCCTCACGCCTATCATCCATAAGTCCATAGCTAGCTGTGACACCTCCAAAAGCTTCCTGGTGATGGTTATCCAAGTTGTGGTCTCCTCAGGACTCTCATTGCCTTTATATGGCTTGGGGTTCATTTGCACAAAATCCTTAACTGAACCAACATGTTCTTATAGCACTGGAGCTAGTGCCTGGGCTGGTGCGAGTGCGGGTGCTGGTGTAGCCATCCTCTTAAGTACTGCCAGAAATCCTTGCCTCATCTCGGAGGCTTCCTGCCTCTGTTCTGCCGCTTGCTGCCTCTGCTCGGTAGCCAGTGTGGCAGCCTGTTGTCTTTGTTCCTGTATCATCATCTAGAAGAATTGGAACATCTGCATCTGGCCATCTTGTGGTGCTGTTGGAGCTGGGGGTGTAAACCCCCTGATTTTCAAAAAAATTTAATTTGAAATTTTTCACAATTTTCTGGATTTTTCTGAGATTTTTCTCAAATTAAACTAAAGTATTTTATTATTAAATGATTTTAATTGATATTAAATAATATTAAAATATTATGAAAATAATATTTTATGGTGTAAAATAAAAAACTAGACATAGGGTAATTTTTCGAGAATTTATTGGACCCCGGAAGTATTTTTAAAGCCCTAAAAACTATTTTTATAATAAACCAAACCAAACCCAACTCAGCATTTCGGGTCGGATCCGGATCAAACCCGTGACCCAAAACCCGAACCCAACCCGCATTCATTTTATTGGATCGGGCCGGATCCGCTAGACCTGACCCGACCCGTCACCGACCCGGCCCGCAACATCTGTTCAGTCCCGTAACCGACGAGCGGCCGGCCGACTCCTCCGAAGATGATGAAAACAATCACCCAAAATGATCTCCCTTCAAAATAGCCACAAATTTCTTTCTCTTCTTCGAAAGTTGCAAACTTGAGAACTTTCTCCCTTCGATCTCTCTCTGGTATAGATTGTGATAGAAATAAGGGTTAGGAACAACATATTTAAAGCTACATATTCTCGAGGTAATTTGGATCATTGATTTTGATCCAACGGTGTTAATAAAATATTCTTTTTCGGCTTCAGCTCCCGATATTAGTATACCGACCATATACCGTGGTATACTGGAGGTAAACCGTGGTATACCGAAAAATAGTATTTTTGAGCCAGAAAGGTTCTGGAACGTCACCATTTTCGGCATACCGATGGTATAACGACTGTATACCAGTCAGATGGCTATTATTTTTCAAAAATTGATAGTTCTGACGTCCGTTAAAATTTGTCTCATTTGTCGTCTTCGACTTTTCGAGCTTATCCAACGCATGGATGATGCACATTGCACTCCAAAATATTCTCAACATAGGTTGGAAATTCCATCCAACACCAACACTACCAAGTAATAAATCTATATAAAATCATCATGCCTTAATAATCCAAATTTTAGTTTCCACAAAATCCTAGTAATATCCATCCATATTCGATTTATTGGATCCCTTTCTTATTACCCTATCCAGATCATTTCCCCCTTCTGTATCCTCTCTAAGTGCACCCCCTATGAACAAGGGGTTAGGTTAAGTCTCCCTATAATGCAAAATAGAATAAGCACATTTTTCTTAGAGAAATTTTGACTTATCCTTTACTTTATTTACCTATATTCATGATACATCCTACATTATTTTCATAATGTACAAGTCCCCCCACTTTTGATGGAAACCGTCTCTTCCTAACGGTCAACTCGTTTGACTCATTTTTTTGGATGAAAATACCCGTCTTCTTCCTCCCTCCTCGCCGCAGGCCCCATTCCCCCCTCCCCGTCGCTCATAACCCCTCCTCCTCCTCCCCGCCACTGTCCCCCTTCCCCAACCCACCACTGCCCCCCCCTCCCGCTAGCCCCTGCTCCTCCCTTCCCCCACCACCCCACCTCCCCGCCACCACACCCCCGCAGCAACAGCAGCAAAAGCAGCGGCGAGCGGCACGGTGACGCGCACGAGCAGCGACTACTGCTATTGCTGTTGGCTGGGGGATTGGGGGCAGGGATGGGGGCAGTAGCGGAGAGGGGGACAGGTGGCTAGGAGGGGAATGGAGCGGGGGGTAGCAGCGACTGTGGCGGGGAGGGGGGGAGCGGCGGCTGGGGGAGCCTGCCCGCGGGGGAGAAGGGTGAGAGGAAAGAGCAAGAAAAAATGAGGGACATTTTGGTCAAAAAAAAATAGTCAAAGCAATTGACCATCATCACTAGACGGATTTCATCACAAATGAGAGAACTTGTACATTATGGAAACAACGTCGGGTACACCCTTAATATGGATAAATAAAGTGGAGGGATTGTACATTATGGAAATAATGTAGGGTGCACCCTTAATATTGATAAATAAAGTGGAAAATAAGTCAAAAATTTTCTTTTTCTTATTCAGAAACACGTCCTTTAGAATTTGTTTGGTACGTAAAAAATAATAACAATGTTGTTTTCTGTAAACCCCCTGATTTTTAGATTTAAATTTTAAATTTATTAATATTGGTATTATGTAATTATTGAGATTAAGGAAGAATTTTTTATTATTTTTAGCTAATTAAAAAATATTATATTCATGGACAGATAATTATGTATATTTAATTAATTACAAATATTACACAAAAAATATATTTTTGGGTATAGAACGGTTATTAAAATATTGTAGAATTTTTTGAAAATTATTTGGGGTTCAAACCAATTTTACAATAGCTATATATATATATATATATATGGTTAATAATAATAATAAAACAAAATTAAAACCCTAAACCCACTCACACCCGAACCAACCCAGACCAGAAACTCATTCCCCTAGCTACAGTAACCCCGACCCTGTTCGAATTCAGAACCCCCCCCCCCACCCCGACCGCTCTGTTCCCCTCCCGAAACTGATGACCGCTCCTTTCCCCTTCAGTAACCCCCATTCACTCCCTATATATACATCACCAAGCCACCCCTTCATTCACCCATCTCCCCTACCTCCATCCGACCACCTCCGTCGACTTCGACCCTCCCCGGCGACCTCTGGACGCTGTCGGCCGCGAGCGCACGAATGGCGCAGAAACAGCGACAGCAGCAGCATGGCCCAAACCCTCCACTTCGCAGCTAGTTTTCTCCTCCCTCGCTCCATGGTTTTCCAAACCAATTTTGCAGGTAAACCCACAACCTATACGCCATCAACTCCCATCAAATAGTTTGTTTTAAATCGTTCTATGTAGATCGCAAATCGTGATCCAAAATCAAGAAAAATTTAATTTTGGGATCATAAGAAACGGTCCCAACACCCCGTTTTTTAAAGCCGCAATAAACCAAAATTCGAATTTTTTTTTCAAATTAAAGACAACATAACCAAGTTTTAATCCCTTTAATTAGTTTATTTTCATTCGTGTTAAATCGCTGACAATCTAGCGTTGAAATTAAAAAAAATTATGTTTTCAAAACCCAAATTTCCCGATACGGGGTACGTCCCGCCAAACGAGGTAACTTCGTCATGTGAAGATTTTATCGAAAGGTGCGTATCGTCAAATCGGACGTGTAATATTTTGTAGAACTTGATTTTGATCTGCGTGCACACCGGAATCAACGCGTATCCGTCAAAAAATATCGTATCGGCCAGTTTTGATAATTGTCATAACTTCGTGTGTGCTTGTCGTTTTGCAACGAAACTTGCGCCATAGGATTCACAACATTATGCTGGTCCTGTGACCCAAGTTTGGTTCGATTCTGAGAACGTTGATGAAATACCATTTTGCGAGCCCTACTGTTTCACTTGACGGGTGATTTCGTGACCGGCTCACCGGAATCCAATTTCGGATATTCCGTTGAGTTCTTGTCATTATTCTAAACTTATACACTAATTTTTCTAAATTTGGAGAACTTTAACTTTGGCACATTTTTCTGTGCGAAGTGGGCCACATGTGGATTCTGCTTTGACCTAAAAGTGTCAATTATGTTCCTGTGTCCAAATTGGACTTATGGGTAGTCAATACTAACTAATTCAAGTATTCTGAGAATAATAGTGATATTTGTTTCAGCATCCGGAGGCGTACTTGAAGATTTTACTTTTCCAGGAACAATTGACGGAGTTCAGAACTCAGACAAGTGTACCTTGCCAACTTGCAGTAAATTTAATTATATTATCGACTTGTGTTTATTTTTATATATTCTTGTGATATGCCTGTTCAACCTAGGACCGTAAGACGTTACTTAGCGTCCGAACAAGATTCGGGTGTCAACATCGTACGCGGAGTTGTGTAACATCATTTAGAGAGTTGATTACACGATCCTATATTTTCATGCTTGCATTACCAAGTACGTTATACCGGAGGAAACTTGACACTATTTCATGTGATCTTTCAGTTATTCATGGTGATTCTATATAGGCTTACAAGATTCGTGATATGAGACTTGCATATTATATAGATATCATTATGACTCGTCGCACTAGCTAGAAGTCATGATCTTGCATGTTATAAACATGAGACGTCGTGAACATGAGACGTGAGGTTACATTGGGTGGGGAGAGACACACCATACTACAGGCTGATTATTTATATATATACTATACTAATGTAGTGCTTTGGTACATATACTGGACTACGTGATATTACTTGCTGCTATGGGCTCCCCGATACAGAGCCTGTAGTGGTTTCAGCCTGAGTACGAGTGATGCTCTCATGTGCATATCACTTAGATGGTTACATTAGTTTACCCTTGAGTATGTGGCATTATACTGTTTTACTTTGGCATGTTGTTTCTTGTACCTTGTTACATCCCTCTGAGGACCTGGCCCCTTGCCAGTTTTGCAGCATAGACCGTTGTGGAGCTTGCCTGGAGTTGTTGATGTGTGTTGCTTTGTCTTGCAGGCATTGGTGCCAGGTACTTATATCAGTTCTTCCGGAGTTATGGTTAATATTCATATTGTTTATTCATCAACTGATGTAGCATATTTTATAGACTCATATTCCTTTCTCGAGTCTATTCGAGCTTATGTGTTACTGGACGGCCGACTTTAGCACATGTAGTTTATTCTTGATATTTTGTTCTTTATGTGGATTGAGATAGATATTTTCAGATAGTTATCCTTATTATACAGCTTATACGTATTCGAGTCGGACTAGAGTCTGGTCGAATGTGTAGCTGGCATGTTACGTATTCGTAGTCCTACGTATTTTGGGACTGGGGTATTACAATTTCCTTCAAAATATAAAAATAAATAAATAAACCATAAATAAATAAAAAACTTTTTAAAAATATAGAAAAAATACAAAAAGTTTTTTCTTTTTTTAAACAACATTTTAAGAGGGATTAAAAATGAAAAAAAATCCTTAAAAAAGAAAAAGAATGAAAAAAAACAAATTAGAAAATATAGAAAAAAAATCCCTAAAATAAATAAAAAATGAAAGAAATGAAAAAACTGCTAAAAAACTAAAAAAGAAAAAATAATATAAAGGAAAAAAATGAAATTAAACAAAAAATATTCTAGAAAAAAAATGATTTTTTTTAATAAACCGAAAAAAAAGACTAACTTGAGCTGGACTATATTTATTTCCATTATAAATTAATAATACCCACCTTTTGGGGGTGGGGACATTTTTTTTAGTTGTGTATTTTGGTGGTGCTATGCCTAGAACTTTATGCTTACAACCTTCTTACAACCGCCACGTGGCGCCCACGTGACGGCCGTCCATTGGATGAGGGGGGAGAGGTTGAATCCGGAGGCTGTCCGAATGGTCGTCACGTGGCCGGAACACCACGTGGTGTTCGTTCATTTTGGGAGAGGTGGGACCAGGGGTGGCCCACATAGCAGGACGGGTGAGAGGGTTATAAGAAAGTTGTAAGCATTTGGTAGTAAACTTAGCATTATTGATATGTATTTGTACCTGATTCATCATTCATGTATATGCATATAGCCCAAACAAAATATGGTAATATGTTTCCCACAATATATTTACCCAAAAAAAAAAAATCAACGTACCAAGCGCACTCTTAGTTAGGGATGGGCCTTCAGTTTATAAGATTTCAATCGAAGTGAAATAGTCAAAACGAATAAATCAAAATTCTAATAATTCAAAACCGAACCAAAATTAACCATAACTGAAACCGAATAATCGATTCAGTTTATTCGGTTAAATTATTTCTATTGTTTAATAGGTCTAACCGAAGTAATGATCATCAATAAATTATATCAAAATTTATAATTTTTAGGCTTAATTAGAACTTGATACACTCAAATATCCAAAATGTTCAACTTGACCCTCTCAACTTTGATAGGTGCTAACTTAGTACCCTATAAAAAAGACCAAATTATCACCTCTCTACTCTCCCCACCCCCCCCCCCCTCCCACCCCACTCCCTCGACGCCCGATGGGGTGGGAGGGGGAGGGGGTGGGGTGGCACAGCAACAGTTGCCGGAGGCGGGTGCACCGGAGGGCGCACGGGCGAGCGCGGAGGGTGGGGGTGGGGGTATTGAAGCACGGGCGAGCACGCGGGGGTGGGGGTGTGCGACACAAGTAAGGGGGGGGGGGGGGGGGGGGGGGTTCGTTGGGGTTTGGGGGGTGTCACCGGGACGGGAGAGGGGGGGAGAGGAGGGAGGGGGGGGGTTGTGGGGATGGTAGTTTAGGAATAAACAAAATTTTGAATATCAAATTGAAAATATTAGTTGAGACAGGATATTAAGTTAGCACCTGTCAAAGTTGAGAGAGTCAAGTTGAACATTTTGGATAGTTGAGGGTATCAAATTACAATTAAGCCTAATTTTTATACACGTATTTGTTATATTTCAAAGTTATTCTCAAAGTTGACATAGTTATTAAATTATCAAAATTAGAATTCAAAACATGTACATAAAATTATTATTTTTTTAAATATACACAAAAAATAAACACATTTTTAATTGTAAAATAGGCATAAAATTAAAAATATTTACATAAATCTTATTTATTTTTTTAATTTTGGACCGAAACCAAAATAGAATAAAAGAAAATTTAGTATTTTCAAAACAGAAACCGAACCAAATTTTTTTGTCAAACTGAACCGAATCTCTTATTCTGTTCGGTTTTCGGTCCGAAACCAAATAATGCTCAGCCCTACTCAAGCCAACTCCATCAGGAACTTTGAGATAAGACTCATTAAAAAGAAAAACAAACATGATAGATGACCACAGGTCTTGCATTTCAACATAGAAATGCAATGGATGTAAACCCAAATGGGGGAGAAATCCACATTATAATAAGAGTTCGTAGAAATATTTTGATATAATAAGACATTTTTGCTGCAGAGTAGAACCTCGTTCTAATAATAATCTTCACAACAAGAGTTTATAGAAAGATGAGTTGGATCAAACTTGAGAAAAATAACATTACTAGGGTCGATCCTGAAAACGAGGCATGTATATAAATTAACTGCTACATTTCTCAGTTGCCTACAATTAGGCATCTCAACTACAGTGTTTAGAAGGCAGTAAAACTTGAAAACAAGGCCAAGAAAATATGATCTAGCGACGCTTCTTGCCTCCCTTTGCAGCATTGGACTTTGAGGGGCTCGCGACCACATAGACGAACAGGCCAACCAAAGACACAACTGAAACTTGTGAACCGTATCTTGCTAGCAGCTTCTGCATATAGATGATTTGCTATAAGTTGCAGAGCAGGGGGGAAAACACGGTAAACCACACGAGAAAATGTGCAAGATTTAATCTTTACCTTTGCCTGGTTTAGGTTGCATGCAGGGCCCAGTTTCCAAATAATGAGCACATAAACATTGTTCAGTCGATGTCTGGAAAATATATGAAATATACATGTACAAAATATTTTATGCAAGAAGAGTTACCCATTCAAACTTCTTTTCTGGGGGCTTGTCAGCAAGGATATCCGGCGGCTGAACGGGGGTGGACAAGGCCTCCTAGAATATTCAAGGATTTGTCAGATACCCCCAAAAGAAAAAACAGAGCACCCATAACATTAGAAAAGAAAATAGCAGGTAACCATTTCAAGCAATATCAACAATAATCATTTCAAGCGATTCATAACAGGGACATGTTTGTTTGCTTGCAATAACTTTTGAGGCCCTTGCATGCCACAATTGAGCTCTTAGAGCATCTCCAACGCTAATGTGAGTTTGGAAATAAAGTTGTTGCCACACAGGAATACCAAATTTTTATTGAAAAAGTCCTTCTCCAATGCAAATGTGAAATAAATTGTGAAGGTGACATGGCAAAGACATTGTGAAGTTGGTTGTCTTGTTCTAGACAATGCACTTCACAATGACTTTACCTCCACATGAATAAGAATATTTATAAAAAATGAAGAGGAGGAAAAGTTGTCTTGGACGTTGAAAAAAAATACTTTTTTATTGTCTCAATATTTTTGCATTGGAGAACACTTTTCTATCTCATTGTCTGGTTTGAACATAATCTTGCCACCATCATGCCTCATAGGAATCACAATACATAACAAGACAATAGGTTGGCGATGCTCTTATACACTAGGTGGAAAAAACTGGAACAAAACTAGATTTAGACCTTCACTGTAACCTGATCTCACTTCTGATCAGCATAATGCCTCAAAGAGTCACTCTCACCCATAAGCACCTCTCCCAAGCTAAACAAAGTCGTCGGGTTCTTTTGGGAGAAAGTGGACTACTTCTAACCTCCCAACTTCTCCGTCCCTTATCGGTAACATATCCTAAGCAGCAGCCAAGGTAACTCCATCTTGAAATTGTAAATAACTGAAAGGTTAATCTCCACAATAACCCTAACCCACATAAGTACAATCATTTCTGAATGCAAAGATCAGAGGTAAAATTTAGGAGTGTTTGCAATAGATTGAACTCGATTAATCTAGGGTTTTGTTTGGATTACATTGTGTCAAAAGCCCAATCACCTATTTCTAACCAACCAAAAAAATCTAAACTTTAAATACACGAACTCCTAAGTCCTAATGTAACATTGATTTCAAATATAAAATATAAACTACCCTTTCTCTTGAATACCTAACATCACAGTATTTGCCATGTCAAAATTGATTCTGCTCAGATCCCTTCAACACTATCTTCTAGAGAAGAGTGGTCATGAACTATGTTGTCAAAAGCGCGCTTAAGCGCCGCTTAAGCGAGTTTTAGGATTTGGGCGCCTCGCTTAATGAGTTTTCGCCCCAGAAAAGCGATCAGCGCTTAAGCGCGCTTAGGCGTCGCTTAGAAGCGTCTTGCCTCGCCTTAGGCACCTCGCTTAACGTTTTTTTTATAAAACAAACCGAAACTTTTGTTATTTACATAGTTGGATAGTTGAAAAACTTGTAGGAACTTTAGAGACTTAGCTTTTATGTTTGATGGTATTTTGATGACTATGTAGTATGTATGCGTTGTGTGGCTTGTAGTTTGTATTTTGATCCTACTTTAGAGACTTAGCTTTTATGTTTGATGGTATTTTGATGACTATGTAGTATGTATGCGTTGTGTGGCTTGTAGTTTGCATTTTGATTATAGTATTTATATTGTTACTTTGCTTGATTGATAATTGATATTCTTATTCATGCATATATTAGTAGGATTGTATGAAAAAATATTGAAATTTATGTGTATATAGAGTATTTTACATGTAGGAACAAAGAAAAAAAAAAGTGAGGCGCTAAATAAGCGCCGCTTAAGCACCCTTAAGCGAGGCGACAGCCTCGTCGCCTCGCCTCGCCTCGCCTCACGCTTAATACAACATAGGTCATGAATGATTTCAAACCTCACATTGATCCGAATTACAACCAACCAATATCACATGGATTCATTTGGATGTCACATGGATCCACTTTCAAACCAATTATGTGAATACCTAGAAGGCCTGGTATCACCATAGTCTCACATCAAATGGTTCTTCATATCCCCTCAACACCACCTCCGATAGAACACTGGTTATGACTGATCTCCAATCTCACATTATCCGATCTAAAAACAACTTACATACATGGATCCATTTGGATTCACACTGATCCACTTTGGAACCAACATATGCAAATTCAACAGCTATCTAATACAGAGTTGTTTGCATCCTGAAAGAGGATAAGAAACAAACCTGCAATGCTGCCTTTGTTGGAATACGGTATTTGATGACAGCTGGGGAGCTATGGTATAAACCCTTCACTTGGGACTGCAGGACAAACGTATGAGATACAGTGGCACCGCTGAAAATAACAAGAGTAATTTTGTTAATAAATTCAAAGAATAGACATCAATAGAAGATGTATGGAATACGAAAATAATCATGATGGAGACTCACGCATCAAGTTTTTCCCATGTCTTCGACGTGCTGCCAGAAGTGATGTCAAAAACCTCATGCGCCCAACTATCATCACTTAGGCTCACATCATAGGCAGTTCTGGAAAATAACAAATCAACCATAAATATAACAACTTATACATTAACGGAAAAAAAAACAAGACATGAAGGTCCCACATCAGTTGAAAGATATCTTGCAAACAAATGAATGCAAAGTTTTTCGAACAGTGCTAACTAAATAAGCTTAAAGTTCAAAATATGACAAAACAGTAGATCCTATAGATTGATCAATATTAAGGGCTAGTTTGATTCCCAATTGAAATGGACCATTTGCCTTTTCCAACAGCATCTTGGCCAAAATGACAAATAAAATCTGTTTGATTCCAAAGTTTGCGGTTTTGGCTATACAAATATTGCTGAAAACAGCAAATGCCAAACGTTCGGGGAGGCAGCAGTTGACGTTTGCCATTTAAGATGGAACTTTTTTCTATTTCAAATGGGAAACAAACTGACCCTAAAATGTAAAGCTATGGGAGCCAAAAGAAGCAATACTAGCACTAACAATCAGTATAAATATAACTCTTACAGGTTGGATCATTGTCATTTGTCAGTGAGAGAACACAATTGTATATCCAACAAACCAGAATGATAAACAGGCTAAACAGCAAGCATTTTACTGACTACTTGGCATAGGTTGCACATAGTAAATTGAAGTTTAAAATATGACAGCTATTAGGTCCTACAAAATGTTCAATACTAATGTACATCTATGGTGAGAAAACAGGCAGTATTAGAACTAACAACCAGGAATTAGCATAAATATAACTGCTATAGGAAGGTTCATTGTCAGTAAGAGAACACAAATTGTAAATCCAACAAACCAAAATCATGAACAAAGGTGAACAGCAAATATTTTACTGACTGCTTGGAGTCACTTGTACACATAGTAAACTACTTTTTTCATAGATCCCACTATATTGTTGGTAACTATATAGCAACAGAAAGTTATTAATATCATAAAAAGTGATCAATAACAGAGAAGAAGAAAAATTACCAAAATAATCTAACATAATCTTAGAAAAATCAGGTTTTACTTGGTCATGGTCTCCATAAAAACAAGGGTATGATGGTACGTTGCATGGATACTCCTTTAGAGGATCGCATCCGTGTTCGTAGCCACCTCCAAGACGTATCTGACACGATACTTCCTGAAGACTTTTGTTGGAAATGGTCTGCACATGTCTATGTTGTTCAGAGAAAACATAGCTGAATGTAATTTAGCATGGTCTTGCACTTGTGCAAAACAATCGAGATATAAGAAACTAGCATTTCTTACAGCGGGTCCTCTCTACATACTTTGGATCTAGTTACTAACCAAGACATGCATAACAATAGATGTTAACAAGATTTACCAGATATAATGTGTACAAAGATGTGTTCAAGTGTACATACAAGTGTATCTAGGTCAATGTGTATCCTAAAATTTATAAAACAAATAACATATTCCGAATCACTATTTTGTCTATATCCGGATCTTTGTCCCTATCAATGCACTCTTCCACTATCATAGGGACCAGGGGTAGGGACCACTAGGGACCAAAGACGAATAACATAGAACAGGCTGACGAGGATAGAGATAGCATAACTTACAAAAGTAGGGGATGGCCACCCAATTGGGATGGCTATGGCGCATTTTGGTGTATTCATGAGCTTAAGGGTAAGGACTTCCTGAAGGGAAAGTAGGTTTTGAATTTGCATGCTCATGTTGTTTATCAATGTTATTTATTTGAACACCTTAGTTCAGGAAATCACAAGTAAGAGGCTTTTGTGTGCTTTTACTTTTTAGCTTTACCAGGGACTACTCATCTTGTTGTAAAGAACACATCTTCTATTTGGTTCCATGGGTCACTTTCAAAGGCTCCACGGTAATGAGAGGCTCTATATTCGTTTTTGGAGATGACAGACATTTTCATTTTGGAGGCAATTTACTTGAAAAGTTGTAAGTTTGCTTGTTTCATTGTTCTCTCTTATAATGAATCAAAGGGGGTATATTCCATCTTTCCTCAAAGGGATAAAGATGCAATCTAAGGTATTTGCCTAGAAAATACAAAATCAAAGAACATGCAATTAAAACTCCACCAACCAAATCTTTACTGATAGAATTATGTTAAAACCTTAGGAATGGAAAAACAAGCAACCAAAGCTGCATTATTTACACCATTGTACATCTCGATCTCCAATTAAAGTAATAAGCACAAAGATGAACAAATTTAAGAAAAAATAGGATCATCAATGTTTGACGGTTGGACCACCAATGTGAAGAGGTGATAACCTATGCAATAATCAACTGAGAAACTACAATCTAACAATCAAATGACCAAATAATATCAATCAGGCAAAGTAGATCAGCAAACTAAGAATTCTTCAGAAACAAATCAATACTGCACAAAAAAAGTAACTTTAATTATTGGATCAAAAGAATATTAGGAAACCAAGCTCGATCCTGTGTCAGAACATAATTTTAACATATAAATGGATCAAAAGAAGCCATTATCCATAAATGTAAGATAATAAAGTAAAAAAAAAACAGGCAAATCAACTCCACTGGGAGCAAACTAACCCTAGGTCAATAACTATATCAATCCATGGAAATGAACATGAATCTTATCAACTTAGGAGATATTCCATGAAAATAATCAGATAAGAAATCTCCATACAGAGCATTGTCAATCATTCATAAAACATATTGCAAGATTAGATTTCTTCGGAGCTAACCATTTGAAGAATTAATAATTGACACAAATAAACAACTCAATCTAAGTAAATTTAACATGAAAAGTACACAGATTCAACTCGACTGTGAGCAAATTAGCCCTAACAATAACTCAACTCATTATAAGACCACAGAATTCAGCAAGAACCAATGGAAAACCGAAAATGAATAAATTTACCCTTTTTTATTTAAGACATAAGCATAGAAACTAAGTAGATTAATAGCAAGAAAACAGGTAAATATGATTCATTTATTGGTCCATGGAATATTCAACCAAATCCAACCTAGAGCGAACTAATCGATCGGGGATCCATATAATCTGGACTCAAATCAACTATGAGCAAGTTAACCCTAAAATAATCTAGAATCTTGGAACTTGGAGATCAAGAAGCTGGATCTGCGTGAATTATAATATGAATTTATATGAATTATAGACAAATTGCAGCTTCTATGAACAGTTTTCTTAAGGAGCACAAGGACGAAGAACCGGCAACTAACATAACCCTTGGTCCAAGGACTAAACTGATCCAACTCTACCATGAGCAGATGAACCCTAATAATCCATATAAGATGATTCAACTCAATACTATAAGCAAACCAATCCTAAATAACTACTCGACTCATTACGTGACACCACCAAAGTCATATATTTGGAGATCAGAATTCGGTCACAAACCTCGATCTGTCTGAATCCATATACATATATAACCATGTCCTTGATCGAACGAACGAACATGATGACTGAAAGTAAGCAAGCAGATCGACGAAATGATATATGTATTTCTACCAAACTAATAGAGTATCCATATATTTTCAGCAAATAGAGAATAATAAGATCCAATTCGATCAAGAGAAAATCAAACTTAAATTTCACTTCTTTCTGTAAGAAATCGAAGAAAAATTAACCAGTTCAAAGATCCAAGGAATCGTCAACCAAACCTAATATAAAAAAGTCGAATTTCTTCTAAACCAATGGATCAACGGTCAAAGCAAATAAAACCCTAGATTTCAGAGGTTTGGGAAGAGACTCACGCGGATCCCTCGTTGTAGACGTCTATGGTGACGGTGACCCGCTCAATGCCGGTGTTGAGCCGTGAGAGGGCGACCTTCTTGTGAGCCACTATGAAGGGGCCATCGTAGATCGCCGACGAGGACGAGACGATGAGGGAGAGGAGGAGGAGAGTGAGGATCCGTGCCGCCATTGCTAGGGTTTCCGAGCTTTTTCTCCCGATCTGGAACTAGAGAGAGAGTAAACTATAAATAGTTTTTTTTATTGTTGTTCTATCTTTCTTTCTTTTCTTTTGTTTTTTTTTTTTAGGCTGATGATAAAGATAAAGGCACTATAAAATACACCCACGTTTGTCCAATTTTTTTTCTCTAAATTTTTTACTTAAAATTTTAATCGGAGCTAGTCCAAAGTTTATTTATGATTGTCAAAATTTTGATAGTCTTTTCAATATGTTGGACTGTTACAGTCCATTGAATTGCATACATTATTTTGGACTGTCAAAATTTTAACAGTCCAAACTATTAGAAGAACTGTCAAAATTTTGACAGTCCTAAATATATTTTTGGGCTAGTCTTGAGTAAAATTTTAAGTGAAAAATTTAGAAAAAAAAATTGGGACAGCCTGAGTCATCTTTGTAGTGCCTTTATGTCACGCCCATGTCCCAAAATACGTAGGACCAGGAATACGCAACATGTCAGCTACGCATTCGACCAGACTCTGCTCCGACTCAAATACGTATAAGTTGTATAATAATGGTCACTATCTAAATAATCAAGTAAATATAAATATCTATGTCTCAATCCACGATGAACAGAAATACACAAGAATGGGCTACATGTGCTATAGTCGGCCGCCCAGTAACACACAAACTCGAATAGACCCGAGAAGAAATATGAGTTTATAAAAACTAGGCTACAACAGCAGATGAATAAACAATATGAATAAAATAACCATAACTCCGGTAGAAATGATATAAGTACCTGGTACTAATGCCTACAAGACAAGCAACTCCATCAGCAACTCCAAAGGCTCCGTAATCGTTTATGCTGCAAAACTGGCAGGGGACCAGATCCTCAGAGGAACGTAACAAGGTACAAAAATAGTATGCCAAAGTATAACAGAAAGTAACAAGTGCAACGCCGGTGTTGTCACGCCCCAGTCCCAAAATACCGAGGGACTAGACACGTGGCAATGGCCAGCAGCACGCACCGATGGACAAACCCAATTTAATGGATCCATCAAGGCGTACTTAAGCTGTAAAACAAGGTCTACGACAACATGGCAAAACTAATCTCATCCACACAAGATAAAATATGATCCACAGATATAAAAAATGTAAATCATCAACCAGTCTCAACAAAGTGCTTCGGGGAACAACCCGATAAAATCTAATACAATGGTTCAACATACCAGAATATAAATGACTTAATAAAGTAAATATTGAGCATGAAACATGGATGCTCAGGAAAAGTCTTCAGCTAACACCTCGTCCTCGGGTGCCGGTACAGCTCCTGTATCAGCTTCTGCTCCTGCTACTGCTGCTGTCCCGTAAACCTCGGGATAGATCTCGTCTGCAAATCCTGGGGAAATAATCCGGTATCCAGTTCCTCAGGGGACATAACAAGGTACAAAAATCAACATGCCAAAATACAGTGTAATAGTAAATGAGATAAATACGGTAAGCTATATAACCATCTATGTGAAAATGCAAGTGAGAGCATCACGAGTACTCAGGCTGAGCCACTACAAGCTCTGTGTCGGGGAGCCGGTAGCAGTAATAATGAGTAATGGGCCAAGCTCGGGTTTCAGAGTCTTGCGCCTCACAATAGTAGGGGATATATATGTAATCAGCCTGTAGCCTGTGTGTCTCTCCCCACCCAATGTAATCACACGTCTCATGTCCATAACGTCTCATGTACATGGCACGCAAGATCATGGCTAATGCAGTAAGTCATAGAGTATCCAAGAGTATAATGTCTATGTAAGAAATCTGTATCCTATACAGAATCACCATGAATATCTAAAAAAGATCCTGTCTTATGTATAGTGTCAAGTGTCCTGGGTATAATGTACTTGATAAGACAAGTACGAGAATGTAAGGGGTCACGAATATCCATCTCTAGATGACATACACAACATCGCGTACGGTGTTGGCACCCGACTAATAATCGGACGCTAAGTAAGTCACACGGTCCTAGGTTAAGCATGCACAATGATATAAATAAAGCAAGGAAATATGCAATAAGAACTATAAAGTTGGCAAGGTATACTTGCCCACTGATGTATAAATAAGTCAAGGAAATAAGTAGCAAAGCTGCAGGGTTTGGCAAGGTACACTTGCCTGGAGTTTGAATACCAACAGTTGTCCCTGTATCAGTGGATCCTGCGGGTACTCCTCCAAAAGCTGTAATAAACATCACCAACAGTCTCAGAAAATATCAAATAGCTAGAAACGTCTGTCCTTAGGTCCAATTTGGACACAAGGGCAAAAATAACATTTTCGGGTCAAAGCGGGGTCCATATGTGGGCCACTTTGCACCAAAAAATGTGTCAGGGTCAAAGGTCTCTAAATTCGTCCAACTTAGTGTCAACAAGTCAGGAACGATGATAAGAACCCAACGGAACTTCCAGAATTGGATTCCGATGAGCCGATCACAAAATTGCCCGTCAAGTGGAGCCTATGGGGCCCACGATACGCGATTTTGTCAATGTTCTCAGAATCGAACCAAACTTGGGTCACAGGACCAGCGTATTGCTATGAGTCCGATGGCGCAAGTTTTGTCTCGATCTAACGTGTGTACACAAAGTTACAGCGTATTCCAGAATGGACGGATACGGGACGTTGTCGACGGATACGCGTTGATTACGGTGTGCACGCACATCCAAATCAACTTCTGCGAAATCCCACACATCCGTATTAACGATGCGCACATTTTGGTAAAGACCGCGTGCGACCAAGTCGTTTGGCGGGGCACACTCAGTTCCGGGATGAAACAGGGCGTTGGTTTTTCTGTTTTTGGATCGCGGTTTGCGATCACCACAGGACGCGACACACCGAGCGGGTTACACGGGCATGGAGAGGGTTACACAGTCTATGCGTTGCAACAGACGGAACAGAAAACGGAATAACAAGGAGAGAGAAAACGCTACCTGAACAGGGCTCCGTAAATCTGAATTTCACGTGTCCGTGTGTATCCTTGACACGAGCTGTGTCCTGGTTGTGTCCGATCTAGGGTTAGGGCACGCTGCTGCTGGAGGGCTTCGCCGGAGGCGACTAGGTACGGTGAGGCGAGCTGCTCGGGCGGAGGCGGCCGAGGATGCGGAGCGCTGGGGGCTGAGCGTCGCCGGGGGCTGCTGCGGTGGAGGCGGGCGGCGCTCGGGCTGCTGCTGCTGCTGGGGAGAGCAGCCGGAGGAGGCGGAGGTGAGGGCAGCGTCGGTGGAGGTCGACGGCGAGGGGCTTGGTGATGGTGGTGCTGGGCAGGGCGGAGAGGTCGACGGCGAGGGGTCGAGCGGGTTGCTGGGGGGCTGTGGAGGCGATGAGGGGATGGTGATGGTCGACGGCGAGGGGTCTGCGGGTGGAAGAAGAAGGAGGAGGCGGCGCTGCCTAGGGTTTAGGCGAGGGTCGTCGGTGGCGGTTGTGAGGAGAGGAGAGAGAGGGTGCGATGGCGGCGGCACGGAAGTCGAGGGGGTTTAAATAGGCGGTGAACAGTGTATCCGGCGGAGAGTTAGGGTTCGGTCGGGTTTCGGGTTTGGGTCGGGTTTCATGGATCCGACCCGACCCGACCCGTTACGCTGGGTTGGTTCGGTTCGGTTCAGTGTAGCGGTTTGGTTCGGTTTAATTTGGTTCAAGTGAACCGGGTTCAGTCAGGTTTAATTAGGTTTAATCCTACCATGGTTTTTAGGGCTTTAGAAATGATTCCGGAGTCCAATAAATTCACAAAAAATTATCCTATGTCTGGTTTTTTATTTTACACCATAAAATATTATTTCTATAATATTTTAACATCAATTAACAGTATTTAAAAATCTTTTAATTATAATTATCCTAATTTTAATTCCAAAAAATTTACCAAAAATTTGGAAAAAATTATATTAAAAATATTCTGAAAAATCAGGGTGTTTACAATCTACCCCCCTTAAGAGGATTGCGTCCTCGCAATCAAAGAATAACTACTAAAGGAAGAACTATGGAAATTACAAGAATGCTTAGGTTATAACTTCATCCGCGAATAAGTGAGGATAACGCTGGCGCATACTATCCTCCCGTTCCCAGGTCGATTCGCCAGGAGAATGATGTTTCCAAGCTACACGAACTAGTCTAATTGTCTGTCCTCGCAATGTCTTCTCACTGAAGTCGAGAATGCCAATTGGTTGTTCTTCATACCTCAAGCTAGGGCCTACTGCGATATCTGAATGATCGACTACGTGACTTGGGTCGGTCACGTACCTTCTCAGCTGTGAGACGTGGAATACGTCATGCATTCCCTCTAAGGATGGAGGTAATGCAAGACGATAAGCCACCTCACCAATGCGCTCTAGAATATCAAATGGTCCGACACTACTAGAAAAAACGGGATTAGCGACGTATTTTAGCGACTCCTGGTATAAACGTCGCTAAATCAGCGACTCCATTAAAAACGTCGCTAAACGTTGCCAAATGACGACATTTAGCGACGTCCAGCGACTTTTATTCAGATTTTAAAAGATGAGTCGCTATAAGTTCAATTAAGGTCGCTAAACGTCGCTAATATATCTGATTTAGCGACGTTTAACGACGTAATTAGCGACGTATATATCAAAAATATTTAGCAACGTGTTGAGCGACGTCTTTGACGTCGCTAAATTTTAATTTAGCGACGTTTTAATTATACGTCGCTAAACGTTACTAATTTTTGGTTAATTAGGGCTCAGATTCTTTTCCCCCATCTGTCGAAAATTTTGAACGTTTTCGATTTCCCCCCCCCCCCCCCCCCTCTCCGGCGACCGGCTCTCCACGGCTGCGGCTACTCCGGCACCTCCCTCCTCCTCCTCGAGCTCTAGGTAATCTCTCTCCCTCTCTCTCTTTCTCTCTCTCTCTCTCTCATGTGATACTGACACAACTGATGACTGGACAGACACTACACACGCATATAGATACGACACACGCACACAGACACGACACACGCACACAGACACTGACAGACACACATGACACACACACAGACGCAGATATACACACACACACACTCACACAGACACTGACATGGGACTGATTTACACAGGGAGTCGGGTTCTTTACTGTGTCTTTACTGTATGTGCACTGTGTTGGCACTGATACCTCAGTGTATCAGTCAGTGGAGAGCTTGGGTTTCTTTGTATGGGTAGTTCAGTAAAAGAGGAGTGAGGGTTAAGGTTTTTCTAAGTATTTAGCTAAGTTTTCAATCATGAGATATTTGGTGGTGTTGAATGTGGGTAGTATTGTTTTACATGAAGGTAGGGCTATGTTGAGCTTAGTGTATCAGTGAGTTTAGTTTAGTGTATCAGTGAGTTTAGTGTATCAGTGAGTGAGTGAGTGAGTAAGTTCAGTGACTTTATATTTTTGTGTGAGGGAGGGAAAGCTCGGGTCGTAAAACTGTGCATCAGTATGCCAGTGTATCAGGGGAGAATCGGTTTCACTGGTGTGCACAGTGTGCCTCGACCACACTGTGTATCAGTGTACTAGTGGTCGAGCCTTGTTGTGGGCAGTGAGAAGGAAGTCTGCAACAGTGAGCAGTCAACTGAAGAGGAAAACCATCAACACTGTGTCATTTCAGCAACCATGTATCAATAAGTATCAACAAGTCCCACTGTATCAGTATCCGTTTTCAGTTGCATTTAGTGAGCTATGTATAATAGTGTTAGTTAGCTTAGTGTCAAGGTATTGGTTAGTTGGTTTAAGATGGGTTAGCATGAGTTATTGGGTAGAAGTTAAGGGTATCAGTTTAGTATTAAATTAGTACATAGTTAGTGTAGTTAAATAGTTACTTACTGATATACTTGATTTTGTTAATAGTTAGCTAAGTAACTATATGTCCTAGTAAGCATTGTATACAGTAAAGAACCCAAGCTTTTACCAATAGTATAAAATATTAAAAAACTAAGAGACTTGGCCTCTTTTCAGTTGTTTTGAATATTGCTTATTTTAGACTTTGATAAATGAAAGTATGTATTATATCAGTTATGATTTTTATAGTACGGTTAAGTTATGAAGTTAGGTGATAAACCACTGTATGTAATGATTTATATGATACATACTGTCATTTTTGCAGAAGTATCTAGAAATGGATATGAATTACTATCTGCGTCATCGTTCGTGGATGTACAACCGTCATCCTGATGACATGTGCGGTGTGCGGGATAAATTCATTGAGGGTGTACAGCAGTTCCTGCAGTTCGCCAAGGCTTTCCCTTAGTACATGGACGGTACCAAAATTAAGTGTCCGTGTGTGAGATGTCGCAACAGAAAATATCATTCAGAAGTGGAAGTTATATATCATTTATACTCGAAGGGCTTCACGCCGAATTACTTTTAGTGGACCGCGCACGGAGAACTTGTATCTCTAGCATCGGAGTCGGAGCCCTATGTGGAGCCGTATATGGATGTCCAAGACCACGATGCTTACGACGACGGGTTGGTGAACATGGTTTATGATGCGGCGGGGCCTAGTTTCAATCCGACAATTATGATGCGGCAGGACCTAGTTTCAATCCGGACAATTATGACGCAGCTGAGGAGGCACCGAATGTCGATGCTGCAAAGTTTATGGAGTTGCTGGAGAATACAAGGACTCCACTATATCCTGGTTGTGAGGATCATTCACCGTTGGAGGTGGTTACAAGATTATTGAGCATCAAGTCCGATTTTAACATGTCGCAAGAATGTTATAATCGACTGCTCGATTTGATTATAGAGATCTTGCCCGAGGGTGCAAAGTTGCCTAAAGACTTCTATCGATCTAAAAGGACAGTGAGATTGCTTTGGATGGGATACGAGAAAATCGATGCATGTCACAACGGGTGCATGTTGTACTACAAAGACGATAAGGATGAAGATGCGTGCAGATTCTGTGGTGCTGATCGCTACAAGGCCACTGTTAGAGGAAAGTCTATCGGTGCAAGGAAGCCTACCGATTCGATGCACTACTTGCCTTTGACGCCGCGGTTGCAGCGGTTGTTTATGGTTAAGGAGACTGCAGAAAATATGAGTTGGCACAGGCAAAAACAGATCGAAGGAGTATTGGATCATCCATCCGATGGAGAAGCATAGAAGCACTTTGATCGAGAGTATCCACATTTTGCCGAGGAAGCGCGTAATGTCAGATTGGGGCTCTCCTCTGACGGTTTTACCCCATTCGGACTTTCGGGCTCCCAGTATTCGTGTTGGCCTGTGATCGTCACTCCGTACAATCTACCGCCTTGGATGTGCATGAAGACTCCGTATATGTTCCTAACCGTTATTATCCCGGATCCGAACAATCCGAAGAGGAACATCGATGTGTATTTACAGCCTTTGATAGATGAGTTGAATCAGCTGTGGGAAGTAGGTGCCAACACGTACGATATTTCTAGAAAGCAGAATTTTCAGATGAGGGCAGCACTTATGTGGACCATCAACGACTTTTCGGCCTATAAAATGTTATCGGGATGGAGCACCCATGGTCGTCTCTCATGTCCGTATTGCATGGACCGTTCTTAGGCTTTCCGTTTGAAACACGGAGGCAAACCGTGCTTCTTCGATTGTCATCGATAATTTTTGCCGAAGGATCATCCGTACCGAAGAAATCGGAATGCTTTTCGTGCGGGAGTTGTGGAGAAGGCCAATCCACCGCCAAGGTGGCCCGGATGCACGATATGGAAAGAGGTAAAAGATTTACCAAGTGCTATCGAAGAGCCTGCTAAGGGGTACAAGTGTGACGGATTTGGTCGCACCCATAACTGGACGAAGAGGAGTATATTCTGGGATCTGCCATATTGGAGCACCAATCTGATCAAACATAACCTTGATGTCATGCATATCGAGAAGAATGTGTTTGATAACATAATTAATACTGTAATGGAGGTAAAGGGGAAGACGAAAGATAATCCGAAGGCCAGGTTGGACTTAGAAGAAATATGTAGACGTCCTGCATTGCATTTGATAGAGGAGGGGAATGGAAAGTTAAAGCAACCTAAGTCAGTTTTTTCACTGGATAAAGAGGATAAAGGTAGACTTTGTAGGTGGATTCAGGGTCTAAAGTTTCCAGACGGGTACGTGTCAAACTTGAGAAGATGCGTCGACCTTAAGGAGAACAAACTGGTGGGTATGAAGAGCCACGATTATCATGTATTCATGGAGAGATTAATTCCGATTGTATTTCGGAAATTCTTACCGCAGGTCGTTTGGGACCCATTGGCAGAGCTGAGCATATTCTTCAAAGATCTTTGTTGTACTAAGTTGCTCGTCGATCGTCTAGAAAAGCAAGAGAGGGACATTGCGGTAACACTATGTAAGCTCGAGAAGGTGTTTCCTCCTGGATTCTTCGACTCTATGGAGCATTTGCCAATTCATCTTTCCTATGAGGCACGTGTTGGTGGTCCTGTCGGTTATCGATGGATGTACCCCTTCGAGCGGCATCTGAATCACCTAAAGAGAAAGGTGAAAAATAAGGCACGGGTTGAAGGCTCTATTTGTGAAGCTTATGTTCTCTAGGAGATTACAAACTTTTGATCAACGTATTTCAAACAGTATGTTGCTACTAATAGGACGAAAGCTCCCAGAAACAACGACGCATATCAGGAATCTAATGATGCAATACTCAAAGTATTCAATACGTCCGGAAAGCCTTCGGGAAAAATGAAGAAGAGATATTTGAATGACGATGAGCTAAGGGCTGCTCAATTGTATATATTACTCAATTGCGACGAGGATGAAGTGGAGAAGCTAGAGGGGTAAGTAATTAATACGTCCACGTTTACATCATCTCAATGTAATAGTATAAGATACTATTATGCTACTAATCAGCAGTTGCTTCATTGTTTTTCAGCACATATAATGATGAGTTGAGGTCGGTTAGACCCTACATAACAGATGAAGAAGTAGAACAAGATATGAGATGCCATTTTCCTTCTTGGTTGAGCGCATATGTAAGATGCTTGGTAATTACTTTTTATTTCTGCACTTGCAAAACAAATAACTTACTATCGCTACTTTGGTATTTAGGTCGATCGTCTAATATCACCCGAGACTGAATCTATTAGAACTCTAGCCAAGGAACCAATTACTGCCGTAAAAATATGGCCAAGTTTCTGTGTGAATGAATTCAGGTTCAAGTCAACAAATGCTCCTATCAGAGACAGCTTTCTGGATTTTGATTCCACGAAAAATAGTGGTTTGTGTATCAAATCTTCAAACTACAAAGACGTCAATCCGGGCAATAATTTTTTTGGCATCTTACGAGAGATTGTGGAGTTGACATATAATTATGGCACAGAACCTGCTAATATTGTGCTATTCAGGTGTGAATGGTTCGATCCGATTCAAGATCAAGGTTGGAAAATTGACAAGCATGGCCTTGTGGATATAAACTACAAGCGTAGATATCAAGGCTACGAACCATATGTCTTATCAAGTCAGGCTCAGCTCGTGTACTTCACAACTTATCCTAGACGGGGGACAGCGAGGTCGGATTGGTGGGCAGTATGCAAGACTAAAGCTAGAAATACCTTTGACATTGACGAAATAGCTTTTCAGGAGGATGATCTACCTCTTGTAACAAATATTGTAGATGTGGACTCAACGGAAGTTACTCATTATATGAGTAATAATGTAGAAGATGTAGAATTATCCGAAGAGGACGATGAAGTAGATGAAAGTGAAGACGAGGAAGAGGAAGAGCAGGACAACGAAGGCGAACAAGATGAATTTTCTGAAGATGATTGAAAATAAAAAATATTGCATGTAGAATGTAACTATATTTTGACTGTAGAATATAGATCAAGGTTGGAAAATTGACGAAGTAGATGTACCCATTAACGAATATATGTATTATATTTTGACTGTAGAATGCCTTGAGATATGTATCATATTTCGACTGTAGAATGTAGTATATATTTGTGTTTCTCTATATTCATCATATGTTGTTATCAGATATGACAGGACGACGCGGAGGATTCGACAGGTCCCGAGGTAGACAGAGTGACACTCCGGTACTGCCTACTGTTGGTTCCGGATCATCGTCGCCCAGTACTCCAGTATATCGATCACACACATCTCCGACTGTTGGGACGAGTAGTTTCTGGCGTGATAGTACACCCTCGTCCAGCGTTCCTCCTGCTGACGGAACCATGGGGACAGATGAGCATGTCGAGGAGGTCGTGCCGACGTTGTCCCAGCATCAGCAAGATCCTCCATGCGCACCTCCAGAGTAGACGAGGACAGAGATTTGGGCCGACGGTACAAAGTAAGTCAATTAGATGGTTTAGTATATATTTGTGTTTCTCTTTATTCATCGTATATTGACTTTTTTAGTAATCTAAATTATTATCTCTGTATAGATATCGTCCATCGTCGGTTCAGAGACGCCTGGGCCAATTTTTGAGGAACAACTACGGTGGCCCTTGGATCAACTACTCTGAGGCTCCGGAGGAGAGAAAGGCGTTCTGGTTTGCGCACTTCCAGGTAAAAGTATATTAAATAAATCCTCTAATTTATGCATATTATATAACTTATTCGTGATGCTAACTTAATGAATTATTTATTGTAGCAAACGTATTTTATCCTCCGTACCGGGCCGAGTTGATCGAGTGGCTCTTTCCTATCGTTGCCGCCAAGCTTATCCGAGATGCTCTGGATGACCAGAAGGCTCATGATCGTGCTGGAAAACCGATCCAAGGTTGGATCACGCCTGAGCAGTGGACTGCGATGAGGGCTAGATTCGACGATGAGGGCTAGATTCGACGATCCGATAAAATCTAGGAAATATGACAAGTACGAGAATGTAAGGGGTCACGAATATCCATCTCTAGATGACATACACAACATCGCGTACGGTGTTGGCACCCGACTAATAATCGGACGCTAAGTAAGTCACACGGTCCTAGGTTAAGCATGCACAATGATATAAATAAAGCAAGGAAATATGCAATAAGAACTATAAAGTTGGCAAGGTATACTTGCCCACTGATGTATAAATAAGTCAAGGAAATAAGTAGCAAAGCTGCAGGGTTTGGCAAGGTACACTTGCCTGGAGTTTGAATACCAACAGTTGTCCCTGTATCAGTGGATCCTGCGGGTACTCCTCCAAAAGCTGTAATAAACATCACCAACAGTCTCAGAAAATATCAAATAGCTAGAAACGTCTGTCCTTAGGTCCAATTTGGACACAAGGGCAAAAATAACATTTTTGGGTCAAAGCGGGGTCCATATGTGGGCCACTTTGCACCAAAAAATGTGTCAGGATCAAAGGTCTCTAAATTCGTCCAACTTAGTGTCAACAAGTCAGGAACGATGATAAGAACCCAACGGAACTTCCAGAATTGGATTCCGATGAGCCGATCACAAAATTGCCCGTCAAGTGGAGCCTATGGGACCCACGATACGCGATTTTGTCAATGTTCTCAGAATCGAACCAAACTTGGGTCACAGGACCAGCGTATTGCTATGAGTCCGATGGCGCAAGTTTCGTCTCGATCTAACGTGTGTACACAAAGTTATAGCGTATTCCAGAATGGACGGATACGGGACGTTGTCGACGGATACGCGTTGATTACGGTGTGCACGCACATCCAAATCAACTTCTGCGAAATCCCACACATCCGTATTAACGATGCGCACATTTCGGTAAAGACTGCGTGCGACCAAGTCGTTTGGCGGGGCACACTCAGTTCCGGGATAAAACAGGGCGTTGGTTTTTCTGTTTTTGGATCGCGGTTTGCGATCACCACAGGACGCGACACACCGAGCGGGTTACACGGGTATGGAGAGGGTTACACAGTCTATGCGTTGCAACAGACGGAACAGAAAATAGAATAACAAGGAGAGAGAAAACGCTACCTGAACAGGGCTCCGTAAATCTGAATTTCACGTGTCCGTGTGTATCCTTGACACGAGCTGTGTCCTGGTTGTGTCCGATCTAGGGTTAGGGCACGCTGCTGCTGGAGGGCTTCGCCGAAGGCGACTAGGTACGGTGAGGCGAGCTGCTCGGGCGGAGGCGGCCGAGGATGCGGAGCGCTGGGGGCTGAGCGTCGCCGGGGGCTGCTGCGGTGGAGGCGGGCGGCGCTCGGGCTGCTGCTGCTGCTGGGGAGAGCAGCCGGAGGAGGCGGAGGTGAGGGCAGCGTCGGTGGAGGTCGACGGCGAGGGGCTTGGTGATGGTGGTGCTGGGCAGGGCGGAGAGGTCGACGGCGAGGGGTCGAGCGGGTTGCTGGGGGGCTGTGGAGGCGATGAGGGGATGGTGATGGTCGACGGCGAGGGGTCTGCGGGTGGAAGAAGAAGGAGGAGGCGGCGCTGCCTAGGGTTTAGGCGAGGGTCGTCGGCGGCGGTTGTGAGGAGAGGAGAGAGAGGGTGCGATGGCGGCGGCACGGAAGTCGAGGGGGTTTAAATAGGCTGTGAACAGTGTATCCGGCGGAGAGTTAGGGTTCGGTCGGGTTTCGGGTTTGGGTCGGGTTTCATGGATCCGACCCGACCCGACCCGTTACGCTGGGTTGGTTCGGTTCGGTTCAGTGTAGCGGTTTGGTTCGGTTTAATTTGGTTCAAGTGAACCGGGTTCAGTCAGGTTTAATTAGGTTTAATCCTACCATGGTTTTTAGGGCTTTAGAAATGATTCCGGAGTCCAATAAATTCACAAAAAATTATCCTATGTCTGGTTTTTCATTTTACACCATAAAATATTATTTCTATAATATTTTAACATCAATTAACAGTATTTAAAAATCTTTTAATTATAATTACCCTAATTTTAATTCCAAAAAATTTACCAAAAATTTGGAAAAAATTATATTAAAAATATTCTGAAAAATCAGGGTGTTTACAGGTGTAATCTAGCATAACCAGCTAAGTGAGACACAACTTTGAAGATAATGTTCGACGCGTGGGCTGTCCAAAATAAAATCGTAGCTCCGGACACAGAGACACACGGGGCGTACCGTAGATCCGAGCAAAGAGTCACACGGGTGATACTACTACTCCGGATACAGGAACACTACATAAATAGGACATATACATATATATAATGCGTGCAGAGGATCCTAAACGTCTGGTAACTGTCTTCCCCTCCCCAAGCGGTCAACGAGTGTTCGCTGAACCTGAACCTCTATCTAACAGTCTCGTCATACTGAAGTAACTATCAACAATAGTGACCCTAAAGTCGTCCCAGATTTCGGTCATGCTGACAGTATCATGATACAGGAAATCTGGCACGATGACAGTGTCTGGATGTGTCCTAGGGTTATGATGTAACCAAGTAGGCACATCAAAGTATTGCGAACATCTAACAATCATTACCAGACGTTACCGACTAACGTTTGCACCCGGTTATGACCCGGACGCAAAGTAACGATTCTGACCCAAAGCGCACATAATTCATCGAATAAATAAATAGAAATCGGGTAACTGAGATACAGGATGGCAAGGTACACTTGCCTGGAAGCCAGGCAAAGATTCGAACCCAAACTCGCCAAGGAAGTAGCACTGGAGCAGATGTCTTCGGATGTTGTTACAAATATCACCAACAGTTACAAAATGAGTGAGATACTCAGAAAAGCATATACATACGTCCAATTTGGACATAATGGCAAAAATGCAGTTTCTGGCCAATACGGGTCCACAAGTGGGCCCCGTCTTGCACCAAAAAATGTGCCAAAGACAAAGTTATTCAAATTTATCAAACATAGTGTCTACGAGTCCAGAACGACGATACGAACCCAATACTACATCCAAAACTGGATTTCGATGAGTCGATTATGAAATCGCCCGTCATATAGAATCGTGGGGCCTACAAAACAATATTTCGTCAACGTTCTCAGAATTGAACCAAACTTGGGTCACAGAACCAGCATAATACTGCGAATCCGTTAGCGCAAGTTTCGTTACGAAATGACAGGCACACACGAAATTAGAACGAGTGTCAGAACACATCGATACGGTGCTTTCCGATGGATACGCGTTGATTTTGGTGTGCACGCACATCTAAATCAAGTTTCACGAAAGCCCACACGTCCATGTTGACGATACATACCTTTTGGTGCAATCGGTACACGACGAGGTTGCCCGGATTGATGGGACCAACTCCGTATCGGAAAGTATCAATGGTTTTACAAAATAGTTTTCTCAAGAATTGCATCTCTAATTACTAACAATAGAATACAAACTAAAATATTATAATCGAACACAAAGAAACATGTTTAAGTAGGGTTCATACCCGAAGAGTCAGTTCAAGGATCGGTTGTGCGAGGAGGGAGACATTGCTTCATGAATCGGGGAGGCTAAACTCAGTTTCTGAATACGGGTTCGAGCCGCGGTTACTCGCGGCTGGTAGTAGCGGCGGAGGAGGTGATGGCTCCGACAAGGCTTCGATGAGGGCGTCGAGAAGGTCCTCCAATCGCGACGAGGCTTCCGATATTGTGGTGAGGGCATCATGAATGTTGCTGGGGGTGGTGGTGTTGCTGCGTTGGGTGCTCCGGTGGGTGGTCGGTCGATTGCAGCAGTGGCGGAGGAGGCTGGAGGCAGTGACGGAGGTAGCGGTGATGGTGGTGCTCTGTGGTGGTTCGTGGTGGTGCAAGGGTGGTAATGGTGAAGTCGTGTGGGGAGGTGGTTCATCGAGGGAGTCATGCGGTGGCGGAGGTGGTTCGTCGAGGTGTTGGCGGTGAAGGCGTTGGTAGCAGCGGTGACTGGAGGCAGTGGGTGGCTCGGCCAGGGTAATATGGAGTTGCATGGAACGGAAGCAGCTGCAGTGGAGATGTAGCAGCAGGGCTCGGCCGGAGTTGATGCGGTAGAGGCTGCTAGGAGGAGTTGATGCAACGCCAGTGGCGGGTCATGGAGGGAGTCGGCCGGAGAAGAAGAAGCAGGTGGCCGGAGTTGTGGTTCGTTGAAGAAGAAGAAGAAGTAGTGAAGAAGAAGAAGAAGAAATGAAGAAGAAAAAAAAGAAATAGGATGCACTTGGCTGTGTAAAGTAGGGAAGAGGGTGGAGAGAGAGGGGGGATTTTCCTAGGCTTCTAAGGATTATGGCCGGCTCCTTCGAAAAGGTGTGAAGCAAGTATTTTTATAGGAGATTGTGTGGTGGGGATGATGTATAATTTTAAACCAATGGCCTAGAATCCTCATGAAACAATTGTTTCAAACAAAAGAGGAGAGAGAAAGTGATGATTTGACCGATCATGAGTGGAAGGGGGTTTCTTCATTGGCCTTGAGCAATAGGGTGGTGACACCTATAACCAATTTACAAATAAGCCCCTTAACTTTTGGGTATTTGTACAAGAATAAAAAGTGATGGGGATTTGGTGTTGGAAGTGGTGTTTGGTGTTATATAGGGTGAGGGGTGTTGTGTGTTTTACATGAGCTTCATAAAAGGGGTGTTGGGTTAAATCGAGGTTAAGTTGGGACTAGTTTAAATTGGTGTCCCCAATTTAATTAAATAAAGTATCATGTGATCTTAAATTAAATAAGGATACATGGGTTCTCAATTAGGAGTGACACAAAGGTCATGAATGATGTAGGCTTGATATCAGTCTTGGTCTCTTTAATTAGTTTGACAAAACGGGTTGAGTTAGTGTCCCCAAATTGATGGCAACGACATAGGTACGTGACATAGATTAAAGAATTAATTTCGGGACGGGAAAGTTGTGCAATTAAATTAGAGCATAAGAGATTGCGTTTGTGAGTGACAGAAAAGTCCAGCACCTAGGTTGACTTGTCAAGTCAATAGTGCAATAATTTGTTGGAAATTAAGGACTAATGTTGGGCTCCAAATATTATGACAACAGTAGGGTGCACCTAGGGTTTAATTAAAGAACCAGTCAACTGCAACATAATTTCTAAACCTCAAACACCAGATGCTAAACCAAAATTTGCTAACCATAACCAGTCTACCTAAAAGGAATTTGAGGAGGTTTACATCCTTCCGAACTTAAAAGAATTTTGTTCCCAAAATTAAAGTAAAGCACGAATGAAAGTTACGAGAATTTTAAAAAGTAAACAGGTAATCGAAAGCAGTACGTAAATTCGTACCCCGGTCCTCAAATAAATGTGAGAAACTCTGCCGAATAGAATCCTTGCGCTCCCAGGTAGACTCACCTGGCGAATGATGCTTCCATACAACCCTGACCAGTCGAATAGTCTGACCCCTCAAAATCTTCTCACTACGATCGAGTATCCCCACTGGCTGCTCTGCATACGATAAATTGGGCCCGACTGTAATCTCTGAATGATCAAGCACGTGGCTAGGGTCTGCCACGTATCTCCTTAACTGTGATACGTAAAATACGTCATGCACTCCTTCTAATGATGGAGGCAATGCAAGATGATAAGCCACTTCGCCGACTCGCTCTAAGATGTCAAAAGGTCTGATGTACCTCGGACTCAGCTTGCCTCTGCCCCCGAATCTGATGGTACCACGAGTGGGCAATATCTTCAAAAATATATAGTCACCTTTCATGAACTCCAAAGGTCTGCAGTGCGCATCTGCCCAATGCTTCTGTTTGTCATGTGCTGCACGCAGATAGCTCTGAATCTGCTTTACTTTCTCCATTGTCTGTGTCACCAACTCTGGACCAAATATCTGACGCTCTCCCACATCTCTCCAACATATCGGTGACCTATACTTACTATCGTACAATGCCTCATAAGGTGCCATCTGTATGCTGGCCTGGTAGCTATTATTGTAGGAGAATTCCACCAAGTGTAGATGTCCTCCCAAGATCCTCCAAAGTCGATCATGCATGCTCTTAATATTTCCTCTAGTATCTGAATTGTGTGCTCTAACTGGCCATCAGTCTGTGGATGATATGCAGTGTTGAACTTGAGACGAGTTCCTATACTCTCCTGCATACTCTGCCAAAAATGTGACGTTAATCTGGAATCACGATCCGATACAATGCTGACTGGCACTCCATATAGTCGTACTATATGCCTTATATATATGTCAGCCAATATCTTCGTGGACTGCCCAACTCTGAAGGGCAAGAAATATGCAGACTTGGTGAGTCAGTCCACGACAACCCAGACTGCATCCTTTCCGCTAGGGCTCATCGAGAATCCTGTGACGAAGTCCATGGTAATATGTTCCCACTTCCACTCGGGAATGGGAAACGGCTGCAATAGTCCTACAGTCCTCTGATGTTTAGCCTTGACTTGCTGACAGACCAAACATCTCGCCACGAATCTCGCAATCTCCATCTTCATCCCATGCCACCAGTAGTATTGTCTCAAATCTTGGTACATCTTCGTACCCCCGAGATAAATAGAATAAATCGAGATATGAGCCTCGGTCATCAACTCCTGGCGTAGCTTGCCACTCGAAATATATAGGCGATCTTCATATCTCAATGTTCCGTCTTCATGAATCCAGAGTCTCGTCTGCATGCCGGCCTTTGTCCTCTCTTGCAGTCGTCGGAATCTCGCATCTGTAGGCAGGGTTGCCTTGATCCTCTCAACCAATGTAGATTGAACCTTTAGACTGGCCATCTGTCCATTTATGCCTGGCAATACAACCTCTATCCCGAGCTCCTGAAGATCCTCTAACAATTGTCGTTGAGTTATCAAAAAGTATGCCATGGGCTTCCTGCTTAAGGCATCTGCTACTACATTCGCCTTGCCAGGGTGGTACTGCAACTCTATATCATAGTCTGTCATCAACTCTAGCAATCGCCTCTGTCTCATGCTGAGCTCCTTCTGAGTATAGACATACTTCATACTTTTGTGATTTGTGTAAATCTCAACACGCTCTCCATAAAGGTAGTGCCGCCATAGCTTTAGTGCAAATATTACTGCAGCTAGCTCTAGATCGTACGTCAGATAGTTCTTCTCATGAACTCTCAGCTGTCTCGATGCGTAGGCTATCACCTTACCTTGCTGTATCAGTACACATCCTAATCCACTCCCAGACGTATCACTATACACTACAAATCCTTCCGATCCTGAAGGAAGTGTCAAAATTGATGTTGATGTTAGATGCTTCTTTATCTCATCGAAAGCCGTCTGACACTCCTCAGTCCAGATAAACTCCTCGCCTTTACGCGTTAGTCGCATCATAGGCGCAGCGATTCTCGAGAAGTTTTCCATGAACCTCCGATAATATCCGGCAAGTCCGAGAAAACTCCTAATCTTTGTAACTGGTGTAGGGGTAGGCCACGTCTCCACTACAGCGATCTTCTCTGGGTCAACTGATAATCCATCTCCGGTGATTATATGTCCCAGGAATGGTACTCTATCCAAGAAGAACTCATATTTGCTGAGATTGGCATACAACCTCTCATGTCTCAGCGTCTCCAACACGATCCTGAGATGTCTCTCGTGCTCCTCCTGGCTCCTGGAATATACCAAGATATCGTCGATAAATACCACCACGAACTTATCTAAGTACTGGTGAAAAATATTGTTCACCAGGCTCATAAATATTGCTGGTGTATTGGTTAAACCAAACGGCGTGACTAGAAACTCATAGTGCACGTACTTTATCCGAAAAGTCGTCTTCGGAATATCCTTCCTTCGTACCTTGATCTGATGATAGCCGGACCTGAGATTGATCTTCGAGATAATACATGCTCCACTTAGCTGATCAAATAAATCATCGATGCGCGCCAAGGGTACTTATTCTTTATCGTTACAGCATTTAGCACACTGTAATTGATACGCAACCGTACCGTCCCATCCTTCTTCTGACAAATAAGATGGGTGCTCCCCAGGGAGAAATACTAGCCCGAATCAAACCCTTATCTAAGAGATCATCTAGTTGGACTTTCAACTCAACCAACTCCTTCGGTGCTAGTCTGTAGACGGAGAAAGTAATTGGCTCGGCTCCGGGAGTCAACTCTATAGTGAACTCTATCTCTCTGTCAGGTGTCAGGCCCAGAAGATCCTCTGGAAATATGTCCTCAAGCTCTGATATAAAGTAAGGGTACACTGGTTTACCTTCTGTAATGTGTGTCGCTAAGGTAGGTTGGACACCATGCTCTCGGGCTCCCCGAAGAAACTCAAACTCAGGGTAATATGGTGGTCTAAATATAATGCTACCACTTCGGTAATCTAGCATCGCGTGGTATTGGCTCAACCAATCCATGCCTAGGACAATGTCATAGTCTAGACTTAACCTCATAATAAATTCTTCTATTCTATTTACAACACTAAACCTCCAAAAATAATTTTCTTCCCTAATGTATAATTACTCTTCTTCTCAAATTTCTCTCTACCATTGTATTCCTCAAATTTCTTCTTTCTGTTATTTATTGCTCCGAGTCAAATACTACAATTTTTAATAATGGTATCACCCAAGTACATGCTAGAATTTTTGGTATCAGATCATCATCTTCCAGGTGAGAGCCTAAATTTTTATCTTCTCCAGTTCATAATATCGTTCCTGGTATCGCCATCCTGGGCTACAACTACTTCTTAGCATCTAACTATGTATTTCCATCAATCATTCTAGAGGGTTAGGATCAACAATCTTTCTAGCTTCCAATACTTCCTAAGTTACTGCTATCTCAAGTATGGGTAGGTTTTACCCGCTCTAGGAACATACTTCTAGGTCCAATTATCTTGCTAACATTCTACACTAGTTCTAGAATTTAAAAAGAACCTATCAACCTACCCTACTGAGGGTAACAATCTTCTTAGAGAATATTATATAAATTATGTCTTCTATCGTCTGAACTACGATCTTCTTCTGGAGGGAACCATCAGGCACAAGCATTCATCTTTCCGAAATTAAAGGAGATGAGAAACAATGATAACGATATTGATGAAAACTGAACGAATACAATTTGGAAGTCCAAGGGCGATAATCAAATACAAAGGGAGTTTTAAAAATCGATTATGGAATGAGATCCTATTCAACAATAACTCATAAACTGAAGGCTCGTTTGGTACAGTAACGTAACCACAACGATATGCTCTTAGACATATATGGGCCACCACAAAAATATGTCATGCCCCAGTTCCAAAATACGTAGGATCAGGAATACGCAACATGCCAGCTACGCATTCGACTAGACTCTGGTCCAACTCAAATACTTATGGTCCAACTCGAATACTTATAAGCAGTATAATAATGGTTACTATCTAAATAATCAAGTAAATATAAATATCTATGTCTCAATCTACGATAAACAAAAATACACAAGAATGAGCTACATGTGCTATAGTCGGCCGCCCAGTAACACACAAACCCGAATAGACTCGAGAGAAATATGAGTCTATAAAAACTAGGCTACAATAGCAGATAAATAAATAATATGAATAAAATAACCATAACTCTAATAGAAATGATATAAGTACCTGGTACCAATGCCTGCAAGACAAGCAACTCCATCAGCAACTCCGAAGGCTCCGTAATTGTCTATGCTACAAAACTGGCAGGGGACCAGGTCCTCAGAGGGACATAACAAGGTACAAAAATAGTATGCCAAAGTATAACAGAAAGTAATAAGTACAATGCCGGTATAATCTAGCATAACCAGCTAAGTGAGACACACCTTTGAAGACAATGTTCGACACATGGGCTATCCAAAATAAAATCGTAGCTCCGAATACGGAGACACACAGGACGTACCGTAGCTCCGGGCAAAGAGTCACACGGGTGATACTACTACTCTGGATACAGGAACACTACATAAATAGGACATATACATATATATAGCATGTACAGAGGATTCCAGACGTCTAGTAACTGTCTTTCCCTCCCCAAGCGGTCAACGAGTATTCGCTGAACCTGAACCTCTATCTAACAGTCTCGTCATACTGAAGTAACTGTCAATAATCGCGACCCTAGAGTCGTCCCAGATTTCAGTCATGCTGACTGTCATGCCCCAGTCCCAAAATACTGAGGGACTAGACACGTGGTAATGGCCAGCAGCACACTCTTATGGACAAATCCCATTTAATGGACCCATCAAGGTGTACTTAAGCTATAAAACAACAATAAAGGTCTACTAAACATGTCACATTCTAATCTCATCCATGGAAGATAAATATGATCAATATCAGCATAATGAAATATAAACCAACATCAAGTCTCAATAAAGTATCTCGGGGAATAACCCGATAATAAGTCTTATACAGCAGTTCAATAGACAGGAAATAAAAGAGTCTAACAATAACAAAGACTGAGTATAGATAAAGCAGATACTCAGGAGAAATCCTCGGCCATTACCTCGTCCTCGTGTATCGGTATTGCTCATACTTCTGCTTCTGTTCATGTCCCGTATACCTAAGGATAGATCTCCTCTGCTATACCTGAGGACATAATCAGGATCCAGGTCCTCAGGGGACATAGCAAGGTACAAGAATAACTCAACCCAAATATATGCAGTACAATAATAAATAAATCAATAGGGTAAACTATGTAACCAGCTATATGATATGCAAGTGAGAGCATTACTAGTACTCAGGCTGAGACTACTACAAGCTCTGTGTCAGGGAGCCGGTAGCAGTAATATCACGTAATATGCCTAGCTTTGATATAGAGTCTACGGTCTCACAATAATAAATATATATATAAAATCAGCCTATAGCCTGTGTGTCTCTTTCCACCCAATATAATCATATGTCTCATGTCCACGACATCCCATGTCCATAACACACAAGATCATATCTAATACAACAAGTCAAAATGATAGCTATGCATATATATAAAGTCTATGTCACGAATCCTGTATCCTATACAGAATCACCATGAATGACTCAGGAAGATTCTATCTCATAAATAGTGTTCGGTGTCCTATGGTATGACGTACTTGATAATGCAAGCACAAAAATGTATAGGGTCACGATATCAATCTCTAGGTGACGTTACACAACTCCGCGTACGGCGTTAACATCCTAATATTATTCGGATGCTAAGCAATGTCACACAGTCCTAGGTTGAATAGATACATCATATAAATAAATCCAGGGAATAATATAAAATAATTTACTGCAAGTATGGTAAGGTACACTTGCCTGGGGTTTGGTTTCCAACAGTTGCTCCTATAACAGCAAGATATTCAAGTACTCCTCCGGATGCTGAAATAAATATTATCATCATACTCAAAAGATATAAAATAGCTAGAATTGTCTGTCCATAAGTTCAATTTGGACACAGGGGCAAAACTGACAGTTTCTAGTCAAAACGGGGTCCACATGTGGCCCATTTCGCACCAAAAAATGTGCCAGAGACAAAGTTCTCCAAATTCATCAAACTTAGTGTCAACAAGTCCAGAACGATGATAAGAATCCAACAAAATATTCAGAACTGGATTTCGATGAGCCGATCACAAAATTGCCCGTCAAGTGGAGCCATAGGGCCCACGATATGAGATTTTGTCAACGTTCTCAGAATTGAACCAAACTTGGGTTACAGGACCTACATATTGCTATGAGTCCGATGGTATAAGTTTCGTTGTGAAACAACCAGCACACACAAAGTTACAATGAGTTTTAGGATAGGGCCGATACAGGACGTTGTCGATGGATACGTGTTGATTCCGGTGTGCACGCACATCCAAATCAACTTTCGCGAAATTCTACATATCAATATTGATGGTACACACCTTTCGGTATAATTCGTACATGACAAAGTCATCTCGTTTAACGGGGCGCACCCAGTTCAGAAAAAAATAGATTTATAAAGACCAAGTTTTTGGTCAATTTAACCCACGAATAACTTACATATTACAACACCATAAATTACACTAAAATAGGGTTTTAAAACTTGGTTATATGGTCTAAATTATTGTTCAAGTAAAATTTAGAATTATTTAACAGGTTGCACGCAAAACGGTCGTGAACTTGTGAGTTTGGGATAAATTTTTGAATTTTCATAAATAGGGTAAATTTTCCTTTTTTTGCGTCATAATTTGTGACCGACACAGGATGCGATACCCCAAACTGATTGTACGGGTTTCGAGAGGGTCACGTAGCGAACATGTCGTAATAGTCTGTTCGAACATCGGCACGACAAGGAGAGAAAAATTCTTACCTGAATAGGGGGTCGGTAACGACTATTCTTCGCGTATATGCGGCGGCACGGCGACTGCGGGGTGGCGGAGCTCGGCCGGCTGCGGTGGGTGCTGTGGTGGCTGTGGCTGCTGGTCGTCTTAGCGCCATCGTCGGGGATATCGCCGGAGCTATGCGGAAAGGGTGCTGGTGATGGGGGTTGGCGAAGGGGGTGGCCATGGGGATTTTATAGGGTGGATGGCCGGCCGTTGCGGGGTGGAGAAAGGTCGGGACGGCGGGTCGGGGAGACGAAGGGGTAGGTCGCAGCGACGGGGAGGCAAAGCGACGGCTGGGGCATGAACGGGCGACGGTTACAGTAAGTCGGAGGGATGCGGGGATGTCGGTTGGCTACTGTAGCAGTAGTTTATGGATCAGATTGATGGGTCGGGTTCGGATCCGAATCCGACCCGCTAGGATTGATTTGGGTTGGGGACGATTGGTTCAGGATTTGGTTTAGTTTATATTGGTTTAAACCGGTTAAGGTTGGTTTAATCTGGTTTATTTTGGTTTTTTTTAAAACTATGTTTTTGGCCATTTAAAAATATATTTTAGGTCCAATAAATTACACAAAAAAATATTATTTTTATAATATTTAATAAAATCACAAAATTTGTTTAATTTCAGAAAATATTTATTTTAATTAGTTAAAAATTCCAGAAAAATCTTGAAAATTTATTTTTAATTTCTGAAAAATCCAGGTGTTTACAGTCTACCCTCCTTAAGAGGATTGCGTCCTCGCAATCAAGAATTAACTACTAAAGAAAAATTAAACATGGTCACCTATAAGAATGTTTAGGTCATAGTTGTATGTAAACACCCTGATTTTCATAATAATTTTAAAATGATTTATTCCGAATTTTTGGGTATTTTCTGGAATTTAAAATGAAGGTGATTACAATTTAAAGAATTTTAAGAGTTGTTAATTGATGTTAAAATATTATGGAAATAATATTTTATGGTGTAAAATGGAAAATCGGACATAGGGTATTTTTCTGTGATTTTATTGGACTCCGGAAACGCGTTTAAGGGCCTAAAAACTATTGAATATATAAACCGAACCAAACCCAAACCCAAACCAAACCAAACCGCTGATTTAACCCAATCCAACCAACATATTGGGTCGGGTCGGGTCCGAGCCAAACCCGACCCAAACCCAAAACCCACATGGGAAACCCTAGCGGCCGGATATACTGTAGCACAGTATAAATCCTCCCCCTTGGCGTGCGTGCCCAGCCTCGGAAACCCTAGCTGAACCCCGCCGATATCTTCTCCGTTCAGCCTCCTCTTTCCCCACCGTGAGACTCAGCCGACTTCATCTTTGCCGTACCCGAACGACGCCACCGCTCCCCTGTCACCGCCTCCGATCCACGTCGCCGCTCCACCCAAGTCCGCCCAGCCCTGCACCTTGACCCCGACGCCTTCCTCCTTCTTCCCACAGCCCCGCCGTCGACCCTAAGCCCTTTGCCTCACGACGACTCCCCATCGCCCCGCCATCGTCGACCCAGCCCCGCTCCAACCGAGTCCACCCAGTCGCTCGTCCTGACGCCGAGTCTCCGGGCCGCGTGAATCGCTCCGGCCAACTGTGCAGAGCCACCGCCCTAGCCGACCTTGCCAACCCCGAGCCAGACTCCCTCCGATGAAGCCCCGCCACTGTCTCGATCAGGACCCTAGCCGGGACTCACGACAGACACGCGGACACAGGAACTTCCGTCCAGGACACGAAGGAGACACTCGGACACAGGAAAGCATCGTTCACGGAGCCCTGTTCAGGTACCATTTTCTCTCTCCTCATAAACCTATTTTCGATTCAGTCAGTTGTGACGCGTAGGCTATATAACCCTCTCGGTGCCCGTGCAACCCTTTCGGTGCATCGCGTCCTGTGGTGATCGCAAACCGCGATCCAAAAACAGGAAAAACAACGCCCTATTTCACCCCAGAACTGAGTGTGCCCCGCCAAATGGGACGACTTGGTCGCACGCAGTCTTTACCGAAATATGCGACGTTGATACGGACGTGTGAGATTTCGCAGAAGTCGATTCGGATGTGCGTGCACACCGGAATCAACGAGTATCCGCCGACAATGCCCCATATCCGCCTATTCTGGAACACGCTGTAACTTTGTGTACACACGTCGGATCGAGATGAAACTTGTGCCATCGCACTCATAGCAATACGCTGGTCCTGTGGCCCAAGTTTGGTTCGATTCTGAGAACGTTGACAAAATTGTGTATCGTGGGTCCCATAGGCTCCACTTGACGAGCGACTTTGTGATCGGCTCATCAGAATCTAATTCTGGAAGTTCTGTTGGGTTCCTAGCATCGTTTCTGACTTGTAGACACTGAGTTTGAGGAATTTTGGAGACCTTTGACCCTGACACGCTTTTCGGTGCAAAGTGGCCCACATATGGACCCCGCTTTGGGCCAGAAATGTCATTTTTGTCCTTGTGTCCAAATTAGACTTAAGGACAGGCATTTCTAGCTATTTAATATCTTCTGAGACTGTTGGTGATGTTTATTACAGCTTTTGGAGTAGTACCTACAGGATCTACTGATACAGGGACGACTGTTGGTATTCGGACACCAGGCAAGTGTACCTTGCCAAACTCTGTAGTATTATTATATATTTTTCTTGCCTCATTTATATTATTGTGCATGCTTAACCTAGGACCGTTTGACGTACTTAGCGTCCGATTATTAGTCGGGTGCCAATACCGTACGCGACGTTGGGTATTGTCATCTAGAGATGGACATTCGTGACACTTTATATTCTCGTACTTGTCTTACCGAGTACACTATGACCCAGGACACTTGACACTATTCATGAGACAGGATTTTCCTGAGATATTCATGGTAATTCTGTATAGGATACATGACTTACAGAGATACTATATTCTTAGATACATTATGACTTGTTGCATTAGCTATGATCGTGCGTGACATGTACATGAGACGTTATGGACATGAGACGTATGGTTACACTGGGTGGGGAGAGACATACAGGCTACAGGCTGATCATATATATAAACCCCTATTATTGTGAGGCACAAGACTCTGAAGCCCGAGCTTGGCCCATTACTCATTATTACTGCTGCTACCGGCTCCCCGACACAGAGCTTGTAGTGGTTTCAGCCTGAGTTCTAGTGCTGCTCTCATCTTGTATATCACTTAGCTGGTTATTTAGTATTCCCTTATTATTCCATCTATTGCTGGAGAGACCCACAGGCTACAGGTTGACTATATTATGCCGGCTACTCACTCCCCCGCTGAGCTAGACCACCTCATGATATCACTGCTACCGGCTCCCCGACACAGAGCTTGTAGTTGTTTCAGCCTGAGTAATATTGATGCACTCTCTTGAATTTCACACAGATGGTTACATACTTATCCTATTTATTTCATTATTTGTTGCACTATATTTATTTTGGCATGAGCTTTCTTGTACCTTGCTATGTCCCCTGAGGACCTGGATCCGGATTATGTCCCCAGGATTTATAGACGAGATCTATCCCGAGGTATACGGTACCGCAGCAGGAGCTGATACAGGAGCTATACCGACATCTGAGGACGAGGTGTTAGTTGAAGACTTTTCCTGAGCATCTATGTTCTATGCTCAGTATTTACTTTATTCTGTCATTTATATTTTGGTCTGTTGGACCATTGTATCAGATATTTATCGGGTTGTTCCCCGAAGCACTAGTTGAGACTGGTTGATAATTTACATTCCTTATATTCTGTGGATCATATTTTATATCTTGTGTGGATGAGATTAGTTGTGCCTTGATTGTCGTAGAGTTTGTTTTACAGCTTAAGTATGCCCTGATGGATCCATTAAATTGGATTTGTCCATCGGTGCGTGTTGTTGGCCATTGCTACGTATCTGGTCCCACGGTATTTTGGGACTGGGGCGTGACATGGTTTTTATGGTGGCCCATGCAGGTTTATGACAAAATTGTTCGGTTTCAACTTAGGGATTAAACAAGCCTGCCCTAAGGATAGGATAAATTATAGGATCTCATCCATTATTTGAACCATTTTGAACTCTATATCGAACTCAAAATTGTTACTTGATTTATATCCTGTGTTGATTCCTTTGTACGTTCTTATAGTTTATCTTTTGGTTGCAGAGTAATGGATCCCAGGAACGGAGATGAGATTCCATTGGATATGCCACACGACGATGTGGTTACTTATATAGACGGAGTGACACCAGGCAACGGAGGACAAACATTGCAGAGCGATCAAACCGGCCAGCCTAATCCAAGGTTCCGGAGAGATGACATCCCACCTCCACCACAGTTCACTCCACAGATGCCAGTTTTCCCGCCAGGACAAGCCATGGACGGACAACAGATGTTCCAGATGATATATGCCATGATGCAAGCCCAGCAGCAGATTCAGCAAGAGGCCCATCGTCAGGAGGCAGAGTATCTAAGAACCAGCCTGGTATTCGCATTGGAGCAGGCAAATCCACCAGCGAGGCGATCAACGACGGGATCTATCACCGATTTCCGTCAGCTCAAACCTCGTACATTCTCTGGTAAAGAGGGGCCAACAGAAGTTCATGAATGGCTCACAAACATTCAGCACCAGTTGGAAGCAGCTGAACTTCCGAAAGAGAAGTGGATGACTGCAGTCAGAATACAGTTAACTGAAAATGCACATCACTCGTGGTTAGCAGAAGAGAGGAGGCTCGGACAGGACCGAGTCACTTGGGAAGAGTTCTCTAGACTCTTTTGAGAGATGTATATTCCAGCAGTAGCACGGTCAGAGCTCAGAGACAAGTTCAACCGCCTTATCCAAGGCAATATGACGATGGAAGAATACAACGCAGAATTTATTCGCCTAAGTTGCTTTGCCCCAACCTTGATCTCGACAGAGGAAGAGAAAGCTGAGAAGTTCTTTGACGGACTGAAGTTCGAGCTCCAGAGATTGATTGGATCGGTCGCACCAACATCATATACCGACATTCTTGCAGCAGCACGACGCATGGAGCGCGTCACTAGAAGAGAGTAAAACCTGAAGAGGCCTATCACCTCAGCACCATCCCGGACAGCACATGAGGATTCTGCAAAACGGTCTCAGAGGAGTATGCCAGAGAGGACAGCACACAGGGCCATATCTCTCCCTACTTGTCACCACTGCGGCAAGATAGGTCACATTGAGAGAGAATGCCGACGCAAGTTTGGACTATGCCTGGCTTGCGGATCCAACCAGCATCAAACCAGAGACTGCACCGAGCGCAGAGAGGGAGCACCGAGACTAGCTTTACCTGCACCATGACCAGCTTATCCAGCAGTAGGAGCACCGCAGACAGGAGTTGGAGGAGTCAGACCACCAGCCCCAGGAGGAAATCAGCAGAGACCACCCCTGGCACCGCAGGCAGCTCTATTTCAGCAGGCTCAGCAGCAGCAGAGAGGTCCAGCTCAGGGACGAGGACAGGCATTCACATTAGCTGTTGAGGAGGAAGCTACCGCAGTTGAGGTTATCACAGGTACTATTTTAGTAGCTTCATTACCAGCTGTAGCTTTATTTGATTCTGGAGCATCGCATTCATTTATAGCAGCTAGCTTTGTAGCCACCCATAGAGTAGCTACCGCACCCCTTCCGAAGATGAAGAGAATTCTTATGGGAGGCGGAATTATTCTGGTTAGTGACGTCTGTAGATCATATTCTGTAGTTGTCTGTGGAAGAGAAATACGAGCTCAATTTCTGATATTTTCTATGCCGGATTATGCTGTTTTACTTGGTATGGACTGGTTAAGTCAGTACCATGCGACTCTTGATTGCCGACTTGGGCGGATTATATTTAGACCGCCGGGACATCCAGAATTTGAGTTTCTTCGAGGAGCAGTAGAGCAAGGAGTTCAGCCTACTCTTAGGGTACTATCTGTAGAAGGGGAGACAGGTTACCCAAGAGTCATATCAGAATTTGTGGATGTATTTCCTGATGATCTTCCAAGTTTACCACCTGATCGGAAAATAGAATTCACAATAGACTTAACTCCAGGAGCGGAGCCTATCACTTCGTCAGTATATCGGCTAGCACCTAAGGAGTTAGTGGAGTTGAAGGAACAAGTTGATGATCTTTTGGAGAAGGGTTTCATTCGGCCCACTGTTTCACCATGGGGAGCACCCATATTATTTGTGCCAAAGAAGGATGGAACAGTACGGTTGTGCATTAACTACCGGGCACTAAATGCTGTGACCATCAAGAACAGGTATCCCTTACCACGCATTGATGATCTATTTGATCAATTGAGTGGTTTTAGGGTATTCTCGAAGATTGACCTTAGATCCGGCTACCATCAGATCAAAGTAAGGAAGGAAGATATACCAAAGACAGCTTTCAGGACCAAGTATGGACATTATGAGTTCTTGGTAATGCCGTTTGGATTAACCAATGCGCCAACAGTGTTTATGAGTTTAATGAACAGAGTCTTCCATCAGTTCTTGGATAAATTTATGGTTGTGTTCATTGACGATATTCTAATATATTCTAAGAACCACGAAGAGCACGAGGAGCATCTCAGAATTGTGTTAGAGACCTTGAGACAGGAGAAGTTATATGCCAAACTCAGTAAGTGCGAGTTTTGTATGCACAAAGTGCCTTTCTTGGGACATATCATCTCAGAAGAAGGACTTTCAGTGGATCCAGAGAAAGTTGCGGCAATAAAGACTTGGCCTACACCCACATCAGTTGCGGAGGTGAGAAGTTTTCTCGGACTTGCGGGATATTACCGAAGGTTTGTAAAAAATTTCTCAAGGATTGCAGAACCGATGACGAAGCTGACACGTAAAGACCAGGAGTTTATATGGACAGAAGACTGCCAGAAGACTTTTGAAGAATTGAAGAAAAGATTAACAACAGCACCTGTCTTGACTCTTCCTTCAGGGTCAGGAGGTTTTGTTGTTTACAGTGATGCATCAAGCAGTGGACTAGGATGTATTTTGATGCAACATGGAAAAGTTATTGCTTATGCTTCGAGAAAGTTGAAGTTCCACGAGAAGAACTACCCAACACACGATCTGGAGTTAGCAGCAGTTATGTTTGCATTGAAGATTTGGAGGCACTATCTTTATGGGGAAAAGGTAGACATCTTTACATATCACAAGAGTCTGAAGTATGTATATACTCAGAAGGAGTTTAACATGAGGCAGAGACGTTGGCTTGAATTGATGGTAGATTTTGACATAGATCTGCAGTATCATCCGGGAAAGGCGAATGTCGTAGCAGACACTCTCAGCAGGAAGCCTACGGCTTATTTCTTGATGCAGCCCGAGTTATTGAGAGATCTACAGGAGCTTCAGATAGAGGTTGTTTTACCAGGACAGAGTGGAATGCTGGCTAATCTTGAAATTAAGTCGTCACTTGTGGAAAGAATTAAAGAGGCATTGCCCACCGATGCTAGATTTCGAATACTTAAAGAGAAGACAGAAGCAGGCATGCAGACGGGACTTCACATACATAAGGATGGGACATTAAGGTGCGAAGATCGCCTGTATGTTCCAAATGAAGAATTGAGACATGAGTTAATGACTGAAGCACATAGCTCTATGTACTCTGTTCACCCAGGAGGAACCAAGATGTACCGAGACTTGATACAGTATTACTGGTGGCATAGAATGAAAAGGAAGATTGCAAGATTTGTGGCTAAATGTTTAGTCTGTCAGCAAGTAAAGGCCGAGCATCAGAGGACTGCAGGTATGTTACAGCCGCTTCCTATACCAGAATGGAAGTGGGAGCATATCACGATAGATTTTGTCACAGGATTTCCAAGGAGCCCCAGCGGAAGAGATGCGGTATGGGTTATCGTGGATAGACTCACTAAATTGGCACACTTCTTGCCATTTAGAGTTGGATAGTCCACAGAGGTACTAGCCGACATGTATATGCGACAAATCGTCAGATTACATGGAGTGCCGGTTAGTATTGTATCGGATCGAGATTCGAGATTTATATCTTATTACTAGAAGCATGCAAGAGAGTCTTGGCACCAGACTCAAATTCAGCACTGTTTACCATCCCCAGACAGATGGTCAATTGGAGCGCACCATTCAGATCTTGGAGGATATGTTACGATCGTGTATGCTAGACTTTGGAGGATCTTTGAAAGATTATTTGCACTTAGTGGAGTTCTCCTACAACAACAATTATCAGGCCAGCATTCAGATGGCACCATTCGAGGCATTATACGGAAGGAAGTGTATATCGCCTATATGTTGGAGCGACGTTGGTGAACGTCAAATACTGGGTCCAGAATTGGTAACGCAGACAGTAGAGAAGGTAAAACAGATCCAAAATTATCTTCGAGCAGCTCAGGACAGACAGAAGCATTTGGCTGATACACACAGACGTCCCCTAGAGTTCAAAGAAGGAGAGCACGTATTCTTGAGGATTTCGCCCACTCGTGGTACTATCAGATTCGGGAGCAGAGGCAAGTTGAGCCCAAGGTATATTGGGCCATTTGATATTCTAGAGCGCATTGGTGAGGTGGCTTACCGTCTTGCGTTACCTCCATCCTTAGAGGGAGTGCATGACGTATTCCATGTCTCACAGCTGAGAAGGTATATGACCGACCCAAGTCACGTAGTCGATCATTCAGAGATCGCAGTGGGCCCTAGCTTGAGGTATGAAGAACAACTAGTAGGCATCCTAGACGTCAGTGAGAAGATATTGCGAGGACAGACAATCAGACTGGTTCGTGTAGCTTGGAAATATTATTCTTCTGGAGAATCGACCTGGGAACGGGAGGATAGTATGCGCCAGCGTTATCCTCACTTGTTCGAGGATGCAGTTGTAAACTAAGCAATCTTGTAATCACCATAGTTCTTTCTTTAGTAGCTTATTCTTTGATTGCTAGGAAGAAATCCTCTTAAGAGGGGTAGATTATAAACACCCTAATTTTTATAATAATTTTAAAATAATTTATTCTGAATTTTTGGGTATTTTCTGAAATTTAAAACGAAGGTGATTGTGATTTAAAGAATTTTAAGAGTTGTTAATTGATGTTAAAATATTATGGAAATAATATTTTATGGTGTAAAATGGAAAACCGGATATAGGGTATTTTTTGGTGAATTTATTGGACTCCAAAAACGCGTTTAACGGCCTAAAAACTATTGAATATATAAACCGAACCAAACCCAAACACAAACCAAACCGCTGATTGAACCCAATCCAACCAGCATATTGGGTCGGGTCAGATCCGAACCAAACCCGACCCGAACCCGAAACCCACATGGGAAACCCTAGCCGCCGGAAATACTGTAGCACAGTATAAATCCTCCCCCTAGGCGTGCGTGCCCAGCCTCGGAAACCCTAGCTGAACCCCGCCGTCATCTTCTCCGTTCAGCCTCCTCTTTCCCCGCCGCGAGACTCAGCCGACCTCGTCGACCCTTTCCTCACTCACCCGCGCAGCACCGACAACATCCGCCGGCTCCCTCATCTTCGCCGTACCCGAACGACGCCACCGCTCCCCTGTCACCGCCTCCGATCCACGCCGCCGCTTCACCCAAGTCCGCCCAGCCCCTATACCTTGACCCCGACGCCTTCCTCTTTCTTCCCACAGCGCCGCCGTCGACCCTAAGCCCTCCGCCTCACGACGACTCCGTCATTGCCCCAGCGACCCGCCGTCATCGACCCAGCCCCGCTCCAACCGAGTCCACCCAGCCGCTCGTCCCGACGCCGAGTCTCCGGGCCGCGTGAATCGCTCCGGCCAACTGTGCAGAGCCACCGCCCTAGCCGACCTCGCCAACCCCGAGCCAGACTCCCTCCGGCGAAGCCCCGCCACTGTCTCGATCAGGACCCTAGACGGGACTCACGGCAGACACGCGGACACAGGAACTTCCGTCCAGGACACGAAGGAGACACTCGGACACAGGAAAGCATCGTTCACGGAGCCTTGTTCAGGTACCGTTTTCTCTCTCCTCATAAACCCGTTTTTGATTCCGTCAGTTGTGACGCGTAGGCTGTATAACCCTCTCGGTGCCCGTACAACCCGCTCGGTGTATCGCGTCCTGTGGTGATCGCAAACCGCGATCCAAAAACCAGAAAAACAATACCTTGTTTCACCACGTAACTGAGTGCGCTCCGCCAAACGGGACGACTTGGTCACACGCGGTCTTTACCGAAACGTACGCGACGTTGATACGGACGTGTGAGATTTCACAGAAGTCGATTCGGATGTGCGTGCACACCGGAATCAACGCGTATCCGCCGACAATATCCCGTATCCGCCTATTCTGGAATACGTTGTAACTTTGTGTACACACGTCGGATCGAGACGAAACTTGTGTAAACCCCCAGAGATTTAGCTATTTTAATTTAATATAATATTTAAAATTATTATTTTTATTATTAATTTGGATTAAGTAAACAAAATTATCCCTTAAAAATATTTTCCGTAACTTTAATTTTTAGGAGCACAACATTAGCCATTATCTCCAAACAAATTTTATATGCATGATCTAGACGAGCCCACCTTAATTTATGATTATCATATCCCACTCAAACATATCTCCTTGTGCTCTATTTTTAATGTAAAATATTCGGGTCAAAAACTTAATTTCTAGCACCTACAGTGCAACCGTTGACCATTCCAATTTAAATTGGAGATCCAATTTCGACCAATTCTCTCGACCTAATGTATGATCATGATCTATACTAGGTCTAAGACACACATGATACCTGTATTCCACTCTATTGAACCTCTATGTGCTACCTACCCTCAATAGTCACAAATGACCAATTTTCTAGTGAATCGGACCAACATAGTCAAACTAAACCGCAACGACCCGAACCTGACCCAACTAGAAGTAGTTGGACTTAACCTAGGTTGACTAAGCTAGGTTTGACCATCCATATTAAATATCATTTCAGTTTTGGACAGCCATAGATTTATTAAATCATTATGTTAGAATGTGAAAGGAAAGGGGTTATAACTTGTGACCTTTCCTTACCCCATTCGTAACTCCAAACCCTTCTCCTCCCCACTAGGCTGTCCATAACCTCCCTCTTTTCACCTCTCCCATTAGAACCACCTGAAGAAAACTTCTTCCTAACTCTCTTCCTCACATTTTCTATTCACAAACCATCTCCAAGTTCTTTCTCTATCTCCCTCCACACCTCCATCCATCCAACCCTACCCAGGCTGAATCTTAATTCAGCAATACCCCCACCAATTCGGCCCTATCTCCCTCCACAGTAAGTATCTTTCTCTTAAATTTTGTATGCTTCTTTCTCTCCCTGTCCTTATCACTTTCTCTTCACAAAACTTCCATCAAATTTCATTCTAAGTTTCTCAAAAACAGCCCTCCATCAGAGGTGTCCAGGCTGAATCCGAATTCAGTGTATCCTCTTCTCAGACCACTCCACCACCTCCATAGCCTCCAAACCACCACTACAGCACCCAAATATCCTTCTCCTACATCTCCTTAACAAGTTTTATTTATAACTAAGCACCTAAATCATCCTACAACTCCCCAAAACATCCCTTACAAAACTAAGACACCCTGCTGAATCCGCCAGCAATAGCATCACTTAAACACCTTGTTGCCACCAATTCCAGCACTAAAACCCCTTCAACAACTATTCTATCTTCATCCTCTATCTCTCTCCTAATTTCTCTAATCCTTAAAGTACTTGTATAAATATTTTGAAGCCCCAGACAGTAGCTACGAGACGAAGTGTCCAAATCTGGACAGATTTGTGCAAGCAGTGCACAACCCTCTTTTGCCTTCCCATTTCACTTTGGTAAGAGCTCCAACTCCTCCTACTCAACCCTTTCTAAATGTACTTCATATCCTTATTAAATTTCACTAACTTTGTATTCATATTTTTATGATATTATACCAAGAATATTTATTACTTCTCATGTCTAGACTTGAATGTTATTTTTGCACTTGTTGTCCTATTCACTTTGCCATGATCTAAAACCCAAGCAACCACTTGAAAAATATAATTTTTACTCTAATTATCACTAAATTTCAGAATGTATAATTTTTTTAGGGTGCTATATATAAATAAATGCATGGTTGAGACATGATTAAATATTGTGCAACTAGTAGTGCATTTTGCCTAGGTTTTGTGATAGCTAGTTTTATTGTTTATAAACACTATGTTGGAATATAGGAGATGTCATGCTAAGATTGTTCACTAGTTATAATAGTGCTTGCACACATGTTTCATGACAAATACAAGAAAGAAATGAGGTATATGCCATGATCTTATTATAAATTCAGATTTGACTTGTCTATGTATACTTGATATTTTGTAGAAGAACGAGAGTTGTATATAGTTTGATGAACGGATATACTTGAGAAATATAGTATGTGATTGTTTGTGATGACCCTAACTTGACCTATTTTTAATGCTCATGTGCATGTTTTAATAGACAAAACTAACCCTAAGTTGGTTAACATAGTTTAACACTTAGTGAATACCAAGGTTGATGATATGTTGTATATGGAAATCTAGTGTGAGAACACCTAGTACCTATATAAACCTTTTTTATAACCATGTTTATGAGGCTTGATGATGTTATGTGACTAGTAGGCTTGGTGTTTACACACTTTCTTGGTCCTTGACTAGTGAACCTTAGCCAACCTACTTTGTTAGAACCCTTAATTATTTTAGACTCTAAATAATTGATGGCATTGTATAAGTGGTATCCTTGATTAAATTAGGCCCTAATTTTCTAATGATTAATGACGTAGAGTAGTTTTACTCTTGTGCATGCTTAGTGAACCATGTCATAGTAACTAATTTTATGATATTATATATTTAGGCTCTTGGGATCGTACGAGCGTGAATTCGAGAGCAGGTTCTTTATATTATCAACTTGGAGTTCCAGGCAAGTGTACCTTGCCAACTTGCAATTTTGTTACATATTTCTTTGACTTTAAATAATTATTGTACATGCTTAAACCTAGGACCGTGTGACTTACTTAGCATCCGATTAATAGTCGGGTGCTAACCCCGTACGCGGAGTTGTGTAACGTCATCTAGAGATGGACATTCGTGACCCTTTACACTATCGTACTTGTCTTATCAAGTACATTATAACCCAGGACACTTGACACTATACATGTGACAGAATCTTCCTGAGATATTCATGGTGATTCTGTGTAGGATGCAGGATTGACATAGACATTATATTCATAGATATTATATGACTGGTTGCATTAGCTAAGATCTCGCGTGACATGGACATGAGACGTTATGGACATGAGACATGTGGTTACATTGGGTGGGGAGAGACACACAGGCTACAGGCTGTTTTATATATATCTACTACTATTGTGAGGTCGTAGACTCTCCAGCAAAGCTAGACCCATTACTTGTTATTACTGCTACCGGCTCTCCGACACAGAGCTTGTAGCGGTCTCAGCCTGAGTACTAGTGATGCTCTCACTTGCATTTCACATAGATGGTTATATAGTTACCCTATTTGTTCCATTTACTATTGTACTGCATTTATTTTGGCATGTTGTTTCTTGTACCTTGTTACGTCCCTCTGAGGACCTGGTCCCTTGCCAGTTTTGCAGCATAGACCGTTGTGAAGCCTGCCTGGAGTTGCTGATGTGTGTTACTTTATCTTGTAGGAATTGGTGCCAGGTACTTATATCTTTTCTTCTGGAGTTATGGTTATTATTCATATTATTTATTCATCTGCTGATATAGCCTAGTTTTATAGACTCATATTCCTTTCTCGAGTCTATTCAAGCTTATGTGTTACTGGCGGCCAACTTTAGCACATGTAGCTCATTCTTGTATATTCTGATCAACGTGGATTGAGGTATAGATATTTATATTTACTTGATTATATAGATAGTGACCATTTTTATACAGCTTATACGTATTCGAGTCGGACCGGAGTCTGGTCGAATGCGTAGCTGGCATATTACGTATTCCTAGTCCTACTTATTTTGGGACTAGGGCGTGACATATTTTTGTGGTGGCCCATGCAGGTCTTGATTAAATCATTTCGGTTACTTTTCAATACCGAGCGAGCCTGTAATCAGGATTAACTGTATTAGTATCTCAATCCACAACTGATTTGAAAATTCTTTAGCATTTGATTATCGCCCTTGGACTTCATAATTGTACTCTTTTATTTCTCTCGACATCCTTAATATTGTTTATTATCTCTCCATATTTCAGAGAGATGAATGTTCGTGCATGGTGTTTCCTCCAAAAGCAGATCCTTGTCAAGGCGGAAGAAGGCATGCTAGATATAAAATTTTGAGAAGATGGTTACCGTTAATAGGATAGGTAGATAGGTTATTCCTATATGCTAGAACTAGTATAGATTGTTAGCATGAGAATTAAATATAGTATTAGAGGCCTAGAACTAATAAAACCTTACCCTTTCTTAAGGTAGCCGTAATTTGGAAGTATTAGAAGTTAGCAAGATGGTTTAGAATACTTTATGGAATACATAGCTATATGCTAGGGATCAAATGTGGCTCATGATGGTGATACAAGAAATTATATTATGACCTTAAGAAATTGGAACCTTACCTAACAGGCCATAGTGGTTAAATATCTAGTTGTCTTGTGACTTTTAGTATCAAAAATAGATCTTATGACCCCTTAAATTATTGATGACTATAGGTCTGGACTAAATAGATATGTAGATTGCTAGACCTAATATTTGAGTAATTAGATAACTCAAGTACTAAAGTATAGCTTTCGAAATCAAATTAGATGTATTTGATTAACTGGGTTGTAAGTGTTAATTGAACAAGTGATACCACCCATTGACAAGCTGGTATCTGTGATAGAGAAAATAGGTTGAAGGATGAGAGTTTTATGATATAGCCTTGAGTTAGATATAGTGAATTGCCTATAATAGATGATAAGCTATAACAAGATGGTAACCATATAGTTTGGATGAAGGGTATACATGGAATGAACAAGGAGAAAATCTCAGGTTCAAGGTGAAGAAGGTAGAATGGTAACAAGAAGAGTCACGAGAAGTACATGATCTTGAGCATTTTAAATTAAGAGAAAGATCTAGGAAGGACTGAAGATTTATCACTCGGCAGTTGCCTAGAAGATCTATACTACGAAGTAGAAAGTACTGGGTCATGATTGACGAATTTTATAATTGAAAACAAGATTAACATACTAAAAAGATACGAAGGTGAGTAGGAAACAAATGATAAGAAAAAGATATTATGGTCGCATAATCCAAAGAGAAGGTATTGTGGTATGGACTTCAAGAATAATAATTTTAGCATTTATGAATTATAATGCTTTTAGAATTTTAAAAATTTAGTGCGAGTAAAAATTGTTGATCAGTCTCGAAGTGATACGAATTTTAAGGAATTAAACACAGGTTCAGAATCACATACTGACTTGTTAGTCATTCTGTAGAGGATTATCACAAGACCCTTAGATTATAGATTTACATATGGTAGAAAAGTGTAAATGGAAGATAGAAGTCTTATATGAATGATAGCTGAATATTGTGAATTTATACATAAACTTATTAGGGTCAGGGATTTAGATTTTTGACTAATAGGGTATGATCTTGCTGGACCTATCCTCAGTAGTAGGTGATGAGAACCTATTTTTAATTTACCATAGCCGATGGAATTTTAGATTTTAGAAATCTTATTCTTTTTATTGTATTGATTATATTTTTATCTAGGGTATTTAGAATGATTGAATAGATATTTATTACATAATTTCTATATATATATATTTTGTACTACGTATTTGAATAGGGGCTTATGTCGTACTTTATTATATGTATTTCTCTTAGAAATCGTTGAGTTGAGATTCTAGACTATGTATGATTGACTGACTAGATTAGACTTATTGCTGCTAAGAGCAATCATAAGAAGTTAAGTTAGAGTATTTTATTGGGGATACTATAGGTTGATGACGTTGTACCAAGGAAAGAATAAAAATATAATAGCAGTCTTAGCTGTAGAATAAAGGATTTAGATACAACATAGATAGTCTTGAATATTTTGTGATTGTAAGATTTTAGTGCCTAACCCATGCACTCCTTTAAGAGTTAAGATATGGCATTATTTTTCTTGTAAATATTGAAAGATTTGAACTGGGTTTGTGTTGCGGCATCCTTGTGAAACCTATGCCTATAGGTGATAAATTTTTCTAGATGACGATTAGCATGATAACAATAATGAGATAGTACATGGTGGTGAAAATATATTTTGGTGGTGAAAATATATTTTGAGGACCAACAACCTTAGACGATTAAATTGTATATATATGGAATTTTAAGATTTTTAGAATGGTTATGAGTAAGTACCAAGATATATTTATATATTTAGAGATATAATGAGTTGTGGTTGGAGGGATAGATTTTGAATTTCGAGGACAAAATTTTTCTAAGGTGGATAGATTGTAAACCCCCAGAGATTTAGCTATTTTAATTTAATATAATATTTAAAATTATTATTTTTATTATTAATTTGGATTAAGTAAACAAAAGTATCCCTTAAAAATATTTTCCGTAATTTAATTTTTAGGAGCACAACATTAGCCATTATCTCCAAACAAATTTTATATGCATGATCTAGACGAGCCCACCTTAATTTATGATTATCATATCACACTCAAACATATCTCCTTGTGATCTATTTTTAATGTAAAATATTCGGGTCAAAAACTTAATTTCTAGCACCTACAGTGCAACCGTTGACCATTCCAATTTAAATTGGAGATCCAATTTCGACCAATTCTTTCGACCTAATGTATGATCATGATCTATATTAGGTCTAAGACACACATGATACTTGTATTCCACTCTATTGAACCTCTATGTGCTACCTACCCTCAATAGTCACAAATGACCAATTTTTTAGTGAATCTGTCACGACCCGCACCCGGATATTCTGGCACGAGTACGTGGGTACGTCCAGCCCACGCCGCAGTGTCGGCGGTAGTACGCTGTCTAGGTCATATTCACAGGTAATTTAAATCTATCTCATCCACAAGAATAAATAGACAAGGATAATGACAGGGAAATAGAATTGTTAAGATTTCATAAACAAAATGTGACAACCAGATCCATAGTTTAATATTTTTGAAAATTCAGGGGGTTTACAATCTACCCAACTTATAAAAATTTCGTCTTCGAAATTAAAAATTAAGCCATAATCTGTTAATCCTTCATGTACATCAATCGCAATCTCCTTGCGATAATTAAAATCCTAATCATATCCACTGTAATCACTTCAAGGTTAAGATGACTACTGTTCCAACAAAATTAACCTATGGTTATCACTTCTTACTTTCTCCAATTATCCACAGGCAATTTTAAATTAAGTCCATATAGCATCTTCAAGATTTGCATACGCTTATAAATTTGCCTCACGATTCTAAATATCATAATTTTCTCTGGAAGTGAGTCCAAATAGTATTTCCATTCACAATTATATGCTTCAATTCCATTCACATCCTCAATATTCCAACTAGGTAGTCCAACCATCAAATTTTAATTCTTAATTCAAATTATCAAGTTGAAAAAATAATTTAAATGTAGTCCACCAATGTTCAAATCTGAAATTCTATATTTTTATCCTCTAAATTTTACTTTTATTATTCAAAACTTAAATCATGTACCTAAGATATAACTACTGAGTCCTCGATATCAATTCATTAATCATCTTAGTCACTCCTCTAAATTTTCAAAATTAGAATGGCTTGAACCTCTCCCAATCTAATCTTACTCGGTCACAATCTAAAAGAAATTTATCTCGAGTTGACAATGCACTGCTACCCAACTTAGAATTTATCCATCCATCACATAAGGCTATTACACCTTAAGAAAATATTCCTTAATATGTTTACTCATGTCATTCAATCCTCGAAACTTCAACGCCGATCATATGATGATATGTTAGATAATCCTCAAGTATGTGATCGGCCTATGGGACATATCTAGTACTATCTATATATCAAACTTATACCAAGCATGAGATTTCGTCTTTCCGAAATAAGGGAAGACGAAGATCAATAATAAAGAGTTCAAGGGTGAGGTGATAGAATAGAAGTATCGGGATCGAGGCGTTTAAAGATTTCAAATGGGAATTGTCAAGCAGTTGTGGACTAAAATTCTATCTTGGTAGTTCCTATTCACATGCTCGTATTAATATAATTATGTAACCGATACGATATGATCAGATATGTCTAGGACAAGTATATCTGTCTACTAATCACTACATATATCAATCCACGTAAAGTATTATTTCGAAGGGCAAATCAAAAATGCACTAAGGTTGATCAGACCATAATACACTGATTCTAAATAGACAATTGTATTAGTGTGTCGACCCAATAATACATATGTCATGAACAAGCTTGATAAAAGGATCAACTTGCAAAACTAGGCTATACTAGCAGCATAAGTCAAGGTAGTACAACAAATATAAGTACGCTAGATGATGATGAAAGGAGGTACAAATTATTTAAGTTTACAAAAACAACACACAATAAGCACAATAGCAAAAAGACTCTACAATCTCTACAGTTATCAAATATAAAAACATACTAGGTTATTAGCAAGTTCAAAATTACTAGGTTGGGGCTGAGGTCACGAACCAATAGGCACGAGCTAAACAATACTAGGAACGGTATCTACGAATCACTTACGTGCATTAGCTACTCCAAGGGTCTGCGCGTTCTCTACGGTCATCGCGGAAGCTTGTCCGCGTCCTTGAGTAGCAGGACAGTCCCTCACTTGATGTGCTGTTGATCCACAATATAGACAGGCACCTAGCCTCTTTCTACAAACTCGCCAAATGTGACCTTGTTTATGACAAAAGCCACAAGTGAGAGCTTGTTGGTTCTGTCCTTGAGCTTGGTGTTGGGGTACTGTGGCTCGAGGGAGAGGATGCTGGGTTTGCTGCGGGGCCCTCTGTTGTTGCTGGGCTAGCTGGGAGAGTGCTGCTTGTGGTACCAAGGTGGTCTCGGTTCGAGTGCTGGTAGAGCATCTCGTAGTGATCTTGTAGGAACCTTGTCGCTTGCTGATAGATCCATTACTCTGCATCCAAAATAAACGATAAGGGCGCACAGGAATCAAGGCAGGATGCAAGTCAAGGAATCAATTCAAATCCGAGATAGATGTAAAGAACGATTCAAGCAAGTGGATGAGATCCTAAACTTATCCTTATCTTATTGCAGGCCTGTTCGGTCTCGAAGTTGAAACCGAACAATTTAGTCGTTGACCTGCATGGGCCACCATAAAAATGTGTCACGACCCGCACCCGGATATTAGGGCACGAGTACGTGGGTACGTCCAGCCTACGCCGTAGTGTCGGCGGTAGTACGCTGTCTAGGTCATATTCACAGGTAATTTAAATCTATCTCATCCACAAGAATAAATAGACAAGGATAATGACAGGGAAATAGAATTGTTAAGATTTCATAAACAAAATGTGACAACTAGATCCATAGTTTAATATTTTTGAAAATTCAGGGGGTTTACAGAATCGGACCAACCTAGTCAAACTAAACCGCAACGACCCGAACCTGACCCAACTAGAAGTAGTTGGACTTAACCTAGGTTGACTAAGCTAGGTTTGACCATCCATATTAAACATTATTTTAGTTTTGGACAGCCATAGATTTATTAAATCATTATGATAGAATGTGAAAGGAAAGGGGTTATAACTTGTGACCTTTCCTTACCCCATTCGTAACTCCAAACCCTTCTCCTCCCCACTAGGCTGTCCATAACCTCCCTCTTTTCACCTCCCCCATTAGAACCACCTGAAGAAAACTTCTTCCTAACTCTCTTCCTCACATTTTCTATTCACAAACCATCTCCAAGTTCTTTCTCTATCTCCCTCCACACCTCCATCCATCCAACCCTACCCAGGCTGAATCTTAATTCAGCAATACCCCCACCAATTCGGCCCTATCTCCCTCCACAGTAAGTATCTTTCTCTTAAATTTTGTATGCTTCTTTCTCTCCCTGTCCTTATCACTTTCTCTTCACAAAACTTCCATCAAATTTCATTCTAAGTTTCTCAAAAACAGCCCTCCATCAGAGGTGTCCAGGCTGAATCCGAATTCAGTGTATCCTCTTCTCAGGCCACTCCACCACCTCCATAGCCTCCAAACCACCACTACAGCACCTAAATATCCTTCTCCTACATCTCCTTAACAAGTTTTATTTATAACTAAGCACCTAAATCATCCTACAACTCCCCCAAACACCTCTTACAAAATGAAGACACCCTGCTGAATCCGCCAACAATAGCATCACTTAAACACCTTGTTGCCACCAATTCCAGCACTAAAACCCCTTCAACAACTATTCTATCTTCATCCTCTATCTCTCTCCTAATTTCTTTAATCCTTAAAGTACTTGGATAAATATTTTGAAGCCCCGGACAGTAGCTACGAGACGAAGTATCCAAATCTGGACAGATTTGTGCAAGCAGTGCACAACCCTCTTTTGCCTTCCCATTTCACTTTGGTAAGAGCTCCAACTCCTCCTACTCAACCCTTTCTAAATGTACTTCATATCCTTATTAAATTTCACTAACTTTGTATTCATATTTTTATGATATTATACCAAGAATATTTATTAGTTCTCATGTCTAGACTTGAATGTTATTTTTGCACTTGTTGTCCTATTCACTTTGCCATGATCTAAAACCCAAGCAACCACTTGTAAAATATAATTTTTACTCTAATTATCACTAAATTTCAGAATGTATAAATTTTTTTAGGGTGTTATATATAAATAAATGCATGGTTGAGACATGATTAAATATTGTGCAACTAGTAGTGCATTTTGCCTAGGTTTTGTGATAGCTAGTTTTATTGTTTATAAACACTATGTTGGAATATAGAAGATGTCATGCTAAGGTTGTTCACTAGTTATAATAGTGCTTGCATACATGTTTCATGACAAATACAAGAAAGAAATAAGGTATATGCCATGATCTTATTATAAATTCAGATTTGCCTTGTCTATGTATACTTAATATTTTGTAGTAGAACGAGAGTTGTATATAGTTGGATGAACGGATATACTTGAGAAATATAGTATGTGATTGTTTGTGATGACCCTAACTTGACCTATTGTTAATGCTCATGTGCATGTTTTAATAGACAAAACTAACCCTAAGTTGGTTAACATAGTTTGACAATTAGTGAATACCAAGGTTGATGATATGTTGTATATGGAAATCTAGTGTAAGAACACCTAGCACCTATATTAACCTTTGTTATAACCATGTTTATGAGGCTTGATGATGTTATGTGACTAGTAGGCTTGGTGTTTACACACTTTCTTGGTCCTTGACTAGTGAACCTTAGCCAACCTACTTTGTTAGAACCCTTAATTATTTTAGACTCTAAATAATTGATGGCATTGTATAAGTGGTATCCTTGATTAAATTAGACCCTAATTGTCTAATGATTGATGACGTAGAGTAGTTGTACTCTTGTGCATGCTAGTGAACCATGTCATAGTAACTAATTTTATGATATTATATATTTAGGCTCTTGGGATCGCACGAACGTGAATTCGAGAGCAGGTTCTTTGTATTATCAACTTGGAGTTCCAGGCAAGTGTACCTTGCCAACTTGCAGTTTTGTTACATATTTCTTTGACTTTAAATAATTATTGTACATGCTTAAACCTAGGACCGTGTGACTTACTTAGCGTCCGATTAATAGTCGCGTGCCAACCCCGTACGCGGAGTTGTGTAACGTTATCTAGAGATGGACATTCGTGACCCTTTACACTATCGTACTTGTCTTATCAAGTACATTATAACCCAGGACACTTGACACTATACATGTGACAGAATCTTCTTAAGATATTCATGGTGATTCTGTGTAGGATGTAGGATTGACATAGACATTATATTCATAGATATTATATGACTGGTTGCATTAGCTATGATCTCGCGTGACATGGACATGAGATGTTATGGACATGAGACGTGTGGTTACATTGGGTGGGGAGAGACACACAGGCTACAGGCTGTTTTTTATATATATCTACTACTATTGTGAGGTCGTAGACTCTCCAGCAGAGCTAGACCCATTACTTGTTATTACTGCTACCGGCTCCCCGACACAGAGCTTCTAGCAGTCTCAGCCTGAGTACTAGTGATGCTCTCACTTGCATTTCACATAGATAGTTATATAATTACCCTATTTGTTCTATTTACTATTGCACTGTATTTATTTTGGCATGTTGTTTCTTGTACCTTGTTACGTCCCTCTGAGGACCTGGTCCCTTTCCAGTTTTGCAGCATAGACCGTTGTGAAGCCTGCCTGAAGTTGCTAATGTGTGTTGCTTTGTCTTGTAGGAATTGGTGCCAGGTACTTATATCTTTTCTTCCGTAGTCATGGTTATTATTCATATTATTTATTCATCTGTTGATATAGCCTAGTTTTATAGACTCGTATTCCTTTCTCGAGTCTATTCGAGCTTATGTGTTACTGGCGGCCGACTTTAGCACATGTAGCTCATTCTTGTATATTCTGATCAATATGGATTGAGGCATAGATATTTATATTTACTTGTTTATATAGATAGTGACCATTTTTATACATCTTATACGTATTCGAGTCAGACCGGAGTCTGGTCGAATGCGTAGCTGGCATGTTACGTATTTCTAGTCCTACTTATTTTGGGACTGGGGCGTGACAACTTGCGCCATCGGACTCATAGCAATACGCTGGTCCTGTGACCCAAGTTTGGTTCGATTCTGAGAACTTTGACAAAATCGTGTATCGTAGGCCCCACAAGCTCCACTTGACGGACGACTTTGTGATCGGCTCATCGGAATCCAATTCTGGAAGTTTCGTTGGATTCGTATCATCGTTCCTAACTTGTAGACACTGAGTTTGAGGAATTTGGAGACCTTTGACCCTGACACACTTTTCGGTGCAAAGTGGCCCACATATGGACCCCGCTTTGGGCCGGAAATGTCATTTTTGCCCTTGTGTCCAAATTGGACTTAAGGACAGGCGTTTCTAGCTATTTGATATCTTCTGAGACTGTTGGTGATGTTTATTATAGTTTTTGGAGTAGTACCTACAGGATCCACTGATACAGGGACGACTGTTGGTATTCGGACACCAGGCAAGTGTACCTTGCCAAACTCTGCAGTATTGTTATATATTTTTCTTGCTTCATTTATATTTTTATGCATGCTTAACCTAGGACCATTTGACGTACTTAGCATCCGATTATTAGTCGTGTGCCAACACCGTACGCGGCATTGGGTATTGTCATCTAGAGATGGACATTCGTGACACTTTATATTCTCGTACTTGTCTTACCGAGTACACTATGACCCAGGACACTTGACACTATTTATGAGACAGGATCTTCCTGAGATATTTATGGTGATTCTGTATAGGATACAGGACTTACAGAGATACTATATTCTTAGATACATTATGACTTGTTGCATTAGCTATGATCGTGCGTGACATGTACATGAGACGTTATGGACATGAGACGTATGGTTACATTGGGTGGGGAGAGACACACAGGCTACAGGCTGATCATATATATAAACCCCTATTATTGTGAGGCACAAGACTCTGAAGCCCGAGCTTGGCCCATTACTCATTATTACTGCTGCTACCGGCTCCCCGACACAGAGCTTGTAGTGGTTTCAGCCTGAGTTCTAGTGCTGCTCTCATCTTGCATATCACTTAGTTGGTTATTTAGTATTCCCTTATTATTCCATCTATTGCTGGAGAGACCCACAGGCTACAGGTTGACTATATTATGCCGGCTACTCAATCTTCCGCTGAGCTAGACCACCTCATGATATCACTGCTACCGGCTCCCCGACACAGAGCTTATAGTTGTTTCAGTCTGAGTACTATTGATGCACTCTCTTGTATTTCACACAGATGGTTACATACTTACCCTATTTATTTTATTATTTGCTGCACTGTATTTATTTTGGCATGAGCTTTCTTGTACCTTGCTATGTCCCCTGAGGACCTGGATCCGAATTATGTCCCCAGGATTTGTAGACGAGATCTATCCCGAGGTATACGGGACCGCAGCAGAAGCTGATACAGGAGCTGTACCGACATCCGAGGATGAGGTGTTAGCTGAAGACTTTTCCTGAGCATCTATGTTCCATGCTCAGTATTTACTTTATTCTATCAGTTATATTTTGGTCTGTTGAACCATTGTATCAGATATTTATCGGGTTGTTCCCCGAAGCACTTGTTGAGACTGGTTGATGATTTATATTCCTTATATTCTGTGGATCATATTTTATATCTTGTGTGGATGAGATTAGTTGTGCCTTGATTTTCGTAGACTTTGTTTTACAGCTTAAGTATGCCCTGATGGATCCATTAAAATGGGTTTGTCCATCGGTGCGTGCTGCTGGCCATTGCCACGTATCTGGTCCTACGGTATTTTGGGACTGGGCGTGACATTGTATCTTCAAATAGATGAGGATAACGCTGGCGTATGATATCCTCTCGTTTCCAAGTAGATTCTCCGGGGGTGTGATGTTTCTAAGCTACTCGAACCAGTCTAATCGTCTGACCTCGTAATATCTTCTCACTGATGTCGAGTATCCCAACTAGCTGCTCTTTATATCTCAAGCTAGGGCCCACTGCAATCTCAAAATAATCGACTATATGGCTTGGGTCAGTCACGTACCTCCTCAGCTGTGAGACATGGAATACATCATGCACTCCCTCTAAGGATGGGGGTAATGCAAGACGATATGCCACCTCACCAATACGCTCCAAAATATCAAATGGCTCAATGTACCTTGGGCTCAGCTTGCCTCTGCTCCCAAATAGAATAGTACCTTGAGTAGGTAAAATCCTTAAGAATATATGCTCTCCTTCTTTGAACTCCAAAGGTCATCTGTGTGTATCAGCCCAATGCTTTTGTCTGTCCTGAGCTGCACGAAGATGATTCTAAATTTTCTTCACCTTCTCAACTGTCTGCATCACTAACTCTGGATCCAGTATCTGACGCTCGCTAATGTCACTCTAATATATCGGTGATCTGTACTTTATGTCGTACAAAACCTCGAATGGTACCATCTGGATGCTCACCTTGTAGTTGTTATTGTAAGAGAACTCCACTAAGTGCAAATGTTCTTCCCAAGACCCTCCGAAGTCTAACATACACGATCGTAGCATATCCTCCAGGATTTGAATAATGCACTCCGACTGACCATCTCTTTGTAGATGGTAAGCAGTGCTAAACTTGAGTCGGGTGCCAAGACTCTCTTGTATGCTTCGTCAAAAATGGGATATAAATCTTGAGTCACGATCTAACACAATACTAACCGGTACTCTATGTAATCGTACGATCTGTCGTATGTACATGTCGACTAATAATTCTGTGGACTGTCCAACTCTAAATGGCAAAAAATATGCTGATTTAGTGAGTCGATCCACAATAACCCATACTGTATCTTTTCCACTGGGACTTCTTGAAAATCCTGTAACGAAATCCATAGTAATATGTTTCTACTTCCATTCGGGTATGGGTTATTGTGGATCTTATTTTGCTCACATTGCCAAAACTATTTGTTTCCACTAAATAAATATGTTTCCACAATAACCCATACTGCATCTTTTCCACTGGGACTTGTTATTATTTTATTATAAAAATATGAATTTCCAAAATTTAAATAATAATTTTTAGAATATTAATTAATATATTTTATATATTAAATGATTTTTTATACAAGTTGGCAACCTTGCATGCACAAACTAGTTGTCAAGTTGCTAGAACTCCTAGTCGACGTGCAACGGAACTTTGTGTATGCAACAACAACTGTTTCAGTATTTTTTCACTAAATAAATAATTATTCCAGAATTAATAGTTTTTAATAATTAATAATTTAAAAATGTTTTGGCAATATTTAATGACTAATAATATATTCTGGTGTGTTGCTACTTGCATGTGCAGCCAATGGAGAATTAATAACTAGATAACAACTAGTATAATAATTAATTGGTAGGTGTTCAAGACATTTCTGTAGAGAGCTTCGGACCAGACTTATGGTGCCCGCAGCTTGGCTTGGAAGGCAAGTACACCTAGTATAATTGTATTGTTCAGTTTATATTATACCTAGTTTTATTTGTTTAGTTGTGTGCACACGTCTTAGAGTAGCAGACTTACCTGGTATATTGTGAAGGTACTTGGTATCTTCTGACCTGACACTTGTTCAACACGTTCACTGAGTGAGGGAGTGCATGGACTAGCATATCGACTGATCATCGATACGTGATTTTGTATCTTATTCTAGTAGTTGGTGTTTGGGCTAGTTTTCTATATGTTATTAACGTTGTTACATTATATCTGCACTACGTATACAGTTCAGATAGTACATTAGGAGGAAAGAATCTACTAGTGAGCATATGGGACTTCTGTTTCTTCTGATGTAAATGGTGTACCCCCGAGTTCTATTGAACGCCTGTTGGGATGATGGATTCTTCGATTCTCCCCCTCATATGACACTAGAGATATCTCGAGTACATTTCACATAGATGGATTAGTTATCATAATTATTGTTTACTACTTTACTTTCATACATATCGATTTTTTGTGTACTTGTTATGTCCCTCTGAGAACCTGGCACCCTTTCCTGGTGTAGACGATCATGACTATTTGTAGGAGCACGGATCAGGACCTGCTACTTTATTCCCTTTTGAGGAGCTCTTTACCTTCATGTCTATTGGTTCGTAGTTGAGTTGATACTTTAATGTCGTTTATTTATTTTAAGAAGTCGGATTATATTTCTATCCTAGTTTGCTAGTGGATTTGTCTCCACCCGACTATTATTTTAGATTTATTTGGACTGGATCATTTGGATCTATATTATTTTATTTTATTTATGTATTGACTTGTGTTGTGGATAAGATTTAGTTGCCTGTGATTTGTGACATTATATACCACTTGTGAATTATTATTCATAATACAGCGTACGTATGTGTCATAGTTTTCATATATTGGAGTTGTCATATACATACGGCTGGCATGCTTAAGTATTCCTAGTCCTACATATTTTACGACTGGGGCATGACAATATTAATTAATTATTTTATTTTATTTTGCATAATTTTAAACACTTTTAGAACTTAGAGTTTTCGAATTTGGTGGATGGATTAGTGCAGATCTACATTTCTAACTTTGGATTTTTATGGGTTTTATGAGTTTTCTTTGGTTTTGATCTATTAAATATGTATTTTTGAAAATCAGGTTTTGCTACATGATAGAGCTTTCAATTTTAAGCGTTTTGGCTTTTTGTTTACTTAGTTTGGACTTAGAATAAAAATTTTATGGTCAAAATAATTATTGGTTTTTTGGAACTTTTGCCTTGGTCGAACCTGCTATTTGGAGAAGACGAAGTTTTATTGCGGCCAACAAGTTATATAGCTTGGAGAGTGCTATACAGCATGAGTGTTATGCGGCCTGAGCTCTTTGCCACATATTGACCAGCATGCGTCTATTTTATTGGACGCATGACTGCCATCACACAAGTATTCTGGAGCTAATCCTTGAACTCTTTGTGTTTTCACTCGCTGAACGATTGAAAAATTTTCTAAGTCCAAAAGAGCAACATGTGGCCGAATGACCTATGCGGCCTGGAGAGTATGAGGCCACCATTCCTTGGACGCATGACTCTGAACCGTGTGCACATATTTCTATGATTTTGCCTTCTCTCTAACACACTTTATGTCTTATCACATCCATCACTTCAGTCACTTTTCTCTGATACACATCACTTCGACATGTGTTCCAAGAGAGTGGAGTTTTGTTCGGAGCATGCAGCTTGGAGGAGCATGCGACCTAGGATCGTATGCGTCCTGGGATCATATGCGATCTGAGGTAGCATGCAGCACGGGATCTTATGCGGCCTGAGGTAGCATGCGGCATAGGATCTTATGCAGCCTGAGGTATCATGCGGCATAGAGTATGTGGCCTGAGGTAGTATGTGATCGACAGTCCATGCGGTACCCGTCTCATGTGCCAAGTTGTGCATGCGGCTTAGCTATTTTACTTGGAATATTCTTTGTTCTGAGTGGTTGGTCTTGATAAATTTTTGTGATTGATCCTAAGGAAGAATGAACCTAATAACTCGACCTTGTGCTAGACATGACCATGTACTGGAATTGACTATGTCATAAGAGATTAACTAGCTATGTACATAACATTAGCCATGTATCCCAATGTGATAAGGCTCATACGACCAACTGTAAGTTTGGTAATTCGACCAAATTTTTTCTATTTGTGCCGATATAATTACTACGTGCTACGTGTACATGTGTTATAAATGTGCACTGAGGTACGATATAACTTGCTACGTGCTATGAGATTATATGTTTTAGGTTGTGCATACGATATATGATATTATTATATTATTTTTCCAACACGGGCATGATATGTAGGTCAACTACCAAAGTGTAGCTAGGACTTGTTGTTTGTTGTATCATGCTTGGGTGAATCCAGTTAAGTTTTTAAATAACAAAGTGGATTCGTATCTAGCGTGGCAGTAATACAATATGACATATAGGAGGATTGATCATATGACCATGCTATAGGATTCCTAACATAACCATAGGGTTAACTTAGGCAACAAAAATATGTAGAGCATTGGGAGGGATAAAATTCCGAGATCATGCATATTATCCACCTAAGACAACTGTCATGAGGTGCAAGGCTGACCCCCATGGATATTAGTTACGTCTGTACTAGTGGACGACAATATCTGAATACTTATATTATACAATGCATTCTATGTGCTCTTGTACAGTAGCCTTATAAGAGACCGGTGCATAATATACAAGTGCTATATAATTTATATGGCTCGGTTAGCCCCGCTAAACAGCTCACGATCTGAGAATATCTCTTATGCATCTAATCCGAGATAACTCAGACTCCACAGTAGCAAGCCGTATAATTGATTGGTCGTTATATAACTGGACTTGGTTATGATTGTATTATTCTGTTAGTAGTCTATGGACATGGATTATCATAGTATGATGGTTCAACTCTTGTCCTTGCTTGGTTGTAGGGATGGGCTATTATGCTAAGATAAACTATGGACCAAAACTATGACACAGAACCTATATTATACCTATCTATTTCTTTGGTTTTTGTTTCTCTATTTCGTGCTTCCTTTGTGGTACTTGCCATTTGGGGTCTAAACCCACTGGTTTTGCATGGCCATATTTTGAGCAAGTTCCAAAGGATCCTGCTTACTTTTCCTTTCCTGATGGCGCACACCAGGCGGATGGTCATTGAAGGGCACGAGTGGGTTTCTTCTTCCCTACTCGTTAATCATATATTTTACTCTTTTGGGGCATTTAGCCACCCGCACTTGTTAGCCGTAAATCTGGATATTTAGTTTTTTTATATGATTTTAATTAATCAGATTACAGCTGATCATGGTCATGTACTTTTGCTATTCTGCCAGCTTTTTATTTTGTACAGATGGTTTCCAGAATATTGTGGCAGGGCATTTGGGATGCCTTACTTTCTTGTCATATATGTTCTATGTTTATTATTCTAACTTGACTAATTGAGACAATAGATGTGATATGTGACCCTAAGTGACTTGTTTGTAGTATGCAGTCCCTTGTCTAGTTACAGTCGTGATCATCGTACGTCGTATAGTACCTTGTACGGGGTAGCTGACCATATCCGCCTTCATATTCATATACTGAGGCATGACAAGATTTTGGTGGTGGCCCATACATGTCTGTTATTTCATACTAGTGGGGTGTTATGGTCATAGGAGTCACAATCAAACACATAACTTTGGAATCCTGAATTCATACTTCTTGAAGCCTTGTTTGACTATCAAATCAATTATTTCCTTGATCCTTCACGTCATATTCTTGATATTTTTTGTCCTTTCTTTAGGGTTTCTTCAGTTGCTGGAGCAGCAAGCATAACAGACAGGGTTCTCCTGGGCAACAACGGAAGGTAGTACCTATTTAGAGTCAGATTCGGATAGAGCCAGTAATTCAGCAAGCCGGTACAGTAGAATCAGAAGTTGGACATGTTGAGCAACCATCCCCGGACATCCCCGTACCCCCAGTAGTACTAGCGGTACCAATGATACTTGATACCCTAGTATTACTAGAGATCCTTCGGGGAATGATGGCTACACAACAATATCAGATGGCAGTACAATAGCACCAGCAATTTCAACAGCAAGAGCAGAATATCTTGTTAAGTCAGGGTTTACAGATGGCCCTAGAGAGAGGCGAAAGGACTGATTCGGGGGTGTCGGTCAGATTTTTTTGACTTAACCCGAGATACTTTGATGGCACGGATGATGCCATCACGACAGATGCATGGCTCCAAGACATCGAAGTTATTCTGGCAACAACAAGGGTTCCAGATGATGAGTAAGTTGACTTGGTCCGACTGCAGCTTCGTGACCTTGCCCGTGATTGGTGGGCATCAGTGGAAGTCAGCTTGAGACATCCTATCTCTTGGGACAGTTTTAGGACTCAATTCAGGACTAAGTACTTTGGAGTTATAGCGCAATATGAGCTACAGCGGAGGTTTATTGGTCTTAAGCAGGCCAGTAGGATTGTAGATGGATATGCAGCAGAGTTTTATAGGCTGAGTTGGTTTGCTCCGGCTATGGTGGCTACTGAGTCAAACAGAGCAATAAGGTTCTAGCACAGACTTCACCTAAAGATTCTACAGCTAGTAGAGGGACATGACTACCAGACTTATGAAGGAGTATTGATAGCATCTCGAAGGCACGAGCTTACCATGCAGAGGTTGTCAACAAAGACATGAGGGCAGAAGAGGTATTATGCTCAAAGTGGAGGAGGAAGTGGAGGAGTACCCTGAACGTCAGCACCATCACCTAGCATTCATATGCATGATTCAGTACCGTGGAGCACGGCAGTTTTAATAGTGACAGTACCATCTCGGCAACAACCGAGGCAGCAACAACAGCAACAGCGCCAGGGAGCACAGGTAGGTTGCACCTACTATGGCAAGGGAGGCCATATTAGAGACTTGTGCAAAGCGGCAAATACCCTTTGCCTAAGGTATGGTGATCCAAGCCACAAGATTGTCAATTTCCCGATAATGCAGAGGCAAGAAGGGCCAGCCCAGCAGTTTTCGGTACTGCCAGCACCAGGGGCAGTACAATACAAAGGACCAGCAGCAATAGCACGACCAGTTTTTAGTGGTGCAGGGTGTGACATATTTTTAGTGGTGGCCCATGCTGGTCCAGCCTAATAGCGCTTAGGACTTAGAGTGCTATTGGGAAACCTGTTAGTCTAGGAACTCATTACAGCATAGGATCGTATTGGAGTGCACTTTTACACTTTACTATTTTATTGCCTATCATTAGTTTTCCTTAATACTTTGTCGCATCTCCTATTGAAACTTATGTTCCCTTTCCTCCATTCCAGAAAATGACCAAAGGAAGGATGGAGACCCGAGGCCACACCCCCAGCATTGCAACTTCCGTGGAAGCATCCTCTGCCCACCCAAGGGACCGAGAGGTAACTGAGACTCCTCCCCCATCGCCAGTAATACCAGCTTAGGGTGACATTCCCACCATCCCGACTATGGGTTCCTCGCCCATTGATAGAGATTATCTCTATAAGTTGCTCCACAATAAGATAGAGACCCAAAGGAAGCATACTACTATCCTGAGAGAGGGACTAGATAGTGCTCATCTCATTGCCTTAGCCGCCATGGACAAAGTAGTTTCCTAGCCACCATAGCATTTGCGGCCTACTCAGCCCAAGATCGACACCATCTTAGACTTTAAGAGACTTAGCCCTACAGATTTCGAGGGTATAAAGTGGATTATCTACGGAGACAAGTGTCTAGAGAACATAGAGCGACTTCTTTGCATCGCTAGGCTTTCGGATGATCTGAAGGTGGAAGCCGCAGGCTACAGCTTCGCGGCATAGCCTGGACTTTGTTCAGGAATAAACCTAAGCAGAAGGTACCAGGGCTCACTTAGGAGAGGTTTACAGAGTTACTCAAGAAAAAGTTATTTCCTATTGTAGCCTGGGATATTCTGGAGAGGCAATTCAAGAATTTAGAGGAAGGGAATAGTTCGGTGGATGAGTACACAGGCGAGTTTATCCGCTTGAGTCGATTTACCGAGTGCATGGTTTATGAGCCGGAGGATGGAGCCAAGAGATTCTGTCAAGGACTAGCCCATGATATTCACGTCCTCTTTGTTGCTAATGTCGTGGATACATATTCAGGGATACTATTTGTTGCTCTAGGGACTGAAGCCAACCTTCACCCAAAAAGAGACCAAGAGGGTTATGGAGGCACAAATAGACATACGAGCCCTACAAAGTGCCCTAACACTCGGACGATGACTCTTCCATAGCAGCACCAGTAGGTTCAGCAGCAGCAGTATCGTCCACCTATCGGGGTTCCGGTACTACCACAGTATCAGAAGAAGAAACATGCTGACCTTCCTTGCATGTTTTATAAGAGGCCGGGTCATCATGTTGATGTGTGCCATAAGAGATTGGGCCATTTCCTAGATTGTGGATCTGCCACCCAGTAGGTGAAGCACTACCCCACAGCCTTTACGCTTCAGGGACAAGTTCCATCTAAGCAGGGACCACCATCAGGACCACAATAGCAGCACGAAGCACCAGTTCAGGTACAAGCCTTTGCCATGACTATCGAGGAGACTGAGGCGACTACAAACATAATTTTGGGTAGTTTTCTTGCTCTTATTAAACTTTTATTTGACTTGGTATTTTTCATACCATCAATAGTATTTTGAAGAACTATGATTGAAGAAAAGCAAAATCAGACAAAGGGATAAAGCATGAAGTGATGGAAGGGAATGAAGAAATAAAGTTACCAGACTTAGCTAGGTCCTAATATTTCATAAGTCGCTTTTAACAGTTTGACCCTCCTATCGCAATTGATCTCCAATTTATCTTGTTATTCTCTGATAATCCAACTTGGTGAGGTGATAAGGCATTATGAACTCTAGTCACTTTCAAGTTCGAGGAAGGACAAGCTCAAAGCAAGCAAAAGAGAACGTGGATCGACAGAAGATGAACATTCACGATTAGTCATTTTCTTTGAAGATTAATTTCATTCCTCAATAATTGTTTCTTTCCCTCCTACACTTTTAAAATTTTCGAGGACAAAATTTTTAAAAGGGGAGAAGATTTGTAACTCCTCTTTCCTAGAAATTCAATAAAAGACTTTCTAATAATTTTTTGACAATAATAATAGTAGATAATAGAAATAAAATCATTTAGTAACAATTGTAATAGCAATGTTAATAACTATAATACACAAAGCACCTTAAATTGGGCCCTTACATGGACCACACCCTAACAGAGACCCATTATAAGTCACCTAGTTGACTTTAAAACTTAACAAATCCTATTAATCACCGAAAGAAAACTTTTTAATTCTCAGAACAGCCATCGATCGACCCATTGTTCTTCTCCTTTCCCTGTTCCCATTTCAACGACTAACTGCTGCCTCATCCCTTCTCTTCCACCGATCGATGAATCACGACGAAGCCGAAAGCTTCGTGAAGACTCTGGAGATTCCCAGAACCTTATCCCAAATGGCCTCTTCACCTCCACGTCCTCACTTCCACAACCATCACCACCACCGCCTCCAAACGATGCTTCTTGGAGATTCAAGAAGCTTCTTTCACCTTTATCCTCGCATATAAATACAGACCCCAACCCATGTTCTTCACCACCCACCGAGCGGCGGAGCCCTGACAAACTCTCAGCCCACCCACTTCTTCTTTGTTCATCCACCGACAAGTATCTCGGTCCACCGCACGGTGCTGACGAGTCCCCTCCATTCCGATGTCTGATTGTGTCTCTCTTCCCGTGGACACAAAGACGACACGGTAGCAGCAATGCCAGCACCTGAAGTACACGACATTGCTCCTCTGCCGTGAGCTCGCTAGGAAGTTCGTCTTCTCTGAAGAACTTGTGGATTATTGTAAGTTTCTATTTGAATTCGATTAATTAAGGACCCTTAAATAAATCAAACAATTTAGAATTCTAGTAATAAATAACTAAGGGTATTTATGCCTTTTTACACAGAGCCAGCGAGGATTAAGATTTGATCACCTCTACGGATTCAGGCAAGTACACCGACTTGAACCTTTACTTTGTATTTACTGCATTGCTCTTTATTCTCATATTGGACACGAGGTTAATACGATTGTATCTTATTGACTGCATTGTGTCATATTGATTGTATTATGGAATGGGGGGAATATCGAGTAGATATGTGACCACACCCAAGCCATAGTTAGGTTATTATGGATATCATAATCGTACACTTCACGTACGATTAAGCCGCACTTTTTTATTTTAGTATTATGGTTACCAGCCGGTCATATGTCAAAATAATATTTCAATCAGAAGTCTTAGTTAATTATTGTACATTGTTTCATTGTTCCATTATTTCAGTTATTGCATATTGTCCAGTATTGTTGGTTAGTTATTTTATTTTATTATTTGTTGCATATACAGTTTGTATTTTATCATGTTTTATTCGAGGTTGTACGTTGCTCCTTTCCTAATTGGATCAGTTGCAGGTGGTGAGGACTTCTACCCGACGACTTCTACCCGACTCATTATGGCCCATAGGAGATGTACACTCCTCAGGACAAGGAGTTCATCCCAGATGCTTGAGGACTAGTCGTAGGATTTATTTTATAGTATTGTACTTGATGTTGTACTGTGAGGATTATATTGGATGATTGTACATATTAGGGTGAAAGTTAATATATTGACTTTATCATTCACCGGCTTTGTTCCCAAACATTCATTGTAAAAGGAGTAATAAGGAATAGTAAAATCTTGTAGTGTACTATGATTGCTTACACGAAATTGATCGTAGATGCTATAATGAAAAATGATAATTGTTTTAAGATATTGCTAAGGTGTAGACAGCTGACTGCTGCTGTGAACGATAGCGTAGGCTGGGCATGCTCAACCCATACCCGATTATTCTGGAGTGGGATGTGATATATTTTTAGTGGTGACCCATGCAAGTCTAGCCTAATAGCACTTAAGTCTTAGAATGCTATTGGGAAACATGTTAGTCTATGAACTCACCACAGCATAGGACCGTATTTGAGTGCATTTTCACACTTTACTATTTTATTGCCTTTGTCTTTAGTTTTCCTTAATACTTTATCGCATCTCCTATGGACACTTATGTTCCCTTTCCTCTATTCCAAAGAATGGCCAAAGGAAGGAAGGAGATGCGAGGCTGCACCCCCAGCATCGCGGCTTCCGTGGGATCATTCTCTGCCCACCCAAGAGACCGATAGGTGATTGAGACTCCTTCCCCACCTCCCATACTACCAGCTAAGGATGACAATCTTCCACCATCCCGACCACGGGTTCCTCGCTCATTGATGGAGCTCAGATCTATGAGTTTATCCATGGTATGATGGAGACCCAGAGGGAGCAGACTACTGTCCTGAGATAGGGAATAGATAATGCTCATCTCATTGCCTTGGCCGCCATAGACAAGGTAGTTTCTCAGCCACCGCAGCAGCCGCTGGCTACTCAGCCAAAGATTGGTACCATCTTAGACTTCAAGAGACTTAGCCCTAGAGATTTCGAGGGTATAAAGGGGATCATATCTGTGGATGAGTGGCTGGAGGACAAAGAGTGACTTCTTTGCGTCACTAGGCTTCCGGATGATCTAAAGGTAAAAGTCGTAGGACTACAACTTCTTGACATAGCCCGGATTTAGTTAAGGAATGAACCTAAGATGAAGGTACCAGGGCTCACTTGGGAGAGGTTCACAGAGTTATTCAAGAAAAATTTCTTTCCCACTATAGCCAGGAATATTTTGGGAAGGCAATTCCAGAATTTAGAGCAAGGGAATCATTCAGTGGATAAGTATGTAGCTGAGTTTAGCCGCTTCAGTCAATTTGTCGAGTGCATGGTTCGTGAACTGGAGGGCCGAGCCAAGAGATTCCATCAAGGACTAGCCCATAAGATTTATGTCCTCGTCGTTGCTAATGGCGTGGATACATATTTAGGAATACTATATGTCGTTCAGGGGATTGAAGCCAATCTTCGCCTAAAAAGGACCGAAAGGTTTTTGATGGCACTAGTAGACATACTGGCCCTGCAAAGCATCATGATTGAGACATCTACACACATGGCAAACCCTCATACATCTATAAATCAGACCTGCATTGGCCACCACTTAAACCCTATCATGCCCCAGAACTAGAATACTAGAGAGCGGGGCCAGACAAAGTCGTCTACGTATAATAGAGTAAATAATACCCCAAGAATATGATCACAGCTATCTAAGACATATGGGTTTTACTCTAGAATCCATCAGTCATACTTGGATCAAGAAATCCTAGGTGTCTCAAATCTTAAGCAAGCAACAAGTTACAAGATATATGATCACCAACCATATAATAGTAAGGAATCCCAAATCATACATATACATATAATCATGAAGCTACTTATAAAATAAAGAACTAGCTAGAGTACAATATTACATGATCAGCTCTAGTTATAGTCTAGAATATGCTTTAGATGTAGGCCCGCAAGCAGGATATCAAGTTCCAAAATATGAGCTAAACGCGTGCTCAGTGGCTAAATGTCTCAAAAGAATAATATACAAGATCATGTGGGCGATGAGAAAGAAACCTACTCATATCCTCGGGTGCTCCTCGTGTTCACCATCTTGAGGTGGAAGGTACGAAAGTTCCTGCAGTCCTGCTCCAAAATTTGGCCATACAAAACCAGTACGGTCAGAACAGCAAACAACAAAGTACCACAAGGAGACCCAACATAGGAACTAAAAACAGCATGCAAAATAAGCATAAGATATTAAGGCAGTTTAAAAATGAATGGAGTGAGTATAAGTAAACTTACAGGTTTAAATAAATGAAAAAGTGCATGGACATGGCAAGACTAGCAATTAATAAATCACGGCCAAGCATGTCTTATGGTTTGTTAATCATTAACTAACTAGGGTTATCACAATCCTAGTTACTATCACATGATATTTGAAAATTCTATAAAGTCATATGCCCTGCAGTATATCCGGATCATCTAGACGTAAGGATTATATAATATAATTAACATATATAGATATTTTTACTTGTAATGCAACACTCGACGGTGTGCTGGAAGTATACCCCTCACGATAGAGAGATCCAAATCCACAGGTATCACTGGGATATTGGAATTTCATGTAGCCAGGAAATTTTCCTAAATTATTCTAGGTATCAATGGTGCTCGAGAATATGTATTAGGCATGATGCAAGACTGGACAATAGCTTGACAGAAAGAATCAGAAATTCAACCACGACAATAACATGTCATGCAATACATGTGCTACTAATAGCCTTTATTAGGACAGTACAAGAATCTCGAGTCAAACAAATACGTATACCTCACGAGTTAAACAAATACAGGTATCGAGCTCAGATATCATCCTCGCGCTCCTAAGTTGACTCATCTGGTGAGTAATTCTCCCAAGCCATACGGACTAAACAGATAGTCCGGTTCTTGAGAATCTTCTCTCTCTGGTCCAAAATAGATATAGGTCTCTCCACATGCGAAAGGTCGGTACCAACGACCAATTTTAAAGATCTAGGATATGGCTTGGATCAGGTATATACCTTTGTAACTGAGATACATGGAATACATTATGTATCTCGTGAAGCGACGGCGGAGAAGCGAGACAATATGAAATATCTTTCACTCACTAGAGGATATCGAACAGACCTATAAACCTTGGACTAAGCTTTCCTCGTACCCCAAAATCTGATAACTCCTTGGGTAGTTAAAATCTGAAGAAATACATGGTTGCTGACAGAAAACTCAAGAGGACGACGATGCAAATCGGCCCAATGATGTTGATGATCATGAGCCACTCTAAGATGCTCTATGATCTTCCTGACTACCTCAACTGACTGGACTGTCATCTCTGGGCCAAGCATTTGTCTTTCTCCTATATCATCCTAAGCTAACGGTGATCTTTATCTCCTACCATACAATACCTCAAGGGGTGTCATCTGGATACTTGCTTAAAAACTGTTGTTATAGGAGAATTCTACTAAGTGTAAATGATCTTCCCATAAACCACCAAAGTTGAGGGTACATGATAAAATCATATCTTCAAGTGTATGAATTGTACGTTCTGATTGGCCATCTTTCTGTTGTAGACTCTAAACTGAACTTTAGACGGGTACCCAAACTCTGTTGTAGACTCTGCCAAAAGTGAGATATAAATCTGGAATCTCTATCTGATATGATATTGACTAGTAATCCATGAAGTCTGATAATCTGATTCATGTACATCTATGCCAACTGCTCTATAGACTGGCCTACTCTGAAAGGAAAAAAGTGCGCAACATTTATGAGTCGATCCACTATTACCCAAATAATATCTCTGCCAGCTGGGGATCTAGAAAGATCAATCACGAAATTCATGGTAATATGGTCCCACTTCTATTCCAGAATTGGTAAAGGTTGAAGAAGTCCAGTCGGTCTTTGGTGCTCAGCCTTGACTTGCTGACAAACCAAACATCGAGAGACAAACTGGGCTATCTCCCTCTTCATACCATTCCACCAGAAATGCTGACGAATTTTCCTGTACATCTTGGTTCCTCCTAGATGAAAAGAATACTGTGAACTATGAGCCTCTGACATAATCTCATTTGTGAAGGTCTCCACTTAGTACGCAAAGACAACTACTAAATGAGATAGTCCCATTACTGTGAATACTCAACTCTGTTCTACATCCTGCCTCATACTGGGATCTGAGTCACTGAAACTTGGCATCCGTGGACTGTGCGTGTCACGCCCTAGTCCCAAAAAATACGTAGGACTAGGACACGTAAGCATGCCAGCCGTATGGATATGGCAACTCCAATATATAAAAACCAAAATCCACACGTACGCTGTAATATGAATATCAATCCATAAGTGGTATAAATCTATCACAAGTCACAGGGTATAATCTAAATCTCATCCATATAAAATCAATATAAACAAATAACCAATATCTATATAACTAGATCTCAATAAGAAGTGTCTAAAGATGACGGTCGGATGAAAATAAATCTACTACCAATTCGGATATAAAAGTAAATACAATATAAGTATAACACAACAAATATAATATAGGAATACCAGCTAACAATCACGGGGCTCGAAGAGAAGACATCCTCGAAATATATGTAATCATCTGAATCTGCACCCCTGCGAATACTCAAGAACAGCGACACCTGGAAGGGCCAGGTCCTCAGAGGGACGTAACAAGATACATAGAAGCAAGTTAATTTGAATACAGTAAACATGCATAATATTTAAAAATATATAAGTACGTTGTACAAGACAATCTATATGAATACAAATAAGGACAATTTTTTTGACATATGGGCAAGGGTAGGCTACTCGATCTACCTCACAACTCACACACTCGTCAGTGGACATCAGAAATTGACATACCGCGGGGGTAGCGACCAGCGAGACTCCAGAAATCGACATACCGCGGGGGTAGCGACCAGCGCGACACACGCCCGTAGTGCGAGCTATATACTACAGTTTACCAGAGTGGTTAAAAGCCCATACGCCTAATGATTGTCTTCTCATGATACTAAGTGCCATGTGTGTGTCAACATATCTAATATATAGTAATGACTGAAAAATAACTACACATGCAATGAATAAACAGAAATACAATAAATATACAAAAATATACTAAGCATGCAAAATACTGTAAGCAATTTGGCAAGATATCTTGCCTGATCTGAAAAAGAATGAAGTCCCAACTCAAGGCGTCGTCCGATCTACCCGTCACATAAATTAAATAAGTTAGGTAACAAAAGTGGGTGAATAAGTTCCTCCATTTTAATCTATTTAATTCTGAATAAAATAATCTAAAATAGTATTTTAATCTTATTATAATCTTATTTTATTATTAAGCTCTAATTTTGGTCCAAAGAAAGTCAACTTTAAGGATTTGTGATCCATGACACGCAAATCGAGGTAATCCGTTGACCAAAAAGTCAACCGACTCAAATCCTGGATTTGTGTATAGAATCCTATATATTTCAATGCTACATGAATACTGAAATAGATGGTTTCATAAAATTATAAGTCAGTAAAGAGTTATGGCCACAAGGGCGCACAGATGACAGTTTTCGTTGGTTTTCTATTTATGTCTATGTTGCACAAATTTTAAAGTAGAATAAACTTATATTCTAAATTCTGTAAAAATACTTTTCTAGAAGTTCATCATGTCAGCTTTCCGAAATTTCAAACGGTTTGTAATTCCGAGTTCGAGATCTCTCGAAATCTCAAAAATACCAAAACACGTCTGATTTCGGACAGCTGACACTTTTAGAATTTTCTGGAAAAATAGATTCTGAAATTATTAAAATAATTTATATATTCAGAAAACTAACCTTGATATGGTTCTAACAAAAAAAATTGGAGCACTTTTGGAGTCCGGAGCGAGGAGATATTATCTTTTTAAATCGTCATAACATACTAGAAAATGAGGCTGAATTTATGACAAATTTTGACTCTTTTTGGACGAAAAATAGGTGAATTTGGGGAAGAAAAATATGAAGGATTAGGTATTTATAATGGTGGAGAGTACTTAATTAAATACGACTAGGATTGGCTAATTTGAATATGAATAGGGTCAGTTTAAATAAGGATAGGATATGCATGAAGTTGCTTTCCTAGTAGGCTCAGGATTTGAATTAATTTAAAAATAGAGTTTAAGTTTATCTCAATAATTTATAATCATAAATAGGATTAAAGATAATACAAATAATTTATATATAATCTTATTAATATCTATTAACACTAAATTAACATCTATCGAATATTAAGACTATATATAACCAAATAAATCCTAATTAATTTCAAAAATCTAAATAAATTTCTTAAAATTCTAAATAAATTATAGAAAAAAATATAATTAAATATTTTAACCTAAAATAAATATTTGGTAGGAATAACATGCAAGTATGGTCTCAAAGTAAATCATAAAAGTCCTAGAAATTTACGTTCTCTATGTTTTAATTACCTAAAAATTCTAGAAAAATCTTCAAAAATCTAAAATAACCTAAAAATGATTCTAAATAAATATTTGTATAAGTAAATATATCAAGAAATTTATTTTCTAATTAACTAAGAGAATACTCTAAAGAAATTCAATATCTATAATAAATATAATAATATAAAATATATAAAAAATATCTATTTTGGGTTAGGGAGTTTACAATCTACCCAACTTACAAAAATTTTGTCCTCGAAATTAAAATAGGACATGGTTTCTCTCTATCTAATCTCACTTGATCACAATCTAAAAGAATTCACCTCATGTTTAACAATACAATTTCTACCCAACTTAGAATTTACCCACCTATCAAATAAGGCTATACTTTTAAGAAAATTATTTCTCAAATTATTTAATCATGTTATTCAATCCTCAGAAATTTTAACACCAAACATATCACCTATGGTATGCCCTTAATCAATTATAAAAGAGAGTCACTAAGTCATGTGATTAGCCTTATGGGATATATCTAGTACTATCAGTGTGTCAACTTATACCAAGCACGAGGTTTCGTCTTTCTGAAATAAGGGAAGACGGAGAGCAATAATAAAGAATTCAAGGTGAAGATGATAGAATACAAGTACGAGGTTCAAAGAGATTAAGGAATTCGAAAAGAGAGTTGTCAGGGCAGTTGTGGATTAGAATCCTATTTTTGGTAATTTCCTATTTACATGCTCGTATCAGTACAGTTACGTAACCGATACGATATGTCAGACATGTCTAGGGACAAGTATATTCGTCTACTACCATATATCTCAATCCACGTAAAGTAGTCATGCGAAGCTAGACCTTAATACACCGATTCTGATTAGACAATTGTAACATTGTGTGCACCCAATAATACATATGTCATGAGCAAGCTCGATAAAAGAATAAGCTTGCAAAAACTATGCTATAATAGCAGCATAAGTCAAGGTAGTACAGAAAATATAAGTACGCTAGATTATGATGAGAGAAGTTACAAAATAATCCAAGTTCACAAAGAAGATAAGACTCTTACAATCTCTACAGTTGTCATACTAACTCCTTGTCTAAGTCGATAGTCGACCAAATAGGGGTATGGGCTTCTAGGTTCTACAGTCTGATTAAACACTGTTGTCTTATGCTAGCATACAGGTAATATCATTCAGTTACACTTCAATAATAGGTCAAAAGACTATGTGATACTAGGTTGTGAGGCACACTACCCAACTTAAAACAATAAACTAATACTGTACTGTCTTAAGAATACCGTAGAAACTCCTATTAAGGTCTACGAGAAAGGGTCTTGGTACTTATTAGGGTATCCTCTTACATTACATAGGTCATGGTCTTCTTAAGTCTTAGTCATAGCGCTTATAGAGTAAGTGTCAATAGTAAGAATAGAAAGTTACTGGCCTTCAAGGGAAAAAGGGGATATAACTCGTATCGAGGTGTAGTACAAGTTACGCAATTGAAACTAAGGGATAATCATCAGGTCACAATCTACAAGCATAACTTAAACCATCAAGTTCTAACTACTAAGCACAGGAATTCAAAATTCAAGTTTACAACTATAATCCTAGCAAGCTATATATCCTAACATAGAATAAAATTACTTGGTCTATAATCAGAGAGGTTTAGGTGGCACAAATTGAAAGATGAAGGAGAGTGTCACGCCCCAGTCCCAAAAATACGTAGGACTAGGACACGTAAGCATGCCAGTCGCATGGATATGGCAACTCCAATATATGAAAACCATAAACCATACGTACGCTGTAATATGAATATAAACTCACATGTGGTATATATAATGTCACAAGTCACAAATATGCTAATCTCATCCACACAATAAGTCATAGAAAAGAAATACTAAACTAGAATAAGGAGTCTAAAATATCCAAAATAATAGTCGGGTGGAGACAAATCCACTACCAATGACTATATCCAAAACTAAAATGAGAGAGGAGTATAAAGTCTCCAATATAAAAATAAGGTGATGGCAGAAGTGTATCAGCTAAAAGAATCCATCGCTAGATGTAATCAAAGATGCTCAGAAGGTAAGACCTCATCGGCAGAAAGTAATGCGTCAGGTCCAGGCCCGTACTCCTGCGGATACTCCTGGTCGTCTATACCTGGCAAGGGACCAGGTCCTCAGAGGGACATAACAAGATACAGAAAAATGAGCCAATTTGAATACAGTAAACATGCATAATATTTGAAAATAAATAAGTACGTTGTACAAGACAATCTATATGAATGCAAATGAGGACAACTTTTCCACGTATGGGCAAGGGTAGGCTACTCGATCTACCTCACAGCTCACACACACGCCAATGGACATCAGAAATCGACATACCGCGGGGGTAGCGACCAGCGAGACTCCAGAAATTAATATACCGCGGGGGTAGCGACCAACGAGACTCCAGAAATCGATATACCGTGGGGGTAGCGACCAGCGTGACACACGCCCATAGTGCGAGCTATATACTACGGTTTACCAGAGTGGTTAAAAGCCCATACGCCTAATGATTGTCCTCTATGATACTAAGTGTCAAGTGTGTGTCAACATATCTAATATATAGTAATGACTGAAAGGAACTACACATGGAATAAATAAACAAAAATACAATAATTATACAGAAATATACTAAGCATGCAAAATACTGTAAGCAATTTGGCAAGGTATCTTGCCTGACAAGAAAGCTGCAAAAATGTAATGTCCCGATGTCCATACCAAAAGTCAGAAGCTACGGCCTCAGAACGAACGTCTCCGGATGCTGAAATAAATATCATCAACGTTCCCAGAATAAGCAAAATAGCTAAAAAGCACTTCCCTTTCGTCCAATTTGGACACAGGGACAAAACGGTAATTTCGAGTAAAAGTGGGGTCCACGTGTGGCCCACTTTGTACCGAAAATCGTGCTAAGGGTAACAGTCTCTAAATGGAATAAATTATAAGTCAAACAACTCTAAATGTCAATACGAACCCAACGGTATGTCCAAATATGGATTCCGATGGACCGAACACAATTTTGCTCAAAAAGTCAATCGTGGGGCCCGCCAATTGGCGACTTGGTCAACTGTCTCAGAATTGTGTGAAAATTGGGTCACAGGATCAGCACGTTTCCACGAGTCCAGTGGCGCAAGTTTTGTCACAATATGACGAGCGTGCACAAAATACGCGCGAATTCCACAAAAGTTGCGACACGGGATGTGTCCGTGGATACGGGCTGATTCAGGCGTGCACACACGTCCGAATCAGTTTCCACAAATTTTTACGTGTCCAGTTGCACTGCATGCACCGTTTGGTACACTTGGTACATGACGGAACGGTCCCGTTTGGTGGGGCGCACTCCGTTTTACAACTTTTAGAAATCTGGAAAAGTGGGTTCGCGGGATTTTGTGACGAATTTAATTCTGTCTACAGCAGTTAATAATCTAGGGTTATTTAACAGAAATTAAACTAGGTCAAGTGGTCTACACATACCAAAAAGAATCATCGAAATCGGATCTCTGTGGTGGGAGATACGAACTCGGCAACATGGGTGGTCACCGCAGTTTTCTGCGATCCCAGAATTCGGTATGTTTGTGCCAACTTTGACGCTGTTTTCATCTATGGGTACACATTGTTCGAGGTCTGCTATCATACAGATATGGAAGAGGGTTTAGGGGTGAGCATACCGGTGAAGACGGAATAACGTTTGGTTGAGCGAGTCGACGGAAAGCAACTCCGGAGCAAAGGTACCTCGTGTGGGAATCTGCAGTGCGCGAGGTCGGGGTCGTCAGAATTTGTTTGGACGGCGTGGCGGGGTTCTCTAGCTGCGGTGGGGGCTCTCCCTAGGTCTAGATGAGAAGATGAGGGTCTGGATGATTAGGTTTAGGGTTTTAGAAAAAAAAAAAAAAAAAAAATATATATATATATATATATATATATATATATATATATATATATGAATAGGAAGAGAGAGGAAATGGTTCGGTTTTCATCCGCTGGGGGGGGGAGGGTCTTACTGTGAAAAGTGGGCAGCTAAGGGCTTATGGAATGGTTATGTTTTAATGGTTTGCTTGCTAAGGAATGGGAATTACTTGCTGGAGTTTGCTTTGCTAAGGAATGGAAATTGTTTGCTGGAGTTTGCTTTGGGTTGCTAACTTATTAGTAATACTATTATTATTAGTATTAGTTTATTAGTATTATTAGTTTATATTCTTCTTCTTCTTTTCTTTTCTTTTCTTTTCCTTTTTCTTTATAAAATATATATATGCATATATATATATTTGTGTATATATATATATATATATATATATATATATATATATATACTCACAAAAAAATTTATATATTAGAATAATGCACACCGTTAAGCTAGCAACTGCTCAAGGGGTCTCATACATGAAATAAATTCGAAAAAAATTCATAATGGTCCCATAAATCCTCTAAGTGCACCAACACCTAAAATAAAAATTAATAAAAATCTATTTCTCCTAATTAGCACATAATTACTATAATTAAATTATTAATTAATAAAAAAATATGATTTTTTTTGGAATAGGGGTTTTACAGAAATCCAACTTACAAAAATTTCGTCCTCGAAATTGACACTAACCCATATTCATAATGATAGCTATAGCTATTATACTACATTGGTATCTAGCAGGACTCCTAAAACTCTTGGTAGCACACCCTAGGAAGCCCCTTAGGGGAATAGCTTCTAGGAATAGCGCTCCTTAGGCCTACATTCCTTTCTCCCTATCCTGCTATCTATCCTATTAACTGTAGGTCAGACCACAAAGAAGTCGGTCAGTAGTGAGTCCAATTTAAGTAGTAGATAGTCTACATAAATATATAGGAAGAGAGACTGAAAGCAAACAGTTCACTAAAATATCAAAATAGAGCTTCAAGCTCTGCCATTCTAACACTTCCTCATCTATTGTCCATCCACTATTTTATCATCCTCTAACTCGTCTAACTACCCAACTTACAAGAATTCTACTAGTAGTCACATTATTTGAAGCTTGTCTAGGTTTGTAAGGCAAATATATTTATTGGGTCGAGAATCTTGGGATACCTGTCTAGAATCTCATAACTATGACTTTTCCCGTAACTGCCAAGTATCATAGTCTAATACTGCCACGCCACCTGGCCAGTATGGCTGCAAGTAATTCGACTACTCTACCATAATCGTTTGACTGCAACTTTCGCTACCTCGCCAGCGATTTGTCATAGTCATCAGTTCGTAACAAGTGCCTTCAACTCTTTCCTAGGCATAGTCTAAGTTTTTAGGGAAACACTTAAGGTCTTGACTAACTATTAGGGGTATGATCTAGCTCAAATGATCTAACAATTTCTACTAGGCTACATGGTGCTACTTAAGGGTTAAACTAATAAAGAATACAGACATTGTTATAGTGCATATACATATTAAGAACTTATCCTTAGCTATCAAGCATTACTAACACATTTATATTTTACTAACAAAATAGGGGTGAGGTTGATATGAATCAAATAATTCATAATGGCACGAAAGATACAACTATGATAGGAAGAGTTAAGCACGAGATAAGGAATGAATATAAAAGGAGGAGATGAGTCACCCAAGAGGGCGAGATAAGGATAGGGGAAGAATACTACTACTGCTACTCACGTCATCCATTAGCATCGCGTGTATGCCACTTGGGTAAAATATACATACCTCCTCATAACTGCTAAACTACCATATATATAATTCTATATCTATTGGTGCATCTAAGATCTTGTGTCACAATAGGATTATGAGTATGCAAAGACAATTATAGCTAAAAAGTCGTACCTGTATCTACGGCTTCCTGTGTCTGCTCTCCCATACTTGTCATAATGAGTGCTTATCCTTGTCCTTGGTTGCTCAACTGGGGTCTAGTCCCCTCCATTTGTGCAGACTGTAGAAGCAGTGGTGGGTCCATTTGGTCTCCTATACTTGAGGGTATAAGCGGTGTTCTTGATTCTAATGCCATAGACCCCGAGTTTGCTGAGGACATTCTCGGGCTTGATGGTGACTTGATCCACATATCATGCACAGCCCCAACCAACGATGACAGTCTCTTAGAATATGACCTATCCTACCATAATAGTGACAAGTATGGAGCTCCTTGGTTGGATATGGTGCAGCACTATCTGGTTGCTGGCGTGTCAAAGGGTGTCTAATGGGCCCTCCTTGCTGTGTCCTTACTGGTCCTTGATAAATTCTTTGTTGAATTCTGTTCCTCTTGCTGATGGCCTCCTGGATCCTGGCCTCTGTCAATAGCTCGGCATAAGAGATCCGGGATTGGGAGCTAGTGTAGTGCTGGAGCTCCTGAGTCAGTCCGCGGTGAAACCTCTTAGTCTTCTCCAAGTCATTAGGTATTAGGACTGTGCCATACTTACTGAGTCGGCTAAACTCTGCATCATACTCATCAACTGTCTTGTTCCCCTGCTCCAGATGGAGGAACTGATCGTACAATGCGTCCCTTACAGTATCCAGAAAGTACTTCCTCTCAAAGCACTCCAAGAATTGTTTCCAAGTTTGACACGTACCCAACTGGCGCTCCATTGATTCCCACCAGTGATGCGTGTTGCCTTCTAACTGAATCCTCACGCCTATCATCCATAGGTCAGTAGGTAGTTGTGATGCCTCTAACAACTTTCATGCATGATTTCCTGTAGATTTTAGCGTCAAAAATATGCTAGAATTTATGGCTCATCCAAATTCAAATTCGTTTGGGAATTATGGCACATACAAATTTTGTATTGTGCACCGATGGTTAAATTCTAACCTAGAAGTTCTACAGAATTAACAGTATATAAATACTTTGAATTAAATTCTGGAAAAAATATATGTCGATGATCTCGACATTATCTTTCCGAAACTTTAAACGGTTCATGATTCTGATTTCGGGTTCTCCCGAAATTGCAAAAATATCGAAACATGTCTATTTTCGAACATACTGTGCTCTACGAATTTTCCAGAATTTAATACTAATAATTTCGAAAAAAAATTATATAATCAAAAATCTAATCTTAATATCTTTCTAACGCAAGAAACTAGGCCTCGTTTGGAGTCCGGAGCTATGCGCAATGGCTTCTGGAAGATGAAGAAACCCTAGATGGCAATTCTCCAAAATCTCTCTCTCTAAATAATGGGATAATTAGGGTTATCATATTATATATATATATAGAGAGAGAGATGTACCTACGGCTGAATGGATATCTATAGGCTGACACATGTCAAAATCTGATTGGATGGTTTTATTTATATTATTTATTTTTGATTTGCCTTTATCAAAACATTATTTAAGTCGTTTTAAATCTAAATAACTCCAAATAAATATTAAAAATAATCATAAAAATTTGGAAAAATTACAGAAAATATATTTGAATCCAGAAACCCTAGAAAAATACTTGGGATAATTTTATGTTCATAGGTTTTCTACTATAATTAGGAGAAGCTCTAAACATTAGTTTTACCCATATAACTAAAAATAAATACTAAAATTATTCCAAAAATTCTGAAATAATTCCAGAAAATATATAATAATATTATAAATCCTAGAAAATAACTTGGGTCCATTCTATATTCCTGGGATTGCACAATAAAGTCTACAAATTCTAAAAATTAGTTATTAGCCTAATTACTTCCAATAAATACTAAAAATACTCAAAAAATTCCCAAACAATTCTAGAAAATATATGTGACTATTTAGAACCTAAAAAAAATTTTAGGATATTTTTAGTTAAGTTTGAACATAAAATAAAATTTTCAAAGTCCTAGAAAATTAGTGTTACTAGTTTTTAATTAACTAAAAATTATGAAAAAATTTCCAATAATCTAAAATAGCCTAAAAATAATTCTAAATAAATATTTATATAAGTAAATATACTAAAAATTTTATTTTCTAATTAACTAAGAGAATACTCTAAATAAATTCAACATCTATAATAAATATAATAATATAAAATATACACAAAATACCTATTTTGGGTGAGGGAGTTTACAATCTACCCAACTTAAAATAATTTCGTCCTCGAAATTAAAATAAGGCATAATTTGTTAAATCCTTCACATTCGTACATAAGGTACGTCGATCGCAATCTCTTCCAAAAATTTAAATAACAAAATATATTCAAATCTATTACGATCATTTCAAAATTAAGATAATCATTGTTCAAATTAAAATTCAACCTATTGTAATCTCTTCTCACTTTTTTAAATTATCAATATCCAAATTTAAATTGAATCCATATAATATCTTCAAGATTTAAATAACCCATATCAAATTTTACCTCACGATCTCCAACTATCATAATCTCCTCTAGAAGTTATTCGAGTCCAATATTATTCCTATTTTTACTTATAAGTTTTTTTGTATTCTTCAACTTTTTAAATTCCATTCACATCCTCAATATTTCAAATAGGTAGTCCAACCATCAAATTTTAATTCTTAATTTAAATCATTAAATTAAAAAATAATTTAAATGCAGTCCACCAATGTTCAAGTCTGAAATTATATATTTATCCTTCAAATTCAAATTGATGATTTTACCTTCAATACTCAAAATTTTAAATTATGTACTTAAGGTATAAATATTGGGTCCTCAATATCAAGATTTTTAAAATTCATTAATCCTCATCATCTTAGTCATTCTTCTAAAATTCTCAAAATTAAATGGCTTGAACATCTCCCAATCTAATCTTACTCGATCACAATCTAAAAGAAATTCCTCTCGAGTTGCCAATGCACTGCTACCCAACTTAGAATTTATCCATCTATCACGGAAGGCTATATACTTTAAAAAAAATATTCCTTAATTTATTTACTCATGCCATTCAATCCTCAAAACTTCAACGTCGATTATATCATATATGATATGTTCTTAATTACGAAAGAATAATCCTCAAGTATGTGATCGACCTATGGGGTATATCTAGTACTATCAGTGTCAACTTATACCAGCACGAGGTTTTGTCTTTCCGAAATAGGGGAAGACGGAGAGCAATAATAAAGAATTCAAGGTGAAGGTGACATAATACAAGTACGGGGTTCATAGAGAATAAAGAATTCGAAAAGAGAGTTGTCAGGACAGTTGTGGATTGAAATTCTATTTTTGGTAATTTTCTATTTACATGCTCGTATCAGTACAGTTATGCAACCGATACGATGTGTCAGACATGTCTAGGGGCAAGTATATCCGTCTACTACCATATATCTCAATCCACGTAAAGTAGTATGCGAAGAGAGAACCAAGCGCACTAAGGTTAGCTAGACCTTAATACACCGATTCTGATTAGGCAATTGTATCATTGTGTGCACCCAATAATACATATGCCATGAGCAAGCTCGATAAAAGAATAAGCTTGCAAAAACTAGGCTATAATAGCAGCATAAGTCAAGGTAGTACAACAAACATAAATACGCTGGATTATGATGAAAGAAGGCACATAACAATTCAAGTACACAAAAAAATAAAACTCTACAATCTCTACAGTTGTCATACTAACTCCCTGTCTAAGTCGTTAGTCGACTAAATTGGGGTATGAGCCTCTAAGTCCTACAGTCTGAAAAAAAACACTGTCGTCCTAAGCTAGCATACAATTAATGTTGTTCAATTACACTTCAATAATAGGTCAAAAGACTAGGTGATACTATATTGTGAGGTCTACTACCCAACTCATAACAATAAACTAATACTGTAATTGTCTTAAGGATACCGTAGAACTCCTGTTAAGGTCTACGGGAAGGGGTCTTGGTATTTATTAGGGTATCCTCTTTCATTACATAGGTCATGGTCGTCCTAAGTCTTAATCATAGCGCTCATGGAGCAAGTGTCAATAGTAAGGATAGAAGAGTTACTGGCCGTCAAGGGGAAATGATCTAACTCGTATCGAGGTGGGGGTACATGTTACGCAATTTAAAACTAAGGGATAAGCGCCATGTCTCAATCTACAAGAATAGCTTAAACCATCAAGTTCTAACTACTAAGCACACAATTTCAAAATTCAAGAGTAACCACCAAAATCCTAGCAAGCTATATATATATCCTAACATAGAATAAATTCACTTGGTCTATAATCAGCAGTGTTAGATGGCACGAGTAGAAAGATGAAGAATAGAGGAACAAAATTTGGTCGTCGCTCAATTAGCGAACGCTAAGGTCGCAGAGGAACAATATATGAAATTAAAATAGGGGGCTCTATATAGCATCGTGGTTTTCTAAGGAGGAGTGGTATGCTAGTTGCTATGTTCGAGTTATGATCAAGAGAAATGTTATATTCATTGCTCTTGGCTTCCTAAGGTACTGTCTGCTACTAATAAGACTATGATCTAAGTTTATAGTTTTCCAATACTATCTAACTATGAAGGTTAGGTTCAGTCCTAATATTCAATTTTGATTTTCTATTGGTTCCTCAATACTAGGGTCAAATATTTATGGTAAAACTTCTAACTAACTCTAGTAGCGTCTATACTACTCTCAAGTCTTCATAATACGTCAAGGGGTAAGGGTAAACCAATCTATAGATAAGGAATTCTAGAGTTTACTGGATATTCTAAACTTAGTGGTGTGTCTATATTCTCGTTGTATTCTTAATAGGTGTGCTACCATAATTATCATCCTAATAACAAGGGTTCCTATATTCTAGCAGAAGACTATACTCAAAGAACTATTAGGGAAGTACATGAATCAAGCAGGATGCAATTATTCAGATAGAACAGATAGAAGGAAGATGAATCATAGTCAATTGTGGATGAGATCCTATACTCTATTCCTAGGTGCAGGCTTGTTCGATACAATAACATAACCGAGACAATATGCTCTCGACCTACATGGGCCACCACAAAAACATGTCACGCCCCAGTTCCAAAATACGTAGGACTAGGAACTCGTAAGCATGCCAACCGCATGGATATGGCAACTCCAATATATGGAAACCAAATCCATACGTACGCTGTAATATGAATATAAAATCCACAAGTGGTATAAACATATGTCACAAGTCACAGGGTACAATCTAAATCTCATCCACAGAAAATCAATATAAATGAATAACCATCATCTATATAACTAGATCTCAACATAAGTATCTTAGGATGATAGTTGGATGGAAACAAATCCACTACCAACTCGAATGTAAGAGCAAATACAAAATAAGTACAACACAACAACACCATATAAGAATACCAGGTAGCAATCACGGGCTCAAAGAGAGGACATCCACGAAACATATATAACCATCCAAATCTGCGCTCCTGCAAATACTCAAGAATAGATACACTTGGCAGAGGACCAGGTCCTCAGAGGGACGTAACAAGATACAGAAAAGCGAGCCAACTTGAATACAGTAAACATGTATATTATTTGAAAATAAATAAGTACGCTGTATAAGACATCTATATGAATGCAAATGAGGACAATTTTTCGATGTATGGGCAAGGGTAGGCTACTCGATCTACCTCACAACTCACACACACGTCAATGGACATCATAAATCGATATACCGCGGGGGTAGCGACCAACGAGACTCCAGAAATTGACATACCGCGGGGGTAGCGACCAGCGCGACACACGCCCGTAGTGCGAACTATATACTACGGTTTACCAGAGTGGTTAAAATTCCATACGCCTAATGATTGTCCTCTATGATACTAAGTGTCAAGTGTGTGTCAACATATCTAATATATAGTAATGACAGAAAGGAACTACACATGCCATAAATATACAGAAATGAAATAAATATACAGAAATATACTAAGCATGTAAAATACTGTAAGCAATTTGGCAAGGTAACTTGCTTGGTCTGAAAAGGATGAAGTCCCAACTCAAGGTGTCGTCCGATCTACCCGTCACATAAATTAAACAAGTTAGGTTACAAAAGTGGGTAAATAGGTTCCTCCATTTAATCTATTTTAATTCTGAATAAAATAACCTAAAATAGTATTTTAATCTTATTATAATCTAATTTTATTGTTAAACCCTAATTTTGTCCAAAGAACTGAATTTTATCAACTCGAGACTCATGGTACGCAAATCGAGGCGATCTGTTGACCGAAAAGTCAACCGACACAAACTCAACTTTCATGCATGATTTCCTGTAGATTTCAGCATCAAAAATATGTTAGAATTTATGGCTCGTCCAAATTCAAATTCGTTTGGGAATTATGGTACATACAAATTTTGTATTGTGCACCGATGGTTAAATTCTAACCTAGAAGTTCTACAGAATTAACAGTATGTAAATACTTTGAATTAAATTCTGGGAAAAATATATGTCGATGATCTCGACATTATCTTTCCAAAACTTTAAACGGTTCGTGATTCTGATTCCGGGTTCTCCCGAAATTGCAAAAATATCGAAACATGTCTATTTTCGAACATACTGTGCTCTACGAATTTTCCAGAATTTAATACTAATAATTTTGAAAAAAAATTATATAATCAGAAAGCTAACCTCAATATCTTTCTAACGCAAGAAACTAGGCCTCGTTTGGAGTCCGGAGCTATGCGCAATGGCTTTTGGAAGATGAAGGAATCCTAGATGGCAATTCTCCAAAATCTCTCTCTCTAAATAATGAGATAATTAGGGTTATCATATTATATATATATATATATATATATATATATATATATATAGAGAGAGAGAGAGAGAGAGAGAGAGAGAGAGAGAGAGATGTACCTACGGCTGAATGGATATCTATAGGCTGACACGTGTCAGAATCTGATTGGATGGTTTTATTTATATTATTTATTTTTGATTTGCCTTTATCAAAATATTATTTAAGTCGTTTTAAATTTAAATAACTCCAAATAAATATTAAAAATAATCATAAAAATCTGGAAAAATTACAGAAAATATATTTTGAATCCAGAAATCCTAGAAAAATACTTGAGATAATTTTATGTTCATAGGTTTTCTACTATAATTAGGAGAAGCTCTAAACATTAGTTTTACCCATATAACTAAAAATAAATACTAAAATTATTCCAAAAATTCTGAAATAATTTCAGAAAATATATAGTAATATCATAAACCCTAGAAAATAACTTGGGTCTATTCTATATTTCTGGTATTGCACAATAAAGTCTACAAGTCCTAAAAATTAGTTATTAGCCTAATTACTCCCAATAAATACTAAAAATACTCAGAAAATTCCCAAAAAATTCTAGAAAATATATGTGACTATTTAGAACCTAAAATAAAATTTTGGGATATTTTTAGTTAAGTTTGAACATAAAATAAAATTTTCAAAGTCCTAGAAAATTAGTGTTACTAGTTTTTAATTAACTAAAAATTATGAAAAAAATCCCAATAATCTAAAATAGCTTAAAAATAATTCTAAATAAATATTTATATAAGTAAATATACTAAAAAAATTATTTTCTAATTAACTAAGAGAATACTCTAAATAAATTCAACATCTATAATAAATATAATAATATAAAATATACACAAAATGCCTATTTTTGGTGAGGGAGTTTACATCTGTTCCTGTATTATCATCTGGAAGAATTGGAATAGCTGCGCTTGGCCATCTTGCGGTACTAGTGGATCTGGAAAAGTCCCGTTAGGTATCGTGGAAGGGGTTGATGGAATTGGATTGCTAGTCAGTCCATCCGGTCCGGGAAGAAGAGGTGTCTTTGAGGTCACTCCTGGTGATTGGTCGTCGTCCCCTGGAGACGTGTTGTCCCCGGTGGCGGCATGTCCGTTATGCAAATTTATCTCTCTACAAGAGATGGACGAAGGATTAAGAAGAGTACATGAATCAAGCAGGATGCAAGCACTTAAGTAGGACATGTTGGAAGGAAGGTAGGTTATAGTCAAGTGTGGATGAGATCTAAAATTCTAATCCTAGGTGCAGACCCGCTCGGTACAGTTACATAACCGAAACAGCTAACTCGACCTGCATGGGCCACCATAAAAATATGTCACGCCCCAGTCCCAAAAATACGTAGGACTAGGACACATAAGCATGCCAGCCGCATGGATATGGCAACTCCAATATATGGAAACCATAAACCATACGTACGCTGTAATATGAATATAAACTCACATGTGGTATATATAATGTCACAAGTCACAGATATGCTAATCTCATCCACACAACAAGTCATAGAAAAGAAATACTAAACTAGAATAAGGAGTCTGAAATATCCAAAATAATAGTCGGGTGGAGACAAATCTACTACCAATGACTATATCCAAAACTAAAATGAGAGAGGAGTATAAAGTCTCCAATATAAAAATAAGGTGATGGCAGAAGTGTATCAGCTAAAAGAATCCATCGCTAGATGTAATCAAAGATGCTTAGAAGGTAAGACCTCCTCGGCAGAAAGTAATGCGTCAGGTCCAGGCCCGTACTCCTGCGGATACTCCTGGTCGTCTATACCTGGCAAGGGACCAGGTCCTCAGAGGGACATAACAAGATACAGAAAAGTGAGCCAATTTGAATACAGTAAACATGCATAATATTTGAAAATAAATAAGTACGCTGTACAAGATAATCTATATGAATGCAAATGAGGACAACTTTTCGACGTATGGGCAAGGGTAGGCTACTCGATCTACCTCACAACTCACACACACGTCAATGGACATCAGAAATCGACATACCGCGGGGGTAGCGACCAGCGAGACTCCAGAAATCGACATACCGCGGGGGTAGCGACCAGCGAGACTCCAAAAATCGACATACCATGGGGGTAGCGACTAGCGTGACACACGCCCGTAGTGCGAGCTATATACTACGGTTTACCAGAGTGATTAAAAGCCCATACGCCTAATGATTGTCCTCTATGATACTAAGTGTCAAGTGTGTGTCAACATATCTAATATATAGTAATGACTGAAAGGAACTACACATGCAATAAATAAACAAAAATACAATAATTATACAGAAATATACTAAGCATGCAAAATACTGTAAGCAATTTGGCAAGGTATCTTGCCTAGCAAGAAAGCTGCAAAAATGTAATGTCCCGATGTCCACACCAAAAGTCAGAAGCTACGGCCTCAGAACGAACGTCTCCGAATGCTGAAATAAATATCACCAATGTTTCCAGAATAAGCAAAATAGCTAAAAAGCACTTCCCTTTCGTCCAATTTGGACACAGGGACAAAACGGTAATTTTGAGTAAAAGTGGGGTCCACGTGTGGCCCACTTTGCACCGAAAATTGTGCCAAGGGTAACAGTCTCTAAATGGGACAAATTATAGGTCAAACAACTCTAAATGTTAATACGAACCCAACAGTATGTCCAAATGTGGATTCCGATGGGCCGAACACAATTTTGCCCAAAAAGTCAACCGTGGGGCCCGCCAATTGGCGACTTGGTCAACTGTCTCAGAATTGCGTAAAAAATGGGTCACAGGACCAGCGTGTTTCCACGAGTCTAGTGGTGCAAGTTTTGTCGCAATCTGACGAGCGTGGACAAAATGCGCGTGACTACCACAAAAGTTGCGACACGGGGTGTGTCCGCGGATACGGGCTGATTCAGGCGCGCACACGCGTCCGAATCAGTTTCCACAAATTTTTACGTGTCCGATTATGCTGCGTGCACCGTTTGGTACACTTGGTACACGACGGGGTGGTCCCGTTTGGCGGGGCGCGCTCCGTTTCACAACTTTTAGAAATCTGGAAAAGTGGGTTCGCGGGATTTTGTGACGAATTTAATTCTGTCTACAGCAGTTAATAATCTAGGATTATTTAACAGAAATTAAACTAGGTCAAGTGGTCTACACATACCAAAAAGAATCATCGAATTCGGATCTCTGTGGTGGGAGATACGAACTCGGCAACATGGGTGGTCACCGCAGTTTTCTGCGATCCCAGAATTCGGTATGTTTGCGCCAACTTTAACGCTGTTTTCGCCTATGGGTACACGTTGTTCGAGGTCTGCTATCATACAGATATGGAAGAGGGTTAAGGGGCGAGCATACCGGTGAAGAAGAAACGGCGTTTGGTTGAGCGAGTCGACGGAAAGCAACTCCGGAGCAAAGGTACCTCGTGTGGGAATCTGCAGTGCGCGAGGTCGGGGTCGTCGGGATTTGTTTGGACGGCCTGGCGGAGTTCTCTGGCTGCGGTGGCGGCTCTCCTAGGTCTAGATGAGAAGATGAGGGTCTGGATGATTAGGTTTAGGATTTTAGAAAAAAATAAAAGATATATATATATATATATATATATATATATATATATATATATATATATATATATAGGAAGAGAGAGGAAATGGTTCAATTTTCATCCGCTGGGGGGGGGGGGTTCTTACTGTGAAAAGTGGGCGGCTAAGGGCTTATGGAATGGTTATGTTTTAATGGTTTGCTTGCTAAGGAATGGGAATTGTTTGCTGGAGTTTGCTTTGCTAAGGAATGGGAATTGTTTGCTGGAGTTTGCTTTGGGTTGCTAAGTTATTAGTAATACTATTATTATTAGTATTAGTTTATTAGTATTGTTAGTTTATATTATTCTTCTTCTTTTCTTTTCTTTTCTTTTCTTTTCCTTTCCTTTTTCTTTATAAAATATATATATGCATATATATATATATATATATATATATATATATATATATATATATATATATATATATATATATATATACTCACAAGAAAAATTATAGATTAGAATAATGCACAGCGTTAAGCTAGCAACTGCTCAAGGGGTCTCCTACATGAAATAAATTCGAAAAAAATTCATAATGGTCCCATAAATCCTCTAAGTGCACCAACACCTAAAATAAAAATTAATAAAAATCTATTTCTCCTAATTAACACATAAATACTATAATTAAATTATTAATTAATAAAAAAATATGATTTTTTTTTTGGAATAGGGGTTTTACAGAAAGAAATTTAGTCGTTTCACTAATAGCGAGCGCTAAGGGTTCAGAGGAACAAGTCATAAAACTAAATAGAAAGACTCTTGATAATGTCATGGTTTCTCTAAGGGAAAGGTGGTATGCTAATCTCCGTGTTCGAGGTATAATCAAAAAAATATTCTATGCATTGCTCTTGGCTTTCTAAGGTACTGTCTGCTAATCTCAAGACAAGAATCTAAATTTATAGTTCTCCAATACTATCTAACTATGAAGGTTAGCTTCAGTCCTAATATTCAATTTTGGTTTTCTATTTGTTCCTCAATACTAGGGTCAAACATTATGGTAAAACTTCTAACTAACTCTAGTAATGTCTATACTACTCTCAAGTCCTCATAATACATCAAGGGATAATGGTAAACCAATCTATAGATAAGGAATTCTAGGGTTCACTAGATATTCTAAACTTAATGGTGTGTCAACACTCTAGTTGTACTCTTAATAGGAAGGTTATCCTACTTATCATCTAGCGACAGGGACTTCTATATTCTAGGAGGGGCTATACTCAAGGAATTATCAGGGAAGTACATGAATCAAGCAGGATACAATTATTTGAATAGAATGGACTGGAAGGAGAGCGAATCATAGTCAATTGTGGATGAGATCCTATACTCTATTCCTAGGTGCAGGCTTGCTCGGTACGGTAACGTAACCGAGACAATATACTCTCGACCTGCATGGGCCACCACAAAAATATGTCACGCCCCAGTCCCAAAAAATACGTAGAACTAAGACACGTAAGCATGCCAGCCGTATGGATATGGCAACTCCAATATATGGAAACCAAAATCCACACGTACGCTGTAATATGAATATCAATCCACAAGTGGTATAAATCTATCACAAATCACAGGGTATAATCTAAATCTCATCCACATAAAATCAATATAAACAAATAACCAATATCTATATAACTAGATCTCAATAAGAAGTGTCTAAAGATGATGGTAGAATGAAAACAAATCCACTACCAACTCGAATATAAAAGTAAATACAATATAAGTACAACACAACAAATATAATATAGGAATACCAGCTAACAATCACGGGGCTCGAAGAGAAGACATCCTCGAAACATATGTAACCATATGAATTTGCACCCCTGCGAATACTCAAGAACAGCGACACCTGGAAGGGCCAGGTCCTCAGAGGGACGTAACAAGATACATAGAAGCAAGTCAATTTGAATACAGTAAACATGCATAATATTTAAAAATATATAAGTACGCTGTACAAGACAATCTATATGAATGCAAATAAGGACAATTTTTTTAACGTATGGGCAAGGGTAGGCTACTCGATCTACCTCACAACTCACACACTCGTCAGTGGACATCAGAAATCGACATACCGAGGGGGTAGCGACCAACGAAACTCCAAAAATTGATATACCACGGGGGTAGCGACCAGCGCGACACGCGCCCGTAGTGCGAGCTATATATTACAGTTTACCAGAGTGGTTAAAAGCTCATACGCCTAATGATTGTCTTCTCATGATACTAAGTGTCATGTGTGTGTCAACATATCTAATATATAGTAATGACTGAAAGAAAACTACACATACAATGAATAAACAGAATACAATAAATATACAAAAATATACTAAGCATGCAAAATACTGTAAGCAATTTGGCAAGATATCTTGCCTGATCTGAAAAAAAATGAAGTCCCAACTCAAGGCGTCGTCCGATCTACCCGTCACATAAATTAAATAAGTTAGGTTACAAAAGTGGGTGAATAGGTTCCTCCATTTTAATCTATTTAATTCTAAATAAAATAACCTAAAATAGTATTTTAATCTTATTATAATCTTATTTTATTGTTAAGCTTTAATTTTGGTCCAAAGAAAGTTAACTTTAAGGATTTGTGATCCGTGGCACGCAAATCGAGGCAATCCGTTGACCAAAAAGTCAACCAACTCAAATCCTGGATTTGTGTATGGAATCCTATATATTTCAATGCTACATGAACACTAAAATAGACGATTTCATAAAATTATAAGTCAGTAAAGAGTTATGGCCACAAGGGCGCACAGATGACAGTTTTCGGTGGTTTCCTATTTACGTCTACGTTGCACAAATTTTACAGTAGAATAAACTTATATTCTATATTCTGTAAAAATACTTTTCTGGAAGTTCATCATGTCAGCTTTCCGAAACTTCAAACGGTTTGTAATTCCGAGTTCGGGATCTCTCGAAATCTTAAAAATACCAAAATACGTCTGATTTCGTACAGCTGGTACTTTTAGAATTTTTTGGAAAAATAGGTTCTGAAATTATTAAAATAATTTATATATTTAGAAAACTAACCTTGATATGGTTCTAAAAAAAAAACTGGAGCGCTTTTGGAGTCCGGAGCTAGGAGATATTATCTTTTTAAATCGTCATAACATACTAGAAAATGAGGCTGAATTTATGACGAATTTTGACTCTTTTTGGACGAAAAAGAGGTAAATTTGGAAAAAATATATATGAAGGATTAGGTATTTATAATGGTGGAGAGTACTTAATTGAATACGACTAGGATTGGCTAATTTGAATATGAATAGGGTCAGTTTAAATAAGGATAGGATATGCATGAAGTTGCTTTCCTAGTAGGCTCAGGATTTGAATTAATTTAAAAATAGAGTTTAAGCTTATCTCAATAATTTATAATCTTAAATAGAATAAAAGATAATACAAATAATTTATATATAATCTTATTAAGATCTATTAACACTAAATTAACATCTATCTAATATTAAGACTATATATAACCAAATAAATCCTAATTAATTTCAAAAATCTAAATAAATTTCTTAAAATTCTAAATAAATTATAGAAAAAAATATAATTAAATATTTTAACCTAAAATAAATATTTGGTAGGAATAACATGCAAGTATGGTCTCAAAGTAAATCATAGAAGTCCTAGAAATTTACGTTTCCTATGTTTTAATAACTAAAAATTTTAGAAAAATCTTTAAAAATCTAAAATAACCTAAAAATGATTCTAAATAAATATTTGTATAAGTAAATATATCAAGAAATTTATTTGCTAATTAACTAAGAGAATACTCTAAAGAAATTCAATATCTATAATAAATATAATAATATAAAATATACACAAAATATCTATTTTGTGTGAGGGGGTTTACAGTGCGACTCTGATCCTCCTCACAATACTAGATTAAACTTGTAAACCAGCCATCAATATTGTGTTGCCATGTAATACTACTTTGATGCCCATCTCTTGGAGATCTTCTAAAATTTCTTGCTGTGCTATCAAGAAGTAAGTGCATGATCTCCTGCTCAAGGCATCTGCAACAACGTTAGCTTTCCCTGGATGATACTCAAGGTTAAAAGTCATAATCCACCAACAGTTCTATCCGTCTCCTTTGTCTCATATTGAGATATTTCTGAGTAAACACATACTTCAGGCTCTAATGATCCATAAAAATATTTACTCTCTCTCCGTACAGATAATTCCTCCAAAGCTTGAGTGCAAATATGACTATTACTAACTCCAAATAATGCGTTGGGTAGTTCTTCTCATAGTCTCGAAGCTACCGAGACACATAAGCAATAACTTTATCATGCTGCATAAGGACACATCCCAATCCTTTACCTGACGTATCACAATAAATTATGAATCCACCTGATCCATTTGGAAGTATCAAAATTGGGGCTGTAACTAACTTTTGCTTAAGATTCTTGAAAGAAGTTTGACAAGCGATAATCCATTCAAAGCGCACATTCTTTCATGTCAACTGCGTCAATGGTGCAGATATTCTAGCAAAATCTATAACAAATCGTCAGTAATATCCTGCTAACCCTAGAAAATTATGAACTTCTGCTATGGTACTAGGAGTTGGCCAATACTCAATGGCTTCTATATTCTTGGGATCTACCTTGACTCCTCCTTTAGCAATGATATAACCTAAGTAAGAAATATGATCGAGCCAAAATTCGCATTTGCTGAACTTAGCATATAGCTGATGCTCCATGAATAATTAATGAACTACACAAAGATACTGCTCATGTTCTGCCTCCGACTGTAGACCAAGATGCCGTCGATAAATACTATCATGAACATGTCCAAGTATGGCATGAATATACGATTCATGAGATCCATGAACACTGCTGGCACATTGGTTGCTCCAAAAGGCTTCGCAAGAAACTCCCAACGGCCATACCTTAATATGAACGCCTTCTTGGTATATCTTGTTCTCTGAATCTGATCTGATTGTATCCTGACCGCAAATCTATCTTCAAAATACTATTTCCCTACTAAGTTAATAGAATAAGTTGTCTATCCGAGGTAGTGGATACTTGTTCTTGATGGTCATCGTGTTTAGGGTACAATAGTCAACATATAAATATGATGTTCCATCCTTCTTTGCAAAAAGCATCGGGGCTCCCCAAGGTGATCTACTAGCACAAATGAATCCCTTAGTTCTCAACTCTTCAATTATCTAGTACAAGATCTGCAACTCTGATAGTGCCATCATGTAGACTCTCTCTAACACTGGTGTTATTCCAAGAATCAAATTAATACTAAACTCGATCTCTCTCTCTCTCTCTCTCTCTCTCTCTCTCTGGCGGTATGCCTGAAAGCTCTTCTGGAAACACATATGAGAATTTGCTAACAACTTGAGGAAACTACATTCTTCAGCCACTGATATCCTCAGGACAATTGACAAAGATTCTATCTCGTCTCTAGAAAATAAGAAACTCTCTTCACCAGGGACACAAAAGATAATATTTCCATTATGGAAATCTATCGATGTGTGTTGAGCACTCAACCAATCCATTTCTAGGACGATATCATAATCGTCATCGAAAACTCTATCAGCCTAGCAAAAAAAATTCTCCCGCACACTATAACTCAATACGAGGCATAAACTCTATCTACTTCTACGAGACCATTACCAGTAAATATATTGATCCTTACTGATAATGACTCGGTCTCCAAACCAACTTGTGTCATAAATCGTGCATACATAAATGAATGTGAGGCAACAGAATCAAATAATACTGTAGTTGAATAAGAGTTGACGAGAATGGTACCTACCACCACCTTACCTGAGGCTAACTCCTCCTCCAGGGTGAGTACCATATCCTGGACTTGCCCTCTTGGTATTGGTCCCCTCTTTTGCGGACCTCCTGTCCTGGTTTAAACCTGGGCTTGCATATACTATTATGGTCTCTACTACTGGAACACTTGAGACTGGGTTGACAAAGGCCTCGGACCCTGGTACTGTTGAACCGACGTTGGTGCGCTATATTGTGGACATTCCGAAGAAGACAATGATGAACTAGCTATTCGTGGGCAAGATCCCACCTTATGGTCTGAAGCTCCACAGACCAGGAACAACCCTTGTTCTTTACGACACTCTGATAAAACATACCCTGGTTTTGCACAATGAGAATACTCCACTGAAGAAGATAATCTCTGCAGCTGAGGACGTGTCAGAGCTGGTCGTTGAAACGATCCTGCCGAAGTTGTCCTTGTCGGGGTCCCAATCGTCAAAGCTCGTACTGTTGGAGCTGGTGCTGAAGATTGGCTATAAGAACCTCCTGAGGTGTGAGACCTCTTCCGGCCCTCGAACCTATCGATAATTCTCTGGAAGGTATACTCGTGCCTCATCGCCGCTCATATCACGGCATCAAATATTTAGAACTTATGTTGTTCCAATGCCAAGATGATCTCTAGGTGAAGTCCCTGGTGGAACCACCTTGCTATTTCCAATTTGGTCACCACCAAGGTGGGAGCAAACCGACTCCACCTACAGAACTCTACCGGGTAGCCATCGACAGTCATGTCCATATGCGTCAAGTTTTTGAATCTCTGCTATAGATCACAATGCGACACCGCGTCAAAGTACCTCATCTGGAATCTCTCGCTGAACATTGCCTACAAGACCGGTATTGCCAAGTAAACTGCTTGCACTGCCCACCAGTATTGGGCTAAGTCTAGCAACTCAAGTCGTACTACTGCTACCGGTTCTCTACCCGAAACCCTTGTTGCCGCAAGTATAGCTTCAGTGTCCTGAAGCCATACATCAGATGCAATCACATCCTCGGTACAAAAAAAATGATGGTTGAAGGCACTTAAAGGCGCTTACCGAATTATTGGTACGATATCCATCTTTTTCCAAGGTATCTTATACTGACTGGGTGAGAGCGTCATCTCGGCGTTCTTGAGATGCTAATAATTACCTGATGATACCCATCATGCTAGTAAAATTGGCGGTTCTGGCTGGACCTGTTGTTCAACATTCTGAGCCATCCTGGACTCTGCTCCAGAATACTGAGGCTGAACCTCAAGAAGTTTTTGGCCAGTTGGGGTTGTCCTGCTATCGGCGAAACTCTAATTGGCTGATCGGAAGGGCCAGGAACAGTGTCCCTGAAAGATAGAGGTCACAAGGATCAAATTAGAAGGATATGATTGATCGAAGAAGCAAGCAGATAATGGGTCAAGGATGCAGGGAAGTAGAGTAACAGAAAAGAAGATCACGGAGTGACATGATTGAGACCTCTAAACACATGGTAAACCCCCACACATCTATAAATCAGACCTATATGAGCCACCACTTAAACTTTGTCATGCCCCAGAACCAGAATACTAGAGAGCGGGGGCAGACAAAGCCAGCTATGTATACCAGAGTACATAATACCTAAAGAATACGGTCACAACTGTCTAAAACATATTGGGTTTACTCTATAATCCATCAGTTAAACCTGGGTCAAGAAATTCTAGGTGTCCCAAATCTCAAGCAAGTTACAAGATGTATGATCACCAACCATATAATAGTAAGACGTCCCAAACCATACATGTACAGATGATCATAAAGCTAGTTATAAAATAAAGAACTAGCGAGAGTACAATAGTACATGATCAGCTCTAGATATAGTCTAGAATATACTTTACATGTAGTCCCACAGGCAGGATATAATTCCAAAATATGAGCTAAACATGTGCTCGATGGCAAAATGCCTCAAAAGAATAATATACAAGATCATGTGGGCGATAAGGAAAAAACTCACTCATGTCCTCGGGTGCTCCTCGTATTCACCATATTTAGGCGGAAAGTACACAAGATCCTGCGGTCCTGCTCCAAAAATTGGCCATACAAAACCAGTGCGGTCAGAACCCCAAATAGCAAAGCACCACAAGAAGGCCCAACTTAGGAACTAAAATCAGCATGCAAAACAAGAATAAGGTATTAAGGCGGTTTAAAAATGAATAGAGTGAGTATAAGTAAACTTGCAGGTTTAAATAAACGCAAAAATGCATGGACATAGCAAGACTATCAATCAATAAATCACGGCCAAGTATGTCTTATGGCTTACTAATCATTAACTAACAAGGATTATCATAATCCTAATTACTATCACATGCAATTTAAAAATTCTATACAGCCATATGCCCTGCAGTCTATCCGGATCATCCATACATAAGGATTACATAATATAATTAACATATATAGATATTTTTACTTGTAATGCAACACTCGACAGTGTGCTGAAAGTGTGTCCCTCACGATGGAGAGCACCAAATCCACAGGTGTCGCTGGAATATCGGGATTACATGTAGCCAAGAAATTTTTCTAAATGATTCTAGGTATCAAATCTAGTTTATTAACCTGATTAGTTTAATCAAGATTCTCGACCGTGGTGCTCAAGAATCTGCCTTAGGCATAATGCAAGACTGGACAATAGCTTGACAGGCACAATCAGAAATTCAACCACAGGAATAACATGTCATGCAATAAAGGTGCTACTAATAGCCTTGATTAGGACAGTGTAAGAATCTTGTGTCATGAGTGCGCTGCGTTGAGCCACTATCAGGAATATCAATACAGTATTTATATAAACATGGATATAAAACCCCAAGCTTCATTAAAAGCACTAACACAAGGTAAAGGCAAGAAAATATTATGTACACTATCCCAAGGTTAAGTTAAGAAAGCAAAACAATTGAAGAATATATTAACAACGGAAAGAATAATCAAACATGTAAAATTGCACAAAACTAAATTTTGACATATTTAGAAAGTTGGACATAACTCTCTAATCAAAACTCTAAATGAGACGATTCAAAAATATTCGAAAAGCCAAGACAAAGATCTACAACTTTTATTTTTTGAGTTTTACGAGATTATAGATACAAAAACAGCTAAACAGAAAGAAAAAAATGAGTTATCCTGGTCAACATGTGCGCGACGCACTGCACACGGCCAAACAATTTTGCATGGCGCATTGCGTGTGGCCCAAATTATGTGTGCGGTGCACTTCTCGCGATAAAGAATAATGCACGGGGCCAGAAATCTGTGCGCGACGTACTACGTGCGGCCATATTTTTGTGCACGACACGCTGCACCCGACAAGGGTTGATGCGCGTGACAAGAATTGATACGCGCGATGCACTGCGGTAGCCAGCAATCTTTGCACGGCGCACTGCATGCGGTCAAAAATTTATGCACGGCGCACTCCGTATGGCACTATTCATTGTTTCTGCCAGACAGGTCCGAGAACAAAATTCTAGAATTATTTTGGCCATAAAACCTTTAATTTAACTCCAATTTATGTGATTCAAAAGTCAAAATCATACAAAATTTAATGCTCTATCTCATGGAACTACTAGTTTTCGAAAGTAACTAGTTTTAGTAGATCAAAACTAAGAAAAAACTCATGGAACCCATAAAAATCCTAACTTAGAAATATAGATCTACTCCAAACTTAGAAATGTAGATCTACAGCCTTTGCCATGACTATCGAGGAGACTGAGGGGACTACAGACATGATTCCAGGTACTTGTCTTGCTCTTACTAAACTTTTATTTGACTTGGTAGTTTTCATAGCATCAATAGTATTTTGAAGAACTGTGATTGGAGAAAAGCAAAATCAGACAAGGCGATGAAGCATGAAGTAATGGCAGAGTATGAAGAAATGAAGTTACTAGACTCAACTAGGTCATAATATTTCATAAGTCTCTTTAAACAGTTTGACAGCCCTATCGTAATTGATCTCCAATTTATCTTGTTATTCTCTGGTAATCCAACTTGGCGAGGCGACAGTGCATTACGAACTCTAGTTACTTTCAATTTCGAGGAAGGACCAGCTCAAAGCATGCAAAAGAGAATGTGGATCGACAAAAGAAGACCCTTCACGATTAGTCATTTTCTTCGAAGATTAATTTCTTTCCTCAACACCTGTTCCTTTCCTTCCTGCATTCTTGCAAATTTCGAGGACAAAAGTTATAAAGGGGGGAAGATTTGTAACTCCTCTTTCCTAGAAATTCAATAAAAGACTTTCTAATAATTTTTTGACAATAATAATAGTAGATAATAGCAATAATATCCTTTAGTAATAATTGTAATACCAATGTTAATAACTATAATGTAAACCCCCTAATTTTTCAAAATTTTAAAATCTGAATTTTTTACAATTTTCTAGAATTTTCTGGGATTTTCTGTAATTTAAAAACAGGGTTTTAATTATTCAATGATTTTTAATTGATAGTAAATAGTATTAAAATATTATGAAAATAATATTTTGGGTGTAAAATAGAAAACCGGACTTAGGGTAATTTTCTGGGATTTTATTGGGCATCGGACCTATTTTTAAAAGCCTAAAAACTATTTTTCTAAATTATTTATTAATTAAATATTTTTATTATTAATTTTATTCTGGTTTAGGGGCCCGGCCCGGCCCAGTGGGCCGAGCCCATTAGTGACCCAGCCTCAAATCCCTAGCGGGTCGGGCGGGTCCGCTCACCCGGAGCCCGCCGCCCGACCCGACCCGCTCCATCACCCGTCCCTGTCACCCTCTCCCACGTTCGACCCCGCGGAATTCGGCCGCGTTCTCCAGCGACGTGGCCGGAGAACCTCCCCACGACGCCACCCCCCGGATCCCTCGGCCACGATGCCCCGGCCAGCCCTCCCACAGCCCCCTATATATATCCTCCTCCTCCGCCCTCTTCCTCCCCCAAACTCGAACCCTAACCCTAACTACCCCGATCTCCGGCGAGCCCCTCCGACGACCGAGACCCCCCACGCCACCTCCCTCTCAGCCGTCCTTCTCCCCGCCGTGACCTCCAGCGCCCCTTCCCCTTCCTCCTCCTCCCCCAGGCGGAGCCGACCCCGGCCTCCAGGAACCCTCCCCGCTGCTCGAGCTGCCGGCCGACCCCCTCGGCGCCGCCCAGCCCCTCCGGCAGAGCCGCGGCCACCGCCTCGAGTCGCCTCGACCGTCGGCCAGTCCCCCAGAGCCCCGGACACGCGGACACAGCCCTGAACCCTAGCCCTAGCAACTCGGATCTCCTTCAGGCACTCGTATCTTGCAACTCGGATCTCCGTTTTCGATTCTGTAAATTTCTACGCGAAGCCCGTATGACCCTCTCGGTGCCCGGACAAACCGCTCGGGGCATCGCGTCCTGTGGTGATCGCACACCGCGATCCAAAAACAGGGAAAACCAGACCCTGTTTCACCCCGGAACTGAGTGCGCCCCGCCAAACGGGACGACTTGGTCGTGTGCGATCTTCACAGATACGTGCGCCTCGTCGATACGGATGTGTGGGATTTTGCGGAAGCTGATTCGGGTGTGCGTGCACACCGGAATCAACGCGTATCCGCGGACATCGCTCCGTATCCGCCTTTTCTGCATTTCATCCTAACTTCGTGCACACACGTCGGATCGAGAGGAAACTTGCGCCATCGGACTCGTAGCGATACGTTGGTCCTGTGGGTCAAGTTTGGTCCAATTCTGAGAACGTTGACGAAATCGCGTGTCGTGGGCCAAACAGGCCCCGCTCGACGGGCGATTTTGTGATCGGCTCATCGGAATTCAATTCTGAAAGTTCCGTTGGGGTTCGTATCAGCGTTTCTGACCTGTTGACACTAAGTTTGGTGAATTTGGAGACCTTTGACCCGGACGCGTTTTTTGGTGCAAAGCGGGCCCACCGGTGGACCCCGTTTTGGCCCGAAACTGCCGTTTCTGTCCTTGTCTCCAAATTGGACCCAAGGACAGGCGTTTCTAGCTGATTGATATTTTCTGGATCTGGTGGTGATGTTTGTTTCCGCAACCGGAGTGCCGCCTACAAATCCAACTGAAGTCAGAGCCGAAATCAGAGCCGGAACCACAGGCAAGTGTACCTTGCCAAACACTGCAGCTTGCTATTTATTTTCATTGACTTGTTTATACATCAGTGGGCAAGTAAAGCTTGCCATTAGCAGTAATTCCTGTTCTAGAACTTGCCTGAATTCTTGTTTAAATGCATATAAACCTGTTTAACTGTTAAAACCCAGGACCGAGTGGCGTACTTAGCGTCCGATTACCAGTCGGGTGCCAACTCCGTACGCGGAGTTGTGTAACATCACATAGAGATGGATATCGAGACCCGATAATTCTCGTACTTGTCTTATCAAGTACTCCAGAACCCAGGACACTTGACACTATTCATGAGACAGAGTCTTCCTGAGACATTCATGGTGACTCTGTATAGGATACATGACTTGACAGAGATATTTCATAGACATTATGACTTGCTGCATTAGCTATAATCCCGCTGACATGGACATGAGACGTTATGGTCATAATATGCATGATTACATTGGGTGGGGAGAGACACACAGGCTACAGGTTGATTTTATATTATGCCGGCGTCGTAGTCTCCCTTTGAGCTAGACAACTACATGATATCACTGCTACCGGCTCCCCGACACAGAGCTTGTAGTAGTTTCAGCCTGAGTTTCTCGTGCTGCTCTCATACTGCATATCACTTAGCTGGTTATATAGTTTACCCTGTTGTTCCCTTTATTTCTGCACTGCTTATATTTTGGCTTGTATTATCTGTACCTTGCTATGTCCCCTGAGGACCTGGAATGGACTATGTCCCCAGGTATAGCCGAAGAGAACCATCCAGAGATACACCGTACAGGAGCACTTCCAGGAGCTGTACCAGGATCTGAGGACGAGATCGTACCAGAGGACTTCTCATGAGCAGTGGCTGTATGTAGTCAGTTATTTCTATTTCCAGTTGTTTATTTCCTGTCTATTTGCATTATTGTACCAGACATATTCTCGGATTGTTTCCCGAGATATTTATGTGAGATCTGATAGTTATTCTATTGCATTACCCTGTCTTTATCTGTGTTTATCTGTTGTGGATGAGATTAGAATAACCTGAGTCTTGTAACATTTTACTGTTAGACTACAGCTTAAGCATGCCCTGATGGATCCATTAAATTGGGTTGTCCATCGGTGCGTGCTGTTGGCCATTGCTCACGTGTCCAGTCCCTCGATATTTTGGGACTGGGGACATGGTTTTTGTGGTGGCCCATGCAGGTCTCTACGACTAATTTGTTCGGTTTCAACTCAGGGACCGAACAGGCCTGCAAATAAGATAGGATAAGTTTAGGATCTCATTCACTTGCTTGAAACGTTCTTGGTATCCATATCGACTTCGAATTTAATTCCTTGACTTGCATCCTGCCTTGATTCCTGTGCGCCTTTTATTGTTTATTTTGGTTGCAGGGTTATGGATTCACGAGCAAACGACGAGACTCCCATAACGTCACCACGAGTTGCTGAGGTAACCAACGAAGATGAAGTAACACCAGTGGATAAAGGACAGTCAGCTCAACAACATGCCTCGAGAATCCAGCAAGATAACATTCCACCAACGGCGCCAGTTACTCCATCAATGCCCATAATTCCACCAGGGCAGGCCATGGACGGACAGCAGATATTTTCAATGGTCTATGCAATAATGCAAGCTCAACAAGAGGCGTTGAGTCACAGCCTAATAACTGCACTGGAGCAGGCCAACCTACCAGCTCGACGGCCAACAACAGGCTCTATCACCGACTTTCGACAGCTGAAGCCCCGTACATTCTCAGGCAAGGAAGAGCCCACTGAAGTTCATGAGTGGCTCACCAACACTCAACATCAATTAGAAGCAGTTGAACTCCCAAAGGAACGTTGGATGACTGCCGTCAGAATGCAGTTGACGGACAATGCACATCACTGGTGGCTATCTGAGGAAGCGCGGCTCGGACCAGACCGAGTCACTTGGGAAGAGTTCTCTAGACTCTTTCAGGAGAAGTACATTCCAGCTATCGCTCGATCAGAACTTCGGGACAAGTTCAATCACCTTACTCAGGATACTAAGACGGTGGAAGAGTACAACGCTGAGTTCATTCGTCTAAGTTGCTTCGCTCCAACATTGATCCCGACAGAAGAAGAGAAGGTTGAGAAATTCTTCGACGGACTAAATATTGAGCTACAGAAACTAATTGGATCCGTTGCACCTACTTCGTACTCGGACGTCCTTGCTGCAGCACGACGCATTGAGCGCGTCATCAGAAGAGAAACAAGTCTGAAACGGACTTCCACTTCAGCACCACAGGAAGAAGTTGCAAAAAGACCTCACGTACACCAGCCACCAGAAGCATCTCCACAGGCAATACCTGTTTGCCCATATTGTCACCGGCGAGGTCATATAGAAAACAAGTGCAGACGGAAAATGAGATTATGTTTGGCTTGCGGATCCAGTCAGCATTTACTGAGGGAATGCCCTGAGCGTCGAGACAGAGCACCAAAGGGTAACCAGCAAGCGTTACCAGTACCGAGGTCAGCCTCTCCAGCATTGGAAGTACCGCAAACGGAAGTTCAAGAAGTCCTACCACCAGCTTCAGGAGGGTATCAGCCGAGGCCACCCTTGATACCCCAGGAACTACTCTTCCAGCAGGCTCAACAGCAGAAGAATCGACTGCAAGGACGAGGACAAGCCTACGCGATGACTGTGGAGGACGCTGATGCGCGTAAGTGATTCGTAGTTATCCGTTTCTAGTCTTGTTGTAGCTCGTGCCTCTTGGTTCGTGACCTCAGCCCCAACCTAGTAATTTGCAACTTGTTAATAACAACTGGTTTTCATAAAAGTTGTAGATTTTTGCTTTAACTAGATTTTCCTGAAAAGTGTAAACTTTCAATTTTTAGGGAAACGGTACTTCCCTAAGTATCTTGTGATGTATTTTCAAACGATGTTGCGACCGCGTCATCTCTGTTGACCGGTTATTCTTTGATTGCGAGGACGCAATCTTCTTAAGGGGGGTAGATTGTAAACCCTCTAATTTTTTAAAATTTTAAAATCTGGATTTTTCACAATTTTCTGGAATTTTCTGGAATTTTTCTGTAATTTAAAAACAGGGTTTTAATTATTCAATAATTTTTAATTGATAGTAAATAGTATTAAAATATTATGAAAATAATATTTTGGGTGTAAAATAGAAAACCGGACTTAGGGTAATTTTCTGGGATTTTATTGGGCATCGGACCTATTTTTAAAAGCCTAAAAACTATTTTTCTAAATTATTTATTAATTAAATGTTTTTATTATTAATTTTATTCTGGTTTAGGGGCCCGGCCCGGCCCAGTAGGCCGAGCCCATTAGTGACCCAGCCTCAAACCCCTAGCGGGTCGGGCGGGTCCGCTCACCCGGAGCCCGCCGCCCGACCCGACCCGCTCCATCACCCGCCCCTGTCACCCTCTCCCACGTTCGACCCCGCGGAATCCGGCCGCGTTCTCCGGCGACGTGGCCGGAGAACCTCCCCACGACGCCACCCCCCGGATCCCTCGGCCACGATGCCCCGGCCAGCCCTCCCACAGCCCCCTATATATATCCTCCTCCTCCGCCCTCTTCCTCCCCCAAACTCGAACCCTAACCCTAACTACCCCGATCTCCGGCGAGCCCCTCCGACGACCGAGACCCCCCACGCCACCTCCCTCTCAGCCGTCCTCCTCCCCGCTGTGACCTCCAGCGCCCCTTCCCCTTCCTCCTCCTCCCCCAGGCGGAGCCGACCCAGGCCTCCAGGAACCCTCCCCGCTGCTCGAGCTGCCGGCCGACCCCCTCGGCGCCGCCCAGCCCCTCCGGCAGAGCCGCGGCCACCGCCCCGACTCGCCTCGACCGTCGGCCAGTCCCCCAGAGCCCCGGACACGCGGACACAGCCCTGAACCCTAGCCCTAGCCGAGGACACGTGTCCAGGACACGATTCGGACACAGAAAACCCCGGTTTCTCGGGTCCCCTTTAGGTACTCGTATCTTGCAACTCGGATCTCCGTTTTCGATTCTGTAAATTTCTACGCGAAGCCCGTATGACCCTCTCGGTGCCCGGATAAACCGCTCGGGGCATCGCGTCCTGTGGTGATCGCACACCGCGATCCAAAAACAGGGAAAACCAGACCCTGTTTCACCCCGGAACTGAGTGCGCCCCGCCAAACGGGATGACTTGGTCGCGTGCGGTCTTCACAGATACGTGCGCCTCGTCGATACGGACGTGTGGGATTTTGCGGAAGCTGATTCGGGTGTACGTGCACACCGAAATCAACGCGTATCCGCGGACATCGCTCCGTATCCGCCTTTTCTGCATTTTACCCTAACTTCGTGCACACACGTCGGATCGAGACGAAACTTACGCCATCGGACTCGTAGCGATACGCTGGTCCTGTGGGTCAAGTTTGGTCCAATTATGAGAACGTTGACGAAATCGCGTGTCGTGGGCCCCACAGGCCCCGCTCGACGGGCGATTTTGTGATCGGCTCATCGGAATTCAATTCTGAAAGTTCCGTTGGGTTCGTATCAGCGTTTCTGACCTGTTGACACTAAGTTTGGTGAATTTGGAGACCTTTGACCCGGACGTATTTTTCGGTGCAAAGCGGGCCCACCGGTGGACCCCGTTTTGGCCCGAAACTGCCGTTTCTGCCCTTGTCTCCAAATTGGACCCAAGGACAGGCATTTCTAGCTGATTGATATTTTCTGGATCTGGTGGTGACGTTTGTTTCAGCAACCGGAATGCCGCCTACAAATCCAACTGAAGTCAGAGCCGAAATCAGAGCCGGAACCACAGGCAAGTGTACCTTGCCAAATACTGCAGCTTGCTATTTATTTTTATTGACTTGTTTATACATCAGTGGGCAAGTAAAGCTTGCCATTAGCAGTAATTCCTGTTCTAGAACTTGCCTGAATTCTTGTTTAAATGCATATAAACCTGTTTAACTGTTAAAACCCAGGACCGAGTGGCGTACTTAGCGTCCGATTACCAGTCGGGTGCCAACTCCGTACGCGGAGTTGTGTAACGTCACATAGAGATGGATATCGAGACCCGATAATTCTCGTACTTGTCTTATCAAGTACTCCAGAACCCAGGATACTTGACACTATTCATGAGACAGAGTCTTCCTGAGACATTCATGGTGACTCTGTATAGGATACATGACTTGACAGAGATATTTCATAGACATTATGACTTGCTGCATTAGCTATAATCCCGCTGACATGGACATGATACGTTATGGTCATGATATGCGTGATTACATTGGGTGGGGAGAGACACACAGGCTACAGGTTAATTTTATATTATGCCGGCGTCGTAGTCTCCCTTTGAGCTAGACAACTATATGATATCACTGCTACCGGCTCCCCGACACAGAGCTTGTAGTAGTTTCAGCCTGAGTTTCTCGTGCTGCTCTCATACTGCATATCACTTAGCTGGTTACATAGTTTACCCTGCTGTTCCCTTTATTTCTGCACTGCTTATATTTTGGCTTGTATTATCTGTACCTTGCTATGTCCCCTGAGGACCTGGAATGGACTATGTCCCCAGGTATAGCCGAAGAGAACCATCCAGAGATACACCGTACAGGAGCACTTCCAGGAGCTGTACCAGGATCTGAGGACGAGATCGTACCAGAGGACTTCTCATGAGCAGTGGCTGTATGTAGTCAGTTATTTCTATTTCCAGTTGTTTATTTCCTGTCTATTTGCATTGTTGTACCAGACATATTCTCGGATTGTTTCCCGAGATATTTATGTGAGATCTGATAGTTATTCTATTGCATTACCATGTCTTTATCTGTGTTTATCTGTTGTGGATGAGATTAGAATAACCTGAGTCTTGTAACATTTTACTGTTAGACTACAGCTTAAGCATGCCCTGATGGATCCATTAAATTGGGTTGTCCATCGGTGCGTGCTGCTGGCCATTGCTCACGTGTCCAGTCCCTTGATATTTTGGGACTGGGGCGTGACAATAATACCCAAATCACCTTAAATTGGGCCCTTACATTGACCACACCCTAGCAGAAACCCATTATAAGTCACCTAGTTGACTTTAAAACTATCCTATTAAGCACCCAAAGGAAACTTTTTCGTTCTCAGAACAGCCACCGATCGACCCGTTGTTCTTCTCCTTTCCATGTTCCCATTACAACGACTAACTGCCTGATCCCCCCTTCTCTTCTACCGATCGATGAATCATGACGAAGCCGGAAGCTTCGTAAAGACTCCGAAGATTCCCAGAACTAGGGGTGCAAATGAGCCAAGCCGAGCCAAGCTTTCATAAGCTTGAGCTTGGCTTGATTAGAATTAACCGAGCTCGAGCTCGAGCTCGAGCTCGAGCTTGATAAATTTTTTATTTAAGAGCTCGAGCTTGGCTCGAGCTCGTTTATATTAAGCTTGAGCTTGGCTTGGTTTGAGCTCGAGCTTGGCTTGATAAGCAAGCTTGATTCAAGCTTGATAAGCTCAAACTCAGTCTCGTTAAGCTTGATTTTGAGCTTGTTCAGCTTTATTTCAAGCTCATTAAGCTTGATTTCGAGCTTAACGAACTTGATTTTAAGCTAGTTATGCTTGAATTCAAGTACCTATAATATTAACAATTTATTTATAAAAATTTAATTTAAAAAGTTTCTTAATATCAATTATTAAGGACATATAATTCTATATAATTCACACAACCATATTGTTATACAAACATGCATAAAATTAGAATTCAACAAAGAACAAATTAAAATTAAAATCACAAAATAAATTTGTAGACTGCCAGCAACGAGCTCCTAAACGAGCTTCTAAATGAGCCAGCTTACGAGTCAGCTCGCAAGCTTCTAAACGAACCAGCTCGCGAGCTCAAACGAGCTGAGTACTTCTAAGCTTGAGCTTGACTCATTTATTAAACGAGCTCGAAAATGAAGCTTGAGCTTGGCTTGTTTACTAAACGAACCGAGTTCAAACGAGCTTTTATCGAACCGAGCTCCGAGCAGCTTGCGATCGGCTTGGCTCATTTGCAGCCCTACCCAGAACCCTATCCCCAACCGCCTCTTCACCTCCACGTCATCAATTACACAACCATCACCACCACCGCCTCCGAATGATGCATCCCGATAATTTATGAAGCTTCTTCCACCGTCGTCCTTACCTATAAATACAGACCCCAACCCCTGTTCTTCACCACCCACCGAACGGCTGAGCCCTGACAAACTCTCAGCCCACCCTGTTCTTCTTCATTCCTCTGCGGAGAAGTGTTTCGGTCCACCGCACGGTGCTGACGAGTCCCCTCCATTTCGATATTTGAACATGTCCTTCTTCCCGCGGACGCAAAGACGACACGGTAGCAGCAATGCCAGCACCTGAAGCACACAACATCGCTCCTCCACTGTGAGTTCGCCAGGAAGTTTGTCTTCTCCAAAGAACTTGATACAATCCCAAATGTATCAGTGAATCCAGCTCAGCAACAACTAACCGCCAAGCTTGCCCTAAAAGGAAACTCCTCCAAATAGCTATAAATAGAGGAAGGGAGAAGTGGAAGGGGACCAAAAAAATTTGTATGTTCGTTTTCTAGTTTCTGTTAGAGTAACTCTTCTACTTCTTCTCTCTCATTCCTGTATTCTGCATCTTTACATTCCAAGTTTCTTTGTATTCCCCTTTCCCACCAATTCCAATTTTAAACACACATAGATGTGGTTCTTCCCCAATCATCTCTGTCATTGAATTTCTTTTTCAGTTTGTTTCAAAATGTCAAATTACTTCAACTATCATCAAGTTTCAGATGGATCCCAATTTGGATCCTATCAATTGGTATCAGAGCCCTCGAATCCTTGGAGCCATGACGTCCGACGAAGCTCGCCGGAGGAGCAGCGACGTCCGGTTGGAAATTTCTCGGATGGATGGGGATCTCAGCTGCAATCATCTACTTCATCACCACAATGTCAGCAACCGCATCCGTACTCGACTCCGTTCTGTTTTCCTCTGCCGCAACAACCACCAAGTTCGACATTGAGCTCACAATTAGGGTTCCCGGAGGATCCTCGTGAACAAATCGTGGAGGAGAGTTTTCGATCTCTCCAAGGTACGTTGCAAAACCTAGATCACAGATTAACAATTTTGGATAATTGGATGGACTATAGGAGAGTAGTATATCTCGCGTACTTTCCGGCCATGGAGCCACCGCCTCCACCACCACCACCCGCGTCGGACCTCTACGGCTATGATACGCCATCGCAGCAGCAGTACGAGACCCCACCGTACCTTCCTCAACCACCACAGAAACAATATCGGAGTATGCAACAGCAAGAAGAGATTGAACCGAAGGTGTTTGATGAGGTGCCCGTGAGGAAGCTTGGAAGCATGAGTTGGTGTCGCAGGTGTAAAATTGAGTGTATAACCATGGAGGGATTGGTCCTCCACTCACTGACAAGTGAGCATCAAAACAGGACCATAGCTTCTGTCCGGAGCATCAAGCAAAACATGCCATCAACCACAAGACACATTAGCCATGGTGATGTTCTGACAGTAAAAAAGTCTTTACCAGAGGTGAATCAAACATCCGACTCTATTGAGCTTCAGACTTCAATTTATGCAAAGCAACAATGCACGAGTACTGATGCATATGATTCTTCGACTTCTGGGCTTGCAAGCAAACCTTCTTTTGTTGAACCCTCTGAAGCTGCACTATTTGTTGATTCTGTTGCTGCAAGTGAATCTGTAGATCCTGCTCTACGCATTGGAAATTCTGGTCTAATTCCTTCAATCGATTTATCTGTTACTGGGAAGATTGATGATGCAGGAGGAATTGGTCTGCCATTGTCTCTCCTAATCAAGATGAAACCACTTGCTTCAACCTTGAACCTTTATGATATTGCTAATGTGAAAGGAATTGCTGCTGATTTTAGCTACTGCAATATCTCTTTCTAGGTTTTGGACCTCACTTGACAAGATCAGTGGGCCAATTGCTTGAAGGGTGTAGATGCGGTTGTCATTCTGTCAGTAGTTCCAAGGAAGCCAGATATGGAGACTGAGGAGACTATCAGAACCTTTCTACAAGGATTTCAGTTGTCTGGTAAAGCACAAAAGATTGATCATATCATGGAGAAATTTGCTGAGCGTCTAGTTGATTGGGATCCAGGTATACATATTCCTTTGGTTCCTACATTTGCTAGCATTACATTACCGGAAGAAACTTTTCGAGAAAGACTAGCTATTGGATTTCCCATTATTCTCTCTGTTCATCATCACCTAGCCGAGATCCCTTTTCATCATGTTCAATCTCTTGTCCTGAAGCTTGTTTGCAGCTGCATTTCGAAGAGTCCAGGACTCGTAGCAATATCTCGAGTTGAAGAGATAGTTCTTGTCATGACAGAAATTTTAATCAGGCATACAACTGGGAAAATGGGAATACTTATTGAAACCTTCACCTTGTCATGTTTAACATTTATAGAAATTTTGATGTCACCATCTGCTATAGGCATGCCAAAAGTAGCAGCACTAGTCAAGAAGGCTTCAGGGAATATGGTATTGTTGTCTCTCTCTGTGCCTGCATACATTCCCAATCTTCTAATGATATATTCTCTCTACCTACTGAAAGAAGCACCCATATATAGTCTTCAAGTAAACTCCAATACAAACCATGACAACTTTGAACCGGAGAAAAACATTATTGAAACCTGTGAGACCTATCTCTTGCATTGGTTTGAAAAGGATATTGAAGAAAGGGAGCAGGAGGGAGTAATACTTGCTGGTGATACCTTTCTATTCAGTTCACCCAAAGAGGCGGCCTTGCTTGAGTGGGAGCAAGCATGTTTCTTCAAGTATGCTGGGGTGCTCGACAAGTTTAAGACTGAGCTCTGGAAAATTGAAACGACCAAGGAGGAGTATGCTTCCTTCTACAAGAGCCTTACCAATGACTGGGGGAAACATCTGTCAGTGAAGCACTTCTCAGTTGAAAGTTTAAAGAAATCAGAAGAAGTTGCTTCTACCACTGTAAGAAAAGTGGACTATATGGCTGTTTACACTTCTGATCTTGTAGAAGCAGCTCGCAAAGCTACTGGGAATCTTGAGGAGCCATTGGAAGGATTTCATATAGTTGTTGATGCAGGAAATGGAGCAGGTGGATTCTTTTGGGGAAAGGTACTTGAACCTCTTGGTGCAATTATATCTTGCAGCCAATTCTTGGAACTTGATGGTATGTTTCCCAACCATATTTCCAATCCTGAAGACAAAACTGCAATGAAAACGATAAACCAGGCAGTACCAGAGACTAAAGCTGATTTAGGCCTCATATTTGACAAGGATATTGACAGATCAGCTGCTGTAGATTCTAGTGGGTGTGAATTCAACCGCAATCGACCAATTGCTTTAATGTCTGCTATTGCCCTTGAACAACATCCAGGAATCCAACTTCTCATTATCAGTCACTCTCAGATTTCAATTAAAATGATTCCTGCTGCTACTAACCTCGAAGAAGCTTTAAATGAAACATTGACAATTAGACCTTTTCCTCTTGGGACATCATTCAGTAGCAAGATGGAGACACAATGTACTCATTTTTTGGGTGAAATAATTGCATCAAATGAGGAAGTGAAGTCAAGGCTTGAGAAATTTTGGCTTGAAGAAATGGGTGTTCCTGGTATCTCTTCATTCCAAAGATGGCTTGAGATTAGTGTTGTTCCTTGGCAAACATTGGTTATTCACGGAGAAGGTGGCCAAGTCATTCCAACAACAAGAAGAAACCTTTATGCTTTCAAGTTGACTGCCAAGCCTAGTCTTGAGCCAATTTCAAGTAAGCATGCAACTGTTATTCCCTGCCTTGATGAACCAGATGCACACAAGCAAATGACTAAACTGAGGATGGTATGGGATCCAGGGATCAATATTATTTCCTCCTTGACCTTGAGATAAGGTCAATTTTAAGAGGAGGGTATTGATACAGTCCCAAATGTATCAGTGAATCCAGCTCAGCAACAACTAACCGCCAAGCTTGCCCTAAAAGGAAACTCCTCCAAATAGCTATAAATAGAGGAAGGGAGAAGTGGAAGGGGACCAAAAGAATTTGTATGTTCGTTTTCTAGTTTCTGTTAGAGTAACTCTTCTACTTCTTCTCTCTCATTCCTGTATTCTGCATCTTTACATTCCAAGTTTCTTTGTATTCCCCTTTCCCACCAATTCCAATTTTAAACACACATAGATGTGGTTCTTCCCCAATCATCTCTGTCATTGAATTTCTTTTTCAGTTTGTTTCAAAATGTCAAATTACTTCAACTATCATCAAGTTTCAGATGGATCCCAATTTGGATCCTATCAGAACTTATGGATTCTTGTAAGTTTCTGTTTGACTTCTATTCGATTTTAGTCGTTAGTTCAATTTAGTTCTTCATCTCCGATTCTTCGCGTTCGAGGTTTCAATGGATCAGTTCTGTATTTTGGAAATAGGGGGGATCAGTCGACTCGAGATCGGGAACGATCAAGAAATCGTGCTCGAACTCGAATAAGTAAGTCTTGATTCTTTTCACCTTTGAAATTCTTGGTGTTTCTTTATTTTGCTGGTTAAAGAATTAGAAAATTATTCTGAACAACATTCTCTGTTTCTGCCCTCATTTTGTTTGACGAAATGCCTCAAAAAAGGTCCAGATCGAGTTTGTACACGAGAACGTCAGTATCCGATGCAGGGGCGTGTATTCGAAATTATAAGCAACTCAAACCAGGTATAATCGATCACCCCTTCCTTATAACTCATTTTTGTGTCTGTGTTGACACTTATTTGTCTGACACATCGATACTCAGGAGAGGATGGGATTCATGTATAGGTATTTTTGATATTGGTTATCATGTCCAGGTGGCTGACAAGAGGGGTATTCGTAGGACAGAAAGTCAGGTGTGTCATGTACATTAGAGCTGAGACCTGAGGAATATCAGGATCTTCTATATGCCAAAGTTGAATTTAAAGAGCGGGAGATAGGAGTTGGATTCAACAAGTTGAGTTTGGGCGGTTACAGTAAATGTTGGTTGCATTGAGCTATCCAATTCAAATAATGGATTGTAGTTTAAATTTCTTAGAACCATGGATGGTTGAACCATAGTGATTAGGTTAAGCTAATTTTTAGGGACTTTAGATTTCTAGGCTCAGTCAGTGGTCTTCTAGGACCATTATTAACTCAGAGCTCAATTCCTAAGAATTAGAAAATAGAATACTAAGTAAGGAATTAGTAAGGTTAGTAAATTGATTTGTCAAAAGAAGTGTTTGACTAATAATGTTAGTCAATAATATTAGTAAAGGCTAGTTAGTATTGGTAATTACCAAAAATTATTTATAATAAATTTGTTAGGTTATAAATTGGTTAATTAAGGACCTTTAAATAAATCAAACAATTTAGAATTCTAGTAATAAATAACTAAGGGTATTTATGCCTTTTTTATACAGAGCTAGCGAGGATTAAGACTTGACTACCTCTACGGATTCAGGCAAGTACACCGACTTGAACATTTACTTTGTATTTACTATATTGCTCTTTATTCTCATATTGGACACGAGATTGACACGATTGTATCTCATTGACTGCATTGTGTCGTATTAATTGTATTGTAGGATGGGGGAAATACCGAGTAGATATGTGACCACATCCAAGCTGTAGCTACTCACGTACGATTAGGCCACATATTTTTATTGTAATATTGTGGTTACCAACCGATCACATATCGAAACAGTATTTCAATCACAAGTCTTAATGATTATTGTACATTGTTTCATTATTCCATTATTTCAGTTATTGCATATTATCCAGTATTGCAGGTTAGTCATTTTATTTCATTATTTTTTACATATTCAGTTTACATTGTATCGCTTTTTTGTCGGGTTTTTACTTTGCTCCTTTCCTAATTGGATCAGTTGCAGGTGGTGAGGACTTCTACCCTACTCATTATAGCCCACAGGAGATAGACACTGTTCAGGACCAGGAGTTCGTCCCGGAGGCTTGAGGAATAGTCTTAGGATTTATTTCATAGTGTTGTACTTGATGTTGTACTGTGAGGGTTACATTGGATGACTGTACATATTAGGGTGAGAGTCGGTCGATATATTGCCTTTATCATTCACCGGGTTTTTCTCGGACATTCATTCTAAAAGGTGTAATAAGGAATATTAAAATCTGGTGGTGTACTATGATTGCTTACACAAAATCAATCTTAGATGCTATGATAAAAATTGATAATTATTTTGAGAGATTGCTAAGGTGTAGATAGTTGACTACCACTGTCAACGACAACGTAGGCTGGGCATGCTTGTCCCGTACCCGATTATTCGGGAGCGTGGTGTGACAGATAGACCTGCAAACAGATTGATATTAGCATGAGGCCTAACTATATGACGGTCACTGGCACCACAAGCCATCTTGGACTATTTCTTGTTAGACGGTGATCCTTTTAGCATAGGTAGTGAGCCCCACTAGCAGTTCCTGAATCATCCTATATTGTGTTTCACTCTTCCAGTTTGGGTAGTTAGCCCTACTAAAGGTCTCACAATACTCTGTGCTAGTAGATTATCACATCTATTCATATTTCTCCTAGGTCAAATCGGCCTCGGTGCTCCGAATTTCGTTCGAGAAATTAAATCTTATGCATAAGTTGTCCATGATCATGCATCCATATGCAACATAGCTATTAAAATATAACATGCATGAAAACAGAAACTTGAAATAATAATGTAACACATTCTCTTTTCTATTACCACATTTCTTGAGCCATCGCTAGTGCTTCCATATATACTTCATGTTCCTAGGATTACTACACTTGTTTACTTCCCAAATCCAGGTATTTCTACCTTGGCGACTCAACGGTCACAAGCCTTTCTTAACAAATTTCATGTTCTTTATAATAACAGTAAAATAATCCATATTTCTATAATAATAATAATACAATAATTTGCATGTCTATAATAACAATACAATACGCCATGTCTATAAAAGCAATAAAATAATCCATGTTTATAGATGTAGTATAATATTCTATGTCTATAATCATAGTACAATATTTTACGTTTCTATATAACAAGTTAACAACAATCATATTTTTCTCTTTTATCTTGGTTTTTTTATTTAGCATTAACAATTTTATATAATATAGAAACAAAGAATAATAACAGTTTCTTTTATTAAGTGTAAAGGTAAAGGGAAGAACGAGCAAAATCATCTACCATTTGACGAATCAATTTTGTTATGATCACAAATATCTCTGCACGATTCCTCTGCATGAATCAAAGTCTAATCAAGCCCTTTGAGTTAAAAACTAGCCTAATGCATCTCACGAAATGGAACATTACAGTTACCACTTATGCTTGTGCACAAAGAGTAGACTTTTTGTATGGAGGGAGTAATACTTTCGTAATCAGTATTACACCCATGATATTATGTTATTTAGTTTTATTATTAAGATTTTTTTTTTTTGTTAACTCCTCATTTTAGTGTTGTGGTTAATTATATTAGATTTGTTTCCTAAGTTTTGAGTTGAAAGTAGGATTAGTTTGGCAAAACTTATATATTTTGTACTGTAGTTTGTTTATTTTTTTCCTTTTCCTTTTCTTTTTTGCATTCCTAGTTTATCTTTGATGATTTAGGATTTGGATAACCTACATGTAAGTCATGATATATAAGTAATAATCACTTTTTTATTGTACTGGAATTGTGGATTTTATCTCGAATTGGTTAATTCCAATTGTTTGTGTTCCGAAATTATTTTAGATCCATGCTAGCTTGTGGGTTCTAATATATCGTGGGCCAAATTTATCTATTGTGATAATATTTCTAGCAAGATAAAAGCCCTAGGTTTATTCTTCTTTTCTTAGGAAACTAAAAATTACCATCGAATTGGAATTAGGTTTATTTTTAAATCAATAAGGTAGTCCAATCTAGAATAACCTTTGGTTAACAAGTGCTAAGAATAGAAACCCCACAAGGAATCTTAATTCAAATATTGTTTACAAAATTGAGGATGACAAGTTCACTCAATTATGAAAAATTGTAATTTTAGGAATCTAATTGGCGCGTTATTATTTGATCACTACGATTTTGCACCCCAAATAAAAATAAAATATCAGACTAAGAAACCCTCCCAAGTTAAAAAGAAGATTTCATATTAAACGTTTGTTTCCTTATCAATGTTTGTGTGCCCATCTTCACCTGCTAGTTCGTTGTAACCAAATATATCAGAGGACTTTGAATTAAATTGTATTATGCCAACCAAATACACGTAATTGGAAGGCATTTCATGATTTAGGGTTCCATGAATCTTACCGGTTCATAGAATATGAACTCACACTTAAGCTTAATGCTATATAAGTAATAAATTTCCTTTTGATATCCATAGGTTAACAAAGAAAGAAACAAATAAACAAACAATTCCCACTTACTATATTTCAAATTATACTTTCAAATGTTTTAATGAAAATTCCATGTATCTACGTTCCTTGTAAATTCTTATATAGTTCAATTCCTAAATTTTCTAATTAAATTTTAACAAAATTATGGAATTAAGACTAACATGAGTTCAACTTCGCCACAACTAAATCATTATTGAAAATTGGCAAAATTTTTATTTCCAATAGGACATAGTATAAAAACTTAAGGTGCCAGATGATAATGATAGGCATCACCATGCACATGCTTTTCTATCTCAAAATTAATTTTCTTCTTACAATAAGCCTTTCATATATTGAAGTCTATATATATTTAACTTTGACAACTTATAGACTTTATTTGGATCTGTCATTTATCTAATTTCACTATAAAATTTGAACAATATGTGGATTTAGAAAGAAAACAAATTGAAGATAATATATGGAAGTTACATTTTAGGGGCACTATATATATGGTCTTTACAACTTTTCATTATTTCTATGGCATATCTATGTTTGCCATGAACAAAAGTTGTATAAAATTTTATTACAAACTTTAAAAAAGAGTACAAAAATCCTAAACAAGAATCTAAGTAAAAAATTATGATGAAATGGTAGCTATAGAGATCTGATCTACAATCGACCACTTTACTCCTTGGACCACCAAACACACAAAGAAGAAATGCTAAGTCTCGATCACTGGAGAACTCAACAACAAGAAGGCTCTGGCGACTAGCACTAAGACCTTTGTCCTTGGGAATAACATTGATTCCCATATTTATAGCCGTTTAGCACTTGAAACGGTTATTTGAACACGTGCGTACAAAATAAGCAATTTACACTGTATTTATCATTTTATATGCGTGTATATGGATAACTGCCACCCATGTTATACTTAGTGCGTACACAAACTAAGGTCAGCTTTACATGTAGCTACCTGTACGAGGAAGGCCTTGGTCGTGGTTATAATTGCTTGCACACGTTTTTTGAGAATTATGGCATTAAATACACGTAATCTCCTCGAATTCATAACCGTCCACTGTCAGTTAAAAATAAATAAGTACGCGCATATTTCTTCCTCAACAAGGAAAAATGTGGAGAAGTGCGCATTTTTATGCTGATTAGGCTGCCACGTAATTCCTTTTCTCAGGAGAAAAATAAAGGGTCATAATTTCCCTGACGTCATGGACATGATTACCTCGAATTCCATGAGATTCATCAGCCGTCGGGCGTATTCTCCAACGAAAATAAAAACATGTGTACTTTCTGTTGTAGGAAAATAACTTATGCGTATTTTTTATTGAGGAGAAACACTCATGCATACTTTTTCTTCTCTGAAGGATAAATATACACATACTTTTCATTGTTGAACAATAATCTGGACCGCCATGTGGTATCCCCTCGATCAAAGTGATGAGGAAAAGTATGCATTCATCAGCAGGCCAAAAAGTACGCCTTCCCCTTTCTATATGCAAAAAGTGCGCTCTTCTTTGAAACTTTGAAAAGTGCACTCCACTCAGTTTTTGCAGACTAGAAAATGTATGCTTCGAAAGCTCCTTGAAAAGCTTTCCAAGTAAATCCAGGTGCTGAGATCCTCGGGTCGGTCCTGAACCATGTCAAAGCAATGTCATACATCATGCTCCCTACTGCCTCTATATGTAGTCTCTCTGGAATCTGCGCCAATCGCAGGTTCCTCTCTATGTCTTCGATCAATTCGTTGGCATAAACAATCCCCTCAATGCGCTTAAAGTCCTTGGACCCCATCCTCTTAAAATTAATGATAGTCCCCGGCCTTGGCGGCTATGGGGTGGGCTAAGGTGGAGCTACCTATGGCTGGACTAAGGCAACTCTCTCGATTGCGACGAGTACAAGCTGGTGGACATTCTCAATGTCCTACCTCATGACCTCAGACTGGCGCTACTGGGCCTCCGCCTGGGCCCTCTGTGTCTCCATCATCTGCTAAAAGAGTACAAACACCTGTGCTGGATCAACTGCTGCTCGTGGTGGTGGTGGTAGCTCCTCTGAAGCTGTAGGCACCGTCCTCTGTGAAGCTGTAGGTACTGTCCTCTAGACTGGAGGTGGAGCACCCCCAAAATTTGCTGTAGGAATGCCCACCTAGACCGGTGAAGCGGCCCTCTGAACTGGAGCTGATGGAGTAGGGTCTATTGCTGCCCTCCTCGGAGGTGACGAAGTGACCGACCTCTCTAATACTGCATCTGAGCGCTGGGATCGCGTCTTCGATGGCATCCTGAAGATAGATTGAGACAAAGGAATCAATATTGAGTAAGATACGATATCGTCAAAGAAGGACAAAATTATTCAAGTACAACAACCATTTAAATTGATAAAGATAGCAAACAAGTATTTTAAAATTATTTTCTAGTTGTGATTGAGTATATTCTCAGCCTATATCCTATATCCTAAAGTAGACTAGTAGCAGTACTCTAAGTCTGAGCACCACTACGAAATCGTACTACTTGCGATCTCTAGACCTGCATGGGCCACCACTAAAAATGTGTCATGACCGACACCCGGATTAGGGGCACGAGCAGTGAACAACGTCCAGCCTACGCCGCTCGGCAGTAGAACGCTGTCTAGATCAACAATACTATCTAAACATCTTATACAATATACATAAGGCACCTGTCAATGCCATCTCAACTCCAAATGGAGAAACAAATATAATGACATGATAAAGATATCCATACTCAATCACAAAAATTAAACTAAGGAGGATAAAGTACGATATGGAATAAGAAATATGGAAAAGGAAACACAATACAAACACAAGTCCACAATACTAGTCTAGGCACAATACATCTCCAAAATAATATACATGCCAAATGTCTCAAATAAAGTCTAATACAAAGTTTAAACAATAAATTCTAAGCCTCCACGGCCACTGGCTCTAGGTCCTCATATTCTAGTGGAGTATCCTCTAATGGTTCTCTGTCCTGCGGCCCATAGTAAGTGGGACACAGCTCCACAAGCCAATCATCTAAAAAATATATCTAATCAGGATTGGTGCAATGTACAAAACTCTGGAAGCAGTTCCAAATATATGGTAGAACATATATAACAAGTAATAGAAAAAAATATAAGATAACTATCAATAAAAAATAGAAATGAACTAGAGTAAACATATAAAGTACTGGAATGATAGAACAGGCAATATGAAATAACTGCGAGTAATGAGAACAGATAAACTAGCTGATGTACTTTAGAGTACAAGTTTGTTATGTGATCAGGTTAGGTTGATCATGAATATAATATGGTAACTCAATTACACGTGTGATATGTAATTGACATGTACACGAGTACACTTGGGCTTGATCACATAACCTACTTCTACTCCCCCATCCCCAACCAACACTTATTGATCCAATCACACACGTTATAAACATAAATTTAAGCACACTGAACACGAGTAGTGTGTGAACATGAAGTACATGATAATCAATACCCAATACATACGATAAAATACATGTGAAGGAGTATCCCGCTGAACACAGTAAGGGATAATATCCCATGACAGGATCTATTTAGTACCAGTCCGTGTAGCCACTGTATCAAAATTAAGTATACAGTTCTAGAATATGTGATATATATACACTACCATAAAATAAAAACTAACAGAGAGATTTACTCACCTCGGGTCCTGAGCAAAAGGTGTCTCTCGATGTCCAAGCTGGTGTCGTACAATCATATTTAAGAAATTTTAAGTTAAATGGTGTAATAAATGAGAAATGGGTTAAAAATACACAAATGCATGCTTCTAGGTCAATTTCTAAATCATTTTAGCTCCTCTAAGTTATACTAGGTCCAACTAAGGTTATTAGTCTATATTGGTCACTAACAAGTCAATACTAACTTGTACTTGGTATTACCTTAGTTATACTAAGTCATTATCTGGGTGTATAGCTAATACCATAGTTAGTATTTATGTATAACTAACTAATGCTAACAGACGTTCCTATATATACAACTACTAATTGATAACTTAATCTTCACTAACTAATATGTACACTAACTTATTTAACTGCTATTTAAAGACTGATACTAACTAATACTAACTAGAAGTGATATTAACATATCACCAATCCTTAATACACTGACTGATACTAATTTATATCCTACTCTCATTCACTTACTGACATAAACTAACCTCCTATATTGATACATAAAAACTAATACCTAACTTCACAACTGCTAACTAATACTTAACCTATCCCATTCTCTAGGTATCAGATACTTCCTTCACCTATCTGTTACCAGAACCCTTCAGTTTTTTGTGCCTTATTGCAGTCCTTGCACACCTCATTCACTCAACTACTGCTAATGCCACATATCACAAATCCCTCATATTGATGTGTAATTAGTACACTAGGTGAAATATAACCTATTGATGATATTCCTCTTGATTACAGTGACTGCATCCTCTCTTAAGTTGTTGTTTCTTGCAGCAATTGTTAAAACCTGAACACTCAAAATCAAATTACCTAATACTGCAACGGCATTAGTACCTCACTGACCCAAGAGCTCACAATCCTCACAACATGCTACATGTCTGAACACTGCACTCTAAGTTGAGCTGTAGTTGGATACACTGACACACAGGTATATCAGTTCATCCCCTCATAATACTGCCACACATCAGTGAACTAACCTCTAGGTTTTCCCCAACACATCACTCACTTGTACAAAGTGCAGGCACACACCCACAACACTCTACTACCAGTACACACACACATATACACTGAAAGAACTGATCACTGACCTATCCAATTACTTGATACTCTGCATCTAATACATATCTAACATGGCACACCGCACACAGACTACACAGTCTCGAGCATATCACCAACTCGCCACACACACAGACCTTCATGTATCAGTAACTAATACATATTACATGCATTGAACTTTTTACTGACACAGTGCACAGTCCTTCCCCCCATCCATTCCAACTCGAGCACAATGTGCTCCCATATATACTCACACAAAGGCACTTACTTTCCCTCTCCAACTGAAATTGTTACACACACAGTCAGTCATTAACTTCAACCCACACACAGTCACTTGACTGCTCACTATCACAAGCACAATGTCACCAATTCACGCCCACACTCAGGAATATAGTACACACTTTATACCTATATATATATATATATATATATATATATATATATATATATATATATATATATATATACTAGTGTCAAATGACCAAACACTTAGAGTGCGTAATTGTGATACTCATGATACGTGTCCAAATGAAGAACCAAAACCCAAGTTCTTCCACATATATCATTTATATATATCAAATACATCCTAATATAATTAAAGTAACTTGCTACAATAAGAATTGAGAAGTAATTGTACAAAATACCCAAAATAAGCTCTGTATCACACGGTATCATACCGTATCATGATACGGCCTACTCGTGTCCAATTGTGGACATGTAACTAGTCCCACAACCCCGATCTAAGTCTAATTAGATTCAATTGGTCTCGTGACACATAATTGATGTGTCAATCTCGTAATTCCCCCTAATTGGACACAAATTATCATGTAGCAATTATAATACACATCCAATTAGCCTAGAACATGTTCCTATAGGTAGCCCTATGCCATGGGATGGTTCCTAATGGTCAAATGCATGATTTGGGAGCTAAGGAGAAGATGAATTCAGAATTTTACCTATTGGGAGATGAATTCCCAATAAAAGACCTCTACGACACGATTCGAACACGATCCAAACACCAAAGCTCATTCTCCTTGTGCTCCTTGCTTCTCCAAGTTTCAAAGCTCCTTGATAGATAAAAATGAGAGAAAAATATGAATGAATTGAGAGAGGTTGATGGAGGGATAAAGGAATTAGGGATCTATGAATTGGGGATCTATGAATTGGGGATCTAGAAATAAGAGTGTAAAATAAAGTGGAGAGAGATAATAGACCCTCTAATGTGGTCGGCCTCTTTTTTCCTCTCCAAGCTACTAACAAATGTCCCATTAGCCCTCCACTAGTGTCATGTAGGTTCTAATTAGGTAGGGGTAATTTATGAAGGATTTTAACAAATAAAAATTAACTATAATCCTCCTAATTAGCTAAAGGGAATGGATTTCAATGGGCCTAGTCCATGTTGGGCTCACAAGTTGTCATGACAATTCTAATTGGGTTCACATGCGTCAAGTCTAACTAATAGTCTAGTCCACTAACTATAATAAATAATACAAATCATAAATAATTATTTATTATACTCTAATTAATATTATGATCAATAAAAATAAAATACTGGGCAAAATTACTAAATTACCCCTATTTGAAAAAGTAAGAGTGACAAACCTACCTTTCTTAGAAAATTTTGTCCTCAAAATTTAAGGAAGAAACCAACTACCACAAGCAATCACAAGAAGCAAGAAATAATTATACCTCACAGCTCAAACAGATATGGATATCGCTCATGCATCTCGGCTTCTAGCTCCCAGATAGACTCCCCTAGAGAGTAATGCCTCCATGCAACACATACCAAAGAAATCGTTTGGTTCCGTAGCACCTTCTCCCTGCGATCTAGAATCTTCGAAGGCTACTCTGGATAACTGAGAGTCGGACCAACCTCGATCACTGAGTGATCTAATACATGGCTAGGGTCTACTACGTACCATCTTATTTATGATACGTAGAATATGTTGTGTAGTCCCTCTACTGCAGGCAACCAGTCTAGTCTGTAGGCCACTGCATCGACCCTCTAAAGAATATCGAAGGGTCTGATGTACCGTAAACTAAGCTTTCCGCCTCTACCAAAGCGAATCGTGCCCCGTATCGGAGAAATCCGCAAGAACACCAGATCGTCGACCTAACACAAAATATAGTTGTAGCACTCTATCTAATACAAGCAATCACAAACAATAAAAATAAAATATATACCTCAAACTCCAAGGGTCTCCGATGACTATCAGCCTAATGCCGCTGTCTGTCCTGCGCCACCCGAAGTCTATCCCTGATAAGCTTTACCTTCTCAGCTGCATCCACGACCATCTTCGGTCCCAATAAGGCTATCTCACGAACATCATCCCATGATAATGGAGTGCGATATCTCCGTCCAAACAATGACTCAAATGGTGACATCTCAATACTGGCCTGGTAGCTGTTGTTGTAAGCAAACTCTACCAAGTGAAGATAATCCTCCCAAGAGCCTCTGAAATCTAAAACACAACTACGAAGCATATCTTTGAGAGTCTGGATAGTTCTCTCCGACTGTCCGTCTGTCTGAGGGTGATATGCGGTACTAAACTTGAGCTGGGTACCCAAGCTAGCCTTCAAACTCCTCCAAAAGTAGGATATGAAGCGACAATCCTGATCCGAGACTATGTGCATAGGAACTCCATGCAATCTGACTATTTGCCATATATACATCTCCGCGAGCTTCTCCGTAGATGCACCCACTTTGAATGGCAAAAAATGGACCGATTTGGTCAACCTGTCTACGATGACCCAAATTCTGTCTTTCTCTCCTAGAGAATGCGAAAGCCCTGATACAAAGTCCATCATCACATGTTTCCATTTATATTCTGGAATGGGTAAAGGCTGAAGTAATCCACCTAGCCTTTGTCTCTCCGCATTTACCTGCTGACATACCAAGCATCTGAATACGAAGCTCGCCACCTCCCTCTTTATACCATACTACCAAACATGCTCTCTCATATCTCTATACATTTTATTGGCACCTGGATACATAGAGTACTGAGATCGATGTGCCTCATAAAGAACCTCCTAATACAATGTTCCACTCAGCACACACAATCTGGGACCGTGCCACAATAATCTATCCTCTACAATACTGAAGTCCTCTGCAATCCCATCTGGACCTGTGCTCTTATGCTCCTCAGAGACCCATCATCAAACTATGAGGCTCTGATCCGGTCCATCAACTCTGACTGTACCTGAAGTCCCCACTTATGTACTGTGACTCCAGGAACTAACACCTCAATCCCCAAACTATCAAGATCGACCAATAAATGTCTGTCCCTCGTCAAGTACATAGCCACTGGATACCTACTCAAGGCATCCACGACTACGTTGGCCTTTCCTGAATGGTGCTGCAAAGAGATGTCAAAGTCTTTCATCAACTCCAACCATCGTCGCTGCCTCATGTTGAGCTCTTTCTGTGTAAACACATACTTCAAGCTCTTTTAGTCTATAGATATCTTCACGTGCTCTCCGTACAAGTAGTATTTCCACAGCTTTAGAGAAAAAATGACTGTTGCCAACTCTAAATCATAGGTAGGGTAATTCTTCTCATGAGGGCATAATTGCCTGGAAGCCTAGGCAATCACCTTTTCGTTCTGCTGCAACACAGATCCCAAATCCTTACCCAAAGTATCACTATATATAGAAAATTCTCTTGTCCCTGATGGCAACGTCAACACTAGAGCTGTAGTCAACCTTTTCTTCAGCTCCTCAAAAATGGCCTGATACTCCTCAGTCCAAACGAACTCCACGTCCTTTCTAGTCGGCCTAGTCATTGGTTCTGCAATCTTAGAGAAATCCTGAATCAAATCTTCGATAATAGTTTGCCAATCCAAGAAAGCTCCTGATCTCTGCCACTAAACTCGGGGTAGACCATGACTCAACTGCTGATATCTTCTTCGGGTCTACTGAGATCCCGTCTCCTGTAATCATATGCCTAAGGAATTCAACCTTATCAAGGAAGAACTCACACTTCAAAAACTTGCCATACAGCTTCTCCTTCATGAGGATCTCCAGAACTATTCTCAAGTGCTTCTCATGCTCCTCCGGGATCTTCAAATATGTCAATATATCATCAATGAAGACAACAAAAAACTAATCCAGGTACTGATAAAATACCTTATTCATCAGGTTCATGAATACCGCCGGGGCATTGGTCAACCCAAACGGCATCACCAAGAACTTGAATTGCCCATACCGAGTCCTGAAAGCTGTCTTCGGAATGTCTTCTTTTTTCACTTTTACTTGGTGGTACCCCGATCTCAGGTCTATCTTTGAGAATACCTTCGCTCCGCTCAACTGATCAAACAGATCGTCAATCCGTGATAATGGGTATTTATTCTTGATAGTGAGGTTGTTGAGAGTCCTGTAGACGATACACATGCATACCGACCCATCCTTCTTTGGTATAAATAATATCGGAGTACCCCAAGGTGATAAACTGGAGCGGATGAAGCCCTTGTCATGTAACTCATCCGCCTGTTTTTTTAACTCTGTCAGTTCACTATTGTTTACCCTATAGACGTGTTATGATATTGGCTCTACGCCTGGCATTAAATCTATAGAGAACTCTACATCTCGGTCTGGTGGCAATCCTGACAACTCCTTCAAAAAGACGTCAATATACTCTACAATCAATGGATATGGCGGCTCATGCTCTTCCACCATAGCTCCACAAAATTCTTCCTCGCTCTGCTCTGCTGTTTCTCTGAGGAACTCAAACTCTGGCTCTCCTAGCATATGAAATAAAACTCTGTCTCTACGATAATCGATACTAGGATGGTGCCTACTTAACCAATCCATCATGTGTACTATATTGTAGCTCGAAAGTGGTATTACGAGTAGACATCCGTTCAACTCTCGGCCTCCCAGAGAAACTCTTCGATCCTTGCAAACATTACTGATCAGGATAATGCCACCCCCGGTCATGATCTTGTAAGTCATCACAATGGTTCAGTCTCAAGATGATGCTTAAAAGCAAAAGATACAGATACGAAATAATATGAAGCACCAGAATCAAACAAAGTGTGAGCTAAAAAAGAATAAAGATATACTGAACCTGAAATGACATCTCCAACTGGCTTCTCCTCCTCAACTGCCAAATTGAAAGCTCGCCCCTGCTGAGCACCCCTCTGCTGCTGCTGGTGCTATGCAAACCTTTGTTGTTGGGTCGACAACAGAAGTCCTCTTTGCTGTCCCGCTGGTGGTCTCATGGGTGCTCTCTGTGCCTAGGCCCCACCCTGAGCAGGACGAGCTGGAGCCCAAGGACAAGCCCTCAACTGGTGGTCTCTTGATCCGCAGAATAAATACTGGCCCAACCTCATCCTGCATGCATCCCATCCACGCCCCCAGCTTCTTGTAGAATGGGCAAAGAATAGCTGGCTGAGCTGGCCTCTGAATCTGGTGTGCCTGCTGTACTGGCGCTCTAGCTGGTGCGAGGAACTGATGCCTCGGCTGCTAGAAGTGTCTCTGATACTGCTGTTGAAAATGAGGCAGCTTTTGTTGGGCCCGTACTACTGCTAGCTCCTGAAGGATCCCTCGTCCTCTTGGAGCCAAGCTCCAAATCATCCTCCGCATGTTGTGCCTACGCTAGGATCTCCTCAAATATAGTGGTACGATATCCGCTAGTATAGGATTTGATCTCCCTGTTCAGGTCCTTTCTGAACTTTCGGGCCTTCCCTCGAGGATTTTGTCCCTCCACTAAGTGACCCAATCTACAGTACTCTACTATGTACTCATCCACCATCATGCTGCCCTGGATGAGGTACTGAAATTGGTTCTCTAGAGAAGTCAGAGCTACATCTAGGAAGAACTTCTCTTGAAAAGCTCCTTGAAAGCTTCCCAAGTAAGTCCAGGTGCTGAGATCCTCATGTCGGTCCTGAACCATATCAAAGCAATGTCATACATCATGCTCCATGTTGCCTCTACCTATAGTCTCTCTGGAATCTGCGCCAGCCGCAGGTTCCTCTCTATGTCTTTGATCCAGTCGTCGGTATAAATAATCCCCTCAATGCCCTTAAAGTCCTTGGGCCCCATCATCTGAAAATCAATGATAGTCCCGGCCTTGGCGGTTACGGGGTGGGCTGAGGTGGAGCTACATGTGGCTGGACCAAGGCAACTCTCTCGACTGTGACGAGTGCAAGCTAGTGGGCATTCTCAATGGCCTACCTCATGACCTCAGAATGGTGCTATTGGGCCTCCGCCTGGGTCCTCTGTGCCTCCAGCATTTGTTGAAAGAGTATAAACACCTGTACCGGATCAACTGCGGTTGGTGGTGGTGGTAGCTCCTCTGAAGTTGTAGGCACCGTCCTCTGTGAAGCTGTGGGTACTATCCTCTTGACTAAAGGTGGAGCACCCCTGAAAGCTACAACAGAAATGCCCACCTGGACCGGTGAAGCGGCCCTCTGAGCTGGAGCTGATGGAGTAGGGTCTGTTGCTGCCCTCCTCGGAGGTGACGAAGTGACCGACCTCTCTGACACTGTGCCTGAGCGTTGGGATCATGTACTCGACGGTATCCTAAGGATAGATTGAGACAAAGGAATCAATATTGAGTAAGATACGATATCATCAAAGAAGAACAAAATTATTCAAGTACAACAACTATTTAAATTGATAAAGATTGCAAAACAGAAATTTTGAAATTGTTTCCTAGTTGTGATTGAGTATATTCTCAGCCTATATCTTATATCCTATAGCAGGCTCGTAGCAGTACTCTAAGTCTGAGCACCACTACAAAATTGTACTATTTGCGATCTTTAGACTTGCATAGGCCACCACTAAAAATGTGTCACGACCCACACCCGAAATAGGGGCACGAGCGGTAAACAACGCCCAGCCTACGTCACGACATCATCGGTTGAACGCTGTCTAGGTCAACGATACTATCTAAATATCTCATACAATATACATAAGGTATTTGTCAATGTCATATCAACTCCAAACGGAGGAACAAATATAATGACATGATAAAGATATCCATACCCAATCACAAAAATCAAACTAAGGAGGATAAAGCACCATATGGAATAAGAAATATGAAAAAGAAAACACAATACAAACACAAGTCCACAATACTAGTCTAGGCACAATACATCTCCAAAATAATATGCATACCAAATATCTCAAATAAAGTCTAATACAAAGTTTAAACAATAAAGTCTAAGTCTCCGCGGCCACTGGCTCTAGGTCCTCATGTTCTAGTGGAGTATCCTCTAATGGTTCACCGCCTTGGACCCGTAGTAAGTGGGACACTACTCCATAAGCCAATCATCTGAAAAATATATATAATCAGGATTGAAGCGAAGTACAAAACTCTGAAAGCAGTTCCAAATATATGGTAGAATATATATGACAAGTAATAGAAAAGAATACAAGATAACTAGCAATAGAAAATAAAAATGAACTAGAGTAAACATGTGAAGTACTGGAATGATAGAACGGGCAATATAAAATTAGTGCGAGTAATGAGAACAGATAAAGTAGCTAATGTGCTTTAGAGTACAAGTTCTTTATGTGATCGGGTTAGGTTGAACATGAATATAATATGGTAACTCGATTACACGTGTGATATGTAATCGACATGTACACAAGTACATTTGGGCTTGATTATATAATCAACTCCTACTCCCCCATCCCCAACCAATACTTATGGATCCAACCACGATAAGTTACGAACACGAATATAAGCACACTGAACACAAGCAGTGTATGAACATGAAGTACATGATAATTAATACACAATATACATGTTAAAATATATATGAAGGAGTACCCGTTGAACACGGTAAGGGATAACATCCCATGATAGGATCCATTTAGTACCAGTCTATGTAGCCACTGTATCAAAATAAAGTATACAGTTCTAGAACATGTGATATATACATTACCATAAAATAAAAAGTAACAGAGAGATGTACTCGCCTCGGGTCCTGAGCAAAAGGTGTCTCTCGATCCCAAGCCGGTATCGTACAATCTTATTTAGGAAATTTTAAGTTACATGGTGTAATGAATGAGAAATGGATTAAAAATACACTAATGCATGCTTCTAGGTCAATTTCTAAGTCATTCTAGCTCCTCTAAGTTATACTAGGTCAAACTAAGGTTATTAGTCTATATTGGTCACTAATAAGTCAATATTAGCTTGTACTTGGTATTACCTTAGTTATACTAAGTCATTACTTGGGTGTATAGCTAATACCTTAATTAGTATTTATATATAATTAACTAATGCTAACAGATATTCCTATATATACTACTACTAACTGATAACTTAATCTTCACTAACTAAAATGTACACTAACTTATCTAACTGCTATTTAATGAATGATACTAACAAATACTAACTAGAAGTGATACTAACATATCACCAATCCTTAATACACTAACTGATACTAATTTATATCTTACTCTCATTCACTTATTGACATAAACTAACGTCCTATATTGATACATAAAATCTGATACCTAACTTCACAACTGCTAATTAATACTTAACCTATCCCATTCTCTAGGTATCAGATACTGTCTTCACCTATATGTTACCATAACCCTCCGATTCTGTGTGCCTTGTTGCAGTCCTTGCACACCTCATTCACTCAACTACTGATAATGCCATATATCCCAAATCCCTTATATTATTGTGTAATCAGTGCACTAGGTGAAATGTTACATGTTGATGATATTCAACTTGATTGCAGTGACTGCATCCTCTCTTAAGTTGTTGTTTCTTGCAGCAATTGTTAAAACCTGAACACGCCAAATTAACTTACCTGATACTGCAACAGCATTAGTACCTCACTAACCCTAGAGCTCACAATCCTCACAATATGCTACCTGGCTGAATACTGCACTCTAAGTTGAGCTGCAGTTGGATATATTGAAATACTAGTGTATCAGTTCATCCCCCTCATAACACTGCCATACATCAGTGAACTAACCCGCGGGTTTTCCCCAATATATCACTCACTTGCACAAAGTACAGGCACACACCCACAACACTCTACTACCAGTACACACACATATACACTGAAAGAACTGATCATTGACCTATCCAATTACCTGATACTCTGCATCTGATACATCTCTAACCTGGCACACCACACACAGACTATACAGTCTCGAGCATATCACCAACTCCCCACACACACAGACCTTCATGTATCAGTGACTAATACACATCACAGGCATTAAACTTCTTACTGACACATTGCACAGTCCTTCCCCTCATCCATTCTAACTTGAGCACAATGTGCTCCCATATATACTCACACAAAGGCACTCACTTGCCCTCCCCAACTGAAATTGTTATACTCACAGTCAGTCATTAACTTCAACCCACACATAGTCACTTGACTGCTCACTGTCACAAGCACAATGTCACCAATTCACGCCCACACTCAGGAATATAGTACATATTGTATACCTATAATTATATATAATATATATATATATATATATATATATATATATATATATATATATTGTCAAATGATCAAACACTTAGTGTGCGTAATTGTGATACTCATGATACGTGTCCAAATGAAGAACCAAAACCCAAGTTCTTCCACATATATCATTTATATATATCAAATACAACCTAATATAATTAAAGTAACTTTCTACAATGAGAATTGAGAAGTAATTGTACAAAACACCCAAAATAAGCTATGTATCACACGGTATCACACCGTATCGTGATACTGTCTACTCGTGTCCAATTGTGGATACATAACTACAATTGGACACATAACTAGTCCCACAACCCCGATCTAAATCTAATTAAATTCAATTGGTCTCGTGACACACAATTGATGTGTCAATCTCGTAATTTCCCCTAATTGGACACAAATTATCATGTAGCGATCACAATACACATCCAATTAGTCTAGAAGTTGTTCCTATATGTAACCCTATGCCATGGGATAGTTTCTAATGGTCAAATGCATGATTTGGAAGCTAGGGAGAAGATGAATTCAGAATATTACCTATTGGGAGATGGGTTTTCAATAAAAAAGCTTTACGACACGATCCGGACACGATCTCTCCACCAAAGCTCCTTCTCCTTGTGCTCCCTGCTTCTCCAAGCTCCAAAGCTCCTTGAGGGATGCAAATGAGAGAAAAATATGAATAAATTAAGAGATGTTTATGGAGAGATAAAGGAATTAGGGATCTATGAATTGGGGATCTAGAAATAAGAGTATAAAATAAAGTGGAGAGAGAGAATAGCCCCTCTAATGTGGCCTGCCCCTTTCCCCCTCTCCAAGCTACTAACAAATGTCCCATTAGCCCTGCACTAGTGTCATGTAGGTTCTAATTAGGGTAGAGTAATTTAGGAAGGCTTCTAACTAATACAAATTAACTCCAATCCTCTTAATTAGCTAAAGGGAATGGGTTTCAATGGGCCTAGTCCATGTTAGGCTCACAAGTTGTCATGATAAGTCTAATTGGGTTCACATGCATCAAGTCTAACTAATAGGCTAGCCCACTACCTATAATAAATTATACAAATCATAAATAATTGTTTATTACACTCTAATTAATATTATGATCTATAAAAATAAAATACTAGGCCAAATTACTAAATTACCCCTATTTGAAAAAGTGAGGGTGACAGAAATAGCTATATTTCTTATACATCATATCATTTTAGTAAAACAAAAGATAAAACATATTCAAAGGAAACTGCTAAACTTGAAGTAGATATCTTAGAGGCATAGAACACAGTTCAACTAGATTGGATGTAGCTTTTAGCGCCTCTGATTATCCTCATATCTTCCGATATCTAGGGATGCCACAAAAATATGGGTCAGTACATATCGTGTACTAGTGAGCGACAGTAACTGAAATAACCTAAAACTAATACTAAGTAAACATGTGGAGCTAGTAGCTACTATTAAGTGATCTTTCTACTTGTCTAGGTTATTTTTAATAATTTATAGTAAGAAACATAAACAATAGAAATATCACTTATACAATAATTTATACCCACGGTCAACTATGTATCCCTGTAACAGACAAGAGTTAGCACAGTTTGCATATATATAGAAAATAAGTTTCTTGTCTGTCTCTGTATCAAATTATAAGTTTTACAAGAAAGATATCCTAGCATGCGACCTAACTACATGGTGATTCATGCGTGACTTTCCATGATTAGTAGTTGAGACGTACAAGTCCATCTCACTAATAGACTGACACCCCTCCTGATCCTAAGGACTTTTAGCCTCAAGGTATCATGTTTTCTCTTAGGCCGAATGATTCTTAGTGCCCATTGAGGCATTACCCCCTTGTGCACAAGTTATCCTAGACAAATGTGTGAATACAACTTCTATCAAATAAAACTCTATTAGGAAACAACTATGCAACAAGTAAACATTTCCATCTTCTTCTTTTCTTACTATAGAGCCATAACTCTATTCTTCTTCTTATCGATCACTTTCAAACCATAAGAGATTTTCTATATACTTCTCTTAACACAACATATAATAAAGGAACATATAATCATTTATCTTAAACAAGTATAACAACAGTTCTATGATTTAGCATTCAATTTATCTTTTTACCTTATCTTTATTGTTATTGTATCATTGGTCATAGTGACGCAACAAATAGAATAACCAAGAGGTCTTTTGTTAATGCGTGAAGATAAATGATTCATCAAAGGGTCAAAATTATATACCAAAATAAATCTATCCGAGAGAAAGAGGAGCTTCACGCAATGATCACACCTTGCTTGTGCGTCCAAAATTTGTATCAACACTCGATTAACATACTTCGATCTCCTTCTCTTAAGAGTCAAAATAAATATAAAATTTGATGAATGCAAATAATGAAAACCAATCATCGAAATGATATGAAAAATCATTCATCAAAATCAAGCAACAAAATTTTTTGGACTCATTCCATCAAAAGTTAATCCATGAGTTGGAAAAGTTCATTACATTTTGTCTATAATCGATTATGCCAAAAAGTTTTCTAAATACCCAGTTCCGACTGGATCAAATAGCCACGAGCATCATGTAGTGAACCGCTAGGAGTACATAATAATCCACTAAGAAAAATTTTTGTCCTCGAAACATAAAGAATAGACTCACCAATATTATGAATGCCTTCATACTCAATCTGTAAGTTATAAACTCTAGGCCTCCCCTGCTGTTCTTCTGTCGATTGTCTGGAACCGGTGCTGGGTTCTGATTCTTCCTATGGCCCATATTATCTTTATTATTATGTGACACATGTCTCGTGTTCTGACAATTCATAGCATGATGGCCTTTCTTACTGCAGTTGAAGCACTCTATATTAGCAGAATGATAAGTTTTCTTTGTGTGACCTCGTCGACCACATAATCTACACTCTTAATTATAGTGCAGTTCTCCTCCGTCCTTTCTTTCACCATTGTGGTATCATTTTACATGTTGGTTACGACTAGCTTGTACCTTCTCTGGAGCACTTTGTGGTTTGAATTGCTCCATCTGTATTTCTGCCTCAAAAGACTTGATGTACGACTTATATTCCCAATTCATAACATCCCTTCGTATGTCATCATTTAGGCCTTTCACAAATCTATGCATATGGGCCTTCTTGTTTAGGATCATTGAGTCAACAAACTTAGCAAATTTGGAGAATTTTGACTCATAGTCCCCAACAGACATGCTCTCTTGCGTGTTGGAGCACCATGTTATACATGCTTAAATATTTCCTAAGTGATTACTCTATTTGGATTCCTGTCATAGAGGTCTGGTTGCTTGGCATCCCACTAGTCATCTGCTAGCAACTGTAGCTGTTAGCTGCACATGCCACTTTCTTATGACTCGGAAATCCCACGAACGCAAATAAATGCTCCATCTTCTTGAGCCAATCCATCACCTTATCTGGTGATGTCCTTCCCTCAAACTCTAGGGAATTTGCACTCAAAAATTCTGAAGACTTGAATGAACATTTCCTGTTGGCCTGTTGAGGTTCGTCAGCTTCCACAAGCCCAACTTCTTGAGTCACTGCTGCAATTTTCGCAGCTGTCACAGAGGCACTACAGTTGACTTCTAGCATGGTCACCATTTGTGTCAATAAGTCAAGCTATTTTTGTTGTACTATGTTGCGTGCCTCGGCCTGCCGCTGCTAGGCTTTTATTTTTCTTTTGTTGGGCCTCCAACATGGCCATCATTTGTTCTATCAGGCCAGTCGAGCCTGATGCTCGCGAAGCACCTTGGTTGCTCGTCTTTATCATTTCTCTACAAAAGGGAGCAACTTTTATTAGTCTCATAACATATTATAGACTTACTGTATGGGACACTGATTTTTTATAAACTCAAATCGGGAATTTTTTTTAAATTGTTAAAATACTTACATAGTTTTGAAAATGATATTGAAAGAATCCAAGGACGTAAAGCCAATATCTGATATCATTCAGTCATGCCCCAATCCTGGAGAACCGCAAAATCACTACTGGCCGTGATGTCATACAAGCCTAACTTGTGCTTGTATAAGGCATGGTCTTGCATTAAGTTAGGAATAAAATAACTTCTTTATTGATAAGTTGAATGGGATTACAAAGTACCCTTTCTAGCCACTCAAATGCTATACTTGGCTTATATCTCTCTTTTAAAAATAGAAAAAGCCACAATGCCCATACATCATATCACATTACTAAAATAAAAGATAAAACACCTTCAAAGAAAACTGCTAAACTTGAAATGGAAATCTTAAAGGCGTCGGACAAGGTTCCACTAGATTGGACGAGCTTCTAGCGCCTCTAATTATCCTCATGTCTCCCAATACCTGGGGATGCCCACAAAAATATAGGTCAGTACATATTGCATACTGGTGAACAGCCGTAATTAAACTCACCTAAAATCAACACTAAGTAAACATGTGGAGTAAGCAACTATTATTAAGTGATATTTCTACTTGTCTAGGTTCTTTTTATCAATTCACTATAAGAAACAAAAATAATAGAAATACCACTTATATAGTGATTCTTACTCACGGTCGACTGTGTGTCCCTGCAATAGACAAGAGTTAGCACAATTTGCATATATATATAAAATAAGTTTTATGTCTATCTATGCATCAAACTATTATATTTGTAAGAAGGATATTCCTAACATGTGACCTAACTACATGGTGTTCCATGTGTGACTTTCCATGATTAGTAGTTGGGACGTACAAGCCTATTTCACTAATGGATTAACACCCCCTGATCATAAGAACTTCTAACCTCATGGTGTCATGTTCCTTCCTAGGTCGAACGATTCTCAGTGCCCTACGATTTGTCAAGGGATTACACCCTTGTGCACATGTTATCTGAGATCAGTGCATGAATGCAACTTCTATTAGATAAAACTCTATGAGGCAATAACTATGCAACAAGTAAATATTTACATATTCTTCTTTTCTTACTACAGAGCCATAACTCTATTATTCTTTTTAATCGATCACTTTCAAACCATAAAAGCTTTTCTATATACTTTTCTTTGCACAACATACAATACAGGAATATATATTCCTTCATCTTAAACAAGTATAACAACAGTTCTATGATTTGGCATGTAAGTCATCTCTTTTATCTTATCTTTGTTGTTATGGTATCATTAATCGTAGGGACGTAAAAAATAAAATAGATAGAATAACCAAGAGGTCTTTTGTTAAGGCATGAAGATAAAGAATTCCTCGAAGGGTCAAAACCACTAACCAAAATGAATCTATCCGAGATAAAGATAAGCTTCACGCAATGATCATGCATCGCCTATGTGTCCTAAAATTACACCAACACTCAATTAGCATACTTCGATCTCCTTCTCTCAATACTTGAAATGAATGTAAAATTTAATGAAAGCGAATAATGAAAACCAATCATTAAAAATGACACAAAAATGCATTCATCAAAATCAAGCAGTGAAAACATCCAACAAAAACTCTTGGAATTATTCTAACAGAAGGAATCTATGAGTTGGAAAGGTTCGTTGTATTCGTCCGTGATCGATTATGCTGAAGGTTTCCCCAATACCCAGTTCCGACTAGGTCAACTAGCCATGAGCATCACGTAATAAACTGTCAGGAGTGGGGCACTACACTAGTGGTATACCTTTTCCACTAAAACTTCACAGTTTCAGTCCAGAAATGGGTTCTAGGGCCAAATTCAAATCCCGAATTCATAGTTTAAGAAGCAATACTATGGGTAAGTCTCATGTATCAATATAGACTAAGTTCATGGATAAAACTCACATATCACTCTCGATACTGAGTTTTTCAATGGTGTCAAAACCAGTTTCCTAGAAAATCAAATCCTACCTGAAAACGAAAATCATGGCCATGCACATAGCTAAGAATCAACAGGAAAACATTTTCTGTAAAATGTGTTTTAGAGAAAACTAAGAATAGAAACAATAAAAAAAAGGAAATGACAATTAAAAATTGTATTTGTTCAAGATTTTGGCAAGTTGTACTTGCCTAGGTTGAGCTTTCAGCCTAATACTTTTACTCCACCACTAAGAGGGGTTCAAAAACCACACTCTTAGGCCTCAAGACCAATATCCAACCTAATGTGAAAATGGGAGAGGAAATAAAGAGAGAGAGAGAGAGAGAGAGAGAGAGAGGTGAGAGGTGAGAGAAAGTAAAAGAGAGAGGAGATAAAAAATGAAAGGGTTTATATAGAATGAGAGAATTAATCGTGTCCGTTGGATCTACCACGTCAGCGATCCATGACTCAAATGGATTAATCTCATCCATTCAAAAGAAAATCAAGAAAGCAATGGACGATAGGGTGAATTAGAAGTAAAAAAAAATGGATGAAAGGGTAAATCAAACCATATTCACAAAAGCAAGTCGTACCTAGACGGTATATCGGTGGTATACCACGGTATACTGGTAGTATACTAATTTGAAGAAAAAAATTATAATTCGAGAAAAATCTAGGGTTTTTCGTTCTACACACAGGTCCTAACACGGTCCATAGCAAAGCCAATAGGTATTGTCACGCCCCGAGGCGTCCCCCGAGTCGTGACCGCCGTGCGGGCCTAGGGTTGCGCCCGCACAAGGCTAAAGTATTTTGCATAGCAAGCACATATTCAGAGTACGCAGATAAATTGAAACACAGATTTAAAACATAGAAAAGTTCTCTTTATTGATAATGAACATCTATTACAAACTCTTGAACGAGTTAGCTAATATGCCGAACGGCTTACAAAAGAGATGACTCAAAATGAGATAGCAGTCCTGTACATTACATCCCTTTATAAACTCAAAATGATATAGACCTCCAGGCTGGAGGACGGCTTTGCCACGGAGCTGCATATTGTGTATGAAGAGTTGCAAGCTCCGATCTTCAAAAGGCTTCGAGGCGCGGTGAAGATGCGCCAACAGTTGGACTGGATCGAGTAGACAACTTCGGCTCCTCGCTCGGTTCGCCTTGGTGCGGAGAACCTGTTTCAACGAGGGTCAGCATATCGAAACATGCTGGTGAAGGCGAGCTAGCCTGACTATACCAATCAACACATTGTTTAGTGAAGCATGCATATTTGTGGGTTTCTATCTTGCCTTAGTTCATTTATAAGTAAGCAGCATATTGAATTTACTGAAATAAACGTGCCACCGTTAGGTGGGTTTTTACCTGACCGTCTGAATTACCTGCACAATACTTACCATGCCTTCCCTGAAACGAAGACACAAGTTAGTATGCAACAGGTTTAAATATACAATGGATCACTGGCGTTTGCCATAAAGGACACTAGTCATAGACGAGAATAGGTTGCAGCGAAAGTACGGTGGGTGCTACAAGCCATTCCGTCTAGTACAGTTGACTATACAGTAGGGTTCCGTCCGGACCGGATCGGTGCCAGTGCCCCAGCGACCGTCCGCAGAAACCAGTTACCTTGTGCACAAGTTGTCCGTGATCGAACAGTACGTTTGCTAAGTTAACCGTTCATGCAGTTGAGGCAAACAGTAGTACGGGACAGTCGGTATTGCATGATTTATTTAACATAGCCTCTATTACAGTTTAGCGCATACAAGATATTCCATACTTAGCACGATTTATAGAACAGTTATGAACGAACTAGCATACAGTATGATAACAGTTCACATATTTGATTGACAAGCATAAGAACCAAGTCTATTCTCTTTTATCTTGGTTTCTTTTATTATTACTTGGTATCGTTTGATCGGGGCGAAGGAGTGAAGCTTGGAAGCAGGGCTAGCTAATCGGGTTGGTAGCCACTCACTTAGATTTTGGAAAGAAGAAGGAAGAGGTGCTTCACGACTCCGCTCGCAAGCCGCCTACTGCTCGTTCACCTGCACACGAACAGCTCGATTAATACTTCTTCCTCTCTTTCCAATCTCGGAATAGAAGTGCAAGTCGATGAACGAAAATAATGAAAACCATCGAAACCGTTCAAGGAAAACAAGCAAATCCTAAAACTAACTCAAAGCACGAAAGCAACAAGCGACATCGAAAACCGAGGCAATAAAAGATAGCAGCGGAGAGGTCCCTCCTGACTCTGCCGCTAAGCCGATCCTTGGGGCACAGTCCACTGAATATGGGAATCGATTCCGAAGAAACAAATCCATAACGAGGACGAGTTCTTAATTCAATCTATCCCGATCGAACGATACCGTCTTGTGTTTCTTAGCCGCGCTCTCCGCACCGGGAGAACGGGGCGCTACATCCTACCCAACTAATTGGAAGTTTCATCCTGAAACTTAAGAATAGGACCTACCGTTAGGGAGCATTTCGTTCAGGACGACGGTTAAGGCGGCTCAGTGGACAGTCACGAACGGTATGGTTTGCTTCACCGCAAACTAAACATAACCCAAGTTTCAGGCGGCACTTATCTATTGTGTGCCCCGGCCGTCTACAGAAATGGCATACTTTGTCTAACTTTTCTCCATGCTTGCACCGTTGTTCGGACGCTTTGCAGCATTGTTTCCTCTATCGTTGCTTTGGCGTTTGTGATTGTAGGTATGCATAGCGCCGGCAAGAACGTGAGGATAGAGTGGTTCAAGCGACAGGGCGTGATTCATGACTTCACGCATCGTACGATACTGAGGAACGGCTACGTGCGAATGGATGGCAGGGCGTAGTCCACCTTCAAACCTTCTAGCTCGACTCGCTGCATCAGGTAAATAGGCCCTAGCGAATTTGGAGAGTCGGTTGAATTCGGCGGAGTACTCCTTAACTGTCATGCTGCCTTGCCGCAGCTGCACGAACTCGTTTTCCATTTGACGTTGTACTGGAGGGGGTACAAACTCCTCTTCGAACGCGGCACGAAAGGTCGTCCACGGGATCGCCTCCTCTCCGTGATCAAATTGGAGAGATCGTCGATGCACGTCCCACCAATCGTGTGCGTTGAGGCAGAGCTGTAGTTGCGCGCAGGAGACGCGCTTATCTTCGGGGACCTCTAGCAGGGCGAAGTGATCTTCAAGTTCGGCCATCCAATCTAGAGCTACGACTGGGTCCTCAGTCCCGTTGAATGGGGTGTTGCAGACTTTCTTGAAGTGGCCAAAGTCGAAGGCAGTCACGTCCCTCGTCCTTGGTATTTGCGGCATCTCTACTTCAAGCACGGGCTGTTCCACCGGAGTCGCTGGCATTGCCGCGGACTGGTTGGATGCCAAAGTCTGAACGATCTGCTGCAGGGTATCTACCTGCTTCTGTTGGACTGAGAATCGTGCTTCTATATTGTCTTGAAACTTGAGCTGACTCTCTTCCGCCCGCTTCTCGGCCCGTTCATGGCGAGCCTCGTCCCTTTGTTGGTTTGCCTCCAACATCTGCAACATTCGTTGGACGGGATCGATGCTTGGCACGGCTCGCTGGCTCTTTGAACTTCCCGAAGTATCCGAACTACTTTCTTGGCCTTGCGTTTCGTCCGAAGTTTGCGCTGCAGATTGCGCTGGAGCCATTCCTTCAAAAGAAGGTAAATTATATTAGGATCATAATGTATTATGGACTTATTGCATGAACGTATCTCATTTTGGCCCAGCGAGTTCAAGAGTTCGCACAGGAATTGATCGTTAAAGGAACTTTTCCAGCACGAAGTCTAAGGAACTTTGAATCTGTGCTCTGATACCACTATGTCACGCCCCGAGGCGTCCCCCGAGTCGTGACCGCCGTACGGGCCTGGGGTTGCGCCCGCACAAGGCTAAAGTATTTTGCATAGCAAGCACATATTCAGAGTACGCAGATAAATTGAAACACAGATTTAAAACATAGAAAAGTTCTCTTTATTGATAATGAACATCTATTACAAACTCTTGAACGAGTTAGCTAATATGCCGAACGGCTTACAAAAGAGATGACTCAAAATGAGATAGCAGTCCTGTACATTACATCCCTTTATAAACTCAAAACGATATAGACCTCCAGGCTGGAGGACGGCTTTGCCACGGAGCTGTATATTGTGTATGAAGAGTTGCAAGCTCCGGTCTTCAAAAGGCTTCGAGGCGCGGTGAAGATGCGCCAACAGTTGGACTGGATCGAGTAGACGACTTCGGCTCCTCGCTCGGTTCGCCTTGGTGCGAAGAACCTGTTTCAACGAGGGTCAGCATATCAAAATATGCTGGTGAAGGCGAGCTAGCCTGACTATACCAATCAACACATTATTTAGTGAAGCATGCATATTTGTGGGTTTCTATCTTGCCTTAGTTCATTTACAAGTAAGCAGCATATTGAATTTACTGAAATGAACGTGCCACCGTTAGGTGGGTTTTTACCTGACCGTCTGAATTACCTGCACAATACTTACCATGCCTTCCCTGAAACGAAGACACAAGTTAGTATGCAACAGGTTTAAATATACAATGGATCACTGGCGTTTGCCATAAAGGACACTAGTCATAGACGAGAATAGGTTACAGCGAAAGTACGGTGGGTGCTACAAGCCATTCCGTCTAGTATAGTTGACTATACAGTAGGGTTCCGTCCGGACCGGATCGGTGCCAGTGCCCCAGCGACCGTCCGCAGAAACCAGTTACCTTGTGCACAAGTTGTCCGTGATCGAACAGTACGTTTGCTAAGTTAACAGTTCATGCAGTTGAGGCAAACAGTAGTACGGGACAGTCGGTATTGCATGATTTATTTAACATAGCCTCTATTACAGTTTAGCGCATACAAGGTGTTCCATACTTAGCACGATTTATAGAACAGTTATGAACGAACTAGCATACAGTATGATAACAGTTCACATATTTGATTGACAAGCATAAGAACCAAGTCTATTCTCTTTTATCTTGGTTTCTTTTATTATTACTTGGTATCGTTTGATCGGGGCGAAGGAGTGAAGCTTGGAAGCAGGGCTAGCTAATCGGGTTGGTAGCCACTCACTTAGATTTTGGAAAGAAGAAGGAAGAGGCGCTTCACGACTCCGCTCGCAAGCCGCCTACTGCTCGTTCACCTGCACACGAACAGCTCGATTAATACTTCTTCCTCTCTTTCCAATCTCGGAATAGAAGTGCAAGTCGATGAACGAAAACAATAAAAACTATCGAAACCGTTCAAGGAAAACAAGCAAATCCCAAAACCAACTCAAAGCACGAAAGCAACAAGCGACATCGAAAACCGAGGCAATAAAAGATAGCAGCGGAGAGGTCCCTCCTGACTCTGCCGCTAAGCCGATCCTTGGGGCGCAGTCCACTGAATATGGGAATCGATTCCGAAGAAACAAATCCATAACGAGGACGAGTTCTTAATTCAATCTATCCCGATCGAACGATACCGTCTTGTGTTTCTTAGCCGCGCTCTCCGCACCGGAAGAACGGGGCGCTACAGGTATTATACTAGTCTTGGGCAGTTTGTTGATAAACATGATTGTCACACACTAAGAAAATTAATATGTTGCAAAATTCATTAAGTATTTTCTCGAAAATAGGAATCTCAGAAATCCAGAAATATAATGCTCAATAAATACTCATGTATCCGTAACGAATATCAATACTGTGAGACGAGTCTCACACATAGCCCCATAACTCACCCCTTTCCTATTTTTAGCTAACAACTAACATGCTTATTTCCCCCACCATTCAGCCTATCAGATTCATGCAATACTCCTTCTAACACCAAGTCCTCAACCCATCTCCTTTCTTTTCTTTATACTCCATGATCAGTCAACTAACAACTTATACCCCTAGCAACTCGACAGGAACCACGCCCCACTCTCACTATCCCTACTCTTCTCCTTAATCTTTTTTTCTCATACTACTTCTTCACATATCCTGTCACGACCCTGTAAACCCCCTCACCCAAAATTAGGGCTACTTGGTTTAGATAGTAAAATTAGGGCTAGTTTGAACCAATTTGAATTAGAACACGGCATTTAACTTAATTACGGAATAATTATGACACGTAGCGCACCTTACCGTTGCTCGATAATTGGAGCACCTCACTAGCCGTTGCCTATCTACGAATTTCACAACATTGACCTAGACGTGCCCGCCTACTTTCCTGGCCCTTGTGCAACTTATAACATTGCCCTCTGATACTATATTTTAGCCGCACAACAAACGTCGCAGACGCTATTTATTAATTATAAATAAATTCCCAATTTTGTACCCTTGTGCGTCCCAACTGAAATTGGGGACACAATCTGGACCGTTTTGTGCAAACCAAATTTTATTAATATTCTACACTGTCCCCTCTATGCCCTGACAATTTTGCCCCACCAAATTTGATCCCATGTACTCCTAATTAATTCTAGAATATCGTGCGCGGTTCAAATTAAATTAATTAAATCCAATTCTGCCTTTGCGTAAATTTTCCAATTGTCGGAGGGCTTCTATGCAAAAACGTATTAAAGTGCCCCCGCCATTGGACAATTCGTGAAGAAACCTATTTTTCCCTTTCATGTGGATTTTCCGTAATTTTTGGGATGTGCAAACGCGCGCACATCACACAGTATAATTTAAACCTACCCTCGCAATTAAATATGGTAATTTCTAGCCCATCATCCTCATGTGAGGCCAAGACCCAAGGATTGTAGCCCAAGGCCCAACCCAAGAGTGGTTGACTAGTCAAACCAATGCCTAGGTCAAAATTCACATGTATAAATATCTTTTCCTATATTCTTTTATTCCTTCATCACAAAACCCATCCCTAACTTCTATACTCAGCCGACATCTCCCTATTCACCTTCCTCTTCCTCCTTCCCTGCCTGTCCCCGCCGGAATTCACCGCTGCACTAGCCCGCCAAACTCGCCAATCTCGCTGGAGACCTCCACCACTCCGACTGAACGTCTGCCCCGGGGAACGACTGAACGCCGTGAAGCCGCTGCCATCTTCCGCTGTTCCGAGCCGCTGAAGCCAACCCGACCGAAGCCAACCACCTGACCGCCTTGCCGTGCATCCCACCGGATGTCCCACCACTGCTTCCAGCCACCACCTTTATCACTATCGTCTTCTCCGATCGCCTGCGTCGACCATCCCGCCTGCAACCCGCCGGAATCCGCTGTCCCGCTGCCCTCAACCGAACGACTGCACCCTTCCCGCTAGCGTGGAACCCGACCACCCGTCGTAGACTCCTGAACTCGACCAGTCCCCCTCCGCATCGCCTCGATCCAGACCCACCGGAGTTCGACCGGACTGACCGCTGAACCAGAGTCTCACCGTGAACTCGCCATCCCGTTCTCCTCTTCCTGCCTTTGTCTGAAGCCGACTAGCCGGCCAAACGAGCCTCCCCCTAAGTCTGAACATCTACCACCGCCACCATTGTCATCTCATCCCATCTCCCCGACTTCCTGTCCTTCGTCCTCCTCCTCCTCGACAAAATCATCACAGCAGCCTTCCCTCTCCTCGCTGACCTCCTCGTTTCCCCTTCGCTGGCCGGAGCCCCACTGGCCGGAGCAGATCCCCAGCAGCCATCTTCATCAATCTCCTCTTCATCATCTCCATCAACTCCCATCATCGTCACCAATGCCATCTCCCCTCCGTCGTCAACCCCTTCTCCTCCTCCTGCACCCTGTCCTCCTTACCGGACCACCCCCTGGCCTGACCGGACCACCTCCTCCCTGGCCGGAGTGTCATTCACACAACCATCACCACTAACACCAGCACCATTAACAACTCATCATCACATTATCACCTCCATCGCCATCGACGTTCTAGTTGTCATCCCAATCATCATCTACGTCATCAACCCAGTCATCACTGTCATCCTCGTCATCTTCATTACCATCATCACCATCGCAACATCTTTGCCCTCGTCATCATCATCAGCATCTCTTCGTCGTCGTCCAGCCGATTCCGTGTACATACACCGAGGTACTAACCTGTCCATCTTCCTCTTTTATATATGCTTGTGTGTATGCCAGTAGGATATTAGTATTGCTTATTGGCTGTTAGTTGACATCATGCCCTGAGTCGGTGAACCTAGATGCGTGTACGTATATGCACGTGTACGCGTATATTAATCATTGATATATATATATATTTATATAGATATTTAATACACATATTCAATTGGTATGTATATTTGGGTGTTATATATAGAATATATAAATATATGGTATGTACATAAATTATAAGTAATTAAATACTATGCTAATTTATAAATTAGGACTAAATATTCAGACTGTACGACCCTAGGACGCCGTGGACTGTCCCATACTCACCTTGACCAGGTTGACCCTAAACACTTGGGAATTGTCCGCCTTGCGTACATTAACGTACTGGCGTAGACACCTGTCAGTTGACTGTCCGATTTCGTACAATACCTGAAGATATGACCCCGCATAATTCAACGCGTAATTGACCGTGTTAGATGACTAGTGCCACCCTAGTGTACCCCCTGAGTCCAGTGTAAATATTGTTGTGTGTGTGCTAGTGTAATGACTAATGATTTTATTGTATATATTCATATGTACATAGGATGTTGGATTATTTCTGCGCGACTTTTGGAGCAGGTTATTGGTACATTGCAGCTTTCTTGCCAGGCAAGTATACCTTGCCATTGTACTGTTATTTTTATTCCATATGTTGCATGCATATTTATTTTCTGTCTTTTCATATATTTTAACTGTTATATAAAATGCTCGCGACGGTGACGTCGCGATAGATTTTTATTTATGTATTGCATTGACCTTGTTCATGAGACTACCCCATTATCATGTAGCACCATTAGGTTCATTGGCCGTGACACAGTTGTTACACGAGTGTGAGTCTCATATAGAGATCATGGACTTGCGTGCGGGGTTGGCCTCCTGTACGTGTGGGCCGTGCGTTAGGAATAACTGCTGTTAGAAACTTTGCATGCTAGAAGACTTAGCAGTTATTAGAGGTTTATGGACATAGCTTATTGTAGTACGGTGGCCCCATCCTTGTCCTTGTTTGGTTGCAGGATTGGGCTAGGGTACTAAGAATAGGCTATGGACCAAATCGTGTCATGGACATGACATGCTTAGAGCATGGGGTGGGGAGAACAACAAGTACCGCATTTGAGCTCCTTTACACATTTTCTCCTGTACGCCCTGATTCTCCGCTGGAGATACGGGCCATGATGACCACTATATATTATGTACTATCAGGCGGGCCACCGGCGTTCAAAAGACGACGTGCCTTTTAGGCCCCTGGATCTCCAATAGAGAACCATGCCAAATCCCAGTTTTCAGCCAGATAGCTCACTTGTGGGGAAAGGTGTTCTTAACTGCATTCACATAGATGGTTAGGCGACCCCAATGGATGTTTATTTTCAGTACTTTATTGGCATGTGTTTAAGTATACTTGTTATGTCCCTCTGAGGACCTGGTCCGCTGCCAGGTGTACCTGTTCTTGAGTATTTGCAGGAGCACAGATTTGGACGGATATAGATGCTCCGTGGATGTCTTCTCTTCGAGCCGTGATTGGTAGCTGGTACTTATTGTTTGAGTGAGTTGTGCTTATTGTATTTATTTTTCCCATTCGAGTTGGTAGTGGATTTGTTTCCATCCAACTATCCTCTTTAGATACTTCTGTTGAGATCTAGTTTCATAGATACTGGTTATTTATTTCTATATGATTTTGGTGGATGAGATTAGATTTTACCCTGTGACTTGTATTACATTTTATATCACTTGTGGATTTTATATTCATAATACAGCGTACGTGTGGATTTGGTTTCCATATATTGGAGTTGCCATATCCATGCGGCTGGCATGCTTACGTGTCCTAGTCCTACGTATTTTTGGGACTGGGGTTAGTTGACATGTTTTTGTGGTGGCCCATGCAGGTCAAGAGCATATTGTCTCGGTTACGTTGCTGTACCGAACAAGCCTGCACCTAGGACCTGAGTATAGGATCTCGTCCACATTGACTATGATTCATCTTCCTCCTATCTGTTCTATTTAAAATATTACATCCTGCTTGATTCCTGTGCTTCCCTAATAGTTCTTTAAGTATAGCCTTCTCCCAGAATATAGAAGTTCCTGTTGTTAGATGATAATTAGAGTAGCACACCTATTTAGAATACAACGAGATTATAGATACACCACTAAGTTTAGAATATCTAGCGAACCCTAGAATCCCTGATCCCTATAATTGGTTTACCATTACCCCGGATGTATTATGAAGACTTGAGTAGTATAGACACTACTAGAGATAGTTAGAAGTTTTACCATAATGTTTGACCCTAGTAGTGAGGAACCAATGGAGAACCAAAATTGAATATTATGACTGAACCCAACCCTCGCAGTTAGATAAGTATTGGAGAATGGTAAACTTATATCATTGTCTTGTTATTAGTAGACAGCACCCTAGGAAGCCTAGAGGAATGTAATCAACCCTTCTCCCTTGATCATACCCCGAACATAGCAACTAACACCCCACTCCCCTTAGAGAACCATGATGCTATCTAGAGCCCTCTACCTTTATTTTATATATTGTTTTCCTGCGACCATAGCGCTCGCTATTTTTACGATGGCTAATTACGTTTCTTCTCTTCATCTTTCAACTCGTGCCATCTGACACTTCGGATAGTAGGCCAAGTAAAATTATTCTTTATTAAGGGCTCATAGTTTGCTAGGACTATAGTTGTAGCCTTGATTGTGAAATTTTTATGCTTGGTAGTTAGAACTTGATAAGTTAAGTTGTTTTGTAGATTGTGACCAATGATTAACCCTTAGTTTAAATCACGTAATTTGTACCCTTACCTCGATACAAGTTAGACTCTTCCCCTTTAACGGCTAGTAACTCTTCTATCCTTACCATTGACACTTGCTTGTAAGTGCTATGATTAAGACTTAAGGTGACCCTTACCTATATAATGCAATAGGATACCCTAATCAATACCAAGATTTTTTCTCATATACCCTAATAAAGAGTTTCTATTTTATTTACATATGCAAGATTATTGTGTAGGACCCTCTTGAGACTATCACCGTATTAGTTTAATTCTTTTAAGTTGGGTAGTATACCTCACCACCTAGTATCACGCAGTCCTCTTAAACCCATTGGCGAAGTATAACCAAATGACACCGACTTTAGACTTGCATAAGGAGATAACATTAATTGTATGCTAGCAGTAGACGACAGTATTAATTCAGACGGTAGAATTTAGAGGTTCATGCCCTATTCTGTCGACTAGCGACTTAGACAAGGAGGTTGTATGATAACTGTAGAGATTGTAGAGTCTTTTGTTATTTTTGCTTATGATGTTTTGTTTTTGCAACTTGAATTATTTTGTAACATCTCTCATCATAATCCAGCGTATCTATAATCTCTTTACTACCTTGACTTATGCTGCTATTATAGCCTAGTTTTGCAGGCTTATCCTTTATCGAGCCTGTTCATGACATGTATTATTGGAGTACTACACTAATACATTTCAGAATCAGTGTATTACGGTCTGATCAACCTTAGTACGCTTGGTTCGCCCTTCGCATAACTACTTTACGTGGATTGAGATATGTAGGGATTAGTAGACGAATATACTTGCCCTAGACATGTCAGAGCATATCATATCAAGTACATAACTGTACTAATACGAGCATGCGAATGCGGATTTACCAAATGGAATTTCAGTCCACAACTGCCTTGACAATTCCCAATTGGATTCCTTGAAATGCCTTGATCCCCATACTTGCATTCTATTACTTCTCCCTTGAACTCTTATTTATTTTTCCTTATTTCGAAAAGATGAAACGTCTTGCTTGGTATAAGTTTGATATATAGATAGTACTAGGTATCCCCCATAGGTCAATCACATTGTTTGGTGACTACCTTTTTTAAGTGATCAAGGGCATATCATGGAGGATATAATTGGTGTTAAAAGACTTTGAGGATTAAATAACATGATTAAATAAATTGGGACATAGCCTTCTTAGAGGTATAGCCTTAGATGATAGATGGGTAAATTCTAAGTTGGGTAGAAACTACCATGTTAACTTAAGGAGGATTCTTTAGACTGTAATCAAGTGAGGTTAGATAGAGAAACCCTACCCTAGTTTAATTTTGAGGACGAAATTGTTTTAAGTTGGATAGATTGTAAACCCCCTCACCCAAAATTAGGGCTACTTGGTTTAGATAGTGAAATTAGGGCTAGTTTGAACCAATTTGAATTAGAACACGGCATTTAACTTAATTACGGAATAATTATGACACGTAGCGCACCTTACCGTTGCTCGATAATTGGAGCACCTCACTAGCCGTTGCCTATCTACGAATTTCACAACATTGACCTAGACGTGCCCGCCTACTTTCCTGGCCCTTGTGCAACTTATAACATTGCCCTCTGATACTATATTTTAGCCGCACAACAAACGTCGCAGACGCTATTTATTAATTATAAATAAATTCCCAATTTTGTACCCTTGTGCATCCCAACTGAAATTGGGGACACAATCTGGACCGTTTTGTGCAAACCAAATTTTATTAATATTCTACACTGTCCCCTCTATGCCCTGACAATTTTGCCCCACCAAATTTGATCCCATGTACTCCTAATTAATTCTAGAATATCGTGCGCGGTTTAAATTAAATTAATTAAATCCAATTCTGCCTTTGCGCAAATTTTCCAATTGTCGGAGGGCTTCTATGCAAAAACGTATTAAAGTGCCCCCGCCATTGGACAATTCGTGAAGAAACCTATTTTTCCCTTTCATGTGGATTTTTCGCAATTTTTGGGATGTGCAAACGCGCGCACATCACACAGTATAATTTAAACCTACCCTCGCAATTAAATATGGTAATTTCTAGCCCATCATCCTCATGTGAGGCCAAGACCCAAGGATTGTAGCCCAAGGCCCAACCCAAGAGTGGTTGACTAGTCAAACCAATGCCTAGGTCAAAATTCACATGTATAAATATCTTTTCCTATATTCTTTTATTCCTTCATCACAAAACCCATCCCTAACTTCTATACTCAGCCGACATCTCCCTATTCACCTTCCTCTTCCTCCTTCCCTGCCTGTCCCCGCCGGAATTCACCGCTGCACCAGCCCGTCGAACTCGCCAATCTCGCTGGAGACCTCCACCACTCCGACTGAACGTCTGCCCCGGGGAACGACTGAACGCCGTGAAGCCGCTGCCATCTTCCGCTGTTCCGAGCCGCTGAAGCCAACCCGACCGAAGCCAACCACCTGACCGCCTTGCCGTGCATCCCATCGGATGTCCCACCACTGCTTCCAGCCACCACCTTTATCACTATCGTCTTCTCCGATCGCCTGCGCCGACCATCCCGCCTGCAACCCGTCGGAATCCGCTGTCCCGCTGCCCTCAACCGAACGACTGCACCCTTCTCGCTAGCGTGGAACCCGACCACCCGCCGTAGACTCCTGAACTCGACCAGTCCCCCTCCGCATCGCCTCGATCCAGACCCACCGGAGTTCGACCGGACTGACCGCTGAACCAGAGTCTCACCGTGAACTCGCCATCCCGTTCTCCTCTTCCTGCCTTTGTCTGAAGCCGACTAGCCGGCCAACCGAGCCTCCCCCTAAGTCTGAACATCTACCACCGCCACCATTGTCATCTCATCCCATCTCCCCGACTTCCTGTCCTTCGTCCTCCTCCTCCTCGACAAAATCATCACAGCAGCCTTCCCTCTCCTCGCTGACCTCCTCGTTTCCCCTTCGCTGGCCGGAGCCCCACTGGCCGGAGCAGATCCCCAGCAGCCATCTTCATCAATCTCCTCTTCATCATCTCCATCAACTCCTATCATCGTCACCAATGCCATCTCCCCTCCGTCGTCAACCCCTTCTCCTCCTCCTGCACCCTGTCCTCCTTACCGGACCACCCCCTGGCCTGACCGGACCACCTCCTCCCTGGCCGGAGTGTCATTCACACAACCATCACCACTAACACCAGCACCATTAACAACTCATCATCACATTATCACCTCCATCGCCATCGACGTTCTAGTTGTCATCCCAATCATCATCTACGTCATCAACCCAGTCATCACTGTCATCCTCGTCATCTTCATTACCATCATCACCATCGTAACATCTTTGCCCTCGTCATCATCATCAGCATCTCTTCGTCGTCGTCCAGCCGATTCCGTGTACGTACACCGAGGTACGAACCTGTCCATCTTCCTCTTTTATATATGCTTGTGTGTATGCCAGTAGGATATTAGTATTGCTTATTGGCTGTTAGTTGACATCATGCCCTGAGTCGGTGAACCTAGATGCGTGTACGTATATGCACGTGTACGCGTATATTAATCATTGATATATATATATTTATATAGATATTTAATACACATATTCAATTGGTATGTATATTTGGGTGTTATATATAGAATATATAAATATATGGTATGTACATAAATTATAAGTAATTAAATACTATGCTAATTTATAAATTAGGACTAAATATTCAGACTGTACGACCCTAGGACGCCGTGGACTGTCCCATACTCACCTTGACCAGGTTGACCCTAAACACTTGGGAATTGTCCGCCTTGCGTACATTAACGTACTGGCGTAGACACCTGTCAGTTGACTGTCCGATTTCGTACAATATCTGAAGATATGACCCCGCGTAATTCAACGCATAATTGACCGTGTTAGATGACTAGTGCCACCCTAGTGTACCCCCTGAGTCCAGTGTAAATATTGTTGTGTGTGTGCTAGTGTAATGACTAATGATTTTATTGTATATATTCATATGTACATAGGATGTTGGATTATTTCTGTGCGACTTTTGGAGCAGGTTATTGGTACATTGCAGCTTTCTTGCCAGGCAAGTATACCTTGCCATTGTACTGTTATTTTTATTCCATATGTTGCATGCATATTTATTTTCTGTCTTTTCATATATTTTAACTGTTATATAAAATGCTCGCGACGGTGACGTCGCGATAGATTTTTATTTATGTATTGCATTGACCTTGTTCATGAGACTACCCCATTATCATGTAGCACCATTAGGTTCATTGGCCGTGACACAGTTGTTACACGAGTGTGAGTCTCATATAGAGATCACGGACTTGCGTGCGGGGTTGGCCTCCTGTACGTGTGGGCCGTGCGTTAGGAATAACTGCTGTTAGAAACTTTGCATGCTAGAAGACTTAGCAGTTATTAGAGGTTTATGGACATAGCTTATTGTAGTACGGTGGCCCCATCCTTGTCCTTGTTTGGTTGCAGGATTGGGCTAGGGTACTAAGAATAGGCTATGGACCAAATCGTGTCATGGACATGACATGCTTAGAGCATGGGGTGGGGAGAACAACAAGTACCGCATTTGAGCTCCTTTACACATTTTCTCCTGTACGCCCTGATTCTCCGCTGGAGATACGGGCCATGATGACCACTATATATTATGTACTATCAGGCGGGCCACCGGCGTTCAAAAGACGACGTGCCTTTTAGGCCCCTGGATCTCCAATAGAGAACCATGCCAAATCCCAGTTTTCAGCCAGATAGCTCACTTGTGGGGAAAGGTGTTCTTAACTGCATTCACATAGATGGTTAGGCGACCCCAATGGATGTTTATTTTCAGTACTTTATTGGCATGTGTTTAAGTATACTTGTTATGTCCCTCTGAGGACCTGGTCCGCTGCCAGGTGTACCTGTTCTTGAGTATTTGCAGGAGCACAGATTTGGACGGATATAGATGCTCCGTGGATGTCTTCTCTTCGAGCCGTGATTGGTAGCTGGTACTTATTGTTTGAGTGAGTTGTGCTTATTGTATTTATTTTTCCCATTCGAGTTGGTAGTGGATTTGTTTCCATCCAACTATCCTCTTTAGATACTTCTGTTGAGATCTAGTTTCATAGATACTGGTTATTTATTTCTATATGATTTTGGTGGATGAGATTAGATTTTACCCTGTGACTTGTATTACATTTTATACCACTTGTGGATTTTATATTCATAATACAGCGTACGTGTGGATTTGGTTTCCATATATTGGAGTTGCCATATCCATGCGGCTGGCATGCTTACGTGTCCTAGTCCTACGTATTTTTGGGACTGGGGCGTGACAACTCCCGAATAATCGAGTACGAATTGGTCATGTATAGCCTACGTTGTTGTCAACAACTGTAGTCAGTTGTCTAAGCCTTATCAATCTCTCAATATGAATATCAATCCCTCATCACAGTGACTAAATGCGATCCCATACAGTCATAATATACCACCATATTTTACTATCTATTATTGTACATTTTACATCAATATATTTGGAAATAAATTCGATAAAAGATAAAGGCAGCATCCATCCACCGATACGTACACATCCATAATCATCATCACAATACAACATTCATATATCAAAAATAAAATCCTACAATCTAACATCCTCAAATTTCTGGGAGAAACTCCTGAACTGGTGTATCATCCTCTACTACGATATAATCATAGGGTCAATAGAAATTAGGGTATAAGTTCTCATCGAACTCACCTGCAACATAACCAGTCAGGAAAGGAGCGAAGTACATCCCTACGAATGAACACAATACTAAGTAAAACTATAATGCAAAGTAATGATATGCACTAACCTGTAATCTGGACAATGGTACAGTAACTGAAATAGAGAATGAAATATCAGTCTATAGCATAATAGAATACGGTACGGCTTAACCACACATGCATGGTGTGTGATTAAGCTATTCACAATATTGCACTATGGGAGTTTAGACACACATAGACTAAAAAAATTTCAGTCCCCAATGACACAATACAATCAATATACAAGCTTGTGTCAATCAAGTATCCAATATGCAAGAAATACAAATAGAATTTACAAGTAAAGGTTAGACGTAGTGTACTTGCCTAGAATCCCCCAAAAGTGGTCAGGTCTGAGTCCTCGCTAATTGTGTCAAAATACATAAATACCTCTTTTAGATATTTATTTCTAGAATTCTAAATTATATATTTCCTAAAATTTCTATTTTAAAAGTCCCTAAATAACCAATTTATTAGTTAATTATTTACTAATCATTAACCAATTTATCAACTAATCTTTAGTCCCAAAATTAGCTAACTCTAATATCTACTAACTTAATTTTAGGGGATTATGGGTCCTGTCCCACAACTATCGGCCCGATCCTGGCTCTATCCACAGACCCGAGCTCAAGCCTAGTCATACTCAGAGTCCGACCTAAAGTAACATTCAATTTTGAATGTTGAGTTCTGAACTTAAGTTTGAATTCAAACTTAATCCTATTACCCTCCATAGTTCCACGACAGTGATCAGGAACGAGCCCTCACTATGTCCCATTCCTAACAGACAAAACTCTGTGTGTCACAACCTCTGTGACACTCTGATCGGAGTCTCATGGTCACACACAAACTGTATCCAAAACTCAGACACAACTTTAGATTTTTGTGTCGAATTAGACAACAATCTTCATATCATCCTGGACACCATTCTCTGCATGTCAAGCTGGATACATAACTCAGTTATGTGTATCAGATACATAAGTGTCGATATAGACATAAGAAGAAAATTGAATAAAAAAAGTAAGGAACCTTATGATCATACCAGCAACTGTTCAAGCTGTAGTTATGTCCTAGTACCTAACACGAACAGTTCCAAAACTGAGCTAGGACACAAGTTCAGGTTCTCCTTCGCAACTATCATTCCTCTGTGATCATAGATCGAATATATGTCGAGCATTTAATAGAGTAAGAAATTAGAGTTTGATTTTGAAATATGAGAGTGATCAAAGAAGGAAACTTCAAGATTAGAGATCAACCATCATAAATATCAAGAACTTACCGATCGTTATATTTGATTTGACCTATAGTTCAATCAACCGATCGACCAAATTTCACCAAAACTTTAAACAGTTCAAGAATCGATCAAATTGCATCTCCAGAACCAAACGATCGAGGAATCGACCAAGGAAAAGGAGTTCAATGAGCAAAAAATCAAAGAGATCAATAGTGAAGAACACACTGAGACCATACGCCGTTGACGAAGTCATAGTGCGCGTCACTGACGTTCGATCGAAAGAGATGATCAGAAGTCAGTTCGTCATTTCTTCAATCCGAACTCGTCACCATCGATTCGTAGAATCTTGAATTTGCCTGGGGGTCGTCGTCGATGATGGAGGAGTCGATCGTTGTCCTCACTAATGAAGCTTCTCCTGGAGGAGAATCACCAGAGACGAAGCTCCATCCGCCTTGGATCGCCATTGCCAAAGCTCTGGAACTAGGGTTAGGAATTCTTAACAGATCCGTGATTAGTGGAGGTAGGGGAAAGAAGAGAATGAGAAGTTAGGATTTCGGCAGGGCTTCGCCGACAGAATGGTAATAAGAAAATGGTAATAAGAAAATATAGGGGGCGGTCCTATTTATAACCGTCGAGGAAGCTTCTAGGCTCTGATGGTTGAGGTGGTTAGGCAGTTACATTCGGTTAGGTTAGAGCCTTCTTAAAGCTTATGGAAGAAGAAGAAGAAGAAGAAGAAAAATAAGAAGAAGAAGAAGAAGAAGAAGGAAAGCTTCGGTGGCCAGCGCTCGGCTACTGAGGTTGGGGAGGAAAGATATTTATTAGACAATTTTCTATTTGCAAATTTAATTGTTCTATTTGCAAAAGAATTTTCTTTTATTTACCAAGATAATTAATTCTAAACATTTGTTTGATCTACCAATTAACTAGGATTGTTTAGATTGATGCTATATTTATTACTATTATTATACTGGAAAAATTATCTAGAAATTTATTTATCGAATATTTCTGGAATAAAGGAGTTACATATCCCACCATGCATCTTTGTCACCACTCCTCTCCATACCTATCTTCTTTTTCTCCTTCACCACTCCTACCACACCCATTTTCTTTCCTTCTCACACTCCTCTTATTCTACACACACCACAATTCACCATCTCCTTCAGATATACCTCATTATTCCCTCACTACTCACATACATCTGTTTTCCATCTCATATAACACCTCATTATTACTACTCCATGCACCACCTCTTCCTTAACCCTATTTTCCTACTCCACCCTTCTTCCACTACCAACTGCTTTGACCCATCGTAGCCTTCACTGCTTCCTTCTTAACCCCACTTCTCCCTATTATCACTCTCCTTACTAGAGAGCACTTTGATCATTTTAGTTTATCTCCAAGTCCATCTAGCAAAGTAATAGGGATGAGGCCGGATGATAAACATCACCAAGGTGTGTTTCCATATAGCCACCGAAAGGGAAACATCAACATGAGAGATATCTATCATGGTTAGGTCATCAAGGAGGATAGATTCTTCAAAATGGAGTCGGGTGACCTCTGCCGCCACATTCGGGGAACATATTATTGCCCAATTCCTAGGTTGGAACTTGGAATAAACAAGATCCCCTAATTTATAGTGTTCAATCCCCCTTGATTTTCAACCACGATCAAGCCTGGATCAATGACTACAACCTTGGAAGGAGAGCCACCTAGGGACTCATGCCCGACTTATGCTCCGCCTCGTCCATCCATGTCAAGAGCATGCTAGTTCGTTAGGTCCCTGGTCGTCTCGTCGTGCCATAGTTTCCTTGACCCGTTCGAATCATAGCCTTACCTAGGCCCTGCACTAGTCGTCTCGAACCTCGCGCCTTAAAGATAAATTCCAAGTGCCCTTTCGTCGTTTGTTAGAAAAAAAAAGAAACTCATAACAAGGTAACAAGTTTCTGTAATTATGAGCTGGCTAAATGCGTTATTCCGTGTGCATGTTTATTTTCGTGATTAATTAATCATTTCTATTTACTTTCCTAACCTGATACTACGTGCCAACCCCCAGTAAATGAACTCTTCGCAAGTAGGTACTAACTATCAAGCCTCAGTAAACAAACTCTTCAAGGTAGCTTTCGTAACTCACCCTACAACCGACTTCCTAATCCGAAAGTTACAGCTCAAGTAAACATACAAACTAAAAGCTAGTTAAAATCAACCTAAACTTGCACCATAAGTCACTTCCATAGATCTCCACTTCAACAACATAAAGAAACTCACTTCCACACTTCCACATCACCTCCCAACTCTTATAGAAGGTTTGGGAACAAGGTGATAATAGAACAATAACCCTCTTTTTAACCCTCTCATAATCTACATTTTAGGAAACTCATAACTTCTAACCAAGTTCTCTTGTATAAGGTGATAATACAACAAAACCCCTCTCCTAATCCCTCTCATAATCTACAACTTAGGAAACTCTTAACTTCTAACTATATTCTCTTTCTCTATAAATCCCTTCATTTCATCCCTCAAATCAAGGTGTGAAAAAGGGCGGGCAGCCCGAAACTTGGCCCGGGCTCGGCCCGGACCGGACCTGGTCAACGGACCGGCCCGCTCCGGCCCGCTCCTCCCTACGGGTCTGGGCTGGGTCGGAGGATCCGAACCGCAAGCCCGGCCCGGACCATTCTCGTCTTTGTTCGAGCTGGGTCCAATTCAGTCGACCTGGTCTGCCCGGCCCGATTTTGGCCCGGTTCAGCTCGGTTAGACTGAGTTTTATTTTTTGAATATATCCTTTGGAGGATATTTTTACTAAAATACCCTCATTTATAGGCTATTTTTTGACCCTTTTTGGGTATTTTAGTCATTTTTCTTAAAATGGCCAAAATATTCATTATAACAACTCTTTTTTTAGGGTATATGGGGTCATTTGGCCCCAAAATTTTCTATAAATAGTCCATAATTCATAAAAAATAAACACAACATAATTTCTTCCCTCTTACAAATTTTTTTTCCTCCCTCTCTTACAAAATTTAGAAGCAATCTATTATAAAGAGACTATATACTATCATGGAAAATGAGTAACCACAACATCAACTGGAAGATCAGCAACTTTAATCCGTACCGCAACCTCAACCTCAACCGGCACTGCAACTAGAGTTTGAATAAAAAATTTGGCATCATTTTAACAGAGTTTATAATGAGCACGATACAGAAAGAAGATATTCAAATATAGTTCTTGTTGAATGCTTGCATTGTAGAAAATGACTCAAATGGGACCATAACTGTGGTACAAGGAAGCTACGCATACATATGAAAATATGTATGGATATCTAGTAATGTTGTATTTTCTTACAAAAAATGTATCAATTTTAATATATTTTATTATTGTTACATAATTCATAGGTATATTTAAACCTAATTGCAACTTATGTTTGAGTCTTAGCTTCCAGTCTCTCTACAAACTTTATTTGCAGTATTACAAATAAATTTTAAGAGAGGCTGAGAATCTAAGACACAAATATTTATACTTATAAAGATTTAAAAAAAGTTATAAAGATTTAAACTTATATTTATTTATACTTAAAAAGTTATATAAAAAATTTATATAAAGATTTATACTTATAAAAAAAAGTTATAATTTTTAAAAAAAAATTAAACTTATAAATATTTAGATTTTAATTTATACTTAAAGTTATATAAATATTGACATAAAAAAATTAAATAAAATTTTCTTACTTAATGTTTATATAAATTACACATCTTGAATTCAAATAAAGAAATCAACTTATAAATCTTTACAAGGAAGCTACGCATATAATCTTTAAGAAATCAAATAAAATTTGCTTAATTAATGTTTATATAAATTTTTACATAAATTATACAAAAAAAATTTCTAACAAATAATTTATAAATTTTAAATTATACAAAAATAACTTAGTAACAAAAAACCTATACATTTTAACTTGAATTTATTAACTTATATATATATATATATATATATATATATATATATATATATATATATAAATGTAAACAAATTATTAAAAAGAATCGGACCAGCCCCGACCCGATCGTGAACCGGACCGAATCCAGACCGGTTCGATCCGGTCCACCATGGACCGGATCATGAGTTCGAATTGGGTCGGATGCCAATCCGACCGGACCGGACCAACCCGGTCCGCTCTCTCCACCGGATTGATTCGGACCAACCCGAATCCAATCAAAACCGGTCAAATCGGATCCGGAACATGACGCCCAATATACATCTTGACCCTCAAACTCTCCTCACCGTTCTCTCACCCCCCCCCCCCCTCTCTCTCTCTCTCTCTCTCTCTCTCTGTAGAGTACTATAGATGAGTGCGCCAAATATGGAGACAATAGTAGTTTCTCTATGGAGTTGTTCGTTGGAAGACAAGAAGGTGCCATCACCGGCCGTGGAGGCACCTTCGGTGGTGGTGGAGGACGCGGAGGAGGAAGAGGAGGTGAAGGAAGTCACTGTGGAACTGAACTCTGAAGTGCCTCTCCCTTACCAATGGGAGCAGTACCTTGACATGAAGGTACATAGTACTTAGTGGTCTTTATCGCTTTCTTCTCATTCTTTCAATCATTGACCATAAATGCCAAGTAAATTTAAAAAAAAAAAATTAAAGATTTTTTTTGTGTGGAATTTTATGGCTACTTCTGGTTGTTGTTGTTGTTGTTGTTTTTTTTTTTTTTTTTCCTTTTTCCTTTCTTTTTATTTGCTTGTTTAAGAGCTTCATTCTTTATTTTTATTTTTTCCACTTATATTGTATTATTTTGTATAGTCTCAGAATACAATGATGTATCATGTATGAATGCTAGTGTATTTGAGATTGTCTAAGGGACACAACATGACAACAAAGCCGACACTGATTTTTTGACACGATATGGCCATGGTACATACAACACACTAAGTTGTTTTCTTATTCTTCTTTTATTTATGTTAACATTGAAATATAGAGTTTTCAACACTCAGTATAGAATTTTGATTATTTTTTACTCTCTCTATAGAGATCTAGCTTAAAAGATTCATCCTACATTTTTTTTCTCTCCTTTATTAAATGCCAAACGAAAAAAGAAAGAAAGAAAAAGAAATAGAAATTTGGAACTTTATGGCTTCTCCCCTTGCTGTTTGATAATGGATTGCTCTTACTTTCTTCATTCATTTAATTTGCTTGATTTTATTTTAGAAATCTTGTTTAAGAGTCATCTTAATTTCTCTATAAAGATTAATACTTTTTTTTCTTCATCTATATTGTATACTATTTTGTGTAGGCTTGAATACAGTGTCATGTATCTTGTGTATTTTGGTTTATCCATGATTACATCATGATGTATGTATGGCATGGAGACTACATGATACAAAGCTGAGGATACAAATTACAAAGTGTACAAATATTTGTCTATGATTGCATCATATATGTATGGCATGGACACGACATACAAAGCCGTGGATGCGACATAATACAAAGTGATGGATAAGGATTGTATACAACACTAAGATGTGTTTTTATTCTTCTTCTATTTGTGTTACCCTTGAAATATAGATTTTGTAACACTTAATACGTGAATATTTTATTTTATATATATCATCTTGTACAGAGATCTAAGCTTAAAAGCTTTATATCTTCCATCCCCCCTTCCAAGAACTAGCGGGACCTAGGCAAAATCTTTTGAACGGGTAAATAAAAAATATTTAATTTTTTTAAATAAATTTTTTTAATTTATTTTTCTTGGATACAAATTTTATTAATGGAAGATATTCTAAAAAAAAAATTAAAAAAAAATTAAAAAATAACTAGAGTAATTTTATTATTATTTTTTGTAACATTCAAATAAGGCAATGGAAACAATATCATTTGGAGACAAGAAAAAAAGTAACGGTAAGAATGATAAAAGATATATTTTTTCAAATAACAAGTAAAATAGTTGATCTCGTGATAATAGCTGTCTAAATATATTTCTTGATCTATGGTTCAAACTATGTTATTGACATTTTGATTATTAAAACTTACTATATATAAGTGGGTGTATGTCCCCTTTGAGCCACCTTCCTACAACACTCGTTACCACAATCTACTACTTAAGTGAGTTTACAATTTGTTTGGACCTTACTATTACAAGAGTTAGAGCATCAACAGTGGGGACACTCCAAACACATCCTTCAAATTATTAAAAATTATCTAAATTATAACTTTTAAAGTGTCAAATTAATATTGGCATACAATGGTTCACTCCAAATTAACCTATCTTTTTCCTTCCTCTTTTTTTCTTTTATTTTTCTTCCATATTTGGTAAGATTTTCTCTCTCTCTCTCTCTCTCTCTCTCTCTCTTCACTTTTATTTTTCTTCCATATTTGATTACTTTTGGTGGGCCAAACTATTAATATAGAGGAGTTAGGACGCGCTCCAAATTTGGAGTGTCTCTTAGCTTTCTTACAATTTCAAGTATGGACAAGTGCCCACTGTAGTATTCAAATGCTACAAAATCTGACTAAAATCAAAATATTTCACTTGATACATCTCATATTGTGTATGCTCTTAATTGGACTAGGAAATAACCTTGATTTTCATTTGGAGGCCTTGCGTATTAAGGGGCCTAGGACGGTCGCTCACCTTGCCCACCCTTTGGGCCGCTCTGGAGGATTTTTATTATTCTAGCTCTTTTTTGTTGCTACTTTGATCCATACTCTAATTGAGGATCATTTTTTGTAAAAAACCAAATGGAAGATTCAGTCTTCTTCGTTAACTCATTTTTGTTATTCTCCTATTATACTTACCAATGAACTAATCTACTCAGTCCTTCAAGGCCATATTTTTCAAAATAAATAAATAAATAAATAAATAAATAAATAAAATATATCATGAAGGAAGAACCAAGGAAATCATCCTATTTATTTAATTCTAAGTATCAGACGTTTTCTCTTTAACTTTGTCACTTTCACTCCATAAGCATTAAAATCCTCAATATTTTTTTAGGCCGTGCTTCCTAACTAGGTTTTGTCAATAATTTCTATTACCATTTAAATGTCATTTGGCCATAATATTGTATTTTCTTTTATCACATTATAAATTCTAGACTTTTTTTTCTTCTCATCACTTCATCAATTCTACACTTATCTCAGTCCATTCTCCTCATAATAATCTTTCCTTTGTTATTGATTTTTTATTCAATGATACATTATAAATTTTATTACTAAGTTTTTTAGTTATTAAAATAGTAGTAAAAAAGTTTTGTTAAAACTAACATAATTTGGATTGAGACTGTAATAAAGAAAAATTAATTTTGTTACATAGTCCTTAATGGAAGATTTTTTTTTTTTTAAAATAACCGACTCAAAATATTTTAAAAAACATTGTTCATTTTATTGTTGTTGATGTTCAACTTTTATTATATATATATATTTTTTCAACTACAGACTGGAGAAGTATACTTCATCAACTGGGCCGACGGAACCAGGAGCACGGAAGACCCCCGCCTCACCGGCTACTACCTGGACGACGCTTACTACTCCTCCGACAGCTCCATCGGATCCGAAGGCACCGCTTCCGACGAAGATGACGACTACGACGGCATTGGCAACACCAACCGCTTCTACTCCTCCTCCCCCACGGAAGTCGCTCCCGCAGGCGAAGCCGACCCCACGGTCCTCGTGGCAGCCGGCTGCAGGTACTGCCTCATGTTCATCATGGTGCCGAAGCTCGACCCCGTCTGCCCGAAGTGCAGGCGCAACGTCCTGCTCCACCTCGGCCGCAACGGCTAGCTACTTCGGATATACTCGGAATGCCTATAGATGACGTTCTATGGACAGTTTAGCTAAAAAAAAATAATTCCCTTTAATGACAACCATTTTCCCTAGCTCTAGTTGGGATTTGGTTGAAACTATGCAATTGTTCTTTTTTATGTGGGCTTTTTTGAGTAAAAAAGTTTCTAGGCATGCATGCGATTGCGGTCCTTTAGATTCCGATTCATTTTTTTCTTGTCTGCCATTGGTGGCAGTACTGACAACTTTTGCAGATAACACCCTGTTAAAGCTCTCTGTCAGCGAGCGAGCGAGCTAGCTAGGGGGATATGTGCTTTCATGTTTCTCCATGCAAAGAGAGAATGGTTGCTTCTTTCTTTACCTACATCTTGTGCCAATTTTAGGTCTCTTGGCCAACTCCATAGGCGCGGCAGGAGTGGAAAATTGTCGTTGGGTCGAGTAGCTGAAACTATTTCTCCACTTACGGAAGTATGTACGTGAGTTTGTATCGATCCTGTTGAGAAAATCACGGAATAACTTAGGATACAACACTCACCCTGTTACAATAAAGAAGCGCAGGAAGAGTCCTTTTGATACTTCAATGATGCTAAGTAATTTTTATATTCAGACTGTACGTGTTTTAAATAGACAAAGAACACAACAAAATAAAACAAAAAAATATATAGCTCACAACCCATTCCTACGTACCGGATCGATCATCACTCCTAATTATTAGCAGTAAAGAACAAACCACAACAACAACTGAGTACAACGTCTAGTTTTGAATCATTCTCCAACACCCCCATCCCCTTCTTGATTCAAAATCTGAAACACAGAGAAGATTTCTGAATTTAAAGAACTTCTCGTAGGATAATGCTTTAGTGAATCATCGACAATTTGATCATTTGTAGAGTAGAACTTCAACTCAACGACTCCTTTTGCAACAGTTTCACGTATGAAATGATAACGAAGCTTAATATGTTTTGTCCTGCCATGGAAGGACGAATTATTTGCCATATATATTGCTCCGTTGTTGTCACAGTATAGTAGAGTTGGAGATGTCTGAATCTCGAACAAATCCTCTATTATTCTTCCCATTCACATAACTTGGCAAACAGTTGATGTTGCAGCAACATACTCAGCTTCTGAAGAAGATAAACCGCACCCGAACCAAGGTGGATAATAAATCCACTTGTACTCTTTTTGTCGTCTAAGGAACCTGCCCAATCACTAGTAGTAAAACCAACTAAAGTAAAATGAGAGGAAAGATAATACCATATCCCATAGTTCGTGGTTGATCGAATGTAGCGAAGAATATGTTTTGCTGCTCCAAGATGATGTTTGAAAGGATTATGCATAAACCTTGATATCAAACTTACTGCAAACAACCAACAAGCCCTCTAAAGTATTTTGCATCAGTTTTCTCTGTGCCATCTTCTAAAACCAGCTTCTCATTTGCATTCATTGGGGTCGAACATCCTTTACAATTCTGCATCTGAAATTTATTGAGAAGATTGAATGCTTCTCTCTCTTGAGAGACAAAAATACCACATGTTGTCTGTTGGACCTGAAGACCAAGAAAATATTGCAACAATCCAAGATCTAACATTTTAAATTTATTCATCATAATGGTTATAAAGTCCTCAATAAGAGATAAAGAAGAACCCGTGTAGATTATATCATCCACATATACACAAATAATAAGCAGTTTATCTTTACCTTGTGTCTTCACATATAGAGTAGTTTCATTATCACTTCTATGAAATCCATGCTTATGAAGATAAGAGTTAAGATGGCTATACCATGCTCGTGGTGCTTATTTCAGCCCATATAGTGCATTCTTGAGTTTATAGACTTTCTCCTCCATTCCTTTGATCATAAATCCATGTAGCTGCTCAACATAGACATCTTCATTCAAATATCCATTTAGAAATGCAGATTTTACATCAAATTAAAAAATATCCCATCTTTTTTGAGCTGCAAAAGTTAAAATTAGTCTAATAGTTTCTAAACGAGCAACATGTGAAAATATTTCATAGAAATCTACACCATATACCTGCACATACCCCTTATATCATCAAATATTACATCTCTACTAATAATTAACTTCTTCGTTATCAGATTATATAATTGATATGCTTTTGATTCACTACTATAGCCAAGAAAATTACATTTTTCACTTTTATCATCTAACTTCCTACGAATTTGGGGGTGAACAAATGCATACACAATACAACCAAATATCTTGAGATGACTCACTCTTGGTTTTCTTCCAAACCATGCTTCATATGGTGTCATTTTTTGTACAACTTTTGTTGGCGAGCGATTTAGAAGATATACTGAAGTTGCCACAGCTTCCGTCCAGAAGTCATTAGGTAGACTCTTTTCTTTCAACAGGCTTCGAGCCATCTCTACAATGGTTTTGTTCTTTCTTTCGGCGACTCCATTTTGTTCAGGTGTACTTTACTATAAGCTGCATGCATATACCATTTTTCTTACAAAAAGTGTTAAACTCAGTCGATAAAAATTCTCTCCCTCTATCAGTTCTATGGGTTTTTATAGCATATCCACTTTGATTTTCAACAAATGCCTTAAACCCTTGAACCTTAGCAAATGCTTCAGATTTTTTTGTTAAAAAATATACCCAACTCATCCAAGAAAAATCATCAATTAAGAGCAAAAAATATATATTCTTATTTAATGATAAAATCTGCATTGGACCACAAATGTCAGCATGAATAAGTTCTAGAGTCTTAGTAGATCTCCAAGATTTTACATCAGAAAAAGATGAACGATGTTGTTTTCCATAAACACAACCTTCACAAATAGTGTCAACATATTCAATTCCTTGTAAGCCTAAAACTATCCATTTTTTGACTTGACAACTTTAAGCCATTGAAATACAAATGTCCATAACGCAAATGCCATAGCCGAGATTTATTCTTTACATTAGAGACTAAGGCATAAGCATCGGGACAAGAAATTTCAAGAGTTAACATTTTGATTTCAGCCATATGAATCTTTAACGTTGGCATATCAGAATTTTTAGACATAATCAAGCATGTATTATCATTGAAAGTAATTGAACAACCCTTTGTAATCAATTGACCAACACTTATTAAATTATGAGCAAGGCTAGGAATATAAAAAACCTCATGGATTATTTTTTCCATACCTGACTTTGTTTTTACTGCAACCGTTCCTTTTTCTTCAATTTGCATAACCGTGTTATTTTTTCGCCTAGCTTGTGTCTTGACAGATTCATCCAAATCACAAAAGAGTTTTTTGTCCCATGTCATATGATTACTATATCCACTATCTAAAAACCAAACGTTACTTCTATTTTTTCAGAATTAAAATAAGTCATAAAAAGATTACCATCTTCTTTACCTTCATCACTTCTCCTCTTTGTAATTCACTTGTTGCTTGGCTTTGGCATAGCAGTAAGCTTCAGTGTGCCCAAACATTTTGAAAAAATAATATTATTTTCCCTTATAGCTTTGGTGTTGGTTGCCTCTATCATTGTTTTCTCCTCTTTGATTGTTCCAGTCAGATCTTCCTTGATTGCCTTTATCATTGTTGCCTCCTCTTTGATTATTCCCGTTCTCCTATTCGGGGAGCACGACTAAGAAATACTTGGTATCGTTCAACTGTGACAGATTGAATCAAGATCATTTTCTCGTTATAGATTGGTTTCTTCGGAATCAGGTCCCACATTCAACGGATCGTGCCTCAAGCAAGGACTCAATGGCAGAGTCGAGAGGGGCCTTTCAGTTGCGCTTGTTTCTTTGCCCGTTTTTTATGCCGCTTGGTTTCTTTCTTATTGGTTTTGTGACTTGCATTTTCTTGAACGGTTTTGATGGATTTCATTGTCTTCGTTCTTTGAATTTCGTATTTTGTATCGAACCCTTGGAGACCATGGCAGGAGATATTGATCATCTGTTGGTGCATGTAGGTGATCGCGTAGGCGACGCCAAACAGAGTCTTGAAGATCCCCCCTTTCTCTTCCCCGATTCACCAACTGTGTGAGTGGCCTTACTCCCGAATTGTGCCCTACTTTCAAGTCTTCATTCCTAATAATTTGACTCATTTGTGCGTTCCGATCAACGATACCAAAAGAATAGAATTTAAGTCAAGATAAAAGAAGAAGTATACTTGAACACTTAATGCTTGTCACATAAAAGAAATTGAGGTGGGAGTTTGTAGCGGGGCTCGCTACCCATGCTGCAAGCATCGTCATCTACCCAGACTATAGTCCATGATGGCTAGTCAAGACAGTGATCCTTATGTATATTTAAACTGTGCAGACTAACTATGTTTTCGTGGCAGAGAAGGTCATGGTAAGTTTTGTACAGGTGGTTCAGATGGTGCAGGTAAAGTCACCGAACGGTGGCATATTTTGTTATGTCATTCCATTCTATTGTATATAAAGAATTGAACTTGTGGTGCCCTGTTCTCCCTTTTTGGGGAGCACGGCTAAGAAATACAAATCAGTATCGTTCGATCGGGATAGATTGAATCAAGATCTTATCCTCATTATGGATTTGATTATTCGGAATCGATTTCCATATTCAGTGGACCGTGCCCCAAGGATGGACTTAGTGGCAGAGTCAAGAGGGACCACTCCGCTGCAAGTTTTTTTGCCTAGTTTTCGATGTCGCCTTGTTGCTTTCGTGCTTTTGAGTTGGTTTTCGGATTTGTGTTTTCTTGAACGATTTTGATAGATTTTATTGCTTTCATTCATTGAACTGCATTTTATTCTGAGCTAAGAAAGAGTAGAAGAGGTATTGATCATCTGTTCGTGGCAATGCAGGTGATCGTGTAGTAGACGTCGTACGAACGGAGCCACTACTAGAAAAAGCGGGATTAGCGACGTATTTTAGCGACGTCAAAATAAACGTCGCTAATAATATATAAATTAGCGACTCCTTATAAAATGTCGCTAGACGTCGCTAAATGGCGACATTTAGCGACGTTTAGCGACTTTTATTAAGATTTTAAAAGATAAGTCGCTATAAGTTCAATTAAGGTCGCTAAACGTCGCTAATATGTCTAATTTACCGACGTTTAGCGACGTATATAGCGACCTTTATATTAAAAAATTTAGCAACGTGTTTAGCGACGTCCTTGACGTCGCTAAAATTTAATTTAGCAACGTTTTTATTGGACGTCGCTAAACGTCGCTAAAATTTGGTTAATTAGGGCTCGGTTTCATTTTTCCCCATCTGTTGAAATTTCGAACAGAAAAAAATTCTCCCCCCCCCGCTCCGTCGACCGGCTCTCCACCGCGACTACTCCGGTAAACTCTCTCTCTCTCTCTCTCTCTCTCTCTCTCTCTCTCTCTCTCTCTCACAGGACACATGTGACATTGACACAAACATGACACAGACACTGACACAGACACTGACACAGACACTGACACTGACACGGCACACACACACACTGACACAGACACTGATCAGGACCTAGGGTTAAGGTTAGGGTTAGGTTTTTTGACATGGAGTTAGGGTTAGGGTTAGGTTTTTTGACATGAGGAGAAACTACAGCTCACCTATGATCTTCGCCATTGATAGGCTCACTGAGACCTATATTGGTTTGTGTTGCTCCATTTTCATTGAGCTTTTGCTGCAACCTTCAAGGGCTTCGACTCTGCTGCAACCTTCAAGGGAGACGGAGAAAGGATTTTTGGAGCTTTTCCAGTGGGGGAATCCTTGCTGTAACATAAATTTGTATGACATTATTTGTAAAGTAAAAGTGCCTGCTATGTTGTTTGAGGCAATGCCTAGACATGCCTAGGCAACCTAGGCGGACAAATATATGTCGACTCATTTTGTATTAAATTTTTCAGTTGTGGCAATGGTCGCCTAGGGGTACCCAAGCGACAGCCTAGGCGACCATTGACAAATGATATTGGGGCAGTGGGTTAAGGTATAGTAGTAAAGGATACCTGCAGTCTGGGTATTTGTTAATCAAGTATCTCAAGAAAATTAGTTTATGAGCTTAGGATACTAAGGGTGTAACCAAGTAGGTATCTCCAGTACTTGGGTGTGTGTTAAGCTAGTACCAAGGTTGTGGATTAGTATCTTGGGGCAGTGGGTTAAGGTATAGTAGTAAAGTGGTATTAAGATATTATTTGGGTAATGTTATATATATATATAAATATATATATATAAATATATATATAAATATATATATATATATATATATATATATATATACTACTTTTCCCATAACGGACACTGACACAGACACAGAAGTTAATTTTGCATGTAATGATTTATATGATACATACTGTCAATTTTGCAGAAGTATCTAGAAATGGATATGAATTACTATCTGCGTCATCGTTCGTGGATGTACAACCGTCATCCTGATAACATGTGCGGTGTGCGGGATGAATTCATTGATGGTGTACAGCAGTTCCTACAGTTCCCAAGGCGTTCCCTCAGTACATGGACGGTACCAAAATTAAGTGTCCGTGTGTGAGATGTCACAACAGGAAATATCATCCAGAAGTGGAAGTTACATATCATTTATACTCGAAGGGCTTTACGCCAAATTACTATCAGTGGACCGCGCACGGAGAACTTGTATCTCTAGCATCGGAGTCGGAGCCCTATGTGGAGCCGTATATGGATGTCCAAGACCACGATACTTACGACGACGGGTTGGTGAACATGGTTTATGATGCGGCGGGGCCTAGTTTCAATCCTGACAATTATGATGCGGCGGGACCTAGTTTCAATCCGGACAATTATGATGCAGCTGAGGAGGCACCGAATGCCGATGCTGCAAAGTTTATGGAGTTGCTTGAGAATGCAAGGACTCCACTATATCCTGGTTGTGAGGATCATTCACCGTTGGAGGTGGTTACAAGATTATTGAGCATCAAGTCCGATTTTAACATGTCGCAAGAATGCTATAATCGACTGCTCGATTTGATTATAGAGATCTTGTCCGAGGGTGCAAAGTTGCCTAAAGACTTCTATCGATCTAAGAGGATGGTGAGATCGCTTTGGATGGGATACGAGAAAATTGATGCATGTCGCAACGGGTGCATGTTGTACTACAAAGACGACAACGATGAAGATGCGTGCAGATTCTGTGGTGCTGATCGCTACAAGGCCACTGTTAGAGGTAAGTCTGTCGGTGCAAGGAAGCCTACCGATTCATGCACTACTTGCCTTTGACGCCGCGGTTGCAGCGGTTGTTTATGGTTAAGGAGACTGCAGAAAATATGAGTTGGCACAGGCGAAAACAGATCGAAGGAGTATTGGATCATCCATCCGATGGAGAAGCATGGAAGCACTATGATCGAGAGTATCCATATTTTGCCGAGGAAGCGCGTAATGTCAGATTGGGGCTCTGCTCTGATGGTTTTACCCCATTCGGACTTTCGGGCTCCCAGTATTCGTGTTGGCCTGTGATCGTCACTCCGTACAATCTACCGCCTTGGATGTGCATGAAGACTCCGTATATGTTCCTAACCGTTATTATCCCGGGTCCGAACAATCCGAAGAGGAACATCGATGTGTATTTACAGCCTTTGATAGATGAGTTGAATCAGCTGTGGGAAGTCGGTGCCAACACGTACGATGTTTCTAGAAAGCAGAATTTTCAGATGAGGGCAGCACTTATGTGGACCATCAACGACTTTCCGGCCTATGGAATATTATCGGGATGGAGCACCCATGGTCGTCTCTCATGTCCGTATTGCATGGACCGTTCTCAGGCTTTCCGTTTGAAACACGGAGGCAAACCGTGCTTCTTCGATTGTCATCAACAATTTTTGCCGAAGGATCATCCGTACCGGAGGAATCAGAATGCTTTTCGTGCGGGAGTTGTGGAGAAGGCCAATCCACCGCCAAGGTGGCCCGGATGCACGATATGGGAAGAGGTAAAAGATTTACCAAGTGCTATCGAAGAGCCTGCTAAGGGGTACAAGTGTGACGGATTTGGTCGCACCCATAACTGGACGAAGAGGAGTATATTCTGGGATCTGCCATATTGGAGCACCAATCTGATCAGACATAACCTTGATGTCATGCATATCGAGAAGAATGTGTTTGATAACATAATTAATACTGTAATAGATTTAAAGGGGAAGACGAAAGATAATCCGAAGGCCAGGTTGGACTTAGAAGACATATGTAGACGTCCTGCATTGTATTTGATAGAGGAGGGGAATAGAAAGTTAAAGCAACCTAAGTCAGTTTTCTCACTGGATAAAGAGGATAAAGGTAGACTTTGTAGGTGGATTCAGGGTCTAAAGTTTCCAGACGGGTACGTGTCGAACTTGAAAAGATGCGTCGGCCTCAAGGAGAACAAACTAGTAGGTATGAAGAGCCACGATTGTCACGTATTCATGGAGAGGTTAATTCCGATTGCATTTCGGAAATTCTTACCGCAGGTCATTTGGGACCCATTGATAGAGCTGAGCATATTCTTCAGAGATCTTTGTTGTACTAAGTTGCTCGTCGATCGTCTAGAAAAGCAAGAGAGGGACATTGCGTTAACACTATGTAAGCTCGAGAAGGTGTTTCCTCCTGGATTCTTCGACTCTATGGAGCATTTGCCAATTCATCTTTCCTATGAGTCACGTGTTGGTGGTCCTGTCGATTATCGGTGGATGTACCCCTTCGAGCGCCATCTGAATCACCTAAATAGAAAGGTGAAAAATAAGGCACGGGTTGAAGGCTCTATTTGTGAAGCTTATGTTCTCGAGAAGATTACAAACTTTTGCTCGACGTATTTCAAACCGCATGTTGCTACTAATAGGACGAAAGCTCCCAGAAACAACGACGCATATCAGGAATCTAATGATGCAATACTCAAAGTATTCAATGCATCCGAAAAGCCTTCGGGAAAAATAAAGAAGAGATATTTGAATGACAATGAGCTAAGGGCTGCTCAATTGTGTATATTACTCAATTGCGACGAGGATGAAGTGGAGAAGCTAGAGGGGTAAGTAATTAATACGTCCACGTTTACATCATCTCAATGTAATAGTATAAGATACTATTATGCTACTAATCAGCAGTTGCTTCATTGTTTTTCAGCACATATAATATTCTTGAAGCACCTCTTTTCTTTGTTTTATCCAACCAACTTGTGATTGGCTATAATTTGATTCAGTTGACCCTTCTTCCAAGTCTTCACACTTAAAATTCTTGCCTTCTTGGTTGTTCCAATCAAACGATACCACAATAACTAAAAGATGTCAAGTATAAAAATGAATAGACTAGGATTATTTGTGCTTGTCAACCAACTTGGAAACGGTTACCTTGTTGTATGCTAGTTCGTTTAGAATATTCTTTTATAGTATTTCAATTCAAGTTAGAATGTATACTTCTTCTATAATTGTGCTATGTATAGAACACACCTTGCCATACTATAAACTGATCAGGGAGACTATGCAAAATGAATCATGCCATGCTACTTGTCTCGTGCTCGTGTTGCCTTAAACTGCATCAATTGATAACTTAGTATAAACGTTATTTGATCACGGACAACTTGTGTACAAGGTCTTAGTTCCTGCGGACGGTCGCTGGGGTACTGGCACCGATCTGATCCGGACGAAACTTCATGATAGTCTCATGTGCTGGACGGGATGGTTTGTAGCCCTCATGAATCTTCGTTACATACCATTCTCGTCCAAGACTATAACTCATCTATTATGGCATCACGCCAGTGATCCTCTCGTATATTTAAATTGTGCAAGCTAACTTATGTCTTCATAGCAGGTAAAGTCATGGTAAGTATTGTGCAGGTAGTTCAGACGGGAAGGTAAAAGTCACGAACGGTGGCATGTTCATTTCAGTAAATTTTTATATCTAATGCTTACTTGTAAAATGAACTAACGCAAGATAGAAAGACCATAAAATAACTTGCATATTTTATATAAACAACGTGTTGATTGGTATAATTGGGTTAGCTCGCCTTCACTAGTGCATTTTGATGTACTGACCCTCGTTGCAACATGTTCTCCATAACAAAGAGATCCTGAAAGAAGCTAAAGTGACTTCCCAATCCAGTCCACCTACCGGCATACCCTGAGCATGCCTTCATAAGCGTTTTGAAGATCTAGGAGCTCGTGCACATAACTTATGCAGCTCCGTGGAAAGGCAATATCTTCGCCCAAAGGTGTCTCTTCTTTTGAAGTTTTAGTATAAGAATGCAATGTACATGACGACTATCTCATTTTGCGTTCACTTTTTTAAGCCCGTGCGACAATTATCTGACTCATTCAAGAGTTTGTATAAATATGTTTATTATTAATAAAGAGAACTTTTCCATGTTTCAATATTTTGTTTAATTATCTATGTACTCTGAATATGTGCTCATTATATAAAATACCTTGGCCTTGTGCGATGCGCAACCTAGGCACGCACAGTGTCACACCTGGAGGACGACTATCGATTCTACGAAATTGGGACGTGACATATTGGTATCAGAGTACAGCTTCAAGTTTATTTGACCCTCGTGTCAAAAAAGTTCCTTTAACGATCTATTCCCTATGCGAACTCTTGAACTCGTTTGGCCAAGATGAGATACGTTCCATACAATGAGTCCATAATACACTATGAGCCTGATATAAGTTACCTTCTTTTGAAGGAATGACTCAAGCACAAGCATCAACGCTAGCACGGGGTGAGGTACAAGCCCAGAAAAGTAGTTTCGGCACCTCGAGAAGTTCCAAAAGCCAGTGAGCTATGCCCCGTGTCGACCTGATTGAGCGAATGATGCGGATACTCGAAGTAAGCCAGCAGAAAGATGAGTCTCGCTATAAGCGAGCCGAGAAGAGGGCAGAAGAGCGACAAATCAAGTTCGAAGGTAATCTAGAAGCCAGATTTACAGTCCAACAGAAGCAAGTATATGCCCTACAACAGATCGTTCAGACCTTGGCCTCTAACCATTCTGCAATGATAGCAGTGGCACCGGTGGAGCGACCCACGCCTGAAGTCGAAATACCTCAAACTCCGAGGAAGAAGGAAGTGACTACCTTCGACTTTGCCGACTTCTTACCGACTTCAAGAAGGTCTATAATACGCCATTCAAAGGGACTGAGGATCCGATCATGGCTCTAGATTGGCTGGCAGAGCTTAAGGATCACTTCAATTGCTAGAGGTACCTGAGGAAAAATGTCTTGCGTGTGCCCAACTACAGCTTCGTTTAAACGTGCCCGATTGGTGGGACGTGCATCGAAGGTCTCTCTCAATGGGAGATAAAAAGGAGACGATCACGTGGGCTACCTTCCATGGCGCGTTTGAAGAGTATTTTATACCCCCTCCTGTTTGTCAAAAAAAAAGAACGAGTTCGTGCAGCTCCGTCAAGGCAGTATGACAGTGAAGTAGTACTCCGCCGAATTCAACCGGCACACCAAATTTGCAAGCCCGTATTTACCTGATGCGACGAGTCGTGCAAGATAATTCGAAGGCAGCCTGCGACCTGCTATCCATGCGCACATAGTCGTTCCCCAATATCTGACTATGCAAAAAGTCCTCAATCATGCCATTTCCCTTGAACTGCAGTATCCTCCAGTTGTTGCTCGCACTGTGCATACTTCCAATCACAAGCGCCATAGAAACACGAGAGGAAATACCGCTCAAAAGCTTCCAAATAACGACGGACAACAGAGAGGAAACCCAGTGCAACCATGTTCCTACTGTAAGAAGCCAGGGCACACGATGGACAACTGTCGCAAGAAGAACAAGTTATGTCTCATTTGTGGTGATCCAAATCATGAGATTCATGACTGTCCGCGCTACTCTAAACGCCGCCCTCAACATCCAAATTTTGCCTCAGTACCTCAAGCCAACCGAGCTACGCCGCAGCAATAGCGTCATCAAGCTCAAGGCCGGGTGTACACTTTGACACGGAAAGAGGCCCAGGCATTGGATACCATTGTGTCAGGTATATTACTTTCCAATAACATACCTGCTCGTGTGCTATTTGATTGTGGTACAATGCATAGCTTTATATCCACAAATTTTATCGTAAAAAATATGATAGAAATGACACCATTATATCTAGACCTTAGTGTTAGCAACCTATCGGGCATGAAGATACATGTTCGTTCAGTATGTCAGGGCGGTCACATCTGTATTGGGGGAAGGAAACTCTCGCTCGATGTGTTAGTCCTAGATGTTCGGGATTACGATATTATTTCGGGGATGAATTGGCTCGGTGCTTGCTCGACAACTATCGAATGTACAGAGAAATAAGTCATCTTTTGTCTACCTGGAGAGGCCGAATTCTGCTACACAAGTGGTCCAGCAACAGAAGCATCAAGGACCTGCATGATGATTTCTGTGATGTCAGCTCGGCAGATGCTATACTCTGGATGCAAGAGATACTTAGCGTTGGTTCATGACACGGAGCTGGATTATGCAAATGTTGAGTTTTCTTCCGTTGTGGCGGAGTTCTCTGATGTATTTTCGAGCGAACTACCTGGCATGACACCCGACCGAGAAATCGAGTACACCATCGATACATTCCTAAATACCCAACCGATTTCCAAAGCCCCGTACCGAATGGCCCCTGCTGAACTAAAAAAATTAAAGTGCCAACTACAAGAACTGCTTGACCGTAAAAATATTCGTCCGAGCGTGTCTCCTTGGGGCACGCTTGTGCTCTTCGTAAAGTAAAAAGACGGGACGTTGCGACTCTGCATAGACTATCGGGAGCTAAATAAGGTTACTATCCGAAACAAGTATCCCCTGCCCATGATCGATGACCTATTTGATCAGTTGCAAGGAGCGTCAGTATTTTCGAAAATAGACCTTCGCTCTGGCTACCACCAATTAAAGATCAAGCCAGAGGATATGCCGAAGTCAGCATTCCGGACCTGCTATGGCCATTATGAGTTTTCTGTCATGCCGTTCGGACTGATGAATGCCCCTGCCGCATTCATGGAGTTGATGAACCGAGTGTTCCGACCATTCCTCAATAAGTTTGTAGTAGTATTCATAGATGACATCTTAGTGTACTTGAAGAATAAGGATGAACACACAAGACACCTGTGGATGGTGCTTCAAAATCTTTGAGACAATAAGTTATATGCGAAGCTAAGAAAGTGCGAGTTCTGGTTGGACAACATATCCCTCCTCGGGCACATCATTTTCGCAGAGGGCATCTCAGTCGACCCGAAGAAAGTTGAAGCCATCGTGAAGTGGAAGAGACTTGAGCCAGCCAACGATATTTGAAGCTTCTTTGGTCTAGCAGGCTACTACAAAAGATTCATAAAAGATTTTTCAAAGATCGCTTCGCCTCTAACTCATCTCACTCGAAAATGAGTAATGTTCGCGTGGTCGGATAACTGTGAAGCTTTATTTATGAAATTAAAGTAACAACTCATCTCAGCACCGATTCTTACTCTTCCAGACGGACTCGATGATTTTAAGATCTATAGCGACGCCTTAGGAAAGGGTTTGGGATGTATCCTTATGCAGAGGGACAAAGTAATAGCCTTTGGGTCGAGGCAGTTAAAGCCTCACGAAAGGAACTATCCAACACACGATCTGGAACTTGCAACGGTGGTGTTCGCATTGGAGTTATGGCGGCATTACCTCTATGGCGTACCGTACGAGATCTTCACGGATCACAAAAGCCTCAAATATCTCTATACTCAAAAGGATTTGAATCTATGACAATGAAGTTGGCTTGAACTCCTTAGTGACTTTGACTTGATCAGATACATATCGGGCAAGGGCAACATTGTAACTGATGCACTAAGTTGAGTGTTTGTTGGGAGCTTGGATATCGATGACAGGATGTGAAGGGATCTCAAAAGTTTGGACATTACACTCTGAATCAGATACAAAAAGGGGGCACATGTGGCTCAGTTGTGCCTCAAACCGGACGTGTTGGAGAAAGTTAAGTCCGCTCAGAAGGATGATATATTCCTAGAGAAGATGGAAAATCTTATCTCAACAGGAAAGGCGACCGACTTTGCGGTGAGCACGGATGGGATGATACGGGTGAAGAAAAGATTGTGTGTTCCTAACGATGCAAACATCAAAAAGGAGATACTCACTGAAGCCCACTATGCGAGTTATACTTCACATCCAGGAAGCACGAAGATGTATCGAGCCCTCCATACGACATTTTGGTGGCACGACATAAAAAGGGACGTGGAGTTGTTTGTGTCTCAATTCATGGCTTGTCAGAGATTAAAGGTCGAGCACCAGAAGCTGGGCGGAGAGATGCAGAACCTTGCTATACCGGAGAGAAAATGGGAACACATAACGATATATTTCATTGTTGGTTTGCCAAAGACGCAACGGGAAAACAATATCGTCTGGGTCATCGTCAATCGACTCACCAAGTCAGCTCACTTTTTGCCTATCAAAGTTACTTGGAGTACCGACCGTCTGGCGCAGATCTACCTCAATGAGATCATTCGACTCCACGGCGTGCCCGTATCCATTGTCTCCGATCGAGATGGACGATTCTTATCATGCTTCTGGGAGAGCCTTCAATCAGCAATGGGGATGAAGTTGAAGTTCAACTCCGCCTACCATCCTCAGACAGACGGCCAAACAGAGCGGGTAAACCAAATCCTCGAAGGTATGCTACGGCTCTGCGCCTTGGACATGAAGATAAATTGGGACATGCATCTACCGTTGGCCGAATTTGCAAACATTAATAGCTATCAATCCAGCATTCAGATGGCGCCGTATGAGGCCTTATATGGGCGAAAGTGTAGATCCCTTATCTGTTGGGATGAAGTTGGTGAACGATAAATTCTTGGCCCGAAACTCGTAGAACAAACCGTTCAGAAGATCCGTTTGATCCGCGAACGGTTGAAGGTGGCACAAAGCTGTCAAAAGAGTTACTCAGATACGCACCGTCGACCTCTTGAGTTCCTAGAAGGTGATCGAGTATTTCTTAAAGTCTTGTCTATGCGAGGAGTTACCAGATTTGGAGCAAAAGGGAAGCTAAGTCCAATATTCGTCAGCCCGTTCGAGATACTTAAGCGAATCACCCCAATCGCATATCAGATTGCCCTACCACCATCACTATCTGAAGTACACAATCTCTTCCATATTTTATAGCTTAGGAAGTACGTGTACGACCCATGTCATGTGGTGGATCTTGATCAACTGGAATTAAAGGCAGACTTGACGTATGTTGAACATCCTGTGCGGATCTTGGATCACAAAGAGAAGCTGCTTCGAAGTCGTTCGGTTCCTCTCGTGCACATGCTTTGGAGAAATTATTCGGTCGAAGAATCAACCTAGAAGCTTGAGTCTGAGATAAATGAAAAGTTTCTTTTATTATTTTTATAGTGGTAGGTTCTATTCCTAAGTTTCGTGGACGAAACTTCCTATTAGTTGGTTAGGATGTGGTGCCCCATTCCCCCTTTTCGGGGATCGCGACTAAGAAATACAAATCGGTATCGTTCGATCGGGATAGATTAAATCAAGATCTTATCCTCGTTATGAAATTTTTTCTTCGGAATCAATTCTCAAATTCAGTAGACCGTGCCCTAAGGATGGACTTAGAGGCAGAGTCAAGATGGACCTCTCCGCTGCAAGTTTTCTTGCCTAGTTTTCGTTGTCGTCTTGTTGATTTCGTGCTTTTAAGTTAGCTTTTGGATTTGCATTTTCTTGAACAATTTTAATAGATTTTATTGCTTTCATTCGTTGAACTGTATTTCATTCCGAGATTAGAAAGAGTAGAAGAGGTATTGATCATCTGTTCGTGACAATATAGTTGATCGTACAGTAGACGTCATGCGAACGAAGTCTTGAAGTACCTCTTTTCTTTGCTTTCTCCAACCAACTTGTGAGTGGCTATAATTTGATTTATTTGACCCTTCTTCCAAGTCTTCATACTTAAAATTCTTGCCTTCTTGGTTATTCCGATCAAATGATACCACAATAACTAAAACTCAAGATAAAAAGGAATAAACTTAGATTATTTGTGCTTGTTAACCAACTTGGAAATGGTTACCTTATTGCATGCTAGTTCGCTTAGAATGTTCTTTCATAGTGTTTCAATTTAAGTTAGAATGTATACTTCTTTTATAATTGTGCTATGTATAGAACACACATTGCCATGCATTAAACTAATCAAGGAGACTATGCAAAATTAATCATGCCATGCTACTTGTCTCGTGCTCATGTTGCCTTAAACTGCATCAATTGATAAGTTATTATAGACGTCGTTTGATCACGAATAACTTGTGCACAAGGTCTTAGTTTCTACGGACGGTCGCTGGGGCACTGGCACTGATCCGATCCGGACGGAACTTCACGATAGTCTCATGTTCTGGACGGGATGGTTTGTAGCCCTTATGAATCTTTGTTGCATACCATTCTTGTCCATGACTATAACTCGTCCATTATGGCATCACACTGGTGATCCCCTCGTATATTTAAACTGTGCAAGCTAACTTATGTCTTCGTGGCAGGGAAGGTTATGGTAAGTATTGTGCAGGTGGTTTAGACAGGAAGGTAAAAGTCACCGAACGGTGGCATGCTTATTTCAGTAAATTTTTATATCTAATGCTTGCTTGTAAAATAAACTAAGGCAAGATAGAAAGACCACAAAATAACTTGCATGTTTCATATAAACAACGTATTGATTGGTATAGTTGGGTTAGCTCGCCTTCACCAGTGCATTTCGATGTACTGACCCTCGTTGCAACAGATTTTCCACACCAAGGAGATCCTAAAAGAAGCTAAAGCGACTTCCCAATCTAGTTCACCTACCGGCACGCACTGATCGTGCCTTCAAGAAGCATTTTGAAGATCCAGGAGCTCATGCACATAACTTATGCAGCTCCGTGGAAAGGCGATAGCTTCGTCCGAAGGTGTCTCTTCTTTTAAAGTTTTAGTATAATCATGTAATGTACATGACGACTATCTCATTTTGTGTCCACTTTTGTAAGTCCGTGCGGTAATTATCTGACTCGTTCAAGAGTTTGTATAAAGATGTTCGTTATCAATAAAGAGAGCTTTTCTATATTTCAATATTTTGTTTAATTATCTGCGTACTCTTAATATGTGCTCGTTATATAAAATACCTTGGCCTTATATAATGCACAACCTAGGCACGCACGGTGTCACACCCGGGGGACGACTATCGATTCTACGAAATTGGGGCATGATAGAACTATGACAAGATAGAAAGATCACATAATAATAATATTGCATGTTCACATGAATACGATATCGATTTGGTGTGTTGGGGTTGCTCGCCCTCACCGGTACTTTTTGAAGTACTGACCCTCGTTGCAGCAGGTTCCCCGAGCCAAGGCGATGCGGCAAGGAGCTGAAGCTTCCCCCAACCTTTCACTGATCTGGCACGTTCGTATTTGTGAATTTTGGGAGCTCAAGTACATAATTTCAAGGAGCTCGTACATACCTTTTTGAAGCTCCTAGGTGATGGTGCTAACACGCACCCAAGGTGGTATTTTTCTTTTAAAATATTAGTAAGGGATGTAATGTATGGATCGGCTATCTTATTTTGTGTCCAAGTTGTAAGCTCGTGCGTCATCCTTATTACTTATGAGTTAAGAGTCTGTAACCAGATGTTCATTATCAATAAAGAGAACTTTTCTATATCTCAATATGTGATATCTTATTTGCGTACTCTGTTGCATATGTTCTAAAGTATATCATTATGTCTAGGCCTTGTGCACGTGCGCCTACACATGCATGATATCACGCCCGGGGGGACGATTATCGATTTAGCGAAAACTGGGGCGTGACATATTGGCATCAGAGCATGGCTTCAGATCCTTTGACCTTCGTGTCAGAAGAGTTTTCTTGAAACGACCATGTCCCTCCCAGTTGAAATCTTGAATTCTCTTGGTCAAAATAAGATGCGTTCCATACAGTGAGTCCATAATATATTTTGAGACTGATGTAAGTTACTTTTATTTAAAGGAACGGTCTCAGAGCCGGATGCATAAGCACAAGTAGTAGCACAGGTGCAAGGGAGCAGTTCCGGCACTTCAGGCAGCTCAGGAAGTCCAGCAGCCGTGCCCTCTGTCGATCCGTTCAAGCGGATGATGCATTTGATGGAAACACAACAGAGACAGGCGAAACTACGTCAAAGCCAATTTGAGTCCCAGATTGAGGCTCAATTTCAGGCACAGCGGACTCAGGCCGAGGTACAACAGAAGCAAATGGATACCTTACAAATAATTATGACGATGCTCGTCGCCAACAACCATTATGCATCAATGGCCTCCGTGACAGTGCTAGTTGTAGCCGAGACTACAGGACTTCAGGGCTCTCAGGAACCTCTGCCCTCAGACAAAAATGGTTCCATCCTTCAAATATTATATTTTAAGAAGATGTGTCATGCTACCTTCAAAGGGACTGAGGACCCCTCTGTGGCGTTGGATTGGCTGGTTGAGTTAGAGGACCACTTTGAAGTGCTTCGCATGGATAAAATGAAGAGAGTTGCTTGCGCTCAGCTTCAGCTCTGTTTAAATGCACATGATTGGTGGGATATGCATAAATAAGCTATATTGAGTGAAGATGACAAAACGACTATCTCTTGGTCCGTGTTTCGTAAATACTTCGAAGAAGAGTACCTTCCACCAGCCGTTTGTCGCGAAAAGGAAGACGAATTTACACATCTTCAATAAGAAAATAAGATAGTGCGGCAGTACGCCGCCGAATTCAACAAGCTTATAAAATTTGCTAAGTCTCATCTCTGTGACGCCGAAAGTCAAGCTCGAAGGTTGGAGATAGGACTGCGACCTTGTATTCGTGCTCATGTCGTCATACCTCAGTACCGTACCATACCATACCATACAAGAGTCTCTAAACCACGCCCTTTTCCTAGAGTCGCAGTACACCCCAGTTCGCACCGGCGTTGTACAAAATTTCTATTACAAGCGCCCTAGCAACACAGGTTGTAACAATGTGCACAAGTGCCACAATAACGGCGGCTCTCTTATGTCACGTCCCGGCCCCGAGGGCCCGCCCGGACCACCGCCTCTCCCTCTCCCGCCGGGACCACCGGATGACTCGGACGCGAATCACCGAGCCTCGGCGCACCGGACGCGTATCACCACGCCTCGGCACCTGTCTCGCGGGTACGAGGAAGGAATGTGGCCCGTTTGATACCGGGACATGATGTCGTGCGAGCCTGAGGTTGCGCCCGCACAAGGCTTCATCGTTAGAGTTTGTTTGGCTATCATCGTATCATTAGAGTAAGCAACGGAGGGACATTGTTGCAATGCAATACATTTAGCCAACTGAGTATTTCGGAACAAATCGAGGGACTGGATTTCCTTTAGCAAAGGCATCGTTCCATACATTATGCCCCTTTATACGATATCATTCAAGAGGCAATAATCGAAACCAGGATTCTGGGTCTTCGAGACTTAGGCACGCCTATCGCTCCCTCAGATGATCCAGTACCTGCAAGCAAGTAAACTGTTGGTGGATCAGCACTTTTATAAGTACTGGTGAGATAAAATAACTGAACAGAAGCAAGCATTCACTAAAACCAACACTAAGTAATCATGTTATAAAATATTACATTACTAGTGATCTTTTTAGTTTTACCTATATTTGTTACATGCAGCAGAAGAACGGAGTCATATTACATTATTTTGGAAACATCTTTTAAAACAAAGTTTCATATTGAATAAGCAAGCAAGCCGTTTATTCTATTTCAGGGTATACGCAGCATATCTTATGAGACTCCAGGGACAAATGCATAGCTAGACACACATGCACATCTTAGGGACAGTCCATCTATCCAAGCCAACACAATAAACTAGCTATATGCAGGGCGGTCCCCGAGTATCTCATGATCGGCGGCTGTTGGACCAGCATACCAATGACTCTTTATCTGATGCTAAGGGCAGCTGTGACTCATGGTTGCTTTTCACTATCATGGTAGCAGCCATGATACATACAGTTCAGCTCTCCACCAATAGCCATTGTTCGACTGATATGAATGCATGAAAACACTATCAAATAAACTTTAGTATACAGACGAGATGAACCATCAGACTACAATCTTGTTGCGGGGGCAAGCCACCTTATCATTTGAACACATTCATGCACACGATATGCTTCTCTTGGAGCATAGGCGATAGTTAACATGTTTATGCACTCTTAGACAAGTGTTTCAGGATTCTTACTTAAGCAGACTTGTTCGTTTCAAAGACAAGCTAGGTGAGTTCGTTCATTAATATGCAAGGTAGGTTCTATCATTCTCTTATGAAAATATTGCAAGCAAAAACTCAGATTATTATTAAGGTGTGCAAGAATCAGAGAAAGAAGTTCTGCCCACTCACCTTGATACATAATGCCGACGCGGAGCGGGGCATTACATCTTGACCATGGTCCAGGAAAGAAGTAGGAGCCACCTTGTGCCTACTGCCACAGGCCAGGACACCATGTCAATGACTGTCGTATTCGAAAAGGGGGATTTTTTTGTGGCAAGTTTGGCCACGTAGCTCGCGATTGTCAGGATCGCCCCAACGATCCCCCTCCGCGCTCCACAGCAACAACATCGTCCGTCTCAGAATCAGGATCAAGCACCTCGAGTGAACCAGACGGTACCACAGAACGCTTAAGGCCGGGTATATGTTCTGACTCGGGAGGAGGTGTTCGTATCAAACACGACGATGTCAGGTATATTACTTTTCAATAATGTACCTGCTCGAGTATGGTTTGATTCTGGTGCCACACATAATTTCATTATAGTAAATTTTGCCGCCGAGAACACATTTCCTATGACACTGCTAGGCCTAAACCTTAGCTTCAGTACTCCATCGGACGTGGATTTGCCGTCTCACTTAGTTTGTCGTAAAGGTAATATTTGCATCGGAGGAAGGAAATTATCACTTGATGTGATAGTCTTAGACACCAGGGACTACAACATCATTCTAGGGATGGATTGGCTCGGCGCTTGTTCGGATACCATTGATTGTACAAAAAAAAAGTCGTATTTCGTCTACCTGGCGAGATCAAATTTTGTTATGTGTGCAGTCCACCGTCGAGAGCGTCAAATGCCTACATGGTGATCTCTGCAATATCTACGCAACGAATGTTACATTCTGGCTGTGATGGGTACTTGGCATCCATTTGAGACATACAGCAAGATTGCGCAAACATATAGTCTACTTCCGTTGTGGTGGCAGATTTTTCTGATATATTTCCCGGTGAGTTGCCCGACATGATGCCCGACCGAGAGATAGAGTTCCCTATTGATATATTTCCAGAGGCTCGACCAATTTTCAAGGCTCTATATCGAATGGCCCCGGCAGAACTAAAAGAGTTGAAGGTCCAGTTGCAAGAATTATTAAATTATAGGTATATTCGTCCTAGCGTGTCTCCGTGGGATGCGCCTGTATTGTTTGTAAAGAAAAAGGATGGCTCGATGCGGCTCTGCATTGACTATCATGAATTGAATAAGGCCACTGATCGAAACATGTACCCCCTTCCCAGGATCGATGACCTATTTGATCAACTACAAGGTGTGATGGTATTTTCAAAAATTGATCTTCGTTTGGGTTACCATCAGCTCAAGATCAAGCCGGACGACGTGCCAAAGTCATCATTTCGCACTCGCTACGACCACTATGAGTTTTTGGTAATGCCATTCGGACTGACCAATGCCCCTGTTGCCTTTGTAGACTTAATAAATCGTGTGTTCCGGCCATATCTCGACAAGTTTGTAGTAGTGTTCATTAATGATATCTTGGTGTACTCGAAGAATAGGGAGGAACATGCAGAGCACTTGCGGACCGTGCTACAGACTCTTCGGGAAAATAAGCTATACGCAAAACTGAGTAAGTGCGAATTATGGCTGAGCAGTGTATCTTTCCTCGGGCACATCATTTATGTGGGAGGCATTTCAGTTGATCCAAAGAAAATTGAAGCCATCGTCAAGTGGAAGCGATCTGCATCCGTCGGTGAGATTCGAAGCTTCCTCGGGCTAGCGGGCTACTACAAGCATTTCGTGAAAGACTTTTCCAAGTTAGCATCACCTCCAACTCGCCTCACACAGAAGGGAGTCATATTCGAGTGGTCTGCCGACTGTGAAGCCTCGTTTGAAGAGTTAAAGCAACGCCTCACCTCTGCCCCACTACTTTTACTACCAGACGAGACCTCGGGATTTTAAATATTCAGCGACGCATCAGGACAGGGCTTGAGGTGTGTACTCATGCAGCAGGATAGGGTAATAGCCTACGCATTATATGACCTGGAACTAGCGGCAATTATGTTCATGCTAAAATTATGGTGACACTACCTCCACGAAGTGCCTTGCCGAATTTACACTGATCACAAAAGCTTGAAGTACCTATTCACCCAAACAGACCTTAACCTATGATAGCAGCGTTGGCTAGAATTAATCAAAGACTATGACTTGACGATCGACTACACACCTGGCAAAAAAATATTGTAGCGGATGCGTTGAGTCGAGTGTTTGCAGGATCCTTGTCCGTTGATCGCAGGTTGCACAGAGACTTTGAGGAAATGGGCATTTAACTCTGAATTCGATACCACGGCGTACGAGTTGCTCAGATGCGATTTGTACCCAACATGTTAGAGAGAGTCACATTTACTCAAAGGGACGACCCATTCCTAAGAAAAATGTACGAGCAGATTCTAGCGGGGAAGGCATATACAGTCCATCCCGGAAGCACGATGATGTATAAAGACCTTCACACTATTTTTTGGTGGCACAACATGAAGAGAGATGTGGCGCTCTTGGTGTCGCAATGCATAAACTGTCAGAGGATGAAAGCAAAACATCAGAGATCGGGCAGAGAGATGTAGAATCTTACTATCCCAGAATGAAAATAGGAGCATATAAGCATGGACTTTATTGTTGGCTTACCAAAGGCGCAACGGGGGGATGACACAGTCTGGGCATCATCGATCGGTTAACCAAGTCAGCGCACTTCATTGCCATTAAAGTTACTTGGAGCATCGATCGCCTCACCCAGACCTACCTTGATGAGATAGTTCGGCTGTACAAAGTGCCAGTTTCTATAGTGTCAGATCGGGACGGACGATTTCTATCACGTTTCTAGGAGAGCCTTCAGTCAGCAATAGGGACCAAGTTAAAGTTCAGCTCAGCCTACCATCCTCAAACCGATATTGTCACGCCCCGATCCCGAAAGGGTCATTCGTCCTCGCTGGATCCTTCACGGAACCGATTCGTCCTCGCTGGGGCGTGATGCCGTACGAGCCTGGAGTTGCGCTCGTACAAGGCAAGAACTTGCAGTTATAGGAACCCATTTTGAAACACAATTTAGAAAACACATTCACAGAGATTTAAACACAAGTGCGGGAAGAAACATGCTTTTTCATTGATAATTCAGAGTAATTACATAGAGTTTACATTGATGCGCCTCTCGGCTACTTGATTTGTATTACAAAAAGATAACTCAAAAGGCAGGGCGCGCTCCATCAGATAGTCCACGTCGTTCATACATTACGCCCTTGTATAGGTTGAAAGTCCAAGCCTCCAAAATGATCTGACTCCAACTATACTTCAAAATAGAGGTGCTCCTAACGCCTCCTCGTCTATCCACTAGCGTTGCACCGTCTGAGTGCCTGAAATAGTTGCCCACAACGTGGGTCAGTACTCAACTTGTACTGGTGAGCGGGATGAACCCACTCGACTAAATCGATACTAGCTTATTAGGGGCGAGCATGCATTAAGATGACTTCTATAAAGAAGCAAGTGAATTCAATTCATATCAGTTGCATGTTTTGATAGGAATAAAAATAGCATTGAATCAAACCAGTGCATCGATTGCTTACTCAACCGATGCACGCCTTCCCTGCAACGAAACACAAGTATACTTACCATCTGCACAAGACAATAAATTAGCATGTGTTCTATTCTATGCGGTCATTGGTGTGATCGACACCTTAGGGACATATTTCAAGCATTAGCGGTGCGCCCTATCAGCCCGGGTAGCAAGCCCTGCTGGAGGTCCTGCAATGCATCGTGACGAGCACGAATCAAATATTTTCCTCCGGATCGATACGGTTCCAGTGTCCCGGAAAGCCGTTTCGAGGAAATGCCAAACCTTGTGCATAAGTTGTCCCAGACCATGCAAATGCATGAACAATTCATATTATCATACAATGCATCGAAATAAACAAAGAAGTAAAGCAGCAATATATATCTCATACAACAGTTCATATTTTCTCAATGCGGTGTTCCGATTTTGGTATCTCATAGGTCCAAACTCCGTCCGAGGCACTAGGCCGCCACCAACAACCAATTCCCTTTATAAACAACTCAAATTATAAGGTGTGCAAGCATATAGTAAATTAGTCTACAAATCCCATGTTCCTTTCTTAGTGGCTGGCATGCATTGTGGCGAGGATTTCCTAGGCGTCCAACCGGGCATCATCGAGTGAACGTTTGAAATATTAGAGATGTGGGCGTGAAGAAGTAGGAAAGAAGGGTCCAAACCACTCACTGGTTAAGAAAAAGGTAGCTGAAACACGAATCCCGCCTAGCGACGATCAAACATCAGTTACGCGGACATGCACAACACGAGCACCAATTAGAATTCTTGCCTATCCTTCCTTGCCGAACTCTCCAAGAATCAAAGCTCCAAACGATAAAACCAGCAGCAAAAAACCAAGCAAATCGAAAGCAACACCAAATCAAAATCCTAAAGCGGCAATCAAGAAAACCAAGCAACCAAACACGAAAACTATTGGACTCGTTTCAATAGAGGCCTTTCCATGAGTTGGAAAGGATCATCGCATTTCGTCCGTGGCAAGAAGATGCCGAAGATCTAAGCTACGACTCAGACAGACTAGCCACAAGCCCAATTACATAGTGCACATCCCGGTCGGATCGGGATTTGAGGTACTACATAATATACCACTAAGAAAAAGTTTCGACCCGAAACTTAAGAACAAGGCCGACCCAAAACGTAAGAACAAGGCCCTACCTCCGACTGAATGAACAATGAAGGATACTTCTCCTTCATCTCCGATTCTAACTCCCACGTTGATTCCCCAACAGAATGGTTCCGCCACAGCACGCGAACCAAGGACATCGTACGGTTGTGAAGTACTTTTTTCTTACGATCCAGAATCTGCGCCGGCTCCTCTGAGTATGACAAATCCGTGCGCAATTCCAATTGTTCGAAGCTGACCACATGACTAGGGTCATGCACATACTTTCGGAGCTGGGAAACGTGGAATACGTCATGCACTTCTGCCAAGGCGGGAGGTAGTACTATCCTGTATGCCACAGCTGCAACTCGTTCCAGTATCTCAAAGGGGCCGACAAACCGGGGACTCAGTTTGCCCTTCACGCCGAAACGCATCACACCTCGCATCGGCGTCACTTTCAAGAAGACATGATCCCTGACCAAGAATTCCAAAGGCCTTCTATGAGCATCAGCATAACTTTTCTGTCGGCTCTGTGTTGTGCGGAGTCTTTTCCGAATCAAGCGAACTTTCTCAACTGCCTGCTCTACCAGCTCTGGCCCGAGTACCTGCCGCTCGCCGACTTCGTCCCAACAGATTGGAGATCGACACCTTCGCCCATATAGTGCTTCGTACGGTGCCATCTGGATGCTTGATTGGTAGCTGTTGTTGTACGCAAACTCTGCCAATGGAAGATGCGTGTCCCAACTAGTCTTTAAATCAATAGCACACAGCCGTAACATATCTTCAAGTATCTGATTTGTCCTCTCTGTCTGTCCGTCAGTCTGCGGGTGATATGCGGTAGTGAACTGTAGCTTGGTCCCCAAAGCAGCTTGTAGACTAGTCCAGAAACGAGATAAGAAGCGTCCGTCACGGTCAGAGACGATTGAGGCAGGTACTCCGTGTAATCGGACAATCTCATCTATGTAAATTTGTGCTAACCGATCGACGCTCCAAGTAACTTTTATGGGAAGAAAGTGGGCTGATTTGGTCAAACGATCAACTATGACCCAAATCGCATCATGCCCCCGTGGCGTCTTCAAAAATCCCATAATAAAATCCATAGTGATGTTGTCCCATTTCCACTCGGGAATAGCGAGGTTCTGAAGCTCCCCGCCGGGCCTCTGATGTTCAGCTTTAACCTGTTGACAGGCCATGCACTGTGACACAAAGGTCGCCACATCCCGCTTCATACCGTACCACCAGAAGGTCACGCGCAAGTCCTTGTACATCTTAGTGCTCCCCGGATGTAAAGAATACTTCGCGTAGTGTGCTTCCGCCATAATTTCCCTTCGGAGTTCTGGGTCGCTAGGAATGCATAGCCTTCCTTTCATCTGTAAGGCCCCATCTTCGCCTGCCACAAAGTCAGACGTCTTCCCCGTCGAGATCAATCTGCGCACCTTCGCTAAGAACTGATCGCCCTCCTGAGCTGATTTGATTCTACCACGTAAACCCAGTTCAAGATAGAGTGGTGCCAGCTGCACTCCTTGATGCCGAACTCGAAATTCGATGCCCATCGCCTCAAGATCTCAAAGTAAACGGTTGTCTATAGATAACGAGCCCACTTGCTTCCGACCCAGAGCATCAGCAACGACGTTTTCCTTGCCCGGTGTATACGCGATCGTTAGGTCATAGTCCTTAATCAGTTCTAGCCAACGCCGCTGCCGGAGGTTCAATTCCCGCTGGGTGAATAGGTACTTGAGGCTCTTGTGATCGATAAAGATTTTGCAAGCAACACCATAAAGATAATGCCTCCACAACTTCAGAGCAAACACAATTGCCGCCAATTCCAGATCATGCGTCGGGTAGTTTTTCTCGTACGGCTTCAGTTGCCTGGAGGCGTACGATATTACCTTGTCCCTCTGCATGAGCACACACCCTAAGCCGAGTCCTGAAGCGTCGTTGTATATCTGAAACTCTTCTACCCCATCTGGAAGTGCAAGAATCAGAGCTGAAACAAGACGCCGCTTAAGTTCCCGAAAGCTGGCTTCGCAGTCATCACCCCATTCGTATGCAATCCCTTTTTGAGTAAGGCGAGTCATCGGCGAGGCCAGTTTAGAAAAATCCTTCACGAACCTACGGTAGTATCCCGCAAGGCCCAGAAAGCTTTGAACTTCGCTGGCTGACGTAGGTTGTTTCCAGTCCACCACTGCCTCTATTTTCTTCGGGTCTACGGCGACGCCTTCGGCCGAGATGACATGACCAAGGAACGCCACGCTGTTCAACCAGAACTCACACTTGCTGAGCTTAGCGAACAACTGATGGTCTCGTAATGTCTACAGCACGATCTTCAGGTATTCCTTGTGCTCCGCCTCGTTCTTGGAATAGATTAGTATGTCGTCTATGAACACGACTACAAACTTATCCACAAACGGCCGAAACACGCGGTTCATCAGATCCATGAAAGCTGCAGGGGCGTTCATCAAACCGAACGACATCACGAGGAACTCATAGTGTCCGTAACGGGTTCTGAAAGCAGATTTTTGAATATCCTCTGATTTAATTTTCAACTGGTGATACCCTGACCTGAGATCAACTTTAGAGAAAACTCTTGCACCTTGCAACTGATCAAACAAGTCATTTATTCTTGGAAATGGGTACTGATTCCGCATGGTCGCTTTATTCAGCTCTCGGTAGTCAATACACAGCCGCATGGATCCATCCTTCTTTTTCACGAACAGCACCGGAGCGCCCCACGGAGAAACGCTTGGACGAATGTATCCTCGGTCCAACAGATCTTGCAACTGAACTTTAAGTTCCTTAAGCTCTGCTGGGGCCATGCGATAAGGTGCCTTTGATATCGGTCGTGAATCCGGAAAAGTGTCAATGCTGAATTCGATCTCACGATCAGAAGGCATTCCAGGCAGCTCGTCTGGGAACACGTCGAGGAAATCTGCAATGACTTCAGCCTGAGCTGCATCTACACATTCCCGCCGGGTGTCTCGAACAGAAGCTAAGTACCCTTCACAGCCCGAATGCAACATACGCCTAGCCGAAATTGCTGATATCACCATTGCCGTCTTCGGTGCAGCGCTGCACGAATAGTAGAAGTCTGCCTCGCCGGGTAGACGGAATACGACTCGCTTCTCCGCGCACTCGATTGTTGCATGGCAAGTACCCAACCAGTCCATACCGAGAATAATATCATAATCCTTGATGTCTAGTACAATGACATCTAAGGAAAGCTTCCTTCCTCCGATGCAAATATAACCATCCCTACAGATCGCATGGGCGGGCATATCGACTCCCGAAGGGGTACTTACGCAAAGGTTCATATTTAAAGGAGTAGAAGCTAATTTATGCTCAACAGTAAAATCAGCAGATATGAAACTATATGTAGCACCTGAATCGAATAAGACTCTAGCGGGCAAATCTCTGAAAAGTAAAGTACCTGTTACGACAGTTTCAGATACAGATGCCTCATCCCGAGTCAGTGCATAGACTCGGCCTTGAGCACCCTGGCATTGTGGATTGACTGGCACAGGATTGGCATCACTTGCTGGAGACCCCTTGTTTTGATTCCCGTTATTCTGATTCGGCTTGCCCTCTCGGCAGTTAAACTGTTTGTGACCCAGGCGACCATATTTGAAACATCCTTGAACCCGACATTCATTCACTTTATGCCCTGATTTGCCGCACCGGTTGCAGTTCAGTGATTGGGATTGGCCCCTATTATCAGACGTATGCGAACGCTTGTGTGCTCCAGACCCTCCCGTTTCATGAGGACGTTTATTGTTATTGGTACGGGGGGTTTGCACCTCGGCCTTTGGGAGAGGGCGCCCAAAGATCCGTTCGCTGTTCAGAGCCGCTTCGTAACATTCCCTGTATGTTTGGCATTTTTGGTTGATGACGTCCCTACGCAAATCGTCATTCAAACCCTTCTGAAATCGATAGCACCACGCCTGCTGATTAGGCAAGAAGTGCCCTGCAAACTTAGCCAGTTTAGCGAATACTGAGTCGTAATCGTCAACAGACAAACTTCCTTGTACCAGATTACTGAAGTCGTCTTCCTTTTGTTGACGCACGGCTCGGGGAATATATTGTTCAATGAAGGCAGATTTGAACATTTCCCAAGTAATTTTACAGTTGGAATTGGCATCATAAATCCCTTGCTTCGTGGCTTCCCACCAATCATGCGCACGCAGTTCCAGCTGAACCGATGCACAAGCCACTCGCTTGGATCCCCTGATGCCAACCAGGTTGAAGAGTCCTTCCAGCTTAGCAATCCACCCTAACACCACGTCCGGCTCCGCTCGTCCGTTGAACGTAGGGGGATGCATTTTTGTAAACTCAGCTGCTCGACAGGATTTCTTCGCTGAAGGCTGTGTTTCTTCGGACTCATCCTCTACCGCCACGGCCGACGGTGGGGAAGGAGTCACAGTGGCAGTCCCGTTGCTTGGTACCAAGGATGCAATCAGTTGCATCATGGTATCTATTTGCTTCTGCTGGGAAGCAAATTACGCCTGTTGTGTAACAGCTTATTGTTGCTGCACCTCCATGAGATGCATAAGCCGTTCCGTCATTTCGTTCGAACCCGCTCCTCTAGATTCTCCAAAGCTTGCTGGATCGCTCTGAATGGGTTGAGCACTGCTGGCAGTTGCAGTGTTCTTCTTTGCCATGGCTACAAAAGAGAGTAGCTTGTTAACACTCCAAAAACGATAGATTTTTGTATCTATGGGCTCATTGTATAGGCGACTCATCTCATGCAGCGGACGCCGAACGCAACTCAATTGAGAGGCGCATCAAACTCCTATATAATCTTTGAAATCCCAAGGAAGTAAAGCCTAGGCTCTGATACCAATATGTCACGCCCCGATCCCGAAAGGGTCATTCGTCCTCGCTGGATCCTTCACGGAACCAATTCGTCCTCGCTGGGGCGTGATGCCGTACGAGCCTGGAGTTGCGCTCGTACAAGGCAAGAACTTGTAGTTATAGGAACCCATTTTGAAACACAATTTAGAAAACACATTCACAGAGATTTGAACACAAGTGCGGGAAGAAACATGCTTTTTCATTGATAATTCAGAGTAATTACATAGAGTTTACATTGATGCGCCTCTCGGCTACTTGATTTGTATTACAAAAAGATAACTCAAAAGGCAGGGCGCGCTCCATCAGATAGTCCACGTCGTTCATACATTACGCCCTTGTATAGGTTGAAAGTCCAAGCCTCCAAAATGATCTGACTCCAACTATACTTTAAAATAGAGGTGCTCCTAACGCCTCCTCGTCTATCCACTAGCGTTGCACCGTCTGAGTGCCTGAAATAGTTGCCCACAACGTGGGTCAGTACTCAACTTGTACTGGTGAGCGGGATGAACCCACTCGACTAAATCGATACTAGCTTATTAGGGGCGAGCATGCATTAAGATGACTTCTATAAAGAAGCAAGTGAATTCAATTCATATCAGTTGCATGTTTTGATAGGAATGAAAATAGCATTGAATCAAACCAGTGCATCGATTGCTTACTCAACCGATGCACGCCTTCCTTGCAACGAAACACAAGTATACTTACCATCTGTACAAGACAATAAATTAGCATGTGTTCTATTCTATACGGTCATTGGTGTGATCGACACCTTAGGGACATATTTCAAGCATTAGCGGTGCGCCCTATCAGCCCGGGTAGCAAGCCCTGCTGGAGGTCCCGCAATGCATCGTGACGAGCACGAATCAAATATTTCCCTCCGGATCGATACGGTTCCAGTGCCCCGGAAAGCCGTTTCGAGGAAATGCCAAACCTTGTGCACAAGTTGTCCCAGACCATGCAAATGCATGAACAATTCATATTATCATACAATGCATCGAAATAAACAAAGAAGTAAAGCAGCAATATATATCTCATACAACAGTTCATATTTTCTCAATGCGGTGTTCCGATTTTGGTATCTCATAGGTCCAAACTCCGTCCGAGGCACTAGGCCGCCACCAACAACTAATTCCCTTTATAAACAACTCAAATTATAAGGTGTGCAAGCATATAGTAAATTAGTCTACAAATCCCATGTTCCTTTCTTAGTGGCTGGCATGCATTGTGGCGAGGATTTCCTAGGCGTCCAACCGGGCATCATCGAGTGAACGTTTGAAACATTAGAGATGTGGGCGTGAAGAAGTAGGAAAGAAGGGTCCAAACCACTCACTGGTTAAGGAAAAGGTAGCTGAAACACGAATTCCGCCTAGCGACGATCAAACGTCAGTTACGCGGACCTGCACAGCACGAGCACCAATTAGAATTCTTGCCTATCCTTCCTTGCCGAACTCCCCAAGAATCAAAGCTCCAAACGATAAAACCAGCAGCGAAAAACCAAGCAAATCGAAAGCAACACCAAATCAAAATCCCAAAGCGGCAATCAAGAAAACCAAGCAACCAAACATGAAAACTATTGGACTCATTTCAATAGAGGCCTTTCCATGAGTTGGAAAGGATCATCGCATTTCGTCCGTGGCAAGAAGATGCCGAAGATCTAAGCTACGACTCAGACAGACTAGCCACAAGCCCAATTACGTAGTGCACATCCCGGTCGGATCGGGATTTGAGGCACTACAGATGTCCAAATAGAACGAATGAATCAGGTACTCGAAGATATGCTACGTCTCTGTGCAATCGATTTAAAGTCAAGTTGGGACGTCCACCTACCATTGGCCGAATTTGCATATAACAACAGTTATCAGTCCAGCATCCAAATGGACCCGTACGAGGCTCTATATGGGCAGAAGTATAGGTCACCGATCTGTTAGGATAAAGTTGGGAAGCGTCAAATCCTTGGGCCGAAACTAGTTAAACAAACAGTCCAAAAGGTTCGGTTGATCCGAGAGCGACTAAAAGTAGTACAAAGCCGGCAGAAGAGATATGCCAACATTTATCGTCGACCCCTTGAGTTCTTCGAAGGTGACCATGTATTTTTGAAGGTCTCGCCCATGCGAGGAGTTATGAGATTCGAAGTAAAGGGGAAGTTAAATCCAAGATTCGTTGGCCCGTTCGACGTCCTCAAGCGAGCCACTTCAGTTGCCTATCAAATTGCATTACCACCAGCCTTGTCAGACGTGCATGCTATTTTCCATATGTCACAACTTAAGGAGTACGTGTATGACCCAAACCATATGGTAGATTTTGGTCAGCTGGATCTGCAGGTAGACTTGTTGTATGCCTAAGAGCCAGTTCAGATCTTAGATCGGAAAGAGAAGCAGTTACGGAATCGTGCAGTCTAGCTTGTGCGCTTTCTTTGGCAGAACCACTCGGTCGAGGAATCGACCTGGGAACTCGAATCGAACATGAAGGAAAAGTTTCCCTCATTATTTCTTTGGGGTAGGTTCTATTCTTAAGTTTCGAGGATAAAACTTTTTGTTAGTTGGTAAAGATGTAGTATCCCGTTCCCCCTATTTGGGGAGCGCGGCTAAGAAATACTTGGTATCGTTCGATCGGGATAGATTGAATCAAGATCCTTTCCTCGTTATGGATTGGTTTCTTCGGAATCAAGTCCCACATTCAACGGATCGTGCCTCAAGGAAGGACTCGGCGGCATAGTCAAGAGGGGCCTTTCCGTTGTGCTGGTTTTTTTGTCCATTTTTTATGCCGCTTGGTTGCTTTCTTGTTGGTTTTGTGACTTGTATTTTCTTAAACGGTTTCGATGGATTTTATTATCTTTATTCTTTGAATTTTGTATTTCGCATCGAACCCTTGGAGACCGTGGTAGGAGATATTGATCATCTGTTGGTGCGTACAGATGATCGCGTAGGCGACGCGCAAGCGAAGTCTTGAAGGTCCCCCTTTCTCTTTCCCGATTCACCAACTATGTGAGTGGCCTTACTCCCGAATTGTGCCCTTCTTTCAAGTCTTTATTCCTAATAATTTGACTCGTTTGTGCGTTCCGATCAACGATACCAAAAGAATAAAATTTGAATCAAGATAAAAGAAGAAGTATACTTGAACACTTAATGCTTGTCACATAATTTTTTATATGGTCATATTATTGCGTGCTTGTCTGCTATACATGTATCTATTTTGTGTTCAATTATAGTTAGAACTTATTCATCTATAAATGTTCAATGGGTAGTACATAACTTATGATTTGATCATATCAGCTAGTAGACTATGCCATCGTACTATGCTAAAGTAGTTATGTTCATGTTTATGTCTTAAAATTCTTCGTATGTTAACTTAGTGTTTAGATCGTCAATGGTCATGGACATCTTGTGCATAAGGTATATGGTTTCTGCGAACGGTCGTCGGGGCACCGGGGTCGATTCGTCCCGGGCGGAATAACAGTTAGTCGTGCTAGCAACATAGCACGGGTGAGGCGGGAGTTTGTAGCGGGGCTCGCTAACTGCGCTGCAAGCATCGCCATCTACCCAGACTATAGTCCATGATGGCTAGTCAAGACAGTGCAGACTAACTCATATGACAAGCCAAGGTCCCGAAAGAATCACTAAGGAAATACCACATTTAGAAGCTCATTGTATAAGGAAGATAATAGGTTATAGAAAAGAAAAAGTTTCAATAAAAGATTTTCCTATGTTATACTATTTGATTTTCGATGATGAATCGATTTGATAGATCAGATATTGTTATTCATAATTTTGATCTGATTCAGTATTATCAGGATGCAATTCATCCCATTGAATTTATAGGAGTCAAATTTATCATCTCTATGGGATTAGATCCCGAGTTATTGTGAAACAAAAAAAGAAGATTATAGAAGTCAATATTCTCGCACTTATTGCTACTGCACTGTTTATTTTAGTTCCTACTACTTTTTTACTTATCATATATGTAAAAACGGTCAGCCAAAATAATTAATTTGAATGAAACTTGAATTATTAGTTCTTATCAATGATTGAAGAAATAAAAGAGATTCAAACTTTAAGTCTTAAATTAAAAGATAGAGGGGCTAGAATCAGAAGTAGAAGTATCTGAGATAGTGTGGTAGAAAGAACTATATATATAGTTCTTTCTACCATACTATCTAGTAGTATATACTATTCATTATTATATAATATAACGTTTCTAAAGTTGTATGCGAATCTAGTCTTCATTCATTTCATATGGATCAATTTACAATATGTATGTACATATATTAAATGTACCTCTAAATAGTACTCGAGTACTCGAATTTTATTTTTTTTGCTACATAAAAATAGAATACATTTGTGACGAGATGAGTAAAAAAAAAGCATAAACAAATTTCTAGGAGTCTTAATCAAACGTGAAATGTTCGATGTTCAGATCGCTCAACGGAAGAAAGATCTCATTTTATTAGGTGTAAGACCTCTTTTCTTTGGACAACCACTAATCGCTTCCTGCATAAAGAAATTATGTATTTTCATTATAGCAGTGGACTTTCTCTTCAAATAGTAAAAGTTAAGAAAAAGGAAAAACAAATAAAGAAAAAAATAGGGATTGGTTTTTCTCGTTGTAATATCCATAATTCTGGTAAGAGTTGATTCACCAAAATAGAATATCTAGGAAAAATTCGATTAGAAAAATTTCCTATCATGCGTAGATTTTAGTTTTGAAATTCCATTATGTTAATCATTCATTGTTTTATAGAATGATTATTATTCATAATTGTATTTTTTTATTCATTACCGTATTCCAGTACAATTTTGAAAAAGAAATATTTTTTAAGGCTTCACAAAATTATCAATAAAGAATTGATACAATTCGATTACTCAATCTATTACTCAATTAGTACCTTAGCCTTAGAGTCCACTCCTTCCCCATACAACAAGCGAAAGAAAAAATGTAAAGATTACCATTAAAGCAGCCCAAGCGAGACTTACTATATCCACTCGAATTATGTCCCCTATCTCCATGAAGGAATTATTCCATTATTGATTAATAATCATAGTGGAATCAATGGCACGAGTCAAAATAGGATTCTGAATTAAGGCTATTGATGAACCAAACCAATTCAATGAATACATTTGTAACAAGTTCCTATATTATTATAGGATTTATAGTAGAATCAGGAAGCATTAAGTACAAATACAATACACACACCTTTGGAAATCTCAAAGGAATGCTCCTAATGGAACAGGTAGGCATAAAGAAAAGTTTGTTTGTTTTGGTACCCTTCATTCATAAGCAAAAAACATAAAAATGTACCATCAAAATAAATAACTTTCTATCAGATATCTATATTTTCTATTTGATCAAAGCCTTACTGTCTTTCTGTGAAAGAATCGGGAGAAACCACCACGATTATTACTACATACATTCTTTTGTTTCAACTTTGACTCTAGAAGAGCAGACAAACCATCCTAATTGCATGTCTGAGCACTCGGTTACTCTCGCGAGTTTGTATACAAAGGATTTTTGGGCTTTTCTACAACTCCTGAATCGAGTTCCCCTCATCCTATCCAATCTAATTTAATACCAGACAGAGTCACTAGACACTATCTTACTAAGGGCAGTATAAGATAATTAGAAGATCTTGATAGTCTTTCGTATAATATCTTCTTTAATCGTAGGATAAAAAATAGAGTATCCTTTAGGAATAGGATTGGATACCAAAATTTTCGAACTCTGACTTTCGTAGTTCTGGTTCTGAATCCTAGAATTTACTCTCACTATTTATTGGATTCGATTGAAAAAAAATATCCTGAACCAATCATTAATAAATAATAAAATTGAATTATGAAATTCTTAATAAGTAATAAGGGAGGGTTGTTTCATCCATATTGGCACCATACCATTTTGGGCCACACCCAGAACTCATGGTTCTAAAAAGAAAGTATTGACACATCTGCTTAATCCTTTGCCTCTGCTTCCGCGGGGCAAGAATTCGTCTATTTAGATCAGCAATATAAGAATAAGAAATCCCCAATCTTTCTTTTGTTGATCAGGCGACACCCGAATTTGAACCGGGGATAAAGAATTTGTAGTCCCACGCCGTACCACTTGGCCATGTCGCCGCCTAATTCGATCCAATCAAAAATGGATTAAAATAATATCCATAATCCATATTATACTACGAATTTTTTTATCTTGAATCATGTCGGTCGTACTTATCCTAAAAAAAAGAATTCCTATTTTTATTGGATCCAGTTTAGATTATCCTACTCGATTGTATCTCAAAATAGACAAAGCTTAAAAACTTCTCTTTTCTGTTGAATATAGGAAAAATAGATTTTCGGTCACAGGCTGCAAAATTAGGGTAAAATTATAATAATTAACCATTTACTTTACCTTGAATTAGGAAACCTAATTTATTTATGACTAAATCCATTATTTTCAATAATAAATGCTTTTCAATTTTAATTATAACAACATATATCTGTATATGTAAACCACAAACCCAGAACATAAATTGTTATTATCCAGATCAGATACCGAGCTGGGTCTCACTCTTATGCATATATCCCTATAAAAAATCGTCGTCCTTGAATTTTTTATTGAATATATTGAATAGAAAAAAGAAATTTTGATAGGGTGTGCCCCATGTTGCCCCAAGTGACATTATGATAAAAGGTATGATATATGGATAACTCGATAACCATATTGGCATTTACTTAACAAATACAACTTTTTATTATTATTATAATATATATATATATATATATATATATATATATATATATATATATATATTACAGAATTCAATCGTATTCCATCAATTCTACTACCAAAAGGAATCCACAAATTTTTTTTTTTGAACGTGTGAAATGAAGTGTGCTAAAAAAAGGAAACTCTATTTCTGATTATTCTGTCTTTATCTCATTCATAGAGAGGAGATTTTATCCTGAATCTATTTATTTTTTGATACCCAATCTCATTGTAATATCATAATAATAGGTAGAAATTGGATCCATTTTGATATTCTAGACAAGACTCCATAAGTGTAAATGACATAATTTTTTTCCAAGAATATTTTCTCCATTTTTTATATATGTACTTGTCGCAAATTTGAATTTGCGTCGAAAATGCTCTTTATTTCTTCGCCCCGCCCCCGTTCATACGTATGAAATAAATATATAAATATATGGAGTTGGATAAAATTTTATGTGATTCAGTAAACAAAATATACATTCCATCATTGCGAGATCGATCCGTATCCGTACGGTTCAATTAATAGTGAACCAATAATGGTATTTTTTTTCATTCAATAAAGAGGAAATTTAAGATTAAGATGCTCAGTAATGGAAATGAGGGAATGTCCACAATACCTGGATTTAGTCAGATATAATATGAGGGATTTTGTAGGTTCATTAATTGGGGCTTGGCTGAAGAATTTCATAAATTTCCAAAAATTGAAGATAGAGATCAAGAAATGGAATTTCAATTATTTGTGGAAAGATATCAATTGGTAGAGCCCTTGATAAAAGAAAGAGATGTTGTGTATGAATCGCTCACATATTCTTCTGAATTATATGTACCCGCGGGATTAATTTGGAAAACCGGTAGAGAAATGCAACAACAAACGATTTTTATTGGAAATATTCCTTTAATGAATTCTCTGGGAACCTCTATAGTAAATAGAATATACAGAATTGTGATCAATCAAATATTACAAAGTCCGGGTATTTACTACCGTTTTGAATTGGATCATAACGGAATTTCTGCCTATACCAGCACTATAATATCAAATTGGGAAGGAAGATCAGAATTAGATATTGATAAAAGAACAAGGATATGGGCGCATGTAAGTAGGAAACAAAAAATATATATTCTAGTTCTATCATCAGCTATGGGTTCGAATCTAAGAGATATTCTAGATAATATTTGTTACCCTAAAATTTTCTTATCTTTCTCGAATGATAAGGAGAGAAAAAAATCGGGTCAAAAGAAAATGCTATTTTGGAGTTTTATCAACAATTTTCTTGCGTGGGCGGGGATCCAGTATTTTCTGAGTACTTATGTAAGGAATTACAAAATAAATTTTTTCAACAAAGATGTGAATTAGGAAGGATTGGTCGACGAAATATGAACTGAAGACTGAACCTTGATATACCTCAGAATAATACATTTTTGTTACTACGAGATCTATTAACTGCTGCGGATTATTTGATCGAAATAAAATTTTGGATGGGTACACTTGATGATATGAATCACTTAAAAAATAAACGTATTCGTTCTGTAGCAGATCTGTTACAAGATCAATTCGGATTGGCTCTTGTTCATTTAGAAAATGCGGTTCGAGGAACTATAAGTGGAGCAATCCGGCATAAATTGATACCGATTCCTCAAAATTTGGTCACTTCCACTTCATTTACAACTACTTATGAATCATTTTTTGGCCTACACCCTTTATCTCAAGTTTTGGATCGAACTAATCCATTAACACAAATTGTTCATGGACGAAAATTGAGTTATTTGGGTCCTGGAGGATTGACGGGACGGACTGCTAATTTTCGGATACGAGATATTCATCCGAGCCACTATGGGCGTATTTAATCCAATTGACAAGTCCGAAGGAATCAATGTTGGACTTATTGGATCCTTAGCTATTCATGTGAGGATTGGTCATTGTGGATCTATAGAGAGTCCATTTTATGAAATATCTGAGAGATCAAAAGAGGCACAGATTATTTATTTATCACCAAATAGAGATGAATATTATATGGTAGCAGCGGGAAATTTTTTGGCTTTGAATCGGGGTATCCAGGAAGGGCAGGTTGTTCCAGCCCGATACCGTCAAGAATTACTGACTATTGCATGGGAACAAATTCATTTTAGAAGCATTTTTCCTTTCCAATATTTTTCTATTGGAGCTTCCCTCATTCCTTTTATCGAGCATAATAATGCGAATCGGGCTTTAATGAGCTCTAATATGCAGCGCCAAGCAGTTCCGCTTTCTCGGTCCGAGAAGTGCATTGTTGGGACTGGGTTGGAACGTCAAACGGCTATAGATTCGGGGGTTTCCGCTATAGCGGAACGCGAGGAAAAGATCATTTATACTAATATTCACAAGATTATTTTCTCAAGTAATGGGGACACTATAAGCATTCCATTAGTTATGTATCAATACTCCAACAAAAATACTTGTATGCATTAAAAACCTCGAATTTGGCAGGGGAAATGCATTAAAAAGGGACAAATTTTAGCGGACGGTGCGACTACTGTTGGCGGGGAACTTGCTTTAGAAAAAAAATGTATTAGTAGCTTATATGCCATGGGAAGGTTACAATTCTAAAGACGCAGTACTAATTAGCGAATGTCTGGTATATGGAGATATTTATACTTCTTTTCACATCCAAAAATATGAAATTCAGGCTCATGTGACAAGCCAAGGCCCCGAAAGAATCACTAAAGAAATACCACATTTAGAAGCTCATTTACTCTACAATTTAGTGATCCTTATGTATATTTAAAATGTGCAGACTAACTATGTCTTCATGGCAGGAAAGGTCATGGTAAGTTTTATACATGTGGTTCAGACGGTGCAGGTAAAGTCACCGAACGGTGGCACATTTTGTTATGTCATTACATTCTATCGTATATAAAGAATTGAACTAAGACAAGATAGAAATATCACATAATAATAATATTTCATGTTCACATAAATACTATATCGATTTGGTATGTTGGGTTAGCCCACCCTCAACGGTACTTTTTGAAGTACTGACCCTCGTTGCAGCAGGTTCCCCGAGCAAGACAACGCGGGGAGGAGCTGAAGCTTCCCCCAACCTTTCACTGATCTGGAACGTTCGTGTTTGTGACTTTTTGGAGCTCAAGTACATAATCTCAAGGAGCTCGCACATACCTTTTTGAAGCTCCTAGGCGATGGTGCTAAAACGCACCCAAGGTGGTTTGATCTTTTAAAATATTAGTAAGGGATGTAATGTATGGATCAACTATCTCTTGTTGCATCCAAGTTGTAAGCCCGTGCGACATCCTTATTACTTTGAGTCAAGAGTCTGTAACCGGATGTTCATTATCAATAAAGAGAACTTTTCTATATCTCAATATATGATATCTTATTTGCGTACTCCGTTGCATATGTTCTAAAGTATATCATTATGCCTAGGCCTTATGCACGCGCGCCTTACGCGTGCACGACATCACACCCAGGGGACGATTATCGATTTAGCAGAAATTGGGGTGTGACAAATCTTCCTCTATCTCTACCTCTGCTATGTCCACGATAGACATCTCTTCCAAATTCTCTTCCATGATGTGTTCTGTAGGATTTATTATGTTTTCAACTCTTATTTGGAATGCACTTTTAACGCTCTTTTCTACTGTCCCGTTTAATCTTTATTCATGAGCTAAAAGAGAACTTGTTAGTGCACTAAAAGAATAAATAAATCTTTTGATTCCCCTATTGCAGCTACTACATGATCAAATTTACAAATAAGAGTTCTCAAATCATTCTCTACTACCTTGTTATCATTAAGTTCTTCACCAATATTTCTTAGCTAATTAAAAATAGTAGAAGCTTTGGTGTAGTAATCATCAATTATGTCAGCATCCTTCATAAAAATTTCTCAAAATCACTTCTAAGAGTTTGTAATTTGACAGATTTTACCTTGCCATCACCTTCATATTGTTGCTTCAAAAATTTTCATGTATAATTCGACTTCACAACATTAGCAATTCTCGAAAAAATGGAGTCATTCACCGCTTGTTGCAATATGAGTAGTGGCTTTGTATCTTTCTTTTGAAGATCCTTCATTTATGTTACCTTATCCGTCTCTGCATAACCATTCTCAACAAGCTCCCAAAGATCTTGTGAGATAAAAAAAAGTTCTCATCTTGATACTTCAAAAACCATAATTTTCACCACTAAACACAGGAATCAAAGTTTGTGAGAGATTGAGGCCATTTCCAATATTCATTTTTAGTTCTTACAAAACTTCAAACAAACATCAGGTGTACAAAAAATAAATAAACATTTTCTCCAACAAAATAACTTACTATAGTAACTCCTGCTTTAAACCTTCAAATGCAATGGTAGCAAGCTTCCTATGATGAACCTTTGCTCCCAGTTTCAACAATGAACCCAAGCTCTGATACCATAATGTTAAAATAAACAAGCAGAGACAACAAATTGATAGGAAGAGTTCTTTTGATACTTCAATGATGCTAAGTAAGTTTTTATTCAGACTGTACGTGCTTTAAATAGACAAATAAAATAACAAAATAAAAGCTAAAAATATCTCACAACCCATTCCTACATACCGTGTCATCACTCCTAATTATTAACAGTAAAGAACCAACCACAATTGAGAACATCGTCTAGTTTTGAATCATTCTCCAACACACCCACCCACGAACCACCAAATCACTACGAGAGAGACAGGTAAGATCAAGCACAAATGTATATTGGTGAATTCTTCACCTCGACAAATGCCAATCTTATATTCAAATGATACAGATAGATCACAAGTGTATATTGGATCCTTTGTCCAAGATCGGGTCCCTCACAAATTAATTTCAAGAAGAAAATATGAAGACTAGAATAATGAGATCCCTCGTCACACCCGATGACAACTCCATAAACAAGCAAACGGTTCTCCGGGAACAAATCTCCTCCTCCTCCTCCTCCTCCTTCTTCTTCTTCTTCTTCTATCTTGAAGTGTGAGCCTTACAAGCGAAGTACATATTCCATATATATTTGGTGGATTGTCTCGTTTGTTTGGGTTAGTTTGGACAATCCCGAAAATATCATTATTTCTATTATGTGAAGTATCAAATATATTCTTTCTCCTAACATTCCCTCAATGATGGAAATTCTCTCTACCATGGAAATACAATACCCAAAATAATATAATATTTTAAATAAAATTGTAATTTGAACATATTTGGAAAATTTTCTAAAGATACTTCATTTTTTGCTCAGGACAGCCCATTAAAGGTACTAGCCAAGACTTTTGCAAATTTTACTCAGGATAACCCAAAAATTATTTTGGGCTGCTTACCAACAATTGAGAGGAGAAGAGGGTGAAGGAGAGGGTAGTGGAGGAGGAGTGGGTGGAGGCGGAGTAGGTGGAGGAGGAGAACGAGGGTGGAGAAGGAGAGGGTGAAGGAGGAGGACGAGGAGGTGGAGGAGGGGGAGGGGGAGGCGGTGGAGGTGGCAATGTCGATTATCCGAAGGACTGCCAATATTTTTGGAAGGAACGTCAAAAATATTGACCGTCCTAAATAATACATCCTGTCAAAAATTTTGACAGTCTTTTTAATAGAAAGGACTGTTAAATTTTTTGATAGTCCTAAAAAAAATTGGACAATCCGAATAAAAATTTTCTGTGACAAATTTGTAAATAAATAAAAAAAATTTGGACTATCATGAAAATTTTTTGATGTGCAATTTTCCTTAAAAAAAAAGGTTGCTTGTACAAAGTTGGGTATAATTTCAATTGGGCCAATATTATCCAAAGGCTGTAAGCCCATATAGAGCTCGGATGCCGATTTCAAACCCCGACTCTCGCATCCAAAATCCTAACCGTAACCTAATTCTCTCGGTCGGTAGCTCTCTCCACCTCCCAAAACCCTAATCCCATCCAATGGCAGAGATCAAGGAAGACGACGACCTAACCCTAGATCAGCGGCAGAAGCGGAACCCCGATCTCGACTGTGTGGAGGAAGGAGAGAACGACGAGGTCGAGAAGAAGAAGAAGAGGAGGAAGGAGCAGACTGGTCCGGCGGTCGATGAGCTCCAAGCAGACGACAATGGCGAGGAGGAGGAGGAGGAAGAAGTGATGAAGAAATTGAACAAGGGGAAAGAGAAGATGATAATGGAAGAGGAGGAGGAAGAAGAAGAAGAGGACGACGACGGCTCCGATTCCCACTCCGAGGACAACGGAGAGTTCGTCGGAGGGGAGGAGGGCGAGGACGACAGCGACTTCTGCGACGATCCCCTGGCGGAGGTCGATCTCGACAACATCCTCCCCTCTAGGACCAGGCGACGGGCCCTGCCGGAGCCGGGGGCGTATCTGGTCCCTGATCGAGACGAGGACGAGGATGACGAAGAGGACGACCCCGACGAGACAATTTGAGGTAATTATAGTTTGAAAGTTGGGTGATTGCAGAGGATTTTTAGTGTTTATTTGCAATGTTGGCTATAATCTTTTCAAAAAATCTAACATATGATTGTATGTTAAGTTTCCTCTCTCTCAATTTTAGTATAAAGATGTAATCTTGATCGGGAAATCTTGATTCTACATTATAGCGCAATACTCGAACCCTATTATCGTAACCAGACCATTTTGGAGCAGATGTAGTATAACAAGATCATCTTGATCGATATTTTATTTGTTATTTCATTATAATATGATATCGTAGGAAGCATGGACACTATAAAAATTGGTATCGTGTTCATGTCGGAAACGTATATTACACAACACAGACACTACAAAGTATACTAGTAACTAGTTAATACCAAATTGGTATCGTGTTCATGTCCGAGTCACCATGTCTGTTTCATGTCTTATCCTTGTCCTTGGTAGATAGTAATACCCTAACCCTTCATTAGTATGTTGAGATTCTTAATCATGAATAAACCATTCTGGAGAATTTTTAGTATAAAGAAGTAATCTTGATGGAGAAATGTATGACTTGCACTATAGTATACCCTAATGGGCAAGCCAAAATTTTGTGTCTTCTGGGTCTTGCAAACATGGGACACAATGCATACATTCCAGGTTACGCTAGGTAACACCAAAATTAAGGTTGTCTGTGACAGACATGTCATGTCCGTGGAACATAGATAATATCCTAATCCTCTAACCCTTAATTAGCATGCTAAGATTCTTAATTGTAACTAAACCAATTTGCAGCAGTTGTCAATGTCATTCCTTTTGTATATCACATGCATTTAACGATGTAAGGGCATGTATGGTAAGAGGGGGATCTGGATTTTCACTATCAAAGTGATGGAAGGGTATGGAATGTATGCATTTTCTTGTACCCTTATGATTCCAAAATGTGTATGCTTCGCTAAGAAATGGAGAACTGGAATGTGAGGGAGTGCATTATAGTAATATTAAATATGAATGTATTTATTTAACAAATTTTAATTATGAAGTACTAGTAATTAATGTAAAAAAATTATTTCGTTAACTAATTTTTACATAAGCTAATTATTATTTTGAATATTAAATAATTATCTCATTTACGAATTAATTATCTTTCTTATTTAGCTATCATGACAATATTTAGCTATCATAATTTTTTAATATTACTTGGCATGTAATCACTACTTAATATTAATTAAATGACAATAATTATTTATGAACACTAATTAACCATTATCCATAGATCGCACTATCGACCGATACTAATACGATACAATTGATATATATATAAGTTTTGGCATGTCTTGATCCGATATAATCTGCTATTGATATCGTCCAATACCGACTTTGGGTTCTCTTTTCCAGTTAATTTGGCATAGAAAAATTGAATGAAGAAGGCATCATAATAGAAAAATAGTATCAACACAATGATTCAGTTGTGCCGAACATTAACAATATTACAATGTCGATAAGATTCTTTACTGATAAACTACTATTTATTTGATTCAATTGAAAATAAGCCAAAACAATCATTAATAAATAATGAAATTGAATTATGAAATTCAATAACCATTACCATTTGTTGAAGTTGTATATCTATAATTTCACAACATTCATCTGTATTGATATTACTATACTCAAAACTATTTATTATGGTTGCAGTATGCCTAAATTCTGAAGGCAAGTAAGCAATGGCATATATTGCAGGTGGAATATTATTCCATTTAAAACTAACAAAAAATAACATGATATATTAAATTATGCCTAAATCCATAAAATATTTTCTAGTCTTTTAAATATGTTCTATCATTTCGAAACGAAGTACCCGATACTCCGATCCTTAGAAGCCAGAAGCGGGAGCGGGGATGGAAGCATGAGCAGGAGCGGGAAAACATGATTAGTTAGAAGAGTATAAAGTTGGGAGCATGATGGGAGCATGTGCTAATAATTTTTTTATGTTTATTAATTATTATTATCAGAACTTATAAATATCTTAATATTTATCAGAACTTATAAAATTCAGTTCAAAATTACAGAGATATCATTCACATGTTGATTTTTTATGATATTAATCTTTAGTTTCTTGGTACTTTGATAAACGTGTATTAAAAATTTTCTAACTTTCTTTCCAAAATTTGTGTTCTCTTTTAAAATTATTTTCATATTGTGGAAAGTACTCATGTCGCCGGGAAAACGAGCTCACGTCATCGGGGAAACATGCTCCCAACGAACTCCCGAGTAAGAAACGGCTAATCGAGGTTCTTACTGAAATTCGTTGACCTCCTAGGAGTTTCTGGCTTCTAAGATCCGATCCGAAACAACGGAAATTGTCGATCTGCCAATACTAATACTCATAGGAAGAGTCCGAAACCGATTCCGCTATGCGAATCTTGGTATTATCCGTTACTTAGTATTACTTATCTACTAAGTTATTAATATTTACATTAATTAATTATATACTTAACTACTAATTATTTAAGTAATGGATTTAAAACAATCTCAAACACCAGTTTCAAATTTGTGTACTAGATGTGAAAATTAGAATGTGAAGGGGGACAACCAGAGCACATGTAGCGGAAGAAAAATAATTGCTACCCCTTACCATCTCCATTTTCCTCTCCAACCAAAAAAGGTAATTGCTACCGCTTACCATCTCCACTTTCCTCCAACCAAATAAGGAAAGTGGGAAGCCACTTTCAAGTTACCAACTAGGCCCTAAACAAATGCTGATTTTAGTACAGATTGGTAGATATGGTGAGGGATTTAGTGATTCAGTTTTATATAGGAAAAAATGCCAAGTGAAGGTACATATGCTCCTCGAAATAACTAGATAAGCGCATTAATGGACACCATAACAAAATTTTGATAAATACACATTTGCAATTACAGCCTCCCAGAATGGAGGAATAAAAACATCTGCACTAGCCTATTCTACGCCCCGAACAACTTGTTGTACAAGGACACTCACGTCCTTTGAAGAATTCACATATTTTCTTCTCTTGTTATAATCGCCTTCTGAAATCCTGTAATATGTAGCCAAGAGGTCTAACTTCCAAGAGGTCTTACTTCATGCATTGGACTCGGATAAGTTAGATACCACATATCCTACTAGTTTGATATTGAATCTGAAGATTCTAAACAAATAGTAAAACCTGATTTGTGTTTGATGCCATAATACTATTATGAATATCTACTATTAGTTGGTGAAAGTAACAGTTTTGCTCCAGATGGTTTGTGCCTGTGCTTTTGTTACGACTGAACTGGTAGTGACAAGACTGTCCAAGGACAGAGAAAACTAAAAATATAAAATCCTAGTTTGTTTCTAGTTGGTCAAGCCAATAGAGAATTAAAATAACTGCACTAAGGCCTGTTTGGCAAACAGAAAGGAAACTATTGGAAACTCTACCCAATTTCTATTTGCTTGCATATTTGGAAGACATAAATTGTGTCATGAAATTTGTAGGGCCCACCACCAAAGTGGAAATTGGTTCCCATTTTTTGGAAAGTTATTGAAAGCAATTATGAACCCAATTTTTAACTACTTTTTTTTCACTATTTCTAGGACAAACACCCACTTCTAATCCTGTACATAAATTGTTTTTTATTATTGCATGCCATCATTAATGACAACTTTCTAGTTTCTACTTCCTTGCAAACAAAGTAACAAACAAGTTTTTTAATTAGAAATTCAGTTTTCTTAAGTTTCCAATGTGATGATGTTTTATCACTACTGGAGATGTCATGCTGAATGTATGATTGTCTGGAAATGCTGGGAGCCTGGGGCGTTCTTTGGGTGTCGGACAAAAACTCCTTTTTATACGCACACAAATAATTGTCGATGGTGGGATAATTCCCGGATGCAACTTCGACGATCAAGTTAGGATTGGACCATGCATGTTATGAAATTTGATGGAGTTCTAAGGTATAAAACTGTGCGGACCCTTTGAAAAGAGGGCTATATATAGTCTTCTAATGATAAGCATCAGATGAATTCATGTTTATCTATAACGCTCTTTGATAAACTCATATGACTTAATCATCAAGTCATCTATCCCTCTATTTGAGATTTAAATTGTAGAGGGATAAAGGACAACAAATATAATGTATCAGGACATAGCTTGCAAGGCCCCAAATTACTTCGAGATCGTTCCGTCATTGTACGCGGCTTATTAGGATATATCCTCTAGTTTGAATAATGACGACCTGGAAAGACTACGCGGCTCTCACATGAGAGAGCTCAGTGTTGGTTTGGACCCAGGAGAACTTAATTATGGGTTCGACACTTGTGCTTGCCCTGAGCCTCGACATATATATCACCAGAAGTCACCCTCAGGTCCTCGGACGAAGTCGAGCAGCGAGTTTGTCCGATGACTTTCTCAAAAGTAGATTTGATCCAACTTTGTTACATACATATGTAAGGGAGGGGAACTAGGATACCAGAGCTCGACTTGCTCACTCGAACTAGACTCGCCTACTGAATTTATTAGACGGTTTTCCATGGACTTCGGTCGGTGTCTTCCACTCCTTTTAAATTATGAAAAACTCTAATGAACGGAGACCCACACTATTTTAGTGCTTTTCATCTTGATTGTCTACATGTCATGAGTGCCCATATGCCTTCGCGCTGGGAGTCGCCGAAGCAGGATGGAGCTAAGTCATGATTTTCTAGATTCAACTAAGAAAGTTTGGACCTTTCAAAGTGATACAGAAGATTAATGAAAATGCCTACATCATAGACTTACCACGTTTATGGAGATCTCGTCAACATTCAAGATGACCTTTACACTCATTATGGAGACGACGAAGCACTTTTTCCAAACACTAGTAAGAAGGAACTCGTGTCGAATTATCTACAAGCGGAGCAGAGGGTCTGATGCATACGCTATAATGGGTCCAACCTAATTTTGGGCTTGGTACACAGGCTGTGTACTGACAGTATACCGACCAGGGACCGGAAAACAGTGTGAATACCAAATTTTTGTGCTAGAAAATTGGTATACTGGTTGGCCAAACCGATACATCGGTTCAATGCGGCTAAACCAATTTTAGACTTATTTTGGATGAGTTTTTGACCTATTGTTAGTTTTTTTCCCTAATTTGTTTAGGAGTCTTAGGGTTTAAGTTATATTTTTTCTTACAGAAAGGACTTTGTAAAAGAGTGGAGACAATTCAATTGTATTGTTTTGTTATGATAAAGACTTTTTTCTTTTGATTTTCATGTTTGAGAATTGGGGTTTTAGTCCTTGTTATCTTGCATTGTTGGTTTTCGGCGATCGACGTTTTCGTGCTGTGTGAAAAGACCATGTGACCCTCACATGAGCGAGCTCGGGTCTGGGCAGACTTGTTTGGACCCATGAGAAATGAAAATTTACCCATAGGCTCGGTCTCAACATATGTATCACTACTATGGTGCGATCGATGTTTTCGTGTTGTGTCAAAAGACCACGTGACCTTCACATGAGAGAGCTCGGGTCTTGGCAGAGTGCGGGTTTGGACTTAGGAGAACCTAACCATGTGCAGGTCTTGGCCTGGACCTCGACATATATATCACCACTATGGTTCCTAGAAACCAGAAGAAACTAAGTTTATTAGTTTCCAAATATTTCCATTGGCAAACAGACCCTAAAAGAAAGTACTATGATTTTTTTTATCTTCCTTCTAATAACGGACACTGCAAAGCTATATTGTACAGAGCACGAGTACAACATGAAATGATTCATACACGATGACATAGACATGGAGTTTGGGCGTTTTAGTGTATTTTGCAGTATTTATGTCGTGTCCAATAAGTGTCCGAGACAACACGATATGGATATGGTAGCTGCTGGAGTTTGCTTGCTACTTAGCTACAATTTCATATATAATTTACTTGGATTCAACTTAATTTTCAGTCTCGTGAAATTAAAAATTGAAAGAATTAGGAAAGCATTGTAACCATCATAATATCGAGCTGATTTGTATAGTAATTGTAAAAGAGAGAAAAAGCTCTACAATGCTTGGGGGAGATGTCAGTTCTGTGAAATATATCTTGAAATGACATCAACCATAGAATACCAAAGTGAAATATATCTAAGAATCACCTGTATTGTATTAGTTGAGCAATTCATGTTACTCGAAGCCCCAAGAACATTTAAAAAATGCATCCACTGATAGAAATGCTATTGATATGTAGGACACTCGTAGAATTTGCATTGTACATGTGTCCGACACAACATGTGGCCATCCGTTGTTTAATATTTGTGTTTTCTATGAATTATAAAATGTTCATGAGTTTAAATCATAGTTTAAAGTATCGGCCGATACCGATCCGATACGGCCGATACCAATACAGTTTGGCATGTCCCGATCCGATACCGACCGATATCCGATACTGACCGATACCGACATTAGAGGTCTCTTTTCCGGTCAATTCGGCAAAAAATATTGAATTAAAAAACCAATTAGCAAGGGTGTAAAAGCATAGTAAGGTTGTAAAAACATATGAAAGAGGAAAATTTATCTATCGCATATAAATCAATCGACAAGGATGACTACTATTTCATTCAATATCAAAAATACTAAGAAACAATAGTGGAAATACTTTAAATTATGCATAAATGTATAAAATATATTCTCTAAAATGTTAATAATTTACTAATAGTTGTTTGCTTTCCGATACCAAAAAATCCGATACTCCGATCTGAAACCGCCGATACTACCGATACCGCCGATCCCGATACTCATAGGAATGGTCCGATACCGATTCCGATACCGATACTTTGAACCTTGGTTTAAATATCGTGTCCCTATGTAGCAAATACAATATGATTTTCATTATTCTTGTCTTTTTTGTAGTTATTAATTTCCTCAATATCCATCTAGATTTTGGAGACTTGCGGCTACATCCTGTCCAATGTCTGTGTCAACTAATCATAGTTTTTTATAGAGAAAAGGATGGGGTCAAGGGGATCCCAGCCAAATTCTAATCAGTCTATTTCATCCACCAAACTTTATTTCTTATTGCTATTTCAGTTTCCTTTTCCCTTTATCTTGCTTTTTTCCTGTCAGATGGAGAAAACACAGGTTTGCACTGTGTTGCATACTGCTTAGATAACAAGTACAAAGCTGTTTGTCAAATAAATGTTTTATCTGATAGTGAAGACACCATTATTATTAATGGTAACAAGCTATTGATAACTCCTATGAAAGTTTTTTGATCTGTTCGAGTCAGACAGATTAGTGCACAAGGCAACCGATAGTCAATGTTCTGAAGCAGTAATATCGTCCTTTTCATATGAAGGGAAGTCTAAGTTTGATGTAGATATGGTAATATATGTCACAGACTATATGCTAATGTAGTGATCCCATTTCTTAATATAACAAGTGCTAGAATGACCAAGATTGGAGCCAGTAAACTCAAATCATATTTTTGAAACCACAATTTTAAGATTAATCTAAACCCAATCTACATGTACCCATTTTAAAGTTGATAAGACCAACCCTAGATATTAAATCTAGAGATAGACTCTAGATCAGAAGAGAACTAATTACATCCTCTTCTTTACTATCACATATATGTTATGTTGGTCTCACAGTTCGAGCACATCCCTTGACACCCTCGTTCTTCATTTAATTTTCTAGCACCACTATTACTTGATTAGTTGGGTAATGCATTTAATTGGTTGGAATCGACTTTGAGAATTTCTTGGCTGAAGCAGGTGAGATAACGTCATAACGGAAGAAGATTTCGACCAAGGAGTATATCTTGTTAATTTGTAAAAATAGGAAGGTATATGGTAAAGCCTGATGTTAGGTAAGGTCACTGTGTCTCCAATAGCTTGAGATCACTGTACTGCTTAACTTGATAGTTTTAGGACCAGCCCTGCAATGAAGCTAGCAATTAAAGGCGCCTGGTCAGTAGGCAATAATGCTTAGATTGGGAGATCAAAAAAATGAGAATTGAATCAACATTATCCAAATTCCAAATAAACCCATCTCTAAAACATCTTGAAACATTAAATTCTCCCAAGATTTATATATTATACGAAATAACCCATCTGTAAAATCTATTCCAAGTCAACTTAGAAAGATTATCCAAACTAGTAGCAAGAACAAAAGTCATAAATAAATCATCTTATTCTTCCAATCCAAAATCATCCATATAAGTCTGTTCTTTCCATCCCACACCGGCAGCAGTGGTGGGAGGGGGTGGGGAAGGCCATGGTTAGGGTTAGGATAAGTTTAGGGAATACTATTAAATTATTTAAAAAATAAAATAGAGAAGTAACTTCTTTTATGTTTAAGTCAAAAAGTCTAATATATGCATGCATCTTGCATGTGACCATTAAGTTGGATGGAAGAGTAACAAAGGGTAGAGTAAGTTGCAAAAGTGTTCATAGTTCAGGGTATTTAAGTGCAAATTAGCTTAGGCCATAAAGTATTTTAAATATTAAATCAAATTGACAACATATTTTATATTTTACTACACCTTGTGATCACGTTCTTGCTGCCACCTGGACTAAAGGGGAAGTGACAGTTTCCTACTGGTGACCCGTTGGTCTGCCCCACACTTACTACTAATCCAATTTGTAAGGCATAGGGAGGAAACATATCAGGCCATCTCTCTCAACTGCCAAAAGTTTACTTTAGGACCTCAAGATGTAGAACGTCTCATACGTGGTTGATGTGGAAAAACTAGGAAACAATAAACAAACGTTTGAACCAGTAGCTGGAGTTAAAATTAGTCTTCAAAAATAACAATCTTCAGGTCAACTACTGGGAAAGTAGACATTCTATCACAATTCTGAACTCCAACATATACTAAACTCCCCAAATTATAAGAACTCTAACCTAGGCAAGAAATCATTCCTCACTATAAAAATTATTATATTCCAACACATATGTCGTCCTTTAAACTAAACACATACTCTGGATCTAATGTTCTGATAGCATTTTCTGTCACTTTCTAACACCATAATAAATCATATTCCAATATAATCTCACACTTTGGATTTATCACTAGGCTTTGGCATGGTTGTACTTGTTATACCTCCACAATTGTAGTAAAACATGTCACATGTGCCAATTCCCTTCAAATGCTACTATTTTATTGGGTCCATTCTCTATCTCACCTGTCTCAGGATGTACAAGTGAGACAAAAGGTACATGCAGTCTTGTTTTGAAGAAGCTCTCTCTCTCTCTCTCTCTCTCTCTCTCTATATATATATATATATATATATATATATATATATATATATCATAGTTTAAAGTATCGGCCGATACCGATGCGATACGGCCGATACCGATACAGTTTGGCATGTCCCGATCCGATACCGACCGATACCCGATACTGACCGATACCGACATTAGAGGTCTCTTTTCCAGTCAATTCGGCAAAAAAATTTGAATTAAAAAGACCAATTAGAAAGGATGTAAAAGCATAGTAAGGTTGTAAAAACATATAAAAGAGGAAAACTTATCTATCGCATATAAATCAATCGACAAGGATGACTAGTATTTCATTCAATATCAAAAATACTAAGAAACAATACTGAAAATACTTTAAATTATGCATAAATGTATAAAATATATTCTCTAAAATGTTAATAATTTACTAATAGTTGTTTGCTTTCCGATACCAAAAAATCCGATACTCTGATCTGAAACCACCGATACTACCGATACCGCCGATCCCGATATTCATAGGAATGGTCCGATACCGATTCCGATACCGATACTTTGAACCTTGATATATATATATGGTAAACGGGAAATGAGCCATAGGCTCATATCCCTACATGAGCCAATGCACATGTGGACCAATAGGAATGGAGTGTACTAGTGCACATGGGATGTAGGAGTCCATTCCTATTAGTCTACATGTGCATGGCTCATGTAGGATATTCCGTTTTCCCATATATTATATATAAGAATTAGTAACACTTATTGTACCTCCACAAATTATGACAACTATTCTTCTCCAAATATCTTGTGTTTTTAAAATTTATCATGTGCTATTAAACCTATTCAAGTAACCAGGCCAAAGGTTGTCTATAGTTTAAAAGTTTTATCATTATTTTTTCTAAATCCTTTATTCAAGAGAGAGATAATGAACAAATTGGAGTTTTTTTTTAGAATATGAAGGGGATAATGACAATTGACATGTTATTTTGGTGAATTGAAGGGTTTGTTTTCAAGAATAGTTTAGTTATGAGTATTGTTTCTTTACTTCTGTGTAATGTTGTCTTGTTGTTACGGTACATCAAAGTAGGATTGAGATGATTGGAAGATGGTTATTCCACGTTTCCCTGAAAGAATGGTCGTCATTGATTTTTTTTCCTATATGCATACATATGCCTGGAAAGCTAAAGAAATGCTTCAATCTCGAAATTATCTTTTTCAAAACCTTGCTTCCTTGATATCTCCTGTGCCCTTTGGCAAGGGTGTTGGATTAGAGAATATGCATCTGCAAAGCTTGTAATGTTGTTGTTTGATTTCGTAGGATCTAATTAACTGAAAAGATCAAATTCATGGAATTTGAGCTTAGTTCAAGGAATATACATATACATTTGCAAAGCTTGAATGTTGTTTTATTAGGCAGGATACAATTCACAGAATGTTGTTTCAGATCATGTTGGTTTGCTAGGCATCATTTTCAAAGATTGTAGTATGTTGTTTGAATTTAAATCGTGCCATTGTCAGATTTATACCCCTTATTAATTCATTCAGGATGACTTTTGAGCATAAAACTAAAGTTTAGCAGTTGTTTAAGATTTTTTCTTTGTTTCTTTTTTTAATAAAGTGATTACATCTTATACCCCTTATAAATTCATTCAGGATGACTTTTGAGCATAAAACTAAAGTTTAGCAGTTGTTTAAGATTTTTTTCTTTGTTTCTTTTTTTAATAAAGTGATTACATCTTGATTCTGAATTCAGAATAATGATAATGTATAGGTTCTAAATTTTGGATATCATTGCTTCTGTAGTCTGTTTCAAGAGTTAATATACCTTTACGTCTATAGACTATCATGATTTTATTAACATTTATTTAGTCTTGGTAAAGTTTAACAAAAGTGTATGTTGATAATTAACGTATTCAAAAAAATTTAAGCACGCTGTTATACTTCTTCAAAATTTCCTAAGAACCCCTTGGTTAAAGGTTTTTACGTCATGTGACCTGCATTTAAATTTTTAAGACAATAAAGATATAAAGTTATTAGTAGCATATATCTCGAACAAATATAAAGCTTATAGTTATAGCATATACAGTGCTGTTTAACTGGATAATTTTTTTGAACCTGTGGGTCTTTTTCTTCAGATATGGAGGTCCCAAGTCTAGACAATCCATTTACACCCTCAAGTAGAACTGTTGGTTTATGGAGATTGTGATGTATAACAAATGCTATTTTCTGCAAGATACAATATCCACTTTATGTCTGCATTGTGCTAGTTTATTAGAAAATACCTTTTTAATATAGGAAGGGTACTAGTGCTTGTTTAATACATTTTTTAGTATTTATGGTAACATCCTAAAACTTCTGATACATTTAATTGACCACATGTAATTATTTGGTGGATAGCCTGAGCTTGTGATGGAACTGATAACTTGAAGCTGAATTCTTCTTTGGGTAAACAAGAAACTATGGGGATTATAAGGCCATCCTGTTGTAAATTTGGAATTGTATTGAAGTTAATCTTGGTCTACTTGGTTTACATAATTAATACTGAAAAAGTATATCACAATAGGAAGCTACGATATTAATTTCATTACAAGTTATGAAATTGTAGTACGCATGCAACTTAATGTAAGGAACTATTTCGACTGTAGTGTGAACAAGCACATTCACGTGCAAGTGTGCACCCATACGTGCACACGTCCACTGTTGATGAAAAAACCTATCTGATTATGAAGATAATAATGCTGTGTCTAATAACTCCTTTTATCCCAAAATTGTGGCTGCCTGAACTGAAATTCAATTATGTTGGTTTGTGATTTGTTGGCAATACAGACAATACGGCTAGCCGGAACGGTAGGATTATAGCAACATCGTCCATCCGTTCGAGGATGTCGAACGGATTGACGTACCACGGACTGAGCTTCCTGCGAACCTTTATGAGTCTAGAGTCGATCCACTATCACCCAAACTGCATCTCGACCAGTCGGGGATCTAGGTAAACCGGTCACAAAGTCCATCGGAATATGCTCCCATTTTCACTCCGGAATAGGAAGTGACTGTAATAATCCTGCCAGACTTTGCTGTTCGACCTTCACTTGTTGATACACCAAACATCGGAATACAAACCGTGCTCTCTCTTCATCCTGTTCCACCAGAAATGTTGCTTGACATCTTGGTACATCTTCGTGCTCCTTGGGTGAATAGAATATTGAGAGCTGTGCGCCTCAGCCATAACTTCCTATTAAATATCTTCACTCGGCACACATAGACGATTTCCAAATCTAGTGTTCCATCTTCATGAATTGTCAATTCTTTTCTAAGACCTGACTCACACTCTGTCCGAAGCTTCTGAATCTGTGGATTAGTTCATAAGAGTTAAGGTTATTACTTGATTTAGATAGATTAGCAGTGAAGATCTCCTTAATTTGGATGAATTGTCTTACAAATTTGTCTTAGTTTCTTTTAAATGATCAATAATGCTAACATGTTACCAAAATCTGATCATATTTTTGCTGACCACATGATGTGACAGCCTATGTGTTGATAACATTAATGTGTGGTCCCACACATAATCAACATATAGGCTACATAGGCTGCCACATTATGTGGTCAGCAAAATGTGGTCAAATTTTGGTGTACCTCTACCATTGCCATTGCCCTTATTAGAGGAGCTGTTGCTGTGAATTCAAAAGGGGTCAAGGAAGTTTCAGTTTATACCCTTTTAGTGAGTGCTGTCTGCACTACTGAATTCGTCTGGCATTGGCTTTCATCATTCTCTAGTAATTTATCGAACTGAAACGGAAAAGGATTACCGAGACTATCAACTTGTGATCTTAACTCAGTCAGAGTAATCCCAGGTCTACATTTAAAAGGAACTGGAGTTACAATCCCAGTTACGTTGACTTGTATGTAATTTTGGTGTGCTTATGATGCTGCAGACACAGAAAAGCTATGTTTAAGGTTTTACCTTTGACTCTATGAATATAGTGATTTTGGGCTTGTTTTGCTTCAAAATTATATGTTATTCACTCTGCTGCTGCTCTTTTATTTTGATTTCATGTTACATAATAGTTTAGAGTCGTGTAAAATCACAACTGTTCACCATTTTCGTGTTCCTGATCCAGGTGGACGGCTTGGGCTATTTGGGATGCTTGGCGTTGGGCAGGTCCTAATGGTTTTCTGGGTGTTGAAGATGGCTTTTCGCTGTCGAGGTTCTGCTTACAAGTATGTGGAAGTGTTGCCAGCAGTTGTTAAGAAAAGCTGGAGGTTGTAACTATCTAATCTAATGTAGGGGTAGATGGGCATAGCGCAGGTCACACGGTTATCCTTGATATTTAATATGCAACATTTTTAGTTCTCTTCTTTACATTCTTTTTCTTGAACAGATTCAACTCAATTGAGTTTTACATTCAATCACTATTACCACTCGAGGGTAGGAGTCAAGTTCCGTTTAGGGCTGATTCATCATTCATGTGCTGCCAGACCTGCATCTTACACCTTGGTCCTAACTTTGACAGCCGATATCAGCCGGTGTGACTTGAGAGAATGAATCCTTGCAGTTGCGTTGGGCTAGAAGAATTACAACATAAATGTTAACATTTCCTCCTGAGCAAATGGTAAAAACAAAGGCATCTTGTTGAGAATCAAGATGAAGAAAGTGAATACAACAAAACAATGTTACAAAACTTAGTAAAGAGTCCTCCATTTCAGTTAATATACTTGTGAATGAGAGGAGAAAAATATATCCTTACCACCCATTTAAACAGGTAAAATTGGTCGAGAGTATGTTGGAACATTTTTAAATGAGTCATACTTCAAAAGGATTCCATTTGAACTTAAATCCTCTAAACTCCACGAGTTAATTGCCACCTCTAGATGCAAATGGCAAGATTTGTCAACATCAAAACCTTTATTATTCTTAAATTGTTTATATATATATTACCAAATTGTTTAAATTCACTTGCAAAACACACACACACACACACATATATTTATATATATATATATATATATATATATATATATATATATATACACGCACGTGCGTTGCACGTATTTTATATTACTTGGAAAAAAAAGTTTATTAAAAGAGCAAACGACAATTTCTTAATTTAATAGGCAGGAGCATGAAAGTTGGAAGAAATTAAATGACAGGAATAGGAAATGTTTCTCTTATCTCTTGGGTTCATGTGCCTACTTTGCATGCATTATTTATTAACTTTTGTTTTATTCTCCAAACTACCTACTTTGCATACATGCATATCTTTATTTTATTAACTATCATTCCCCAAGTTGCCTCATACATGCATACATACATTTAATACGTAGTTAATACATATTGAAATGATGAAGGGTATTTTTGGAACGAAAAATTTTCACGGTGAAGCCTAGTTTTGGCATTATATAGTAGAATAGATTATTTTATTCTCCAAACTACCTACTTTGCATACATGCATATCTTTATTTTATTAACGGAAAATTTCACTCAGAGCATAAAAGTTTAATATATTTCTAAAAAAAACAACAAAGTTTCAAAATTTACAGAAAAAGCATTAAAACGCCCTTTGTAAGGGCGTTTTACGCTTTTCCGTTAACCAACTTAACGGAAAAAAAATTGACGATAAAAAAAATAATAAAAAAAGTAAAACGCCCTTTGGAAGGGCGTTTTATATTTTTTATTAATTTTTTTAACATCTCTCTCCCCTCTCTCCTCTCTCTTCACTCTTCTCTCCTCTCTCCTCTCTCCTGTACATATTTTATACTATTTTTATAAGTAAAACGCTCTTTGCAAGGACGTTTTGTATATTTTAAAAATATTTTTATTAATATTTTATACTTCTCCCGTCCCCTCTCTGTTTTTTAGAAAAAAATAATATTAATTTAATAAAAAACGTCCTTCTTAAGGACGTTTTTCATTAAATTAATTGTTTTTTTTTTGTCCGCTCCTCTGAAGACTCTCCTCTCTCTCTCTCTCTCTCTCTCTCTCTCTCCCTATTCCTCTCCCGCTGTCTCTCTCCCGCTGTCTCCTCTCCTCGACACTCTTCTCCCCTGCCGACAACCAGCTCCTCGATTGCGGATCCACCTCCCCGTCAACCTCCCTCTCCGACCACCGCGTCTTCGTTCCCGACTCCCAATTCGTCTCCGACGGTGTCCGACTCCGCTCCCCAGACTCCAACTCCAACCCCAACCTTAACCCTCTCTACCAAACAGCCAGAGTCTTCACCACCCCTTCCTCCTACAGATTCCAAATCAAGAAGAAGGGGACCCACATCCTCCGCCTCCACTTCTACCCGCTCCCCAGACCAAGCGCGCCTCGTCGGACCCACTCCCGACGAATTCTTCAACAGCCTTTCCTACCAGGCCCTCGAGACGCTCTACCGGATCAACGTCGCCGGGCCTAAGGTCACCCCCTTCAACGAGACCCTCTGGAGGACATGGCTCCCCGACTCCCCCTTCAGCATCCCGGGCCCCAACTCGAAGACCGTCGCGTTCGGCGGCAGGATCGTTTACCGCAAGAGAGGGGAGCGGGAAAGAGAGAGGAGAGAGGAGAGAGGAGAGAGGAGAGAGAAGAGAAATTAAAAGAAGAGAGAGGCTTGGAGAGAGGAGAGAAGAGAGGAAAAAAAAATATATAAAACGCCCTTCTAAAGGGCGTTTTACTTTTTTTATTAATACTCGAAGACCGTCAATTTTCGCCATTAAGTTGGTGAACGGAAAAGCGTAAAACGTCCTTACAAAGGGCGTTTTAATGCTTTTTCTGTAAATTTTGAAACTTTGTTGCTTTTTTTAGAAATATATTAAACTTTTATGCTTTGAGTGAAATTTTCCGTTTTATTAACTATCATTCCCCAAGTTGCCTCATGCATGCATACATACATTTAATACGTAGTTAATACATATTGAAATGATGAAGGGTATTTTTGGAACGAAAATTTTTCACGGTGAAGCCTAGTTTTGGCATTATATAGTAGAATAGATTGTTTTATTCTCCAAACTACCTACTTTGCATACATGCATATCTTTATTTTATTAACTATCATTTTCCAAGTTGCCTCATGCATGCATACATTTAATACGTAGTTAATACATATTGAAATGATGAAGGGTATTTTTGGAACAAAATTTTTTCACGGTGAAGCCTAGTTTTGGCATTATATAGTAGAATAGATAGATTTAATACGTAGTTAATACATATTGAAATGATGAAGGGTATTTTTGGAACGAAATTTTTTCACGGTGAAGCCTAATTTTGACATTATATAGTAGAATAGATCATTCTCCAAGTTGCCTCATGCATGCATACATTTAATACGTAGTTAATACATATTGAAATGATGAAGGGTATTTTTGGAACAAAATTTTTTCACGGTGAAGCCTAGTTTTGGCATTATATAGTAGAATAGATAGATTTAATACGTAGTTAATACATATTGAAATGATGAAGGGTATTTTTGGAACGAAAATTTTCACGGTGAAGCCTAATTTTGACATTATATAGTAGAATAGATATGAAAAATGTAATTGTATTATATTAATAACTGTCCAAATACATACCAGTGTCCGGATTCGGAACTACTTAGTCATCATGGCATTTATATCATATTCAATATTATGAATCAGACATATACTTGTTGTACATAAATACTAAAAAATGTGATTATTGCGCTCTCTTCAGACCGTTGATTCCAATCTGACGCGAGCTTCACAGTACCACTGGGTTCCTCGTCTTCGCTAATTGCTGATCTCCTCCATGATATCAGTTATCCACATATTTCTCTGCCTTGCAACTGCAGCGCTCTCCTCTGGTGCAACCAAACACCCTGCGTGAATGGACATTGGAAATTATAGGTGCTCCTCTTGACTCATCATCATGGCTGCTTAGGCGGCATTCCTGCCTCCCCCACCCCACCCCACCCCCACGTGAGGATGCCGAATCGGCTCAACCGGTCAAAGGTAAGTAGTCTTCCCATGTTCATTTTGTACATGCACAGTTGAAATTTTTGTGCCAAACCTTTTGTCCAGATGAATTCGAACCTAAGCGTCCGGGGGTGCACTATCCGGCAACAGTCATACGCAAGTCGGTGCTCGAAACACCCACTATGAGACCCGTCCCAACGCCGAGTATCCTCTGCTGCGTTGCTATCTATGTGGACCTCATTGATTTCATCCCGAAACCTCACTGTAGCGACCATTAAATCCGCCCTCCACTGCCCTTGACGAATAATTCTACTCACCTTCTCATCTTTCCGTACCACACCATAAGTTTCACAACCAAACTTCTCTACCAGGCTCTGGTGTCCGATCCATGGATCAAGCCAGAGGAAGGTATTGTTCCCATCCCTCATCACCTACAGTTTTTACTTGCCTCGGAATTGCATTCATTATTATTCAAGCGTCTCGTCCATATGTTACCCCTGGCTAGATATTTCTGCTCCATCCACCTGGCCCACAAGGAGTCATTGGTTAGGAATTTCCATATCAGTCTCATGCCCGCCGCGTCCCCAAGTGTTCGTAACGAAGGAAGTCCCATTCCACCTTCCTCTCGTGGTCGACATAGCACCTCCCATCCAATGGTATGGATGCCACCGAACCAAATAAATTTGCACATATTTTCTCTATCTTTCTGATAGTGGCTGTCGGAAGCATGATACCCTGTAACCAATATAAAACAATGGCACTGATGACTGGGCAGACAAGTTCGATGCGGCCGCCGAACGACAAAGATTGAGCATGCCACCATTCTACTCGCCGTTGTGCGTATTCCACGAGACTTTGGCTGTCAGTATCCCTGGCGTAGTTCACAGATATAGGTATGCCGAGATACTTGACCGGTAGCTCCCCCCGGCTTATACCAAGCGTCCTTGCCTTCCCTTCTTTGTCAGGACACTGAGTTGAAGTAGACTCTGTTTTTATCTCTATTCAGGTGTAATCCCGAGTATTTGATAATCCGCACCAGTTCAGCCATTCCCTTCATCGTTGGCTTTATAAAAACCAAAAAGTCATTTATGTATATTAGGTGAGATATATGATGGCGCACTTTTTTTTTTCCTCCGTAGAGGTGTAATTCTCCCATTGTAAACAACAACATCCATGATATATATATATATATATATATATATATATATATATATATATATATATATATATATATATATATAAAAGTTTAAATATAATATGGATTAGAAAAGGTTCAAAAATGAGTCGTCTAAGTCGTATGTATATCATCATTTAATTGGATTTGAAAAAAGAAGAAGAAGAAGATAACTAAATAACTACAAAAAAAATTTAACCAAACATTTAACTACCTAAATGATATATTTATAATTAAATAATTCTAACTCACCTGGTTAAGGTAAGAGACATTTTTCTTAATTGTTTGAGTTCAATTTGTAGGTATGGTATTTTTATAAGAAATTTATATTTAATTTTTTTAATATTCTTTTTATGTACGTGCAATGCACGTGTACATTACTAGTCTATTATATTGCGGCTTAGATACGACTCAAAAAATGAGTCGTCTAAACCGTATGTATATCATCATTTAAATAAATTTAAAAGATTAATAAGAAGATAACTAAATAACTATCTAAATACTCCACTAATTATTAAAGAAATTAATCAAGCATTTAACTACCTAATATCATATATTTATAACTGAATAATTCTAACTCAAGTAAAAGGTGTGAGGCATTTTCCTTGATTGCTTGAGTTCAATTCCTAGGAATGACATATTTTTTTATAATAAATTCATGTTTAATTTTTAAAATATTTTTTTACGCACGTACACATTACTAGTATATATAATGAGTTCAGCTTCACCGTGAAACTTTTCTTTATACTAGTAAATGCACGCGCATTGCACGTAAAAGATTTTTTTATATTATTGTAAAATAGTTTAAAAATATTTTAAGTATACTTTATTATGATATATCTCTACTTTTTATAAAAAGTCTTGAAAAAGCTAGTCGTACACATATTCTCACGTAATTAAAAATTAAAAAATAAATAAATTTTAACTAATTGTTTAATTACATAGTATTATAAATTTATATAACTATAACCAAACACCTCTTTTAGCTAATGTGTTTAAGGTGGAAGATATTATCTTTGATTTGTTAATTCTACATGGCGTTATTTATAATGAATTATTTTTTTCAACAATTTTCTTACATAATATTATTTTTTTAAATAAATGGTGGATGATTTACAAATGGCTTAGATGGCTCACTTTTGAGCCATTTTGAAGCCTCATTATAAAAGTAGAGATATATACCCTTGCATATGTTTATTAATTAAATTAATTTATTAAAGTTAATATAGGGTAGCAAAATAATTATGGAAGTTGTCCTTTGATCTTTTAAAATAATCTTATAGGTAAGTATAAAATAATATAATAATACTAATATAATAATAAATTTGGAATAATTAAGGCATATGTTTTTTAGTTTTTCTAAGTAAGTCTTAATAAATATTAGAATAATCACAACAAATGTCTTTTAGTATTCTTAATAGTATTTATTAAATACGTACAACCCACGTGCATATATACTTGTAGAAGCATGAAAAATCTAGATCCATGCGTCCAACAAACATGTGCCCCAAGATCGACTCAGAAGAAATTAAGCCACAAAATGATTATGCGGCCCAGAAAAATAGCATCTGTGCGCCCCAATATTGGCCACATAAGGACCTGACACAAGATTGTGTCTGATATAGAATTCTGACAAAAATAATTTTCTGAACTCCTTGAAAGACGTGAGCACGCTAAACGACAGAACCTCACGTCATCATGAACTTTACTCTTGACAGATGTGCATCACCACGTGTACAACACGACAAAGGCTCCATGCATCCCATACCTCTCTGGCCCCATGCATCGACCCAGACTTCATGCGTCCCATGCGTCTCTAGCCCCATGCGTTCCAGACTCCATGCGTTCCACGTGTCTCTGACACCATGCGGTCCGGACTCCATGTGTTCCATGCGTCACATGTGTTCCAGACTCCATGCGTCCAATGTGGCAGGATTTTCTAAGACAAAATCTTTCTGTTACGACTGAGGTAATTTTCTCCAACTAATTATGAGCCACGTGTCAAGATGGCCGAGTCACGCACACAAAATACGAGAACCGTTCAGATCTTCAGCAACAACAAATCGCAACAAACGTCCACGTGGCAGCTCGGCCTGGACTTGCTTCCACGGTTGGAACTACCTCATGTTAAGGATGTACACGTGGTAGCTCCAAACATCCATGCGCCTATGGTACATGTGTACGCATGGTCATATAATACGATGGCTATAAATATCAGGGTGGTATACCTACACAACAAGCACAGAGAGGGGCAGACGCACATGCAGGAGGGAGAAAGCATTTTCCTTCTTCAGTTAGATCGTCAACAGAGTAAATGAGCCACTGCTGCGCTCGATCTCCATCGTCCCACTCCCCAGAATCAAAAAAAAAATTGTACTTAGATTTTATGTTTAGGATTTCTTTGTATACTTTTTCTTGAATTAAATACAAAAGTTTGTTCAAACTTGTTTAATGGCGAACAAGATGATGACTCTACTGGGGACGAGCTTTTCCACTGATAAAAAGTTGGTGAGGCAATCTGACTCGACAAAGCTGGGGTCTACCCAGAGGATGTTGGTCGTACGCTTCGACCAATAAGCCTTCGAGAAGATGCTGTAGGAGGGTAGCGCGAGCCCTTCACCAATGCTAGCAAAGCCTAAGAAAAGCCGCAGGACATGGGTTACCAAGGTCGCTGTGTCTCACCCAACTGCGGAGCATGCATTCCCTACTTCTCTGCCTGCTGCTCAAGAGGCACGTCACGTGCCCACATATGCGACCCCTGCTCAGGCCGCAACCACCACTGAGGAGAAGAGTACTCAGCACCTGAGCTCTGGCAGAGGAAAGCACAACGATGCCAGAAACTCAGGGGCTGATGCACTCTCCATGTGCTCGCTTTGAAGAACACATAAGAAGAAGCATGCGACACTGAGCTTCACGCAGCCTATTGGGAAGATAGCTGCATGCGCCCCTGACGGCAACAAAGATTCCGTCTTCAGCAGAATCTTATGCGGTGATGACTCCATGCGACCTACTGGAAATGGAGAAAACTTCGACTTGGACTCTTCGTACTATAAGCCAGGGCGTGCTAAGTCAAAAAAGTTTAGGGCAGTGCGAGCTCGCAAAGCTCAAGGAACTTCTCAGTTGACGGACCGTCAGCATGTGCCGCTAACTGTCATACACACTTCTAACAAAAAGTTATACAAGACCGATCCATGCACCCAGCCCGCAGCGACATATGGACAGGATTAGCCTTCAAAGTCTTCCACTTGCAACTTGGGGAGAGTTCATGTACGAACCCCAGGTCTAGGAGCAAAAACTTCGCCTGCACACCCATGTACTCGGACCTCCTGAGCTCATACAGATGATGTAAAGGTAAACCCCCCTTGCCTGACTTGCGCAACGTGATGAATCACAAGCGTAAAGCAGGGGAGATAGCGAGATCACGCGAGATGGCCCCTCCCGGGCATCAATGCGCCAGCATTATTATCAACTATTGCTGCAACAGAGTAGCACTACCTGCAACCAAGCAGTCGGTATTCCAGCGACTATAATCCAAGGCCCATCCGGTAACGTCTCGAAGAACAGGTGTAAGTACCAGAGGAGGAGGAGTTGTCCTTCGCCTTATGTTGTGCCACATGGAGATCTTCCTCCACAAAGAAGGACTAGAAGCCTGGTACTTCCAACCCTTCCCTCTCTACCAGCGTACCGAGGAGGTGAGCCCAAGGAGGACGAGCTCCCTCCCACGGAAGGAGTATTCCTGGGCACCCGCTCGAAATCAAGGCTGTCATCAACTAGGGGTAGTACGTCCTCCAGACCCAAGATTACTTTGCAAGCTGGGGGTAGCAACCCTCAAGAACTCTTCAACAATCCGTCATTTTGAGAGGACAGTGAGTCTCAAGGGACGAGCGTCGAATTTCCTAGGAGTGGCCACCAACACCAAAGCAAAGCACCTTCTGACGCCGGGGGTAGTGTTCCCTCCGACTTCGAATACGAAGCTACAAACTCGATGCAAGGATCTGAAGCGGAAAGCGAAGGATCCTCCATCCCATCCATCTCTCCCTATGTAGGAACAATATACATGGCAGGGGACGATCATGAGGGCCCCAACGATCGATAATGCCTCGAGACCCTCAAGGCAATAATGTAGACCGTTAGTGCGTCAATGCAAGCCTTGATCCAGGTGATGCCGGAGATCAAAGCAAATATGACCTCCCAACTAGCAAGGGCCTCTGGTCAAGCAAGCCTGGACCCCGGGACCAACGGAAATTCAAATGCAACCGCCCCATCCACTGGCAGTAATCATCTTCTGTCCGGATCGTCTGCTCCTTCTGTAGTAGATGAAGCCCGAGAAGTAATACGGGAGGTACGAGAACTCCGGGCCCGCCTATACTCAATGGGCAATCGGGACTCACTGTGCGAGCTCAGAATTTAAAAATCGTATTCCCTCGAGTGGAGAGATGTACCATACCTGCCCAAGTATAAGCCCTTTAACTTGACTCTATTTGACGGGAAGACATCCCCTCGTCAATACATGAGTTACTTTGAGACGACAACGGGGCATCTGCCTCGTAATGACGCTCTCCTTACCAAGCTCTTTGTCGAGACATTGTCTGGAGTAGCATTCGATTGGTTCTACAGCCTCCAGGACAACTGCATATCATCGTTTGACTATCTCAAAGGTATTTTTCTTGTTCGATTCTTCAGCGGAGGAAATGACATGACGATGTCCTCTCTAATAGACATCACATAAAAAGAGAAAGAGTTTGTACAAGAGTACATAGAGCGGTACAGGCAAGCTGCGCTGAAGTTACCCCACAGTAATCCTGAGTCCATGCTGATGGACACCTGCAGGAAAAATCTTCTTCCCGCGGTCAGACTCTATATGGGCGACTCTCAGTTTAAAGACTGGATGGCGTTCATCATAATGCTATCGGTACTGAGAAGAAAGTGAAGGACGCCCGCCTCTTGGGAATATAGATCCCCATCGTTGATGATAGGGAAAAACGTCCTTACAACAACAACAACGACAATAGCGCCCGGGATGGCAAGGGAAAGCAGGCCCTTGTCGCCAATATAACCAAGAAGCCTGAGCAAAATCTCGCAGAGGCTCCAAAGTCGAAAGAGACCTACTCTTTCAAAGACGATGATGACATGAAAATCTTTGACGTATTAATGAAGGAGAACAAGCTCCGACTCCCAGACATTAAATGTCCGGACGAGGCAGGCAAGGTCGACGATCTCGAATATTTCCTTTATCACTGGTATGTCCACCACTCAACACGGTACTGCTACGTGTTAAAGAGATATATCCAGCGCCTGATTGACACCAAATCTCTCAAGTTAGACTTTGAAGACAAGACAGTCGCTGCTAACATGGTATCCCTCTAGTTCGGTGATTTCCCCGTAATGGAAGCCCAAGATGGAGTAGTCCCGATCCCCAAAGTAATAATAGAGTTTTTCAATCTTCCCCCAGCTCACAACCAAACAGCTGGGCTAGTGCTACTTACTATACCTCGGGGCGAGGTCATGTGGGTTCACCCAGACCTTGCTTCGGACCTGATGAAACAAGCAGAACCTTCCGCCACCAAGGAATGGAAGGTCAAGTCCTGTCACATGGTTTCTCCCACCACCGAAGAAGCCATGGCAGGGGCAACTCAGGAAGACCTTCCCTACCAATGGGACTATAACGACCCAGAAAATGATATTTCATCGACCATTGTACCTGCTCCTGCTGCATCTGATCCGGGTCCATCCCAGTCTCTGATAACAAATAAACCGAACCAAAAGGAGACTCGCTTCAATAAGCCATTGTACAATAAAATGGTTCAAGGGCTCGAAAAGTCCTAAAACTTTGACATATTGGCACAACTTGCCGATGCTCCGGCGAAGTTATCACTCTTTGAGCTTCTCCGACTCTCCAAAGATACTCGAAAAGCTCTAAGCGAGGCATTGCAGAACACCTATTCTTATCTGTCCCAGGTTAAGCATTGGCCGACGACCCCGTTACATTCTCTCACTGCCACAATGCGATGGAAGCAATACCAAACATCATATTTTTAGAACATGATATGTTGCTAAAAAATAACAGGCATGATCGCCCTCTTTATTACAGTGGTTACATAGGGGCTATCAAGGTGGATCAAATGCACATCGATCCTGGTTTCTCAATCAGCATCATCCTACGCAGCCTGCTTCAGAATCTCGGGATCCCAATGCATCGGTTAGCGGCGACCAACACTACCATTAGTGGATTCAACGCCGAAAGAAGCTACTCTCTGGGAAAGATTTGCTTGAAATGTTAAATTAGCGACTTGCAAACAGAGGTCACTTGCTATGTCATAGACGTAGATGTATCCTACAACCTCTTGTTAGGACGTACATAGATACATGAATACATGATCGTGCCTTCGACTTTGCACCAGTGCCTGAAGTATGTCGACCATGATGGCGTCATCAAGATCAAGTTCACTGATGTAGATCCCTTCAAAGGGGTCGAGACATATTACTTCGACTCAATCTTGTATAAACAAAGTCAACAAGACGAAAGAGGAAACAATGTTGATGACGAAGCAGAGACTGCCATAACCTCGGACAAGCCTTTGATAATTCACCTCAAAGGACATGCTCAAAACACAGCTCCTCCCCGGGTGATAAAACGTCAAAGGAAGGCACCATAACCTTTTACTGTACGGCTGCGAAGACCCAGCCAACCACAAAAGAAGGATCCGACACCGGCTCCTACCCCTGAACCCTTGGTTGTTAAACTTCGAAGGAGACCTCCAAAGCTATCATTTGCACTGGAAGCAAATTCTGAGAAAGATGAGTTGGAGGAATACATAGCTGCTCACACTGATACTCACTCTCTCGATGATATAATCCTGATAAATAAAGTACCTTATTTCATCAATAAAGGGTTGTCTTTGAATTACTCGGATGTCGCACATTTAAGTATAATGTACTTCTTAGAACACGACCTAGGGTTACAACTACATATGCAAGTGACCACCATCTATGCCATAAATCAGATACATCAAAGTCAAAGCGCCTGCTTTATAGTTTCGGCTATGAGGAGGGGCGACAAACTCATCATTTTTGGAAGGGTCGAACGTCCTGTAGACTTCCCCCCGAAAGTGTCTGAACCGATGGCGATAAAATGCAAGTATACCGCTACAGTCTGCAAGCTAAGCGCATCATTAAAAACATGGGCTATGACTTAAAAAGGAATAAAGGTCTGAATTACAGCAAGGGCCGATGTCTGCCTTTGCGCCTCATCGCCCTACAGGAAAGTCTGAGACCTACCAGTGAACTCGTCATAGTTTGGGGTATATCTCACACCAACAACTATCGAGGGGTCAAAAAAAGAAGATGAATTACATTCTCATTCATCTGAATCCTCAGCATGCGACTCCGATATAAGCATCGGAGACACGCTTAAACATATACTATCTGTCAACATGGTATCCCTCATTCAGAGGAAGATGACGACCATCCACCTGAACTCTTCAAGGTAGAACCGTGGGCTCAACGCCTTGAATCACAATGGGAACCACCCACTGAAGACGAGGTCTTACAAGTAGATCTAGGCGATGAATCCGCTCCTAAACCTATCTTCATCAGCAAAAGTCTGTCATCAAAAAAAGTTTGTATAGTGAGGATCGTGAATCCCTATTACAGCTTGCAAAGAAATATATCGATGTCTTTACCTGGAGCTATGAAGATATGCCAGGGTTGGACCCCTAGATTGTGGTCCACAAACCCAACGTCTTTCCAAATGCCAAGCCCCAAATGCCAAGCCCGTAAAGCATCGGCAACGACATTTTCGTCCAGACATTATGAACGCCATCGAGATTGAAGTTAACAAACTAATAGCCAATGGCTTCATCCACGATGAACAACATCTGGATCGTGTTGCCAACATCGTGCCCGACGTTAAAAAGAATAGAAATATCTGAATCTGTATCAATTTTTGTGATCTAAATACAGCGTGCCCAAAGGATAAGTTTTGCCTCCCGATTACAGATACAATGATCGACAACACTTGTGGCTTCGAGCAAATGTCCTTCATGGATGGATTCTCAGGCTACAATCAGATCAATATATTTTCCAGAGACGAGAAGCACATGTTATTCCGGACGCCAATAGGAGTTTACTGCTATACAGTCACGACCTTTGATCTGAAGAACGCTGGCGCTACATACCAGCGAGCTATGAGCACCATCTTCCATGAACATCTGCCCAAGACAGTCGAATGCTATGTCGATGACATCGCCGTCAAGAGTCACTTCGGAAGTGACCATCTCCGGGATCTAAAGACCGTCTTTGACCTGTTGCGTGCGTACCAACTCAAGATGAACCCAACCAAATCTTTTTTGGGAGTCTCCAACGACAAGTTCTTGGATTTTGTCATAACATCAAAGGGTATCCATATAGACACTGATAAGACTAAAGCAATCCTTGAGATGAGGCCATCGAAGAACCTCAGAGAACTTCGCGGCCTTCAAGGAAGATTGGCATATATCAGAAGATTCATATCAAATCTCTCTGGACTTTACCAACTATTCACCCAGCTCATGAAGAAGGGAGTCTACTTCATCTGGACCGAAGGATGCCAGCAAGCATTCAATAAAATCAAGACGTATCTTACAAATCTCCCAGTCTTGGTAGCCCCCGTTATGGGAAGGCCCTTCTTGCTATACGTGCGTCCGATGGATCACTCCGTCGGTGCTCTACTTGCCCAAAAAAGTGATGCAAGTCATGAGCAGGCCATTTACTATCTCAGCAGAACGATAGTCGGCATGGAGCACATGTACAATCCTGTTGAGAAGGAATGTATTGCTCTAGTCTTTCTATCCAAAAAATTCGTCATTACGTGGCTGTTCACCATTAAAATTAATCGCTTTAATAACAAACAGAAGAAAGTACAATGAGGTCCTAGACAGATAATCTAAGTATATGTTTTTGATTCTGGGGTGTGACGATAGACAAAGAGCGCTATGGCGGCTCCTTTACTCCGCTGATGATGTAGCGCCCCGTTCTCCCGGTGCGGAGATCGCGGCTAAGAAACACAAGACGGTATCGTTCGATCGGGATAGATTGAATTAAGAACTCGTCCTCGTTATGGATTTGTTTCTTCGAAATCGATTCCCATATTCAGTGGACTGCGCCCCAAGGATCGGCTTAGCGGCAGAGTCAGGAGGGACCTCTCCGCTGCTATCTTTTATTGCCTCAGTTTTCGATGTCGCTTGTTGCTTTCGTGCTTTGAGTTGGTTTTGGGATTTGCTTGTTTTCCTTGAACGGTTTCGAAGGTTTTCATTGTTTTCGTTCATTGACTTGCACTTCTATTCCGAGATTGGAAAGAGAGGAAGAAGTATTAATCGAGCTATTCGTGTGCAGGTGAACGAGCAGTAGGCGGCTTGCGAGCGGAGTCGTGAAGCGCCTCTTTCCTTCTCCTTCCAACTATCTAAGTGAGTGGCTACCAACCCGATTAGCTAGCCCTGCTTCCAAGCTTCACATCTAATAATCTGCATTCTTCTTTGCCCCGATCAACGATACCAAGTAATAATAAAAGAAACCAAGATAAAAGAGAATAGACTTGGTTCTTATGCTTGTCAACCAAACATGTGAACTGTTATCATACTGTATGCTTGTTCGTGCAAATATTCTATAAACCATGCTAAGTATGGATCGTGCCTTGTATATGCATAATTGTTCAGGGAGGCTATGCAAAATAAATCATGCAATACTGCTTGTCGTGTACTCGTGTTCTTGCACTCGTGTTGCCTCAAATGCATGACTGTTAACTTGTTCATCATGTTCGATCATGGACAACTTGTGCACAAGGTATTGGTTCTACGGACGGTCGCTGGGGCACTGGCACCGATCCGATCCGGGCGGAACTCGTGTGTAGTCTTCGTGTTCGGGACCGGATAGCTTGCAGCGCAATCGTGTACTCTCGTAGCATGCTATCCTTGTCCCCGGCTACGTCCACTATGGCAATCATGCCAGTGATCATCGTGTATATTTAAACCTGTTGCAAACTAACTTGTGTCTTCGTGGCAGGGAAGGCATGGTAAGTATTGTGCAGGTAATTCAGACGGGCAGGTAAAAATCTACCGAACGGTGGCACGTTCATTTCAGTAAATTCTATATGCTGCTTACTTGTAAATGAACTAAGGCAAGAATAGAAATCCACAATTATGCATGCTTCATTAAAAACAACGTGTTGATTGGTATAGTTCGGCTAGCTCGCCTTCACCTGCATGTTTCGATATGCTGACCCTCGTTGAAACAGGTTCTCCGCACCAAGGCGAACCGAGCGAGGAGCCGAAGTCGTCTACCCGATCCAGTCCAGCTGTCGGCGCATCTTCACCGTGCCCCCTGAAGCATTTTGAAGTCCGAAGCTGCAACTCTTCATACACAAATGCAGCTTCGTGGCAAAGCCGTCCTCCAGCCCGGAGGTCTTTATCATTTTGAGTTTATAAAGGGATGTAATGTACAGGACTGCTATCTCATTTTGAGTCATCTCTTTTGTAAGCCGTTCGGCATATTAGCTAACTCGTTCAAGAGTTTGTAATAGATGTTCATTATCAATAAAGAGAACTTTTCTATGTTTCAAATCTGTGTTTCAATTTATCTGCGTACTCTGAATATGTGCTTGCTATGCAAATCATTAAAGCCTTGTGCGGGCGCAACCCCAGGCCCGCACGGCGGTCACGATTCGGAGGACGCCTCAAACGATTCTAAGGAATCGGGTCGTGACATAGTGGCATCAGAGCACAGATTCAAAGTTCCTTAGACTTCATGCTGGAAAAGTTTCTTTAACGATCAAATTCCTGTGCGAACTCTTGAACTCGCTAGGCCAAAATGAGATACGTTCATGCAATAAGTCCATAATACATTATGATCCTAATATAATTTACCTTCTTTTGAATGAGTGGCTCCAGCGCAATCTGCAGCGCAAACACCGGACGAAAAGCAAGGCCAAGAAAGTAGTTCGGATACTTCGGGAAGTTCAAGGAGCCAGCGAGCCGCGCCAAGCATCGATCCCATCCAGCAAATGTTGCGGATGTTGGAGGAAAACCAACAAAGGGACGAGGCTCGCTATGAATGGGCCGAGAAGCGAGCAGAAGAGAGTCAGCTCAAGTTTCAAGACAATATAGAAGCACGATTCTCAGTCCAACAAAAGCAGGTAGATACCCTGCAGCAGATCGTTCAGACTTTGGCATCCAACTAGTCCGCGGCAACGCCAGCGACTCCGGTGGAACAGTTCGTGCTTGAAGTAGAGACGCCACAAATTCCAAGGGCGAGGGACGTGACTACCTTCGACTTTGGCTACTTCAAGAAAGTCTGCAACACCCCATTCAACGGGACTGAGGACCCAGTCGTAGCTCTAGATTGGTTGGCCGAACTTGAAGATCACTTCGCTCTGCTAGAGGTCCCCGAAGAGAAGCACGTTGCCTGCGCGCAACTACAGCTCCGCCTCAACGTGCACGATTGGTGGGACGTGCATCGACGATCTCTCCAATTTGATCACGGAGAGGAGGCGTTCTCGTGGATGACTTTTCGTGCCGCGTTCGAAGAGGAGTTCGTACCCCCTCCAGTACAACGTCAAATGGAAAACGAGTTCGTGCAACTGAGGCAAGGCAGTATGACAGTTAAAGAGTACTCCGCCGAATTCAACCGACTCTCCAAATTCGCTAGGGCCTATTTACCTGATGTAGCGAGTCGAGCAAGAAGGTTTGAAGGTGGACTACGTCCTGCCATCCATTCGCACGTAGCCGTTCATCAGTATCGTACAATGCGTGAAGTCATGAATCATGCCCTATCACTTGAACCACTCTATCCTCACGTTCCTGCCGGCGCTGTGCATACCTACAATCACAAACGCCAAAGCAACGAGAGAGGAAACAACGCTGTAAAGCGTCGGAACGATGGTGGTCAACAAATAAAGCATTGGAGCATTACGTGTCGGTTCTGCAAAAAGACTGGACACGACAAGAAGGACTGCCGCTTGAGACTTGGGTTATGTCTAGCTTGTGGACGATCAGGCCATGCCATTAGTTCCTGCCCGAACCTTCCTGATCGTCATCCCCAACGAAATGCTCCATAACGGTAGGTTCTACCCTAAGTTTCGGGACGAAACTTCCAATTAGTTGGGTAGGATGTAGCGCCCCGTTCTCCCGGTGCGGAGATCGCGGCTAAGAAACACAAGACGGTATCGTTCGATCGGGATAGATTGAATTAAGAACTCGTCCTCGTTATGGATTTGTTTCTTCGGAATCGATTCCCATATTCAGTGGACTGCGCCCCAAGGATCGGCTTAGCGGCAGAGTCAGGAGGGACCTCTCCGCTGCTATCTTTTATTGCCTCAGTTTTCGATGTCGCTTGTTGCTTTCGTGCTTTGAGTTTGATTTGCTTGTTTTCCTTGAACGGTTTCGATAGTTTTCATTGTTTTCGTTCATTGACTTGCACTTCTATTCTGAGATTGGAAAGAGAGGAAGAAGTATTAATCGAGCTGTTCGTGTGCAGGTGAACGAGCAGTAGGCGGCTTGCGAGCGGAGTCGTGAAGCGCCTCTTTCCTTCTCCTTCCAACTATCTAAGTGAGTGGCTACCAACCCGATTAGCTAGCCCTGCTTCCAAGCTTCACATCTAATAATCTGCATTCTTCTTTGCCCCGATCAACGATACCAAGTAATAATAAAAGAAACCAAGATAAAAGAGAATAGACTTGGTTCTTATGCTTGTCAACCAAACATGTGAACTGTTATCATACTGTATGCTTGTTCGTGCAAATGTTCTATAAACCATGCTAAGTATGGATCATGCCTTGTATATGCATAATTGTTCAGGGAGGCTATGCAAAATAAATCATGCAATACTGCTTGTCGTGTACTCGTGTTCTTGCACTCGTGTTGCCTCAAATGCATGACTGTTAACTTGTTCATCGTGTTCGATCATGGACAACTTGTGCACAAGGTATTGGTTCTGCGGACGGTCGCTGGGGCACTGGCACCGATCCGATCCGGGCGGAACTCGTGTGTAGTCTTCGTGTTCGGGACCGGATAGCTTGCAGCGCAATTGTGTACTCTCGTAGCATGCTATCCTTGTCCCCGGCTACGTCCACTATGGCAATCATGCCAGTGATCATCGTGTATATTTAAACCTGTTGCAAACTAACTTGTGTCTTCGTGGCAGGGAAGGCATGGTAAGTATTGTGCAGGTAATTCAGACGGGCAGGTAAAAATCCACCGAACGGTGGCACGTTCATTTCAGTAAATTCTATATGCTGCTTACTTGTAAATGAACTAAGGCAAGAATAAAAATCCACAAATATGCATGCTTCATTAAAAATAATGTGTTGATTGGTATAGTTCGGCTAGCTCGCCTTCACCAACATGTTTCGATATGCTGACCCTCGTTGAAACAGGTTCTCCGCACCAAGGCGAACCGAGCGAGGAGCCGAAGTCGTCTACCGATCCAGTCCAGCTATCGGCGCATCTTCACCGCGCCCCTGAAGTATTTTGAAGTCCGAAGCTGCAACTCTTCATACACAAATGCAGCTTCGTGGCAAAGCCGTCCTCCAGCCTGGAGGTCTTTATCATTTTGAGTTTATAAAGGGATGTAATGTACATGACTGCTATCTCATTTTGAGTCATCTCTTTTGTAAGCCGTTCGGCATATTAGCTAACTCGTTCAAGAGTTTGTAATAGATGTTCATTATCAATAAAGAAAATTTTTCTATGTTTCAAATATGTGTTTCAATTTATATGCGTACTCTGAATATATGCTTGCTATGCAAATCATTAAAGCCTTGTGCGGGCGCAACCCCAGGTTCGCACGGCGGTCACGATTCGGGGGACGCCTCAAACGATTCTAAGGAATCGGGTCGTGACAGATGATCCGACGCAGGGTGAAGAAGCTATCGTCTTTTCTCTCTCCTCTCCTCTGCTGTTCTTTGTTTGTCTCTCTCTATGTGTTTCTCTGTGTGTGACTTTTGGGCATGTCACCCTAGTATATATAGTCATCCTTGGACGCGCATATGTTAGGCCACATGGATGCTAGAGGATGCCATGTGTACCTTCCTAATATGGTGCAACTGTAACCATGAGCAGGCCAAGCTGCCATGTGGGTGCTTGTTGGGATTTTTCGTTGCTGAAGATCTGGGCGGTTCTCGTCCTTTGCGGGCGTGACTCGGTCAATTTTGACACGTGGTCCGCACTTGGTTGGAGAGAGCTACTTCAGTTGTAACTGCAATACTTGGCCCTCATAGAGTCTGAGACGCATGTGGCCAGAGACGCATGAGGCGCATGGAGTCTGGGACGCATGAGACCAGAGATGCATGAAACGCATAGAGTCTGGGATGCATGGGACCAGAGATGAATAGATCGCATGGAGTCTGGGACGCATGGGGTTGCTGTACACCCGTCGAAAGTAAAGTTCTGTGCTGACGTGAGACTTCTGTCGTTTAGTATGTTCACATCTTTTGAGGCAATCAGAATTTTTTTTTTGTCAGGATTCTATGTCAGAGACGATCCAGTTGACATAATGCCATGTCAGGTCCATCTACGGCCAAGGCTGCTTCGACTAATTGGGACGCATGGATGTCGCCTTGTTAGTCCGCATGGTAATTTTGTGGCATGATCTCTTCTGAGCTTTTGGGGCATATGGTTGTTGGACGCATGGACGCGTATTTTCCAAGCTTCTACATGTCTTCCTTCAAAGTTTTTAAACTGATAAATTTGGAATACTTTGAATAAGAAGCATGGAGAAGATGTCTTCCGTCGCATGGATATTGTGTCACATGGCCATTGGGACCGCATGGTCGTGGGCCACACTGATGAGAGTTTTCAGGCTGTAATATTTCCATTTAATGCAGGATTCGATTCGATCATCGGGCAATTTTTTTGGGATTCTGAGCCATCTCACGACGCGGAGCTCGAGGCGACGATTCACTTCTGGGTAAGGCGGATCGAGAATTCAAGCTCCATTCTCATCCTAGGTTTTCACGTGGATCGAGACAGTTTGGACTATAAAAAAGGGGAAGTCGAAAAAGAGAGAGACTCTTTGCTAATTTTTTTTCCTCCCTTGTTGTGATTTCTCTTTTATTCTTCGTCGATGACTGCCATTGTAAAATCCCTAATTCAAAAAATCGTATTAATCTATTTTAATTAATTAATAATTGAATTATAGTAATTATGAGTTAATTAGAGGTAATATAATTTATTTGATTTTTATTTCTAGGTATTTGTGCATTTAGTGATTTATAGAGCAATTATAAATTTTTTCTAATTTATTCCATATAGGAGACCCTGTGGACAGTTGTTAGATTATTGTATGCACTAAAAATAATTTCTAGAATTTTTATATGTATATATATATATATAAGGTTTATTAAAAGGAATTATAAATAAGAAAATAAAATAGAAAAAAGAGAATTAGAAATAGAAAGAAAGAATGAAAAAGAGGAAGAAAAGAAATTAGAAACCTTAATGGATATAAAATCCTAACCCAATACCAATCCAGCCCTACCCATTAGCCCTAAGGACCCGCCTAAGGGAAACAGCAGCAGCTGCCAAACCCTTTCCCCGCGACCCGCGAGTATACCCCTGCTCCGCTCACCTTCTCGCTATATATACATATGCTACTTCTTCTAAAATCCTAAACCTAAATCCCTTCCATCCTCGACCAGACCGCCAACTTTCCTGCGACCAGAGCCGCCGCCTCCAGCCCCTGAGCGCCGCCAACCCGCCGGAGTTTCCCGCGACCACCGCGTGTGCAACAAAAATTGAACAGCGACGTACCTGTGTTCACGCTTCGTTTTCCGTGCCCTCGCTCGACCAAACTCGACCCTGACTTCACCGGTATGTTCACGACCTAACCCCCTTCTACATCTGTGCGTTTACCTTTTACAACGCGTAACCCTAGGCGAAAACAGCGACCAAGTTGGCAAAAAACGACAACTTTTGGGATCGCAGAAAACTGCGATAACTACCTATGTTCACAGACTCGTATCTCCCACCACAGAGATCCGAATTCGGTTTTTCTTTTTGATATGCGAAGACCACCTAACCTAGTTTAATTTCTTTCAAATACAATAATTTATTAGTTGCTGTATGTTAAATTAAATTAGATGGAAAACCACGAAAACCTATTTTTTATAACTTTCAGAATTTGCGATACGGAGCGCGTCCAGCTAAACGGAACTGCCCCGTCGTGTACCAAGTATACCAAAATGTGCGCACTGTATACCCAGACGTGTGGGCTTTCGCGAAAACTGATTCGGACGCGTGTGCACGTCGAAATCAGCCCGTATCCGCAAAAATTTCCCATATCACGACTTTTACAAAATCCTGCGCCATTTAGTGTACGCTTATCAGAATGCGACGAAACTTGTGCCACTGGACTCGTGGTATCGCGCTGGTCCTGTGACCCAATTTTCACACAATTCTGAGATAGTTGACCAAGTCGCCTATTGGCGGGCCCCATAGTTGACTTTTTGGGCGAAATTGTGTTCGGCTCACCGGAATCCACAATTGGATATATCGTTGAGTTTGTACTGACATTTAGAGTTTGTTTGACCTATAATTTGTCCCATTTAGAGACTGTTATCCTTGGCATACTTTTCGTTGCAAAGTGGGCCACACGTGGACCCCACTTTGACCTAAAATTATCGTTTTGCCCCTGTGTCCAAATTGGACGAAAGGATAGTATTTTCTAGCTATCTCGCTTATTATGGGAACGTTGGTGATGTTTATTTCAGCATCCGGAGACGTTCATTCTGAGGTCATAGTTTTTGACTCTTGGTGTTTGACATCTGGATGTTACATTTTGCAGCTCTCTTGCCAGGCAAGTATACCTTGCCATTGTACTGTTATTCTTATTCCATATTTTGCATGCATCTTTATTTTCTGTCTTTATTTCATATATTTTAACTGTTATATAAAATGCGCGCGACGGTGTCGTCGTGATTGTTTTTATTATGTATATGCATTGACCTTGTTTATGAGACCGCCCCATTATCATAAAGCATTATTAGGTTTCATTGGCCATGACACAGTTGTTGCACGAGTTGTGAGTCTCATATAGATCATGGACTGCGTATTGGGTTGGCCTCCTGTACGTGTGGGCCGTGCGTTAGGGATAACTGCTGTTAGAAACTTTGCATGCTAGAAGACTCAGCAGTTATTAGTAGTCCAGGGACATAGTCAATTATAGTACGGTGGTCCAATCCTTGTGCTTGTTTGGTTGCAGGGTTGGGCTATTGTACTAAAGATAGGCTATGAACCAAATCGTGTCATGGATGTGACATGCTTAGAGCATGGGATGGGGAGAACAATACGTAAGGCGTTTGGGCTCCTTTGCACTTTCCTTTTGTTCGTCCGGACGCTCCGCCGAGCGACGGGTGGTGATGACCCCATTTATTACAGGCGGCCTCTGGCGTTCAAAAGACGACATACTTTTTAGGCCCCTGATTCTCCGAGAGAATCATGCCAATCCCATTTATGGCCAGATAGCCCACGTGTTGGAAAGTTTTTCTCAAACTGCATTCACTTAGACGGTTAGGCGACCCATTGGATATTTATTTCAGTACTTTATTGGCATGCTTCTATGTATCTTGTTATGTCCCTCTGAGGACCTGGTCCCTTTCCAAGTGTAGCTGTTCATGAGTATTCGCAGGAGCGCAGATCCGGGCTGGTTACTTATATTTTCGAGGACGTCTTCTCTTCGAGTCCCGTGATTGTTAGTTAATATTCTTATATTGTTGGTTGTTGTACTTATATTGTGTTTGTTGTGTTGCACTTATATATTCTAGTTGGTAGTGGATTTGTTTCCATCCGACTATCATCTTTATATACTTTATATTGAGATATAGTTTCAATTGGTTAATTATTTATATATGATTTTTTGTGGATGAGATTTAGACTATACCCTGTGACTTGTGACATATGTACCACTTGTGGATTATTGTTCATAATACAGTGTACGGATGTGTTATGGTTTCCATATATTGGAGTTGCCATATACATGCGGCTGTCATGATTATGTGTCCTAATCCTACGTATTTTGGTACTGGGGTGTGACATGTTTTTAGTGGTGGCCCATGCAGGTCGAGAGCATATTGTCTCGCTTACGTTACTGTTCCAAGCAAGCCTGCAATTAAGATTAGAGTATAGGATCTCATCCACAATTGACTATGACTCATCTTCCTTCCAATCTGTTCTATTTGACTAATTGCATCAAGCTTGATTCCCGTACTTCCCTAATAGTTCCTTGAGTATAGCCTTCTCCTAGAGTATAGGAATCCCTGTTACTAGGATGATAAGTAGGGTAACCTTCCTATTAAGAATACAACTAGAGTATTAACACATCACTAAGATCCGAATACCTAGTGAACCATAGCGCCCTTATCTATAGATTGGTTACCATTACCCCTTGATGTATTTAATGAAGACTTGAGAGTAGTATAAACACTACTAGGATTAGTTTAAAATTTGATCATAGTGTTTGACCCTAGTATTGAGGAACCAATAGAAATCCAAGGTTAAATATTAGGACTGAACCTAACTTTCATAGTAAGATAAGATTAAAACTATAAATTTAGATTCTTGTCTTGAGATTAGCAGACAGTACCTTAGAAAGCCAAAAGCAATGCATAGAATATTTTCTTGATCATACCTCAAACACAGAGATTAGCATAGCATATTCCCTTAGGAAACCATGACATTATCAATAGCCTCTCTATTTTATTTCATGTCTAGTTCCTCTGAAACCTTAGCGCTCGCTATTTGTGCAACGAAACAGAACTAACAAATTCTCTTCTACCACTTTTTCCAGTTTCTAAATGTTTGGATAGCTTCTTCATATCTTTAGAGAAAGTTTATACACGGGCACTGGATGATAATAAGACTAATAAAGAATTAGTAACTAGAATGAGAGCGGAATACACTAATTATGCTTTTCTTTTCTTCATCTTTCAATTTGTGTCACCTAAACCTTCTGATTGTAGGCTAAGTAATTTTATCTTATGTTAAGGATACATAGTTACTAGGATTACAGTTGTAATGTTAAAATTTGAGATTATGTGCCTTGTAGTTAGAACTTGATAGTTGAGTATTCCTTTCGATTATAATTTTATGGTTATACCTTAGTTTTAAATCACGTAACATGTACCCCACCTCAATATAGGTTATATCCTCTTTCCCCTTGAAGGCCAGTAACTTTTTCATACTTACTATTGTCACCTTTGTTCTATAAGCACTATGATTAAGACTTAAGATGACCATTACCTATATGATGCAATAGGAGACCTTAATAAGTACCCAGACCCTCTTTCGTAGACCTTAACAGGAGTTTCTACTGTAACCTTAAGGCAGTACAGTATTAGTAATTCTTTTAAGTTGGGTAGTATGCCTCATAACATAGTATCACATAGCCCTATTGACCCATTGATGAAGTGTAATAGAATAACACAACTTTAGACTTGCATGAGAAGATAGTGTTTATTCAGACTGTAGAAATTAGAGGTCCATACCCTATTTGGTCGACTAGCAACTTAGACAATGAGCTAGTATGACAACTGTAGCGATTGTAGAGTCTTATCTTCTTTGTGAACTTGAATTATTTTATAACTTCTCTCATCATAATCCAGCGTTATATTTTCTGTGCTACCTCGAATTATGCTGCTATTATAGCCTAGTTTTGCAAGCTTAATCTTTTATCGAGCTTGTTCATGATATATGTGTTATTGGGGCCTGATCAACCATACTAATACAATTGTCTAAACCAGAATCAGTGTATTATGGTCTAGCTAGACATACTGCACTTGGTTCGTCCCTTGCATGACTACTTACGTGGATTGAGATAAAATTTACTTAGCTTCTTAGATAAATGTACTTGCTCTCTAGACATGTCTGAGTATATCGTATCGGTTACATAACTGTACTGATACGAGCATGCGAATAAGAATTTACCAAATAGGATTTCAATCCACAACCGCCTTGACAATTTCCAATTGAATTCTTTAAAATGCCTTGATCCCCATACTTCTATTCTATTACCTTCCCCTTGAACTCTTTATTATTGTTTTTCATCTTCCCCTTATTTTGGAAGGACGAAACTTTGTGCTTGGTATAAGTTTGATATACAGATAGTACTAGATATACCCCATAGGCCAATCACATTATTTGGTGACTATCTTTTGCAATTAAGGACATATCATAGGTGATATATTTGGTGTTAAAGTTTTGAGGATTGAATAACATGATTAAATAATTTAAGGAATATTTTTCTTAGATGTATAGCCTATTGTGATAGTGAGTAAATTCTAAGTTGGGTAGAAATTGCATTGTTAATTTAAGCTGTAATTCTTTTTTTTTGTGACCAAGTAAGATTAGATGGAGAAACCCTGCCCTATTTTAACTGTTTGGACAAAATTATTTTTAAGCTGGGTAGATTATAAACCCCCTCCCCAAAATTAGGCTTACTTGGCTTAGATAGAGAGACTAGGGCTAGTTTGAATCTAATTGAAAATAGAACATGATATTTATTTAATTTTGCAATAATTATATCACTTATCGCACCTTATCGTTGCTTCGATAATTGGGACACCTCACTAGCCATTATCTTCCTACAAATTTTACATCCCTATCCTAGACAGGCTCGTCTTCTATTCTGATATTTGTGTAACTTATAATTATGTCTTCTTGTGCTACATTCTAGTCGCACAACATTCGTCGCGGACGTTATTATTTAATCCTAAATAATTCTAACTTTGTATCCTTGTGCGTTTCAATCGAAATTAGAGACATAATCTTGACCTGTTTCGTACAACCCAATCTATGACAATATTCTACTCTGAGTCCTCTATGTTCATGATACTTGTGTCCCACCTAATTTTATCCCCATGTACTTCTAATTAATTCAAGAACACCTTGCGCATTAATTTTAATTAATTTAAATCAAATTTCCATCTTTGTACAATTTTCTAATTGTTGGGCGCTTTTATGCAAAAATGCAATAAGGTGTCCACACTATTGGACATGACACATGAAGAAACCCATTTTTCGTTCATGTAAATTTTCTACCATAATTTTCGAAATGTGCAACGCGCAACATCGTTCCCTCATTTAAACCTAGCCTTGCATTTTAAATAATACAAATTATAGCCCACCAAATATCCCCATGACAATTGGAAAATCATGGAGGTTAGGATGGAGGAATATACATAATAAGCTGCAAATCTCTATCTTATACCATCCTTGACTTTCTATCGTGGCTTAGTTTTAATTTCGAGAACAAAATTTTTATAAGTTTGGTAGAATGTAAAACCGCTAATCCAAAAACCATATTAATCTATTTTAATTAATTAATAATTGAATTATAGTAATTATGAGCTAATTAGAGGAAATAAGATTTATTTGATTTTTATTTCTAGGTATTTGTGCATTTAGTGACTTATGGAGCAATTATAAAATTTTCTTAATTTATTCCATGTAGGAGATCCTGTGGACAGTTGATAGATTATTGTATGCACTAAAAATAATTTCTAGAAATTTTATATGTATATATATATATATATATATATATATATATATATATATATATATATATATATATATATATAAGGTTTATTAAAAGGAATTAGAAATAAGAAAAGAAAATAGAAAAAAGAGAATTAGAAATAGAAAGAAAGAATGAAAAAGAGAAAGAAAAGAAAAGAAATTAGAATCCTTAATGGATATAAAACCCTAACCCAATACCAATCCACCCCTACCCATTAGACCTAAGGACTCGCCTAAGGAAAACAGCAGCAGCAGCCAAACCCTTTCCCCACGACCCGCGAGTATACCCCTGCTCCGCTCACCTTTTCTCTCTATATACATATGCTACTTCTTCTAAAACCCTAAAACTAAATTCCTTCCACCCTCGACCAGAGCGCCGACTTCCTTACGACCAGAGCCGCTGTCTCCAGCCCCTGAGCGCCGCCAACCCACCGGAGAAATTGAACAACGACGTACCTGTGTTCACGCTTCATTTTTCGTGCCCTCGCTCGACCAAACTCGACTCCGTCTTTACCGGTATATTCACAATCTAACTCCCTTCTACATCTGTGCATTAGTTTACCTCAAACAACGCGTAACCCTAGGCAAAAACATGGACCAAGTTGGCAAAAAACGATAACTTTTGGGATCGCAGAAAACTGCGGTAACTACCTATGTTCACGGACTCGTATCTCCCACCACAGAGATCCGAATTCGATTTTTCTTTTTGATATGCGAAGACCACCTAACCTAGTTTAATTCCTATTAAATACAATAATTTATTAGCTGCTGTATGTTAAATTAAATTAGATGGAAAATCCCAAAAACTTGCCTTTTAAAACTTTCAGAATTTGCGATACGGAGAGCGCCCCGCCAAACGGGCCCGTCGTGTACCAAGTGTACCAAAATGTGCGTACAGTATACCCAGACGTGTGGGCTTTCGCGAATATTAATTCGGACGCGTGTGCGCGTCGGAATCAGCCCGTATCGCAAAATTCCCCTTGTCGTAACTTTTGCAAAACCCTGCGCCATTTAGTGTACGCTCGTCAGAATGCGATAAAACTTGTGCCACTGGACTCGTGGTATCGTGCTGGTCCTGTGGCTCAATTTTTACGTAATTTTGAGACAGTTGACCAAGGCGGACCCTATGGTTGACTTTTTGGGCAAAATTGTGTTCGGCTCACCGGAATCCACAATTGGACATACTGTTGAGTTTGTACTGACATTTAGAGTTTATTTGAACTATAATTTGTCCTATTTAGAGACTGTTACCCTTGGCACATTTTTTGGTACAAAGTGGACTACACGTTGACCCTACTTTGACCTAAAATTACCGTTTTGTCCCTGTGTCCAAATTGGACGAAAGGGTAGTATTTTCTAGCTATCTCACTTATTCTGGGAACATTGGTGATATTTATTTCAGCATCCGGAGACGTTCATTCTGAGGCCGTAGTTTCTGACTCTTGGTGTTTGACATCTGGACGTTACATTTTGCAGCTCTCTTGCCAGGCAAGTATACCTTGCCATTGTATTGTTATTCTTATTCCATATGTTGCATGCATCTTTATTTTCTGTCTTTAGTTCATATATTTTAACTGTTATATAAAATGCGCGCGACGGTGTCATCGTGATGATTTTTATTATGTATATACATTGACCTTGTTTATGAGACCGTCCCATTATCATAAAGCATCATTAGGTTTCATTGGCTATGACACAGTTGTTACACGAGTTGTGAGTCTCATATAGATCACGAACTGCGTATTGGGTTGGCCTCCTGTACGTGTGGGCCGTGCGTTAGGGATAACTGCTGTTAGAAACTTTGCATGCTAGAAGACTCAGCAGTTATTAGTAGTCCAGGGACATAGTCTATTGTAGTACGGTGGTCCAATCCTTGTCCTTGTTTGGTTGCAGGGTTAGGATTTTGTACTAAAGATAGGCTATGAACCAAATTGTGTCATGGATATGACATGCTTAGAGCATGGGGGTGGGGAGAACAACAAGTAAGGCGTTTGGGCTCATTTGCATTTTTTTTTTGTTCGCCCGGACGCTCTGCCGGAGCGACGGGTGGTGATGACCCCGTTTATTACAGGCGGCCTCTGGCGTTCAAAAGACGACATGCTTTTTAGGTTCCTGATTCTCCTAGAGAATCATGCCAATTCCATTTATGGTCAGATAGCCCACGTGTTGGAAAGTTGTTCTCAAACTGCATTCACTTAGACGGTTAGGCGACCCATTAGATATTTATTTCAGTACTTTATTGGCATACTTCTATGTATCTTGTTATGTCCCTCTGAGGACCTGGTCCCTTTCCAGGTGTAGCTGTTCATGAGTATTCACAAGAGCGCAGATCCGGGCTGGTTACTTATATTTTCGAGGATGTCTTCTCTTCGAGCCCGTAATTGTTTGTTGATATTCTTATATTGTTGGTTGTTGTACTTATATTATGTTTGTTGTGTTGCACTTATATATTCTAGTTGGTAGTGGATTTGTTTCCATCCGACTATCATCTTTAGATACTTTATATTGAGATCTAGTTTCATAGATATTGGTTAATTATTTATATATAATTTTTTGTGGATGAGATTTAGATTATACCCTGTGACTTGTGACATATGTACCACTTATGGATTATTGTTCATAATACAGCGTACATATGTGTTATGGTTTCTATATATTAGAGTTGCCATATACATACGACTGACATGCTTACGTGTCCTAGTCCTACATATTTTGGGACTGGGGCGTGATAGCCATGGCTTCTCGAGCTCCTTCTTCTTCCGCGGCTGCCAAGAAAAATGGCCTAGCTACTGAGGCTTCGGTCCCAAAGAAGAAGGAAACTGGAAGAGAAAGATTCCCGCCGCCGGGGCAGCTTCCTGAAGATTCCTTCTAACGTGCAAAAGCCCATCAAAGGTAGGGTTCCCTCCAGGGACGACAATAAATGAAAACCCTGAGACATTGCTTATATGGTTTGTCGCATGGATGAAGAAACATGCTCGGCCTTCTCCCGGGTCTCGTCGCCTGAGTGCGCGGACCTCTGACACGACCTGTCGCATGGATGCGCGACGCGCAACCCGTGTGTCTATCACATGGGTGGTAACCCTGCTTTGCGCAGATCTAGTCTGCGCCTTGTGTAGGTGACACTCATTGCTTTTTATTGCGAAACTTTGTCACACGTGTTAATTTATACTTTTTTTATGTTATTTCCAGTGAGCTTGCCCGCTACTCCTTCTGGTGAGTTGATTCTTAACCCTGAGCGGGTCCTGTTGAGTATGAACTTTACGGATTTGACTGCCTCCGTACAAGTCCAACTGGATAGGGGTTTCTCGTCCGAGAGGCAAGAGTTAATTGCCGGCCAGAGCGATTTTTACCTTCAAAGCTAGATGAATGTAGGGAAAAGTGCTGCTGTGTAAACACCCAAAAATTTTCAGATTTTTAAATCAATTTTGGGAATTTTCTACAATTTTTCAAGAATTTACATAGGTCCTGTGATGAGTTTATAATTTTTAATTGCTAATAACTAATATTAAAATGCAATAAAAATATGATTTTATGGTATAAAATAGAAAACCTGACTTAGGGTAATTTTCTGGGATTTTATTGGGCCTCAGACCTATTTTTTAAAAGCCTAAAAACTATTTTCTAATTAATTAATATATTTACTGTTATTATTATTATTATTATTTTGGGGGCCCGGCCCGGCCCAGTGGGCCGAGCCCATTAGCAGCCCAGCCCCAGCCTAACCTAGCGGGTCGGGCGGGTCCGCCCAGTCCGGATCCGCGCCCGACCCGACCCGCTTACCCGGTCCCCCATCTCCCCTCCCACGAACCCCGCATTCTCCGGCCACGTCGCCGGAGAACCGCCCCGTCCACGACCCACGACCTCCCCTAGCCCGCGCCACATCTCCCCTCTTTCCCGCCATGTCCGGCTAGCCACCCCGCGCCTCCCCTTATAAAACCCTCTTTCCTCCTCCCTCTTTCTCCCCCAAACTCCCCTAAACCCTATCTCCGGCCGACTCCTTCCATCCGCCGGTGACCTCCGCCCGGAGCCCAGACCCCTCCGCCGCCAGCGCCTAGCTCCGCCGAGAGCCGCCCCGGCCTCGTCTCTTCCCTCCTCCCCTCTCAGACTCCAGCGTCTCCTCCCCCTCCACTCTTCCCGCCGTGCACCGCTCGGTCGGCGACCCGCCGCCGGCCAACTCAGCCCCTGGCCGCCTCCGCCGGGTCCGCCAGAAGCTCCCTAGGCCGGACACAGCCAGCAGCAGGACACGCGGACACAGCCCAGCCCTAGGCCGGACACAGCGGGACACGAACTCGCGTGTCGGACACAGTTCAAATCCTCGGTTTTTGGGTCCTCTTCAGGTACTCGTAACTTGCACCTCGGATCTCTGTTTTCGATTCTGTGAATTTCTACGTGAAGCCAGTATGACCCTCTCGGTGCCCGGACAAACCGCTCGGGACATCGCGTCCTGTGGTGATCGCACACCGCGATCCAAAAACAGGAAAAATTAGACCCTGTTTCATCCCGGAATTGAGTACGCCCCGCCAAACGGGACGACTTGGTCACGTGCGGTCTTCACAGATACGTGCGCCTCATCGATACGGACGTGTGGGATTTCGCAGAAGATGATTCGGGTGTGCATGCACACCGGAATCAACGCATATCCGCGGACATCGCCCCGTATCCGTCTTTTCTGCATTTCACTCTAACTTCGTGCACACACGTCGGATTGAGACAAAACTTGCGCCATCAGACTCGGAGCGATACGCTGGTCCTGTGGGTCAAGTTTGGTCCGATTCTGAGAACGTTGACGAAATCGCGTGTCGTGGGCCCCACAGGCCCCGCTCGACGGGCGATTTCGTGATCGGCTCATCGGAATTCAAATCTGGAAGTTCCGTTGGGATCGTATCAGCGTTCTTGACCTGTTGACACTAAGTTTGGTGAATTTGGAGACCATTGACCCTGACACGTTTTTCGGTGCAAAGCGGGCCCACCGGTGGACCCGTTTTTGCCCGAAATTATCGTTTTTGCCCTTGTCTCCAAATTGGACCCAAGGATAGGCGTTCCTAGCTGTTTGACACCTTCTGAGCGTGATGGTACTGTTTATTTCAGCTTTCGGAGACATCTCGGGAAATTTTTGAAACCAGGCCCTAAGTGGAATCCAAACATCAGGCAAGTGCACCTTGCCAAACTTGCAGTCATTATTTTTATATTTTTTGTAAAAATACTCTGCTGGATTTCTTGTGCAAATTCATATAAACTGATTTAAACTGCTTAACCTAGGGAACGTATGACGTACCTAGTGTCCGATCATAGTCGGGTACCGACACCGTACGCGGTGTTGGGTTCGTCATTTAGAGATGGATTTACGATTCCCTTACTTTGTACTTGACCTATCAAGTACCCTACAACCCAGGACACCTGACACTATCATGGACAGAATCCTCCTGAGATATTCGTGGTGATTCTGTATAGGATACAGGACTTGATAGAGACATTTATTATAGACACTATGACTTGTTGCATTAGTTATAATCCCGCTGACATGGACATGAGACGTTATGGTCATGGCTTGCGTGATTACATTGGGTGGGGAGAGACACACAGGCTACAGGCTGTTCTATATATATATCTACTATTATTGTGAGGTTGTAGACTCTCCAGCAGAGCTAGACCCTTTACGTGTTATTACTGCTACCGGCTCCCCGACACAGAGCTTGTAGCGGTCTCAGCCTGAGTACTAGTGTTGCTCTCGTTTGCATATCACATAGATGGTTACTTAGTTTACCCTGCTGTTCATTTATTTATTGCACTGCTTATTCAATTGGCTTGTTTTATCTTGTGCCTTGCTATGTCCACTGAGGACCTGGAATGGATTATGTCCCCAGGTCTAGCTGAGGAGCAGTATCCCGAGGTATACGGGACCGGAGCTGAAGCTATTGCTGGAGCTGAACCGAACACTGAAGACGAGGTGACTGCCGAGGACTTCTCCTGAGTTCCTGTCCCAGTACTCGTTTATTTATTTTATGTTTATATCTTTTGTTCCTGGCCTATAGAGCCAGCTTATTCAGACTATAGTCGGATTGTTCCTCCGACTGACTTGCTGTGATGTTGTTGCTACTTATTTCCATTTGATTATGCAGTTTATTTCTTTATCTTTATGGATGAGATTAGTGTGACGTGATGTAGTAGACCTTATTTACAGCTTAAGCACGCCCTGATAATTCTATTAAATTGGGTTATCCATCGGTGCGTGCTGCTGGCCATTGCCACGTATCTCCAGTCCCTCGGCATTTTGGGACTGGGGCGTGACATGGTTTTTGTGGTGGCCCATGCAGGTCTGACTAAATTGTTCGGTTTCAACTTAGGGACCGAACAGGCCTGCAACAAGAGAAGGATAGGTTATAGGATCTCATCCATTGATTGAAACGTTGTTGAACTCTATGTCGAATTCCATTTAATTGCTTGAATTGCATCCTGTTTTGATTCCTCTGTGCGTTCTCATTGTTTCCTTTTGGTGCAGAGTTATGGATCCCAGAAGTGGTGATGAGACCCCCTTGGGTACACCGACTGAAGCAGGGTTTACCTACGAAGCTGGAACGACGCCAGATACCAGAGGACAATCCTCCCAGAGCAATCAAACTGGCCAGCCAAGTTCCAGGTTCAGGCGTGATGACATCCCGCCTCCTCCCCAGTTCCCTCCTGCGATGCCTATCTTTCCCCCAGGACAGGCAATGGACGGCCAGCAAATATTCCAGATGTTCTACACTATGATGCAGGCACAACAACAGATTCAACAGGAGGCCCAACGCCGAGAGGCCGAGAACCTAAGGAACAGCCTAGTCGCAGCATTGGAGCATACAAATCCACCAAATAGGCGGCCAGCGACGGGATCTATTACAGATTTCTGCCAACTCAAGCCCCGTACCTTCTCGGGCAAGGAGGGACCAACTGAAGTGCATGAATGGCTTACGAACACACAGCATCAGTTGGAGGCCGCCGAACTACCAAGGGACAAATGGATGACTGCCGTCAGGATGCAACAGACGGACAACGCGCATCATTGGTGGCTGTCCGAAGAAAGAAGGCTCGGACATGATCAGGTTACCTGGGAGGAGTTCTCCAGACTCTTCCAGGAAATGTACATCCCTACTGTGGCTCGGTCAGAACTCCAAGATAGATTCAACCGCCTGATCCAGGGCAACATGACGGTGGAGGAATATAACGCCGAATTCATTCGCCTGAGCCGCTTCGCCCCTTCGCTAATTCCTACCGAAGAAGAGAAGGCAAAAAAGTTCTTTGATGGGCTCAGGTTCGAGCTTCAGAAGTTAATCGGATCGGTCGCGCCCACCTCTTACACCGACGTCCTAGCTGCAGCACGTCGGCTGGAGCGCGTTACTCGGAGGGAATCAAGCCTGAAACGTCCCTTCTCCTCAGCACCGTCCAAGTCATCACCAGGGGAATCTGCTAAACGGCCCCAGAAGAGCCCGCCTCCAAGAGCAATAACTAAGAACCTGCCTACCTGCCATTACTGCAGCAAGGTAGGACATATTGAAAAGGAATGTCGACGCAAGTTGGGACTCTGCCTGGTTTGCGGATCTGGACAACACTTCTCAAAGGATTGCTCGGAACGTCGAGAGGGAGTTCCGAATCGACCAGCTCCACCTGCAGCTCTTCCAGCTGGGGAAGCAACACAGACAGGGCCTGGAGGAGCCAGGCCACCTCTACCACCTCAGGCAGCATTGTTCCAACAAGCTCGTCAGCAAAGGGGTCCCGCTCAGGGACGAGGTCAGGCATATGCACTAGCAGTCACTGAGGAAGCTACTGCAGGCGAAGTGATAGCAGGTACCATATTAGTAGCTTCAATTCCTGCTGTAGCATTATTTGATTCTGGAGCTTCGCATTCATTTATTGCTGCTAGCTTCGTAGCCACACATAGAATAGCTACCGCCCCTCTCTCGAAGATGAAGAGAATACTAACGGGAGGTAGAATTATCCCGGTTAGTGATACTTGTAGATCATGTTTGGTAGTAGTCTGTGGCCGAGAGATGCGAGCCCAATTCCTGATCTTTTCTATGCCTGATTACGATGTTGTACTTGGTATGGACTGGTTAAGTCAGTACCATGCGACACTGGATTGCCGGCTTGGAAAAGTGATATTTAGACCCCCTGGCCTTTCTGAGTTTGAATTTCTTCGAGGAGCTGTAGAACAAGGGGTCCAGCCAACTCTTAGGATATTGACTGTAGAAGAAGATTCAAGTTACCCAAGAGTCATAACGGAATTTATGGATGTATTTCCCGACGATCTTCCAGGTTTACCACCTGATCGGGAGATAGAATTCACAATAGACCTAACTCCAGGAGCCGAACCTATCACTTCATCGGTATATCGGCTAGCACCTAAGGAGTTAGTGGAGCTGAAAACACAAGTTGACGACCTTCTGGAGAAAGGATTTATCCGACCCAGTGTTTCACCATGGGGAGCACCTATACTTTTTGTACCCAAGAAGGACGGATCTGTACGGCTGTGCATTGATTACAGAGCCCTTAATGCTGTAACTATTAAGAACCGGTACCCATTACCATGTATTGATGATTTGTTTGACCAATTGAGTGGTGCTAAGGTATTCTCAAAGATTGACCTTAGATCCGGTTATCACCAGATTAGGGTGAAGAAGGAAGATATCCCAAAGACGGCCTTCAGAACTAAGTATGGGCATTATGAGTTCCTAGTTATGCCGTTTGGTTTAACCAACGCACCCGCCGTATTTATGAGTTTGATGAACGGGGTCTTCCATCAGTACTTGGATAAGTTCGTGGTGGTATTCATTGATGATATCCTAGTCTACTCCAAGAACCACGAAGAGCACGAGGAACACCTTAGAATTGTGCTAGAAACTTTGAGAAGGGAGAAGCTATATGCCAAACTCAGCAAATGTGAGTTCTGTATGGACAAGGTGCCATTCTTAGGGCATATTATCTCGGGTGAAGGACTGTCTGTGGACCCAGAGAAAGTCACTGCTATAGAAACCTGGCCTACCCCTACCTCTGTTGCGGAAGTGAGAAGTTTTCTTGGACTTGCTGGGTATTACCGACGGTTCGTAGAAAAATTTTCAAGAATCGCAGAGCCGATGACTAAGCTGACTCGGAAGGATCAGGAGTTCATATGGACGGAAAAATGCCAGAATGCCTTTGAAGAATTAAAGAGGCATCTAACAACAGCACCAGTCTTGACTCTTCCCTCAGGGTCAGGAGGTTTTGTTGTTTATAGTGATGCGTCCGGTAGTGGACTAGGTTGTGTCTTGATGCAACATGGCAAGGTTATCGCTTATGCATCAAGGCAGCTGAAGGTCCACGAGAAGAACTACCCAACGCACGACCTGGAGCTAGCTGCAGTGATTTTTGTATTGAAGATCTGGAGACATTATCTGTATGGAGAGAAGGTTGAGATATTCACTGATCATAAGAGCTTGAAGTATGTTTATACACAGAAGGAGCTCAATATGAGGCAAAGGCGTTGGTTTGAGTTGATGGTGGACTTTGACATCGATCTACAGTACCACCTGGGGAAAGCAAATGTTGTAGCCGACGCCCTCAGCAGAAAACCCTCGGCTTATTTCTTAACGGAGCAGCCTCAGCTATTACAAGACTTGCAAGATCTTCAGATAGAGGTTGTTCTACCTGGACAAAATGGTTTGCTGGCTAACCTCGAAGTGAAGTCATCGCTGGTGGAGAGAATCAAGGAAGCTTTGCCTAATGATGCCAGATTCTGAAGGCTGAGAGAGAGAACAGAAGCAGGCCTGCAGACGGGACTTCGCATCCACGAGGACGGAACATTACGGTGCGGAAATCGCCTATGTGTTCCAAATAGAGAATTAAGGCAGGAGTTGATGACAGAAGCCCATAGCTCCATATACTCGGTTCATCCAGGAGGAACCAAGATGTACCGGGACTTAAGACAATATTAATGGTGGCATGGAATAAAAAGGGAGATTGCCCGCTTTGTGGCAAAATGCTTAGTCTGCCAGCAGGTGAAGGCCGAGCACCAAAGGACTGCAGGTATATTGCAACCGCTTCCCATCCCTGAATGGAAGTGGGAGCATATTACCATGGACTTCGTCACTGGATTTCCAAGAAGCCCTAGTGGTAAGGATGCAGTATGGGTCATCGTGGATCGGCTCACTAAGTCGGCTCACTTCTTGCCGTTCAGAGTTGGACAATCCACGAAAGTACTAGCCGACATGTATATGCGCCAGATCGTAAAATTACATGGAGTGCCGGTTAGTATTGTATCAGATCGAGACTCGAGATTTACATCTCACTTCTGGCGAAGCATGCAAGAGAGTCTCGGCACCAGGCTCAAATTCAGTACTGCCTATCATCCTCAGACAGACGGACAGTTAGAGCACACAATTCAGATCCTAGAAGACATGCTGCGATCTTGTATACTGGACTTTGGAGGATCTTCGGAGGATCATCTGCACTTAGTGGAGTTCTCCTACAATAACAGCTATCAGGCAAGCATTCAGATGGCACCTTTCGAGGCACTGTACGGAAGGAAGTACAGATCGCCAATATGCTGGAGCGACGTTGGCGAACGTCAAATACTGGGTCCAGAGTTGGTAACAAAGACAGTGGAGAAAGTAAAACAGATTCAGAACCATCTTCGGGCAGCCCAGGATAGACAGAAGCATTGGGCCGATGCACACCGACGACCCCTGGAGTTCAAGGAAGGAGAGCATGTATTTTTGAGGATCTCGCCCACTAGAGGTACTATCAGATTTGGCAGCAGAGGTAAGTTAAGCCCAAGGTATATTGGGCCATTTGATATCTTGGAGCGCATCGGTGAGGTGGCTTACCGCCTTGCATTACCTCCGTCCTTAGAGGGAGTGCATGACGTATTCCACGTCTCACAACTGAGGAGATATGTGACGGACCCAAGTCATATAGTTGATCATTCCGAGATTTTGGTGGGACCTAGCCTGAGATACGAAGAGCAGCCAGTGGGTATACTCGACACCAGCGAGAAGACACTGCGAGGGCAGACAATCAGGCTGGTTCGAGTAGCTTGGAAACAGCACTCTCCTGGCGAATCGACCTGGGAGCGAGAAGATGTTATGCGCCAGCGTTATCCACACTTATTTGCAGAATCAGGTAGAACTTAAGCATTCTTCAATTCTGTAAATCTTGCCTTTATAGTTTACCCTTCGATTGCGAGGACGCAATCCTCTTAAGGGGGGTAGATTGTAAACACCCAAAAAATTTTAGATTTTTAAATCAATTTTGGGAATTTTCTGCAATTTTTCAGGAATTTACATAGGTCCTGTGATGAGTTTGTAATTTTTAATTGCTAATAACTAATATTAAAATGCAATGAAAATATGATTTTATGGTGTAAAATAGAAAACCTGACTTAGGATAATTTTCTGAGATTTTATTGGGCCTCAGACCTATTTTTTAAAAGCCTAAAAACTATTTTCTAATTAATTAATTAATATATTTACTGTTATTATTATTATTTTTTTTTTGGGGGCCCGGCCCGGCCCAGTGGGCCGAGCCCATTAGCATCCCAGCCCCAGCCTAACCTAGCGGGTCGGGCGGGTCCGCCCAGTCCGGATCCGCGCCCGACCCGACCCGCTTACCCGGTCCCCCATCTCCCCTCCCACGAACCCCGCATTCTCCGGCCACGTCGCCGGAGAACCGCCCCGTCCACGACCCACGACCTCCCCTAGCCCGCGCCACGTCTCCCCTCTTCTCCGCCATGTCCGGCTAGCCACCCCGCGCCTCCCCTTATAAAACCCTCTTTCCTCCTCCCTCTTTCTCCCCCAAACTCCCCTAAACCCTATCTCCGGCCGACTCCTTTCATCCGCCGGTGACCTCCGCCCGGAGCCCAGACCCCTCCGCCGCCAGCGCCTAGCTCCGCCGAGAGCCGCCCCGGCCTCATCTCTTCCCTCCTCCCCTCTCAGACTCCAGCCTCTCCTCCCCCTCCACTCTCCCCGCCGTGCACCGCTCGGTCGGCGACCCGCCGCCGGCCAACTCAGCCCCTGGCCGCCTCCGTCGGGTCCGCCAGAAGCTCCCTAGGCCGGACACAGCCAGCAGCAGGACACGCGGACACAGCCCAGCCCTAGGCCGGACACAGCGGGACACGAACTCGCGTGTCGGACACAGTTCAAATCTCCGATTTTCGGGTCCCCTTCAGGTACTCGTAACTTGCACCTCGGATCTCTATTTTCGATTCTGTGAATTTCTACGCGAAGCCAGTATGACCCTCTCGGTGCCCGAATAAACCGCTCGGGGCATCGCGTCCTGTGGTGATCGTACACCGCGATCCAAAAACAGGAAAAATCAGACCCTGTTTCACCCCGGAACTGAGTACGCCCCGCCAAACGGGACAACTTGGTCGCATGCGGTCTTCACAGATACGTGCCCCTCATCGATACGGACGTGTGGGATTTCACGGAAGCTGATTCGGGTGTGCGTGCACACCAGAATCAACGCGTATCCGCGGACATCGCCCCGTATCCGCCTTTTCTGTATTTTACCCTAACTTCGTGCACACACGTCGGATCGAGACGAAACTTACGCCATCGAACTCAGAGCGATACGCTGGTCCTGTGGGTCAAGTTTGGTCCGATTCTGAGAACGTTGACGAAATCGCGTGTCGTGGGCCCCACAAGCCCCGCTCGACGGGCGATTTCTTGATCGGCTCATCGGAATTCAAATCTGGAAGTTCCGTTGGGATCGTATCAGCGTTCCTGACCTGTTGACACTAAGTTTGGTGAATTTGGAGACCATTGACCCTGACACGTTTTTCGGTGCAAAGCGGGCCCACCGGTGGACCCGTTTTTGCCCGAAATTGCCGTTTTTGCCCTTGTCTCCAAATTGGACCCAAGGACAGGCGTTCCTAGCTGTTTGACACCTTCTGAGCGTGATGGTACTGTTTATTTCAGCTTTCGGAGATATCTCGGAAAATTTTTGAAACCAGGCCCTAAGTGGAATCCAAACATCAGGCAAGTGCACCTTGCCAAACTTGCAGTCATTATTTTCATATTTTCTGTAAAAATACTCTGCTGAATTTCTTGTGCAAATTCATATAAACTGATTTAAACTGCTTAACCTAGGGAACGTATGACGTACCTAGTGTCCGATCATAGTCGGGTACCGACACCGTACGCGGTGTTGGGTTCGTCATTTAGAGATGGATTTACGATTCCCTTACTTTGTACTTGACCTATCAAGTACCCTATAACCCAGGACACCTGACACTATCATGGACAGAATCCTCCTGAGATATTCGTGGTGATTCTGTATAGGATACAGGACTTGATAGAGACATTTATTATAGACACTATGACTTGTTGCATTAGTTATAATCCCGCTGACATGGACATGAGACGTTATGGTCATGGCTTGCGTGATTACATTGGGTGGGGAGAGACACACAGACTACAGGCTGTTCTATATATATATCTACTATTATTGTGAGGTTGTAGACTCTCCAGCAGAGCTAGACCCTTTACGTGTTATTACTGCTACCGGCTCCCCGACACAGAGCTTGTAGCGGTCTCAGCCTGAGTACTAGTGTTGCTCTCGTTTGCATATCACATAGATGGTTACTTAGTTTACCCTGCTGTTCATTTATTTATTGCACTGCTTATTCAGTTGGCTTGTTTTATCTTGTGCCTTGCTATGTCCACTGAGGACCTGGAATGGATTATGTCCCCAGGTCTAGCTGAGGAGCAGTATCCCGAGGTATACGGGACCGGAGCTGAAGCTATTGCTGGAGCTGAACCGAACACTGAAGACGAGGTGACTGCCGAGGACTTCTCCTGAGTGCCTGTCCCAGTACTCGTTTATTTATTTCATGTTTATATCTTTTGTTCCTGGCCTATAGAGCCAGCTTATTCAGACTATAGTCGGATTGTTCCTCCGACTGACTTGCTGTGATGTTGTTGCTACTTATTTTCATTTGATTATGCAGTTTATTTTTTTATCTTTATGGATAAAATTAGTGTGACATGATATAGTAGACCTTATTTACAGCTTAAGCACGCCCTGATGATTCTATTAAATTGGGTTATCCATCGGTGCGTGCTGCTGGTCATTGCCACGTATCTCCAGTCCCTCGGCATTTTGGGACTGGGGCGTGACATGGTTTTTGTGGTGGCCCATTTTGGGACTGGGGAGTTGAGCTACTTCTTCATGGATGCCTAGAAGATATTTAAGAAGGAACTGCTAGGGGGATATCTTATAATCTGGCTACGCAGCTGCGTGTTCTCGGATAGTTCAGGCTCTATTGAGAGAATCAGTCGTAATCTAATTCTCTCGCCCGTGCGGCTGGCTTTTAGCCATCCTCTTGCGATGCTACCCGCGATGGTCTGCTGCATTCACCGTGGTCTCCGATATTTTGCCTCCAAGGTGAAGCACCACAAAGGGGTTGGAGAGTTCAATAGGGTGGAGTTACCCTATCACTACTTTAGGGTTTGGCTTTTATTGAACCATCGGTCCTTAATGCGTCTTGGCACCCAAGAAGGAATATTGGAGGGGGATATTGTTATCCACCCTACCGGGGGATGAATTAGAAGTGCGAGGATGTGCCCTCTTGTAGGAGGGAGCTTGCTTATCTGAACGGTTGGACGTTCTTTAGCACTGTCCCCGAATTCACTGAGTGGGAAAGGAGTGCTATTCATCGAGGTAGTAGGGCTGCTAATCGTCTGCTATCGGCAAAACTTTATCGCTAACTCCTCGATATCTGTCCTTCCCATTTTCAAAATTGGCCCGACGTCTACTTGGAGCCCTATCTACCCAGCCGGTTTGCTCGTCAGTTCGGGTACGGCCAACTTTTGTTGGATATTCCTAGTGCTTCCCTTGGGTATTGCAACAATCTTCTCGATGATGCTCGTGCGTGAAGCTACTATACCACCATAGGAACCCAAGCTGAGTTTGGATTGCCGACGGCCGGCGTTGTTCCGCTCATGTTGTTTGCTGCAGGGAGTCTCTACTACACAGTCAACGCTTGTCCGTCTGATTATAACCCCGGGACGAGCTAACTGGCGGGCACTGTTTTTGCGCCTCCGTCTTTGAAAGGTCGACGAACGCCCAAAAAGGGCAATGGCGTGGCCCAACCTTTGCTTGTTGATTTAGACCTGCCGACTGACAAGGGGACTGCTTCTGATGGCCCTTCTGCTCCTAAGCGCATGTCGACTGTGGCTTACCACCCGAGTCATTCCAAGCGAGCACGAGTTAAGAAGGCTCCGGAGGTGGGACTTATAGAAGGATTCGATCCTCCTGCGGAGGATGTAAGAGAGGAGGTATGACCCAGTGCGCTGGTGGCTTTTGAATCAGACCCCACTTTAGATGCGATAGTGGTGTCCGTAAGACCTCTTAATCTAATTCTTGTGACTCCTCTATATGATCATTTTTTTTCTAGTCTGTTTGAAACTTTGCAGCCACTGGGGCGACGGGATCACCCTCGGCGGTCTACGGCTGCTAAGGTCTCTTACGCAGAATGGGACGAAGAGTCGATGTCTCCTGAGTACAAGGTCGCAACCGAGGAGCCTGCCCCTAAGAATTTAGGTGGACATATCCCCGAAGGGGAGCTGGTGGAACCGGCTACTCCCGACATCTCGATGAATGACCCGGACGTTGTCGAGGTGGCTCAACAAATCCCGTCATTTATTCTGGGTATGTTGTTCTGCCTTTTCTCGCGGGATGAGATCTTTCGTCATCAGTTTTCTATTTTGTTGGTGCGGTTGGTCACATGTGATTTTGGCCCTGTAGTCTTAATTTCTCCTCTGAGGATGGTGAATGTGGCCTATGAAGAAGATGCAGAAGAAGACAAAGATGGGGGGCTGGTTCGAAGGAAGTCCACTCTCTCTCCCCCTACTAGGGGTGGAGAACATCCGATGAAACCTTCTGTTATGGTTAGTGTAAGGGAAGCCTCTACCTCTGCGAGTCTACCTAGAGTGGCGACAGCTTTATTGCCTCCGCGGGGTGACGTTGGGCGACTTGAAGTTGCGGCTTCCTTAGTTGCTCGGAACAGCGACCGTCGACCGGGTTCTATTCTTGGCCTTGCCAGTATGAAGGCCAAGCTTGCCAGTTTGCCTGGCATCCAGATACTAATTTTGGCCGGACAAAGCTTGGCTGCTACAAAAGCAGTTCGTCATCCGACACCTGTGGTTGCACCATCCGACTTGTCGAGTGTTGTCCTTTCTATTTCGCAGGTTACTTCAACTGTCGAATTACCTGTAATTCCTTTGGCTTCGGCTCAATTGACGCCCTCTACGAAAGTTGGAGTGATGGCTACTTCAAAAGTTATCCTTCAGGGCTTCTACATATTATTGAAGTAAGGGGTCCAAAATGTACTGGTTCGAGGGATACCATTTGTTTGGTCCAGGCACGGTGCCCTGGGGAAGATACAAAATTTTAAGACCCTCCTGGCCTTGAGCAGGTGTCTGACCTGCTGTTTCATAAATTAATTGAAGTTGAACAACACTTGGACGAGTTAAAGTTGGTGTGACAGGCTGACGTCGTTGCGACGATGGCTACGGAGTATGGACGCCTCCGGGACTCCATAAAAAAAGTGAAGGCTGCCTATGGGCAAACCAAGGTGGGTCTTGAGCAGGAACTCCATAAACTGCAACTCCAACGTATTGCGTTGGACGCAGATGAGGCAGCTAGTTTCGCCCGAAAAGATAATTTCTCTCACACTATTGCTGAGATCCAGGCGCAGATTGCACAACTCCAGGCCAACCTTAAGATCCTGGAGGGTGACGTTCACAAGGCCCGTCAAGAGCGAGAGGTTATCCGCATGCAATCTCTCACTTTAGCCCAGTCTTCTGCTGCCATTGAAGATACTTTTAAGATACTGGAGGAGAAGCACCAGTCTTATGCTCACCTTGATAGTCCTACTGCCGTAGCTTTAGAAGCCGAGCACTGAGTCAGGAGTCAGATTGATGCCAGAGTGGCTAGTCTCCGAGAACGCTTAAAGGAGTTTTGCATCGATCAGTAGTATTAGTGGTTGTTTCTTCCTTTTTACTTTAATTGAGGCGTTACTAAGTCCTAAAATATTGTTTGCTTTTAGTTCCCCTTTTAGGGGAAATAATAATAAAAAAGAAACTTTTCTCCTTTTGTTAGAATTATCCATATAAACTTTAGGTATTGCACTATAGGTGATATGGATGTAGTACAACACCATTGTTGCCGAGGATATACCACTAGAGGATCTTTGGGGGACTTATTACTTCTTGCGCATGAGAGTGCAAGCAATAAGTTCGAAGCGGGCCTTTCCAGAGGTGATATGGACGTGGTAAGTTTGGTAGACTTAATACCATTGGTGTACTTAAATTTAAGCACAGAAGTTGAGATAACGAATGATGATAGTCGTAAAGAGAGGTTTGCTCAGAGGTTACATGGAAATGGCAAACTCTCGGGGGATAACGTGAGGACGATAGCTCAGGGGTGACATAGATGTGAGCTGATCGGTAGTCATACCGAGAGGTTAGGTACGATTTTGGTATTTTTAAGGAAAAGGAAGCGAGCCGAAGGTAATATGGACGTGGTTGTTTGCTTCCGTTGAATATATCTCACTAGTGGACCTTTGGTGGACTTAGTACTCCTTGCTCACTAGAGTGAAAGTAATAAGTTCGAAAACAATCCCTATCAGAGGTAATATGAACGTGATAGGTTTTGTGGGCCCATTACTTTTTATGTATTTGAGTCCAAGTAATGGGTTTAAGACAAGCCCTGCTAGAGGTAATATGGACGAGGTAGATTTTGTGGACTTGACACCGCTGGCGTACCTTGGTAAGTATGGGTGATAAGTGGGGATAGCAAAAGATATCAGAGGTAATATGGACGTAATGATCGGTAGCCAAGACCCGAAAGGTTTGCTCAGAGGTAATATGGACATAGCAAACTCAGTCGGGAAGAAATATTATGACGATAGTTCAGAGGTAAAATGGACGTGAATCGATCTCCGAGCAACTCACTGAGGAGTGATTTATTGAGTGTGGTCTATCCGGGAGTATAGATAGACTTAGGATTCCTCTGCTGGAAAGATTGGTGGGACGATAGCTCAGAGGTAATATGAACATGACTAGCGTCTAACGGGATTAGTTTTTTGTATGGTTACTGCGGGAGTGTTCAAGTGGACCCAAGGACTGCTCCGCTGGGGAGACTTTGAGGATCCATCATCCGTTACATATCTAGGACTCTTGGATACAGATGACAGCTTTTACAGGAATTTATAAATAAGGGGAAAATGTTGCACATAGGCACTTGCTGGGGATGATGAACCAAGAGTGTAGAGATGTACATCTTGATTGCCCAGCTGGTGATAAGGGGAGTATAAGTCAAGTTTAGACGTAGTACTATTTTAGGAACTTGCCGTTGATAGGCATCATGAGCAAGTCGTTGTTGGGTTTCACGAGCCGGTATGCACCGTTGGAGAATACTGATTCTACGACGAACGGGACTTCCCATTTGGGTTAGAATTTGTCGACCGTTTTATAGGTCATAACCATCGGCCTCCTTACGGTCACCCACTTGGTAGGTCCTCTTCTTTACTCGTTTGTTGAAGGCTTCCGAGAGACACGCTTGGTATAGCTCAATGCGCTGTTGAGCTAAAAGACGTTTCTCGTTGAGTGCTTTTAACTCTTATAACCATCGGCGGTGATTGTCATTGACGGTTAATTGGTTGGAGAGAGCCACTCGAAGTGAAAAGATTTGGATCTTGAGCGGGAGGACCGCTTTACTTTCGTACATCAGAGAGAAAGACGTATTGCCAGTAGATGTCCGGACCGTTATTCGGTAGGCCTAGAGGCATTCACCCAGCTTCTCATTCCAGTCACATTTTTTGGAAGATACAAACTTTTTGAGAAGCTTTATGGTGGTCTTGTTGAAGTCTTCTGCCAGACCATTTGTCGCTGGGTTGTAGGCAGTCAACGCTATATTCTGAATTTAATTTTTGTTACAAATTGGTAGAACGCATGACTTGCGAACTGTGGACCATTGTCATGGATCCTTCATGGCAAGTCGAAGCGGTATATGACGTGATTCTTGACGAATCTGATCATGTTGGACGTCTTGACTTCCGCTAATGGTGCTGCTTTCACCCACTTGGAGAAGTAGTCGGTGATGGCGAGGATGAACCGATGTCCCTTGGATGAAGGTGGACTAATCGGTCCAATGATGTCCATACCCCACGCTTCGAACGGTCAGGACGCAAAAGTCGGGTGTAGGAACTCCGAGGGTTGGTGGATAAAGTCTGCATAAATTTGGCACGCTTGGTACTTCTTTGCATAGTCAACGACGTCTGCTACCATTATTGGCCAATAGTAACCCATTCTATGGAGGCAGTCCTATAGCTTGGGCTCTGGCTGATGGGAACCGCAAACCCCGTCGTGAGATGGGCACCACAAACCCCGTCGTGAGCCTCGCAGTGACCTGCTTCGCTTCTGGGTTTGATAGATATCGCAGCAGAAGGCTATCATAGGAGCGATGATACAATATTTTGGTAGCTGTATCATAATAGAACCGGAGGGAACGTCTTCTGATGGAAGTAGCCCCTTTGGCTTCTCGGAAAGAATTCCATAGACTGCGTAGTCGATGAATGGAAGTCTCCATTCTTGTGAGTCAATGCTCGTCTCTACTGAGTAGCTCCGGCATAGAGAGAGGTTGTTCTTCGGGCAGACCAGTTCCTGACCGACCATGGTGACCAATTCATGGGTATTGACTAGAACATCGAGAGACGCTGCGAGTCTGGCTAGGGCATCCACCTCGATATTTTACAGCCGAGGGACGTGCTCTATGAAGGACTCTTTGAAGGTCGAGATGATTCCAAGAGCAGCTCGGTGGTAAGGAAACAGGTCCTCGTGCTGGACTTTGTACTCGTCCCGGACCTGATTGACTATCAGCTAGGCTTCCAGGTGGTCAACACCCACTTGTTTAGCGAGTTGAAGTCCAATGATAAGAGCGTTGTACTCTGCCACATTATTGGAGCATGGCTTAGTGAGGGAGTAGGCGCAGTTGATAATCAGATTATATGGAGAGATCAACACTATCTCGACTCCAATGACATGTCGCCTTTGGGCCCATCCTCGAAGCACCGTCAAAAAATATTCGCCAAACGACTTCTGCGTTCATCATGGTGTTCACGTCTGCGACTTCGTCGGGGATCTCCTCATAGAGTTTTAAAGTTTCTGGCACTGGATGGACTGCAAGGAAATATGCCAATGCCTGACCTTTGTGTCACGCCCCAGTCCCAAAATATCGAGGGACTAGACACGTGGCAATAGCCAGCAGCACACACTGATGGACAAACCCAATTTAATGGATCCATCAGGGCGTACTTAAGCTGTAAAATAAAGTCTACTACATCATGCCATAACTAATCTCATCCATAGAAGATAAATAGAATCAATAATAATAAGAAACGAAATAAATCAACAACCAGTCTCAATAAAGTACTTCGGGGAATAACCCGATATAAATATGATACAATGGTCCAACAGGCCAAAACATAAATGTCTGAATAAAGTAGATACTGAGTATGAAACACAGATACTCAGGAAAAGTCTTCAGCCAACACCTCGTCCTCGAAAATTGGTACAGCTCCTGTATCAACTCCTGCTCCTGCTGCTATCTCGTATACCTCGGGATAGATCTCGTCTGCAAATCCTGGGGACATAATCCGGATCCAGGTCCTCAGGGGACATAGCAAGGTACAGATAATACAAGACAAAATAAATACAGTACAATAGTAAATAAAATAAATAGGGTAAATATGTAACCATCTATGTGAAATGCAAGTGAGAGCATCACTAGTACTCAGGCTGAGACCACTAAAAGCTCTGTGTAGGGGAGCCGGTAGCAGTAATAACACGTAATGTGCCTAGCTCTACTGTAGAGTCTATGGCCTCACAATAATAAATATATATAAGTAAAACAGCCTATAGCCTGTGTGTCTCTCCCCACCCAATGTAATCGCACGTCTCATGTCCACAACGTCTCATGTCCATGTCACGCAAGATCATAACTAATGCAGCAAGTCATACAATATCTATGAATATAATGTCTATGTCATAATCCTGCAACCTACATAGAATCACCTTGAATATTTCCGGAAGATTCTGTCTCATGAATAGTGTTAAGTGTCCTGGGTTATGATGTACTTGATAAGACAAGTACGAGAATGTAAAGGGTCACGATATCCATCTCTAGGTGACGTTACACAACTCCGCGTACAGTGTTGGCACCCGAATATTATTCGGACGCTAAGTAAGTCATACGGTCCTAGGTTAAGCATGTACAACAACATAAATGAATCAAGAAAATAACTAACAAAATTGCAAAGTTGGCAAGGTACACTTGCCTGAGTTTGAATACCAACAGCTGTCACTGTATCAGTGGACTCTGCAGGTACTCCTCCAAAAGCTGTAATAAACATCACCAACAAGTTTAGAAAATATCAAATAGCTAGAAACGCTTGTCCTTGAGTCCAATTTGGACACAAGGGAAAAAATAACATTTTCTGGTCAAAGCAGGGTCCACATGTGGCCCGCTTCGCACCAAAAAATGTGCCAAAGGTAACAGTCTCTAAATGGAATAAGTTATAGGTCAAACAAACTCTAGATATCAATACGAACCCAACGGTATGTCTAAATGTGGATTCCGATGGGCCGAATACAATTTTGTCCAAAAAGTCTCCAATTGGCGACTTGGTCAACTGTCTCAGAATTACGTAAAAATGGATCACAGGACCAGCGCGTTACCATGAGTCCCGTGACGCAAGAGTTGTCGCAATCTGACGAGCGTGCAGAAAATGCGCGTGACTTCCACAAAAGTTACGACACGGGGTATGTCCGCGGATACGGGCTAATTTCGGCGCACACATGCGTCCGAATCAGTTTTTGCAAATTTTTACGTGTCCGGTTATGCTGCGTGCACCATTCGGTATACTTGGTACACGGCGGGGCGGTCCTGTTTGGCGGGGCGCGCTCCGTTTCATAACTTTTAGAAATCTGGCAAAAGTGGGTTCGCGGGATTTTCCAGCCAATTTAATTCTGTCTACATTAGTTAATAATCTAGGGTTATTTAATAGAAATTGAACTAGGTCAAGTGGTCTACGCATACCAAAAAGAATCATCGAATTTGGATCTCTGTGGTGGGAGATACGAACTCTGAAACATGGGTGGTCACCGTAGTTTTCTGTGATCTCAGAATTCGGTCTGTTTTTGCCAACTTTGGCGCTATTTTTGCCTATATTTACGCGTTGTTTGAGATATACTATCACACAGATATGGAAGAGTATTAAGGGATGAGCATTGGTTGAGCAAGTCGACAAAAAATAACTCCGGAACACAGGTACCTCGCTGTGAGAATCTGCAGTGCGCGGGGTCGCGGTCGTCGGGATTGGTTTGGACGGCCTGGCGAGGTTCTCCGGCTGCGGTGGCGGCACTTTCTAGGTCTAGATGGTAAGAGGGAGGGTTTGGATGATTTAGGTTTAGGGTTTTAGATGAATAAATATATATATATATATATATATATATATATATATATATATATATATATATATATATAGGGAGAGAGAGGAGTCGGTTTTACTTAGGCGCGGGTCAACGTGGGGTCTTGGCTAAAGTTTGCATGGCGGGTTGGTTGCTGGCAAGGAATACTTGCTGTGGAATTCCTAGTAATGGTCCCAGCGGGTTGTTTAGCAAAGGGTGTTGGTGGTTGGTAGGAGTAAAGTTAAGGAATTAGTAATGGTTTTTTTTTATTAGTAATAGTTAAGTATAGTTATTAGTTTATTTTATTTCTTTTCTTTATCTTTTCCTTTTCTATTATACATGCATATATATATATATATATATATATATATATATATATATATATATATATATACTCATAAAAAATTCTAGATTATAATAATGCACACCATTAAGCTAGCAACTGCTCAAGGGGTCTCCTACATGAAATAAATTCCAAAAAATTTCTAATGGTCCCATAAATCCTCTAGTTGCACAACACCTAAAATAAAAATTATTAAAAATTTATTTCTCCTAATTAGCTACTAATTACTACAATTAAATTGTATTTAATAAAAAAAGTATATACGATTTCTAGGAATAGGGGTTTTACATTTATTTAACATCATTTAAAAAAATCATTTAATTACAAAATACCTTAGTTTTTAATCCCAGAAAATAACAGAAAATTGTGTAAAATTGCTTTTTAAAATTTTGAAAAAATCAGGGGGTTTACAATCTACCCCCCTTAAGAAGATTGCGTCCTCGCAATCGAAGAATAAACTACTAAAGGAAAGAACTATGGGAATTACAAGAATGCTTCGGTTATACCTGCATCTGCGAATAGGTGAGGATAACGCTGGCGCATGATATCCTCTCGTTCCCAGGTAGATTCGCCAGGAGAGTGATGTTTCCAAGCTACACGAACCAGTCTAATTGTCTGTCCTCGCAGTGTCTTCTCACTGATATCGAGTATGCCATCTGGTTGTTCTTCATATCTCAGGCTAGAGCCCACTGCGATCTCAGAATGATCGACTATGTGACTTGGGTCGGTCACGTACCTTCTCAGCTGTAAGACATGGAATACATCATGCACTCCCTTTAAGAATAGAGGTAATGCAAGACGATAAGCCACCTCACCAATGCACTCCAGAATATCAAATGGCCCGATGTACCTTGGGCTCAACTTGCCTCTGCTCCAAAATCTAATAGTACCTCGAGTGGGTGAAATCCTCAAGAATACGTGCTCTCCTTCTTTGAACTCCAGGGGACGTCTGTGTGTATCAGTCCAATGCTTCTGTCTGTCCTGAGCTGCACGAAGATGATTCTGAATTTGTTTTACCTTCTCCACTTTCTGCATTACCAACTCTGGACCCAGTATTTGACGCTCACCAACGTCACTCCAGCATATCGGTGATATGTACTTTCTATCGTACAACGCCTCGAATGGTGCCATCTGGATGCTTGCCTGATAACTGTTGTTGTAAGAGAACTCCACCAAGTGCAAATGATCTTCCCAAGACCCTCCAAAGTCTAGCATATACGATCGCAACATATCCTCCAAGATATGAATCGTGCGCTCCGATTGACCATCTGTCTGTGGATGGTAAGCAGTGCTGAATTTGAGTCGGGTGCCAAGACTCTCTTGCATGCTTCGCCAAAAATAAGATATAAATCTTGAATCACGATCCGACACAATATTAACCGGCACTCCATGTAATCTTACGATTTGTCGTATATACATGTCGGCTAGTACCTCCGTGGACTGTCCAACTCTAAATGGCAAGAAGTGTGCCGATTTAGTGAGTCGATCCACGATAACCCATATCACATCTTTTCTATTGGGCTCCTTGGAAACCCTGTGACGAAATCCATAGTGATATATTTCCACTTCCATTCTGGTATGGGAAGCGGTTGCAACATACCAGTAGCCCTTTGATGCTCGGCCTTTACTTGCTGGCATACTAAATATTTTGCCACAAATCGTATAATCTCCCTCTTTATTCCATGCCACCAATAATACTGCCTTAATTCTCGGTACATCTTTGTTCCTCCTGGATAAATAGAGTACATAGAGCTATGTGCTTCAGTCATTAACTCCTGTCTTAATTCTCTATTTGGAACATACATGCGATTTTCGTACCTCAATATCCTATCCTCATGTATACGAAGTCCCGTCTGTATGCCTGCTTCTGTCTTCTCTTTAAGCCTTCGAAATCTAGCATCAGTAGGCAATGCCTCTTTAATCCTTTCCACAAGTGACGACTTAACTTCGATATTAGCCAGCAAGCCACTTTGTCTTGGTAAAACAACCTCTATCTGGAGCTCCTGTAGATCTTTCAATAGCTGAGGCTGCATCGTCAAGAAATAAGCCGTGGGCTTCTTGCTGAGTGCGTCTGCTACGACATTCGCCTTTTCCGGGTGATACTGCAGATCTATATCAAAGTCTACCATCAACTCAAGCCAACGTCTCTGTCTTATATTGAGCTCCTTCTGATTATATACATACTTCAGACTCTTGTGATCAGTAAAGATTTTTACCTTCTCTCCATAAAGATAGTGCCTCCAAATCTTCAGTGCAAATATTACTGCAGCTAGCTCAAGATCATGCGTTGGATAGTTCTTCTCATGGACCTTCAACTATCTCGATGCATAAGCGATAACTTTGCCATATTGCATCAAAACACATCCTAGTCCACTATCTAACGTATCACTGTAAACAACAAAACCTCCTGACCCTGAAGGAAGAGTCAAGACAGGTGTTGTTGTCAATCGCCTCTTCAATTCTTCAAAGGCCTTCTGGCAATCTTCTGTCCATGCAAACTCCTGGTCCTTACGTGTCAACTTCGTCATAGGCTCCGTAATTCTTGAGAAATTTTCTATGAACCTCCGATAATATCCAGCAAGTCCGAGAAAACTTCTCACTTCTGCAACTGATGTAGGTGTAGGCCAAGTTTCTATTGCAGCAACCTTTTCTGGATCAACTGAAAGTCCTTGTCCTGAGATGATATATCCTAAGAAAGACACCTTATCCATACAAAACTCACATTTATTGAGTTTGGCATATAACTTCTCCTGCCTCAACGTCTCTAGCATAATTCTGAGATGCTCCTCGTGCTCTTCGTGGCTCTTGGAATATACTAGAATATCATCAATAAACACAACCACAAATTTGTCCAAGTACTGATAAAAAACTCTGTTCATCAAACTCATGAATACAGCTGGTGCGTTGGTTAAACCAAACGGCATTACTAAGAACTCATAATGTCCATACTTGGTCCTGAAGTCTGTCTTCGGTATATCCTCCTTCCTTACTTTAATTTGGTGATAGCCGGATCTAAGGTCAATCTTCGAGAATACCCTAGCACCACTCAATTGACCGAATAAGTCATCAATGCGTGGTAAGGGATACCGGTTCTTAATGGTCACAACGTTCAGTGCCCTGTAGTCAATGCACAGGCGTACTGTCCCATCCTTCTTCGGTACAAATAGTATGGGTGCTCCCCAAGGTGAAACACTGGGCCGAATAAAACCCTTCTCCAGAAGATCATCAACTTGTTCCTTCAATTCCACCAACTCCTTAGGTGCTAGCCGATATACTGATGAAGTGATAGGCTCTGCTCCTAGAGTTAAGTCTATTGTGAATTCTATTTCCCGATCAGGTGGTAAACCTGGAAGATCATCAGGAAATACATCCACAAACTCTGATATGACTCTTGGATAACCTGTCTCCCCTTCTACAGATAGTACCCTAAGAGTAGGCTAAACACCTTGCTCTATAGCTCCCTGAAGAAACCCAAACTCTGGATGTCCAGGCGGTCTAAATATAACCCGTCCAAGTCGGCAATCTAGGGTCGCATGGTACTGACTTAACCAATCCATACCAAGTACAACGTCATAATCCGGCATAGAAAAGATCAAAAATTGAGCTCGCATCTCTCTTCCACAGACTACTACTTAACAAGATCTACAGATGTCACTAACTGGGATAATTCCACCTCCAGTAAGAATTCTCTTAATCTTCGGAAGGGGTGCGGTAGCTACTCTATGGGTGGCTACGAAGCTAGCAGCTATAAATGAATGCGATGCTCCAGAATCAAATAAAGCTACAACAGGTAATGAAGCTACTAATATAGTACCTGTTATGACTTCTCCTGCAGTAGCTTCCTCCTCAACAGCCAATGCAAATGCCTGTCCTCGTCCCTGAGCTGGACCTCTCTGTTGCCGAGCCTGCTAAAATAGTGCTGCCTGTGGTGCCAATGTGGTCTCTGCTGATATCCTCCTGGAGCTGGTGGTCTGACTGCTCCAACTCCCGTCTATGGTGCTCCCAACGCTGGATAAGCTGGCCTTGGTGCAGGTAAAGCTAGTCTTGGTGCTCCCTCTCTGCGTTCAGAGCAGTCTTTGGCTGTATGCTGGTTAGATCCACAAATCAGGCATAGTCCCAACTTGCGTCTGTACTCCCTCTCGATATGGCCGACCTTGCCACAGTAGTGACAAGTAGGAAGAGATATGGCCCTAGGTGCTGCTCTCTCTGGTAGATTCCTCTGGGGTCATTTTGCAGAATCCTCCTGTGATGCCCTGGATGGTGCTGATGTGAATGGCCGCTTCAGACTTGACTCCCTTCCAGTGACATGCTCCATGCGTCGTGCTGCAGCAAGAACGTCGGTGTACGATGTAGGTGCAACAGATCCGATCAACCTCTGGAGCTCGAACTTGAGTCCGTCAAAGAACTTCTTCGCCTTCTCTTCTTCGGTAGGAATTAGAGAAGGGGTGAAGCTACTCAGGCGAATAAATTCAGCATTGTACTCTTCCACAGACATATTGCCTTGGATAAGGCGGTTAAACTTGTCTCGGAGTTCCTACCGTGCAACAGCTGGGATATACATCTCTTGGAAGAGTCTGGAGAACTCTTTCCAAGTGACTCAGTCTTGTCCGAGCCTCCTCTCTTCTGATAGCCACCAATAATGTGCATTGTCAGTCAACTGCATCCTGACAGCAGTAATCTATTTCTCCCTCGGAAGTTCAGCTGCTTCCAACTGGTGTTGTGTGTTCGTGAGCCACTCGTGAACTTCAGTTGGCCTCTCTTTGCCAGAAAAGGTACGAGGCTTGAGCTGACAAAAATCAATGATAGATCCCGTCGCTGGTCGTCTAGCTGGTGGGTTCACCTGTTCCAATGCGGTTACTAGGCTGGTTCTCAAATACTCTGCCTTATGACGCTGAGCCTCTTGTTAAACCTGCTGTTGGGCTTGCATCATGGCATAAAATATTTGAAACATCTGCTGCCCGTCCATGGCTTGCCCTGGTAGAAAAACAGGCATCGGTGGAGTGAACTATGGCGGAGGTGGAAGGTCATCACGCCGGAACCTTGAATTAGGCTGGCCGGCTTGATCGCTTTGAGAAGATTGTCCTCTATTCTCTGGTGTCACTCCATCTCCATAGGTAACCACAACATCGTGTGGTGTATCCAAGGGATTCTCGTTTCTGATTCTTAGATCCATTACTCTGCATCCAAAAAGATAAACTATAAGAATGCGTAGAGGAATCAACACAGGATGCAAATCAAGTAATTAATTCGAATTCGAGATAGAGTTCAAAAATGATTCAAACAATGGATGAGATCCTATAACTTATCCTATCCTTAGTGCAGGCTTGTTCGGTCCCTAAGTTGAAACCGAACGATTTAGTCGAGGACCTGCATGGGCCACCACAAAAACCATGTCACGCCCCAGTCCCAAAATATCGAGGGACTAGACACGTGGCAATGGCCAGCAGCACACACTGATAGACAAACCCAATTTAATGGATCCATCAGGGCGTACTTAAGCTATAAAATAAAGTCTACTACATCATGCCACAACTAATCTCATCCATAGAAGATAAATAGAATCAACAGCAATAAGAAACGAAATAAATAAACAACCAGTCTCAACAAAGTACTTCGGGGAACAACCCGATATAAATCTGATACAATAGTTCAACAGACCAAAATATAAATGTCTGAATAAAGTAGATACTGAGTATAAAACACAGATACTCAGGAAAAATCTTCAGCCAATACCTCGTCCTCGAAAATCGGTACAGCTCCTGTATCAACTCCTGCTCCTGCTGTTGTCCCGTATACCTCGGGATATATCTCCTCTGCAAATCCTGGGGACATAATCCGGATCCAGGTCCTTAAGGGACATAGCAAGGTATTTTAGACTTTACATAGTAGCTTGAGGGAGGATGATTAATTAGGAGGATGATTAAATTAATTAAACCATTAGACTAGAAGCTTCCCTCCTTAATTAATTTTTTCATGAGAGGTCCCAAGGGGTATTTTAGACTTTACATAGTAGCTTGAGGGAGGGGGCAAGTGATGTCACAACCCGCACCCAGTATAGGGGTACGAGAGCGTGGGTACGTCCAGCCTACGCCGCAGCATCGGCGGTAGAACGCTATCTAGGTCACAGTAATACTAGATAACTAAACACCTGTCAATAATATACATCTCTATAATCTCACAATATAACTCAATCACCACAACTATAAGGCACGATAAAAGATAAAAGGAAATGCCATAGTTAAACACCATGTCTCAAACATAAAGATACTCACAGTCTAACTGTCCAACACAAGTCTCCAATTAAATTTAACATAGGACTAAACATAAACTGAAATATCCTCCATAAGTCTCAAGCATAAATAAATACTATCTAAATAGCTGTAGACAAAGTCTCATCTAGAAGCATAGTCTCCTCTAGGATCTCTGGTACATAGTCTGCTTCTATACCTGGTCCGTAATGCGTAGTACAGAAATCCTCAAGGTTCTCTGAAAAAAATATCCAATCAGGATTGGAACGAAAATACACCTCTAACAGCATTTCCACATATATTGACAAAAACTATAACACAGTGTAAAAAAATACAAGACATATATAAAATAACTGAAAATAAGAAATACTGGAATAAAGAATGCTGGAATAAGGTACTGGAACATCATCATCAATAGCATCTGACATGGAATAGAACTACAAGTATACGCAAGTACAAAGAACTGGTATGTAAGTGTATGTAAGAACAACAACTAGAACATGTAGAAATACAAGATCAATCTATCAAGATACATGTCAAGAATCATCTAACTAAGTGTGTGAAACATCAGTATATCATGTGATCGGCTTGGGTTATATGACTCATTACATGGATTAGCGATCATCCCCAACAGGTCAGGCTAACCAGAATGTAACAGCGATGAGGCATGTAAGGGTAAGGCTGCACCGACGTGAAATGTGGGTGAGCTAATGGTGCATGTAAGGGGTATGATCATATAAGCTACTAATACTTCCCCGTTTTCCCTGCTAGCATGATGGATTTCCATCACGACTCCTCGTGACAGGTCTCAATGATGCCAACTCGTGTAAAGAACAGTGTCAGAGTCATGTACGCTATACAACAAGAATTATAGAGATAATCAACATAATGGATACTGTCAGAGAATGTACTCGCCTGTGGTCCTTAGCTGGCAATACCAAAGTCCGAGTTCCAAGGTACCGTCTGAGTGATCCAACAGTCCTATAGATATATCATAAACATAATACTGTATCAGGCATCACACTAATACACGATCAACAGAATGATCAAGGATTATACTAGGGGCCGCGTCTGTAATTGCTGTGCATAACAGACAGTCAATGGTACGGTCTTGCCAGTACGTCAGTGTATATATGGCAGTCTACTATCATGCTACATGGTCACAGGTAGATGTGGCTACGGGGTATCCGTGGTCACAATCAAGACATCTTGGACATGTGATACATAGGACTTAATATGAACTAATCTCTCATCGTACTAATTAATTACATTTATAATAGATATGTATAAGTGTATTAACCTAATTGAGCATTATATGGTTCGTAGGCATATATTAACCTACATTAATTATGATTATAATACACGTATTGATATATTAGGGAATACCTACACATTACTTATACGCAAGTATATAGATATTTGTTGGAAATATTATATATATACACCAATATACCAATACGTATGCAAATACGTATATACATACGTCCCTAGTTACTTGTATATCATCGCAGGAAATGATGGGAACGTGGACAGGAGCTAACCTACGCTCGGCACGATGACGATTATGAGGCGATGCTCACGAACAGGGAAGGCTGGTCGATGTGCAGGGTCGGTCGTCGAACTCCGGTCGGCAGCGTCGGTCTCCGCGAAACTTCTCGGTCGGCAGCGTCGGTCTCCACGGGAACTTCTCGATCGGCAGCGTGCAGCGCTCGGGGCTCGGGGCTCGGCACTCGGCGCTCGGGGCTCGGCGTTCAGCGCTCGGCGCTCGGGGGCAGCGGGTGTCCGGCGCTCGGGGGTGTCCGATGAGGAACAGCAAGGTCGGGGGGGTTTGAGATGGTCGGCTGGGGTGTATTAGGTTTTGGTTGAAAAGAATAAGGAAGCTATACTTATGTATATATATGATCATAGTAGACTTTGGATTGACCTAGAATTAGGTCTGGTCAAGGCCTTCCTGGAATTGGGCTTCTCATGGGTATTACAATGGTTGAAATTTTAATACAGAAATTGCTAAGATGCATTGGTTCGATGGTCTGAGGCCATAGTTCAGGAATTTTGATGTCGTATTACACACTCCCAAGAATTTATAGAATTTACCTAAAGGAGAATTTGGGTTTATATACGTATCGTTCAACAGAAAGGATATCGCAATGTACTATTGCACCAAGGTGTCTAAACAATGAAAGGTTGTACAAGTTCGACTTATGAATCAATTTAATAAAAGTGAATGCACGTGGGGGTTAAAAATTCAAAACGACGGTGAGGTGCAACAAATTAAAATCACCAAAAATTGAGAATAATCAATTATCATGCAATCATTTACTCATTAATTACGAAAAGACGAAAATACCCCTAATCCAAAAAGTATGGGTGACAAGTCTACCCTCCTTAAAAGAATTTCGTCCTCGAAATTAAAATAAACTATCACATGAATCAAACAATCAATTAATGAATTATACCTCAAGTCTCGAAGAGATATGGATACCGCTCGCGCATTTCATCCTCTCTCTCCCAGGTTGATTCTCCTGGAGAGTGATTTCTCCATGCAACATGAACCAAGGGAATAGTCTGGTTCCGCAATATCTTCTCTCTACGATCCAAGATCTCCACTGGTTGTTCAGGATAGCTGAGTGTCGGTCCAACTTCGATCTTCGAGTGATCTAATACGTGACTAGGATCTGCCACGTACCGTCTCAGCTGTGACACGTGGAACACGTTATGCACTCCATCTAGAGCAGGCGGCAAGTCTAGTCTATAGGCCACTACACCGACCCTTGCAAGAACACTGAAGGGCCCGATGTATTGTGGACTAAGCTTTCCTCCTCTGCGGAAACGAATCGTGCCCCGTGTCAGAGAAATCTGTAGGAACACCAAATCGTCAATCTGAAACTCTAGGGGTCTACGGTGACTATCTGTCCAATGCCGCTGTCTGTCCTGCGCCACTCGCAGTCTGTCTCTGATAAGTTTTACCTTTTCTGCTGCGTCCACGACCATTTCTGGTCCTAACAAGGCTCTTTCTCCAACATCATCCCAAGATAAAGGTGTACGACACCTCCGTCCATATAAAGCCTCGAATGGTAATATCTCAATGTTGGCCTAGTAGCTGTTGTTGTAAGCAAACTCTACCAAGTGTAGATGATCCTCCCAAGAACCTCCGAGATCCAATACGCAAGTGCGTAACATATCTTCTAGAGTCTGAATAGTCCTTTCAGACTGCCCGTCTGTCTGAGGGTGATATGCGGTACTGAACTTGAGCTGAGTGCCCAAGCTAGACTGCAGGCTCCTCCAGAAATGGGAAGTAAAACGACTATCTCGATCTGAGACAATACTCACAGGAACTCCATATAATCTGACAATCTGCTGTACGTACATCTCTGCTAGCTTCTCCGTCGAAGTACCCACTTTGAAAGGTAAGAAGTGGGCTGATTTGGTCAACCTATCCACGATGACCCAAATTGCGTCCTTTCCTCCTGGAGAACGAGGAAGTCCTGAAACAAAGTCCATAGTCACGTGCTTCCACTTCCATTCTGGAATGGGTAAGGGTTGAAGCAATCCCCCTGGCCTTTGTCGATCTGCTTTCACCTGTTGATACACTAAACATCAGGATACGAAGCGTGCTACTTCACACTTCATACCATACCACCATACATGCTTCCTCAAATCTTGATACATCTTGTTGGCTCCGGGATGCATCGAGTACTGAGAGCGGTGTGCCTCCTGTAAAACTTCTTCACGCAGCTCTCCACTTGGCACACATATCCTCGTGCCATGTCGTAAGGATCCATCATCCGCAATAGTAAAATCGTCTATCAATCCGGTCTGAACTTGTGCTCTAATATTTCGTAGAGTCTCATCATCATACTGTGCCGCTCTAATTTTGTCCATCAGTTCTGATTGAATCTGCAGTCCCCACATCTGAATCTCAGCTCCTGGAACTAATACCTCAATTTTTAAGCTCTCAAGATCAGCTTATAAGTATCTATCCGAAGTCAAACACATAGCCATTGGGTACCTGCTCAAGGCATCCGCGACTACGTTGGCTTTCCCTGGATGATACTGTAATGAGATATCAAAGTCTTTCATCAATTCCAACCACCTTCTCTGTCTCATATTAAGCTCCTTCTGTGTAAATATGTACTTTAAGCTCTTGTGGTCTGTGAAGATTTCCATACGCTCTCCGTACCGATAGTGCTTCCACAGCTTTAGGACAAAGATAACTGCTGCTAACTCCAGATCGTGAGTGGGGTAGTTCTTTTCATGAGGGCATAATTGTCTTGAAGCATAGGCAATTACTTTTCTGTGTTGTTGAAGAACGCATCCCAACCCTTTTCCCGAAGCATCACTGTAGATAGTGAATCCACCTGTCCCTGATGGCAACGTCAAAACTGGCGCTGTCGTCAATCTCTTTTTCAGCTCATCGAATGTGGCTTGACATTCTTCTGTCCAGACAAATTCTACATCCTTCTTGGTCAGCCTAGTCATTGGCTCTGCAATCTTGGAGAAGTCTTGTACAAATCTTCTATAGTATCGTGCTAGTCCGAGAAAGCTCCTGATTTCAGCTACCGTGCTGGGGGTAGTCCATGACTTCACTGCCTCTATCTTCTTTGGGTTAACTGAAATTCCGTCACCTGTCACCATGTGTCCAAGAAATTCAACCTCTTCAAGAAAGAACTCACACTTTGAAAGCTTCCCGTACAATCTCTCTCTCCTGAGAGTTTCTAAGACTATTCTCAAGTGCTCTTCGTGCTTTTCTGGGGTTTTTGAATATACTAGAATGTCGTCAATAAATACCACTATGAACTTGTCAAGGTACTGGTGGAACACCTTGTTCATCAAGTTCATAAATACTACTGGTGCATTGGTTAAACCAAACGGCATTACTGTAAATTCAAACTGGCCATATCTGGTTCGAAAGGCGGTCTTCGGTATGTCTTCTTTCTTCACTTTCACCTGGTGATAGCCTGAACTCAAGTCTATTTTTGAAAACACCTTTGCTCCGTTCAATTGATCGAAAAGATCATCTATCCTCGGCAGCAGATATTTGTTTTTGATAGTGAGGTTATTCAAAGCTCTATAATCAATAAACATACGTACCGTGCCATCCTTCTTTGGTACAAATAATACCGGTGCTCCCCATGGCGATGAACTGGATCTAATAAAACCTTTGTCTTGCAGCTCCTCAACTTGTTTCTTTAGTTCTACCAACTCGTTGTTGTTAACTCTATAGACATGTTGTGAAATAGGCTCTGCTCCTGGTATCAAGTCTATAGAGAACTCAACATCTCTGTCTGGTGGTAAACCTGGCAACTCCTCTGGAAATACATCCAGGAACTCCGCTATAAGTGGATGCGGTAACTTTTCTTCTTCCGCCCTGGCTCCGCAAAAAGTGCCTCTGCTCCGCTCCTCTGCTCCTCTGGCAATCTCGAGCTCTGGCTCTCCTGGTGGTCGAAATACTACTCTTCCTCCGCGATAATCTATAGAAGCATGGTGTTTACTCAGTCAGTCCATTCCGAGTACAATATCGTATTCCGGAAGTGGCATAATGAGTAAACTCACGCTCAACTCTCGGCCTTCTAATAACACTCTCCGATTCTTGCAACAATCACGGACTAGGATAATGCCTCCTCCTGTCATGATCTTGCAAGTCCTATATAATGGTTCTATTTCTAAATGATATTTAAGGGCATAAGATACAGATACGAAACTATGGGTAGCGCCAGAATCAAATAATGCAAGTGCTGGAATAGAATCGAGTAAAACTGAACCTAAAATCATGTCTCCAGCTGGCTCGGCCTCCTCAGTGGTCATGGCGTAAGCTCGTCCTTGTGGTGCTCCTCTATGTTGCTGCTGCTGCTGAGCAAACCTCTCCTGCTTTGATGGAAGTGGAGGTCCTCTCTGCTGGCCTCCTGGTATAATAGGTGCTATGGCTGGTCCTCTCTGAGATGCTCCTCCTCCTTGGCGAGTCTGAATAGCTGGGCAGTCCCTCAGCTGATGTGCTGCTGATCCACACGATAAGCAAGTGCCCAACCTTTTTCTGCAGATGTCTCTTGTATGTCCCATCTTTCCGCAATACGAACATGGGGTAGCGAGTTAATTATGCCTCTGTGGTTGCTGTTGTTGAGCATGTCCTCGAACTGGTGCCTGTTGCTGGTGTTGCTGCTGGTGTTGCTGCTGGTACAGCCTATATTGTTGTTGTTGTTGAAAGTGTGGGCGCTTGGCTGGTCCTGTGTTACCTCCTGTTGCTCCAGACGTATCGCGTCCTCTCTTGGGCCTAAGGTCCAAGTCGTCTTCGACAATCTGGGCATCCATCAGAATACCCTCAAATATAGCAGTACGTCGTCCCGAAGTACGAGACTTGATCTCCCTATTCAATCCTTTTCTGAATTTTCGAGCTCTGTCTCCTGGGTCTCGAATCATCGATGGAGCAAATCGACTCAATCGGCAAAACTCTGCAGCATACTTGTCGACTGACATGCCTCCTTGGACTAAGTCATGAAACTGACTTTCTAAAGCTCCCAAGGCTATATCAGGAAAGAATTTCTCTTTGAAGATTTCTTTAAAGTTCTCCCAAGTAAGTCCTTCAGCGGCGAGTCTCGGCTCTGTACGATACCACGTCAGTGCGATATCAAACATCTGGCTGCCAGCGGCCTCTATCTGAAGAATCTCTAGAATCTGTGATAAGCGAAGATTCCTTTCTATATCTTCTAACCATTCATCAGCATATAGTATTCCTTCTGTGCCTTTGAACTCTCGAGGCATCATCCTCTTAAAGTCCACTATGGTACCGGGCCTCTGTTGTTGCTGACCTTGATGTTGCGGTTGTCGTGCTACTCTCTCCACAGCCTGGAGAGTCATCTGATTAGCATTCTTTATGCTCTCTCTCATCAGTTCGGTTTGCGCCTGGTGTGCTTCTGCTTGTATTCTCTGAGCCTCAGCTTGAACACGTTGAGCTTCTGCGGTTACTCTCTGGGCCTCTAGCATGCCCTGCATAATGCGAACATCTGTGCCCCATCAGCGGGCACTCCTCCGGAAATTGGTGTCGGTGGTGGTGGAAGGTCGTCTGTCATAGTTGGGGCAATTCTCTGTATAGGTGGAGGAAGAATCTCGTTAATTGCAGACACTCCCACACGAACAGAAGATGTAGGAGAATCTTCAGGTATCTGTTCGTCAGGTTGAAGGGTGGTAGTCCTCTCTGAATTGGCTGCTCCCATTCTCATGGATCTAGTATTCGGCGATATCCTGAATACAGATCAAAGAATCAATTAAGGTGATAGATGTGATATTATCAAGGAAGGACACTAAAGTGCTAAGGAAGCAATTCATTAGAATAGCAATAAGAAGTTTAGAATTTTTTAGTGTGATTGAGCATACTCTCATCCTAGATCCTATTCCTATATCCTAGCACAGGCTCGTAGCAATACAACTAAGTTGTCGCACTACCACGATATCGAATAAATTGCGAAAACCAGACCTGCATGGGCCACCACTAAAAATGTGTCACGACCCGCACCCAGTATAGGGGCACGAGAGCGTGGGTACGTCCAGCCTACGCCGCAGCATCGGCGGTAGAACGCTGTCTAGGTCACAGTAATACTAGATAACTAAACACCTGTCAATAATATACATCTCTATAATCTCACAATATAACTCAATCACCACAACTATAAGGCACGATAAAAGATAAAAAGAAATGACATAGTTAAACACCATATCTAAAACATAAAGATACTCACAGTCTAACTGTCCAACACGAGTCTCCAATTAAACTTAACATAGGACTAAACATAAACTGAAATATCCTCCATAAGTCTCAAGCATAAATAAATACTATCTAAATAGCTGTAGGCAAAGTCTCATCTAGAAGCATAGTCTCCTCTAGGATCTCTGGTACATAGTCTGCTTCTATACCTGGTCCGTAATGCATAGTACAAAAATCCTCAAGGTTCTCTGAAAAAAATATCCAGTCAGGATTGGAACGAAAATACACCTCTAACAGCAGTTCTACATATATTGACAAAAACTATAACACAGTGTAAAGAAATATAAGACAGATATGAAATAACTGGAAATAAGAAATACTGGAATAAAGAATGCTGGAATAAGGTACTGGAACATCATCATCAATAGCATCTGACATGGAATAGAACTACAAGTGTACGCAAGTACAAAGAACTGGTATGTAAGTGTATGTAAGAACAACAACTAGAATATGTGGAAATACAAGATCAATCTATCAAGATACATGTCAAGAATCATCTAACTAAGTGTGTGAAACATCAGTATATCATGTGATCGGCTTGGGTTATATGACTCATTACATGGATTAGCGATCATCCCCAACAGGTCAGGCTAACCAGAATGTAACAGCGATGAGGCATGTAAGGGTAAGGCTGCACTGACATAAAATATGGGTGAGCTAATGCTGCATGTAAGGGGTATGATCACATAAGCTACTAATACTTTCCCGTTTTCCCTGCTAGCACGATGGATTCCCATCACGACTTCTCGTGACAGGTCTCAATGATGCCAACTCGTGTAAAGAACAGTGTCAGAGTCATGTACGCTATACAACAAGAATTATAGAGATAATCAACATAATGGAAACTGTCAGAGAATGTACTCGCCTGTGGTCCTTAGCTGGCAATACCAAAGTCCGGGTTCCAAGGTACCGTCTGAGTGATCCAACAGTCCTATAGATATATCATAAACACAATACTGCATCAGGCATCACACTAATACACGATCAACAGAATGATCAAGGATTATACTAGGGGTTGCGTCTGTAATTGCTGTGCATAACAGACAGTCAATGGTACGGTCTTGCCAGTACGTCAGTGTACATATGGCAGTCTACTATCATGCTACATGGTCACAGGTAGATGTGGCTACGGGGTATCCGTGGTCACAATCAAGACATCTCGGACATTTGATACATAGGACTTAATATGAACTAATCTCTCATCGTACTAATTAATTACATTTATAATAGATATGTAAAAGTGTATTAACCTAATTGAGCATTATACGGTTCGTAGGCATATATTAACCTACATTAATTATGATTATAATACACGTATTGATATACTAGGGAATACCTACACATTACTTATACGCAAGTATATAGATATTAGTTGAAAACATTATATATATACACCAATATACCAATACGTATGCAAATACGTATATACATACGTCCCTAGTTACTTGTATATCATCGTAGGAAATGATGGGAACGTGGACAGGAGCTAACCTGCGCTTGGCACGATGACGATTACGAGGCGATGGTCACGAACAGGGAAGGCTGGTCGATGTGCAGGGTCGATCGTCGAACTCCGGTCGGCAGCTTCGGTCTCCGCGGAACTTCTCGGTCGGCAGCGTCGGTCTCCGCGGGAACTTCTCGGTCGGCAGCGTCGGTCTCCGCGGGAACTTCTCGATCGGCAGCGTGCAGCGCTCGGGGCTCGGCGCTCGGCGTTCAGCGCTCGGCGTTCAGCGCTCGGCGCTCGGGGGCAGCGGGTGTCCGGCGCTCGGGGGCAGCGTGTATCCGGCGCTCGGAGGTGTCCGATGAGGAATAGCAAGGTCGGGGGGGGGTTTGAGATGGTCGGCTGGGGTGTATTAGGTTTTGGTTGAAAAGAATAAGGAAGCTATGTTTGTGGTTATTTAAACGAAAAGAATAGAAATGTATTCGATGTGGGGGTTTACACGGAACCCGCCTTCTTTTGTTTACAAACAAACTTATACAATGTAATCCTATACGAGGATGTGGGAGTACAATTTATTTAATCTGGGTAGATACTGCTATAGGTGTCTGATCTGCGGTCGATCACTTTAGCCCTTGGACCACACGATGTTGAAGAAGTGCCGTAGGAGACAGAAAGCAGCTTCGAAGGTTGCAGGAGAGGGTGGATGTACGATGCCGAAGTCGTCGATCCCTACTTTTTGCCTGAGCTCCGGGTGCTCTCTCTCTCTCTCTCTCTCTCTCTCTCTCTTTACCAATTCTCTGACCTGGTTCAATCTTCCAAATTGTTGACCTTGTTCCCCATTGATAGGGGTCTCTATTTATAGAGTTTTGGTGACAGTGACCACTCCATCGGTGTAACAACCGAGGAATGGAAAGTACAACACCCTTTTACACAACGGTTAAAGTAACCAATGCCTACCTATAGATGATCTTTTGAATGAGCGTGTGACGCGGGTCCAACTAAGGGGACACAACGCGTACAATTGCTACTAAGATCACGGCGTAAAAGCCACGTAGGTAGGTATCCATTGTGTAGCAGAGGTTGGCATAGAAGCCAAATGTCTGTCACCATGGCATAGAAGCCAAGTAGGCATAGAAGCCAAATAGGCATAGAAGCCGAACAGGCATAGAAGTCGAGCAGGCATAGAAGCCGAACAGGCATAGAAGCCGAGTGGTCGTAGAGACTGAGTGGTCGTAGAGACTGAGTGGGCATAGAAGCCGTATGAGCACAGATCCTGAATGGGCGTAGAAGCCGTTGCGTACTGTACTAGAATGGGCGTAGAAGCCGCTGCGTACCGTGCTGATATGGACGTCTTAGCCGGAATTACGACTTTTGGAGATATAATCGAATCTCTTGCAGAGATTTGCCACCATCTTAGGCATTAAATGCGGAGGCATGTTTTGAAGTTCTGCAGCCCTTCTGTGCACCCATCGCAGAGACGTGCCTTGAGAGAAACTGTCACCGCTCTGTACAATTAGACGTGGAGACGTGCCTCGAGTCCCGTACGAGGTGCAGCTTTTGACGTGGCAGGCGGTTTGCCTGCTACGGAGCGTAAAATAGCTCATGTTTGCTTGTGTAAAATAGGGCAGCGTATTCCCTTGTACGCGAAAGAGCAATTTATGCTGAGGGGACTCCAGTAAACGACGGTTTGGTGATGCTTTAACCAAATCCTCTGTATTAAATGCCGAGATCCGCCATCATACTGTAGGGCGCGTTCCGAGGGGTCTGCCATCGCTTCCAGCCGTCGTCTGGGTAGCCGTGCAGCACTTTTTGTCAGGAGTCAGAGGTCAGATTCACTGCGTGACTTGACAGGTTCATTTCGGGGAAGACGAAGCGTTCCTCGTACGCATTAACGCTGCTTTGAGAGCGGTTGAGTTTTATGCCATGGAGGCGATGAAGAACTCTGTTTTACGCTGGAGCGGCCTGGACGTACTGCACTTACGCGGATGGTCCTTTGAGCTTATACTTTATGCCGTGTTTTAGCGGAGAAAGCTCTGTTGCACGCTTGATGGCTCTGAAGGCCTCCATTTACGCTGCTTTGCATCAAGAGGCTGCGTAGCTCTTCCCAGCGTATTTTTATGCTTCTACAAGACCCCCTTCAAAGTTTTTAAATTCCTCGGAATTTGAAATGCTTTGAATGAAGCATGAACGGCCCCTCGTAACTCAAAACGTTTCTGAATGGAGCGCTGAAACGGTCGATGCGGACTTTATGGCAGATTTATTGGGGACCGCTGTGATCTCTTTTGCCTATAAAAAGGCTGGGGGGGTGAACCTGTTCTCACCACATTCCGATCACCATGCAGAGATGATCGCCGAAGTTCGTCGGGTCGACCTGGGGAAGAAGGAGATCATGTTCTTCCAGCATATAGGGAGTCGAAAAAGACGGCATCTTCGAGCAAATGTCCACTGCAACGATGGATCATGGAGGGATATCTTAGCCTCCCTTGCTCGGGATGATCAGCAACTTTGTATGGTGGTTCTTCCGGGAGAAGAGAAGGATCATATTTCACCACAGCGGCTTGGCAAGCTGCGCCTTCCCTCGATGCCCTCTGGTGACGAGAGTCAGAAAGACTCATTCTGTCCCGGCTTGAGCGGCGCACGGAGCATGGGATCTGCAAAATCTATGCAGCCCCAGTTCTGTATCCGCCCGCCGTTGATCATTGCCATGTCAGTCAGTTTGCGGCAACCGACTGACTGCTGGAGAAGATGGATGAAGAATTGAAGCCCAGCGAGAACCTGCCAGAACAGTTTCTGGACGATCTTCAGACGACGAGGGGTATCTCCTTTGTAGATGGAGTTTCCCTCAGATGTAATCATGAAAATAAAAAGAAAACCCTTGTAGATTGGATTTTCCTCATATGTAATCATGATTTTGATCTTTAATAAAATTGTCTTGCTTCTTCATATGATCATCTTGCCATACGTTGCTGTGAAGTCTGAATATGTGTAGCTTCAACACGTCTGAATTTTTATGTCGACTCTGTAGAAAGAGTGCTAGGTCCTGTCCTTTACGCATAACGAATAGTCCATAGAACGCTGTAGAGCATTTTGAACATTTTAGAACTGTCATGTTGCTAGGACCGAGGAACCGCGTAGAGCTCTGAACTTCTGATGAACAAAATTTTTGTTCAGACTTCGTCTTCAAGAGTGACTTCTCGAAAATCCCTTGGGACAGGGTCGAGGAATGGCTGTCAAAACTGAGTTTGCCATCTTGGTAGACGAGGCATTCAGACTGGAGTCTGGATGAACCTCCAATTGACCCGAGAAGAGTAATTTCTCAATGTTTGAACTCTTGTATGCTTCGGGTACTTGGGATGCTTTGGGTCAAGAATGAGTATCTTTGGTGTGAACTCTTTGCAATTGACCGCCTTGGGGACTGTTTGGATATGCGGAAAGTCGTGGAGCGTGAAATCATCAATCTGTTGCCTCTGAGCGTAAAAACACCATCGAGCGTGAAATCGTAGACTTGTGGTTCCTGAGCGTGAAGTCGTAGGTTTGTAGCCTCTCGAGCATAAAAGCTACCGAGCACAAAGGCATCCGGGCATAAAACCATAGACTTATAGCTGTCGAACGTAAAGCTGTAGATTCGTAGCCGTCGAGCGTAGAAAGCTCCTTTAGCGTAGAATTGTTTGATTTGTAGCTCCTGAAAAGAAAATTTCTTCGAGCGTTAAGTTTGCGGATCTGTTGCCTCTGAGCGTAAACTGAGCGCCACCGAGCGTGAGATCGTCGATTTGGTATCTGCTGAGGGTAAAGTCGTAGGTTTGTGGCCTCTCGAGCATAAAAGCTACCGAGCACAAAGGCATCCGGGCATAAAACCATAGACTTGTAGCTTACGAGCGTAAAATCGTAGATCCGTTGCTGTCGAGCGTAGAAAGCTCCTTTAGCGTAGAACTCGCTGAACCGTTTTGCACGAAAAATCTTTCGAATTCGCTGACTGTCCGTCTTCCAAGGGTAGTGGGCTGACGTAGCATCCAATCATAACCCATCATTTAATTTGCGAGATTTGGTTAGGGTCTCGAGGAGTTCGTCCGAGGATTCGAGGAGTCGACCCGGACTATATATACCCCAAGTTTTTTTGAGAGAAAAACTTTTTATCTGTCTTCTGTGAAAGAGAGCTTTCGACTGTTCAAGTTTTTCTTCGTTCCTTCTCCGAGCACCTCGAGTCTTCAGAAATGGCGCCGAAATAAACCCCCTCCGCTAAGGGAAAGAGCATAGGTTCTTCCTCTCATTCTTTTGCCCCAGCGAGGGAGTCTCTGGTCGGGCAAGGCGAACTTCCTTCCGAGCAAAGTATCCCGCCGACGAGTAGCGCACCCGGCCTTAGAGGTAGAGCCTTTGGGGTGACAAAAACGACAAAAAATCCTTCGCATACGTTGAACGTGACCGCGCTAGGTCGTCTTCTGTGCTGATGGCCTCTTCGGAGGAAGTTGATGCACGGAGGCGTTTTCATCTTTTACGCCCATATTTCTAATGTGCCAGCGTAGAGACTCCACATTTTCGTAGTTTTGAGCGTAAAAGCTCTGGCTACCGAAAATTGGTGTATATCGTAAAATTTGAGTTTTACGCTTGTGGGGAGGACTGCCGGCGTAAAATAGCCAGATTTGCATAATCCTGCGTAGAGCACAGACTATCGTTTCTTCGGTCTGCATGTTCGTGCAAGACTTGTAGTGACATCTTTTCCTTGCACTTTTGTAGTTGATTTGGGTGAGTCTCCACTGGCCGAGGTGATGGACTCCGCTGCTGGGATGCTGCACTCGAACTACCTGGAGGATCTGTCCCACGTGGCATTTCCCATCTCCGGACCCCAGTATCCTGAGGGAAGGGGGTTTCTGATATCGGTTCAGGGCGAGCGAACGCTGCTGAGCATGATTAATGGCGAGCTCCTGACCTACGTAGACGGGGAGCAGTACATAAAGCCTGCTTTCCTCTTTGGGGACATGATTGACAAACAGTCCCAGACGAGGCCCAAGAGGAAGCCCTGGGTTTTCCCTACCGGGAATTTGGTTTTGTATTTGCCAACGATGCCGAAGGATTATCTCATCTCGGCCTTCTTCCATGCGACGCATCCCAGGAAGATGTCGTGGATGCTGACTCCTGATCTTCACGGTAAGCCGGGGAAGATCTTTCATCTCAAAAGAGCTGACCGGGGGTCGTTTGTCAGTCGCCTTCCGACTTTGTGACGTTGTTCCGGGGACTGTGCCCAGGTAGTGTCCCGAGTGAAGACAGCTCGGTGATCCAGCCGGTCCAATTGCCGACCTTCTGCAACGACTTCATGGGACGAGGCGGGGTATATCCCAAGGAGAATCCTCGGTGTAATGGGTGGATTGCCCCAACAAACTCCCGATGGACATGCCTGGTTGACTGGGCCTTGAAGCACTTCCGGAGAGAGCTGGAGGTTATTGGACTATATACCGCTGTGAGTGCGATAAGTGTCACGACCCACACCCAAAAAATCAGGCATGAGTCGTGGGTACGTCCAGCCTACGCCGCAGCATCGGCGGTAGAACACTGTCTAGCTAAACTATCTAGATAATAATTTCACACAAAAATTGGCCATGACCTCTCCAAAAGGAGGGCAACCACAAAATCAATATATAAACCTGTCAAGATCTCAACTCCAAACGGAGGAGCAGATATCATAAAGATAATCACAATATACTCAATCACGAATCTAAGCACGATAAGATAACACAGACTAACAACTCCAAAGTCTAACCAATAACAACTAAAAACCACCACAACATCAATAATAATAATACATCATCCAAAAATAATATACAAATAAGGTCTCAATCCAAAATCGAAGACAAATCCGGTGCTAAAAGCTAATAAAAACAACAACAAGGTCCTAGTGATTCCGGCTACCAACCCGGAAATCACTCCTAAGCTAGAGGGTCCCTGTCTGCACCATCGACAGGCTCAGGTCCATAAAACGTCGGACACCAATCCTCCGGATACTCTGAAAAATATGTCCAGTCAGGACTGGAGCAAGTACATCTCTAACAGCAGTTCCATTTAAATGATAAAAACTATAAAACAGTTATAGCAAGTAGCAAGAAGAATGAAGCAAGTATGAAACAAGAAATATATATATATCACTGGTGCATAAAGGTAAAGATGCATGGATATCAGAGCAAGATAGTAATAACTGCAAGATACAGGAAATCTAAGCTAAGATCAAGTCTGTGCACAAGAACGTGTAGTGAGTCTAGCATAAAAAATATGTAGTGAGTCAAGTCCAGAAAACATATAAGTGAGACAAGTCAAGAAATGCATGAGAGTCCAGACTATAAAGAATAAACTCGGTGTCTTTGAAATACTTGTTTCGACATGTAAACGGCTAGGGGTAAGTACGGCTCACCGCGCACTGGGTGCGCGGCTGCTATCATTCCATATTAGACCAGAGAGAGTGATTCCTGATGATGTCAGATAGGAATGTTTACATGTCTACTCGAGTAATTCCTCACCCCGACTAATACAAGTGAATCCAAGACCCGACACGCAAATCAAGATGAGTCCAGCCTGAACATGAATGATGCCTGTAGTGATGCCTGTAGGTGATGCCAGTAGTGATTACAGAATAGAGGCCAGAAACATGAAATATACGTGTTGCAAGTAAATAAATCCAGAAATATCAGTCAGTGTCCCGTGTTGTGCCAGAATAATCAGATGATACTATACTAGAAGCTGAATCATAATAATCATCAGATAATAAAAACTATCAGAGAATGTACTCGCCTGACGTCCTGAGCAACTGGCGATCCGAATCGGTATCGCAAGGACCTATTGCGAAAAGTAAGGTTAAACAGGGTTCTAATGAGTTAAACAGATATAAAATAACTAAAAATAGGCTTCTAGGGTCGTTCTGGGTCAAACGGGTCAAACCGGTGAAATCTGGGTCAAAAAGTCAACTCTGGGTCCAAAAAGTCAACTCTGGGTCAAAACTAAGTCAAAAGTTGACTTTGGCGGTCAACCGAGTCAACTACGGTCAAGTCTAGGTCAAACTAGGGTGCTCCTGAAATTCTAGGTCAAACCGAGGTCATTAAGCTAGAAAACTCACAAACTCGCCTACTTGAGATTCCGGGATACCCTCGATATCCGATACCTCAACCTACGCTATATACCCAGCCTATACCCTCTAAAACCTATGCTAGCACGCGTAAATATATATACATAAGCATATAAAAATTACTCTAATACTATTCCTAGGCTATTGCTCAAATACCCCGCTCGAAACTCAATACCTTGGTTATCTCAAGGTATTGAGATACCTCTCTAAACTCAACCCGACTACCCCTCTAGCTAACTAACTATGCATAAGCATATATATCTAGTTATAATCTAGGCTAAAATACATATATCTAATACATATAGGCATATACCTAGGTATCTACATACCTTACCTTACCTTACCTTATCTTACCCTCCTCATAAATATATATGTATCTCTATATCTAGATATCTAAACTATCTACCTAGCTATATGTATATACCTATACATATAGATCTATATATCTAGCTATCCCTCTACCTATCCATCTACCTATCTAGTTATCTATCTAACTATCTAACTAGTTATCTATATCTAGTATTTACCTATCTAACTATCTATCTAATTATCTATCTATTAATCTACCTATTTACCTATCTATAGATATCTATCTATCTAGCTAGCTATATAACTATATATCTATCTATCTTTCTATTACCTATCTATCTATATGTCTATCTATCAATAATCTCTAATATCTATCTAACTATAGATCTAGTTATCTATCCATTTACCTATCTATCTATCAAACTATTTATCTATCTATGCATCTATCTAACTACTTAGCTATCTAATATCTACTTATCTATTTATACATATATACATCTCTCTATATATATATACACTCATACACATAGGAAAAAAAGGGGGAGGGATAAACAAGCTCACGCGCGCGCACGGCTGAAACGTGCTCGCGCTGCACAAACGCCGCTGCGCTGACCGCTGGAGCTACTGCTGCTCGCTGCTGGAGCTGTTGCTGCTCGCTGCTGGAGTTGCGCTCGAGCGAACTACTGCCGTGGCGCTGCTGCGGCGCCTGCTGCCTGCTGCTGCTGCTGCTGCAGGCCGCGCTGCAGCGAGCTGCTGCCGCGGCGCTGCTGCGCCCGCGCACTCTGCTGCAGCCTGCTGTACTGCTGCTGCGGCGTGCTGCCGCTCGAGCGAGCTGCTGCCGCGGCGCTGCCTCGCTCGAGCGAGCTGCTGCCGCGGCGCTGCCTTGCTCTGCTGGCTGCTGCATCGGCTGTGCGCTTCGCTGTCGCGGCCACACACACACAAATACAAGGACACACACACATATATACATATATATATAACTCTCTATATATATATACACACTAACTAACATATATACTTATACACACATATTAACACATATAAACACACACACACACACTCATATAATTATACACAAACACATATCTATATATTTACACACATATATCTATATATACATATACACACTCACACACATACATATATATATATATATATCCTCACACATACTCACACGCCCTCACACACACACTCTCACACACACTAGCACACACTCTCACAAACGCACAACCACACACACAAACACTCATACATATATATATATAAATATATATACATATATACATAAACTCATATATATATACCTATAAACACATACACACATATATATATACATATATATATATATACATATCAACACACTCACACACACTCTTACACATCTACATATATATATATATATATACACATAGGCATATACATACACAAGCACATAGATATAAATACACACATATATATATAAATATATATACATAAACACACATACATATATATATAAATATATATACATATATAGACACTTATAAATATATATAGAGAGACACAACACCACTCAACCACAACACACAACAACACGCCCCACTCACGCCCAACGACCCCGACACTCACCAACACCCTAAAATATATAAAATATAACTCGAAAACTCTAGCACACACTCCCCGATACTAACCCAACGTGCGCACAAGCCCGAAACAAGGAAACCAAGTCGAAATGGCCGTTCGGTCATTTCGACGAACACGTGGTGCGCGGCTCGGAAAACCTCCTGAAACACACACCAAACGAACTCGAAATTGGCCCAAAATTTACCCACGCACTCTAAACGATGCTTAGATCCTAGAAAAAGTGATCCCGCGTCGATTTTAGGTCTGTGGCAGAAACGCGCATGCACTTAGAATCGGCGACGACGAAAAGCCCCAAATTCGCCCAAAATGCCCGTTTCTCCGCGACGCGGCCTCCCGTGTCCGAACGGAGACACGCACTCACCCTCAAGACACCCAACAATGTCTACTTAGGTCCGTCTAACCTAGGGCATCATCCAAAATTGGGCCAAATTCTGATTCCACCCAAAATTGACACAAAACCTAGTGTTAAAGTCTCCAAACACTACCAAACTAGTTCCAACTTTCTCTCATGGGTAGCCTAAGGGTCTAAGAAGGTTCTAAACTATTAATTACACTATATAAAAATAATTATAAGGGGAAAATTAGGGTTTATCTCTTGGGAGTTGGAATCCCAAGCCAAAGTCTCCAAAATGCTCCAAATCCTCCAAACCAAGCTTCCAAGCTCCCAAATCTAGCTCCAACACCAAATCTAAGCTCTACCCATCTAGGTTGGAGAAAAATGTAAGGTTAGGGTTCAAGTAAGTAGAAGAAATGGAAGAGAAAAGGAAGAAAAATGGAGAAAAACTCACCTTGAAGAAGAAGGAAGAAGAAGTGGAGAAGAAGAAGAAGTGAAGAAGAAGAGTGGAATAAAAAGAGGGGGGAGAGGTCTGCTGTCCACGGGAGAGGGAGGGCTGAATGGGTTGGCCAATGCACATAAAAAGGGTTACACAAGTTTCTAAATTCCCAAAACGCCCCTATTTGACTTTGTTTCGGGTTCCGGGTTCCAAAAGCACTCAAACTAGCTCCAAATCTCTCCAACTAACCCACTAAAAATATAATAAATATTCTAAACCCAAAAATAAGTCTCACAGGGGTGTGGACTGGGTCGAACATGGGTCCACTAGGGTCTGACATGGGTCCAGGCTAGCCAAAATCCTAAAACAATCAATAAAAAATATAATACAATCATAATTAATTATAAATACAATTAAATAAAAATAATGCACAATTAACTAAATTAAAAAAAAATATCCGGCTCTGGAAATGGGGTGGTGACAAGCCTATCCTCCTTAAAAAAATTTGTCCTCGAAATTTAAAGTCAATCACACTCTCTCTAGGTCAAACCCCCAACAATCACAGTCAAGAAATTTTACCTAAACAACATGCAAGATCAGGGTCCTACTGGTCGTGTTATCACAGTCTCAATCAGGGTCACTACACTATCTACCACAGCACAAAGAAAATCTAACAGGTACTAATAAAGCACACCACAAGGAATGGAAAGGACAGGAAGAAGAAATAAAGAGACAAACCTGCTAACCCGACACCCGTAGCATCGGCCTCCTCGACCGTCAACGCATAAGCCCTGCCCTGTTGGGGTGTATCCCTCTACTGGTGCGGGGCATGATGCTATGCCACAGGTGGCCTAGCTCTAACTCTCTGATCCTGTGCTCCACCCAATGGAGGTGCAGTGGGGCAATCTCGCATCTGGTGAGCAGCGGATCCACAGAATAAACACACCTTCAGTCTCCTCCTACAAACATCCCAAGTATGTCCTGCCTTCCTGCAGTAGGCATAAGTGGGCACCCTCTGATCCTGACCCTGCTGCGCTGCCTTCTGCACATAGGGACGCTTAGCTGGTCCCGCACTACCACTGGCACTGCCTGAATCATCCCTGCCTCTCTTAGACTTGAGCTCCAAGTCATCCTCTACTCTCTAAGCGTCTCCTACTATCTGCTCGAAAGTTGCCTCGTGGTCGCTCCTGGTCAAAGACTTGACCGCCATGACCAAGCCCTTGCGAAACTTCCTCGCCTTGGCTGCCTCACTCAAGCCATCCACAAATCTGCCCAGACGGCAGAACTCCGCTGCGTACTCGTCCACCGTCATGCTCCCTTGGACGAGTGCCTCGAACTGGCTCTCCAAAGCACTGAGCGCCACATCTGGGAAAAACCTCTCCTTAAAAAGCCTCTTGAAAGTCTCCCAAGTAAGCCCTGGCGCCACAATCCTCGTATCTGTGCGATACCATGTCAAAGCAAGGTCGAACATCTGGCTGCCCGCCGCCTCTATCTACATACTGTCTAGAATCTGCGCCAACCTGAAGATCCCCTCGATCTGCTCTATCCAGTCATCCGCGTACAGGATCCCTTCTGTACCACGGAACTCCTTGGGCCGCATCCTCTGGAAGTCAATGATACTGCCCGGCCTCGGATGCTGAATCTGATCTGCCTGTGGCTGAATCTGTGCCACACTATCCACTGCCATCATGGCCACCTGGTGGGCGTTCTCAATGCCCAGCCTCATCACATCCACCTGACGGTGCTGCGGGTCCATCATCTCCCTGAAGAACGCAAACAACTGTACGGCATCTACTGGAGCAGGAAGTGGTGGAGGAACCACCGGAATGACTGGGGTAGTCCTCGGATCGACAGGTGAAGGAGGATCCCCGAAAAAAGCAGATGCTCCCTCAACCGCAGGAGTGGTGAGTGGAGCGGTAGCAGCTGCCTGAATACGAGTTGGACGAGAGGTAGCAGACCTCTCAGTGGCAACTGCTGGAACGGTATGACGAGATCGTGTCTTCGGAGGCATCCTAAACACAGATCAAAAGAAGTCAATACGGCGCAAGATACGATATCATCAAAGAAGGACAGTAATATTTTAAAAGAAAATAATTTCAGAATAATTAGATAGGAATTGTTCCTAGTCGTGATTGAGTACACTCTCATCCTAGATCCTAGATCCTAGATCCTATAACAGGCTCGCAGCAGTACAACTAAGTTGTTGTACCACCACGACATCGCACTAATTGTGAATTGAGACCTGCATGGGGCCGCCACCAAAAACGTGTCACGACCCGCACCCAAAAAATCGGGCATGAGTCGTGGGTACGTCCAGTCTACGCTACAGCATCGGCGGTAGAACGCTGTCTAGGTCAACTATCTAGATAATAATTTCACACAAAAATCGGCCATGACCTCTCCAAAAGGAGGGCAACCACACAATCAATATATAAACCTGTCAAGATCTCAACTCCAAACGGAGGAGCAAATATCATAAAGATAATCACAATATACTCAATCACGAATCTAAGCACGATAAGATAACACAGAGATCTAACAACTCCAAAGTCTAACCAACAACATCTAAAAACCACCACAACATCAATAATAATAATACATCATCCAAAAATAATATACAAACAAGGTCTCAATCCAAAACCGGAGACAAATCCGGTGCTAAAAGCTAATAAAAACAACAACAAGGTCCTAGTGATCCCGGCTACCAACCCGGAAATTACTCCTAAGCTAGAGGGTCCCTGTCTGCACCATCGACAGGCTCAGGTCCATAAAACGTCGGACACCAATCCTCCGGATACTCTGAAAAATATGTCCAGTCAGGACTGGAGCAAGTACATCTCTAACAGCAGTTCCATTTAAATGATAAAAACTATAAAATAGTTATAGCAAGTAGCAAGAAAAATGAAGCAAGTATGAAACAAAAAATATATATATCACTGGTGCATAAAGGTAAAGATACATGGATATCAGAGCAAGATAGTAATAACTGCAAGATACAGGAAATCTAAGCTAAGATCAAGTTCGTGCACAAGAACGTATAGTGAGTTCAGCATAAAAAACATGTAGTGAGTCAAGTCCAGAAAACATGTAAGTGAGACAAGTCAAGAAATGCATGAGAGTCCAGACTATAAAGAATGAACTCGGTGTCTTTGAAATACTTGTTTCGACATGTAAACGGCTAGGGGTAAGTACGGCTCACCGCGCACTGGGTGCGCGGCTGCTATCATTCCAGATTACACCAGAGGGAGTAATTCCTGATGATGCCAGATAGAAATGTTTACATGTCTACTCGAGTATTTCTTCGCCCCGATTAATACAAGTAAATCCAAGACCCGATACGCAAATCAAGATGAGTCCAGCCTGAACATGAATGATGCCTGTAGTGATGCCTGTAGGTGATGCCAGTAGTGATTCCAAAATAGAGGCCAGAAACATAAAATATACGTGTCGCAAGTAAATGAATCCAGAAATATCAGTCAGTGTCCCGTGTTGTGCCAGAATAATCAGATGATACTATACTAGAAGCTGAATCATAATAATCATCAGATAATAAAAACTATCAGAGAATGTACTCGCTTGACGTCCTGAGCAACTGGCGATCCGAACCGGTGTCGCAAGGACCTATTGCGAAAAGCAAGGTTAAACAGGGTTCTAATGAGTTAAACAGATATAAAATAACTAAAAATAGGCTTCTAGGGTCGTTCTAGGTCAAACGGGTCAAACCGGTGAAATCTGGATCAAAAAATCAACTCTGGGTCCAAAAAGTCAACTCTGGGTCAAAACTAGGTCAAAAGTTGACTTTGGCGGTCAACCGAGTCAACTACGGTCAAGTCAAGGTCAAACTAGGGTGCTCCTGAAATTCTAGGTCAAACCGAGGTCATTAAGCTAGAAAACTCACAAACTCGCCTCCTTGAGATACCGGGATACCCTCGGTATCCGATACCTCAACCTACGCTATATACCCCGCCTATACCCTCTAAAACCTATGCTAGCACGCATAAATATATACACATAAGCATATAAAAATCACTCCAATACTATTCCTAGGCTAATGCTCAAATACCCCGCTCGAAACTCAATACCTTGGTTATCTCAAGGTATTGAGATACCTCTCTAAACTCAACCCGACTACCCCTCTAGCTAACTAACTATGCATAAACATATATATCTAGCTATAATCTAGGCTAAAATACATATATCTAATACATATAGGCATATACCTAGGTATCTACATACCTTACCTTACCCTCCTCATAAATATATATGTATCTCTATATCTAGATATCTAAACTATCTACCTAGCTATATGTATATACTTATACATATAGATCTATATATCTAGCTATCCCTCTACCTATCCATCTACCTATCTAGTTATCTATCTAACTATCTAACTAGTTATCTATATATAGTATTTACCTATCTAACTATCTATCTAATTATCTATCTATTAATCTACCTATTTACCTATCTATAGATATCTATCTATCTATCTAGCTAGCTATATAACTATATATCTATCTATCTTTCTATTACCTATCTATCTATATGTCTATCTATCAATAATCTCTAATATCTATCTAACTATAAATCTAGTTATCTATCCATTTACCTATCTATCTATCAAACTATTTATCTATCTATGCATCTATCTAACTACTTAGCTATCTAATATCTACCTATCTATTTATAAATATATACATCTCTCTCTCTATATATATACACTCATACACATATGAAAAAAAAGGGGGAGGGATAAACAAGCTCGCGCGCACGGCTGAAACGCGCTAGCGCTGCACAAACGCCGCTGCGCTGACTGCTGGAGCTGTTGCTGCTCGCTGCTGGAGTTGCGCTCGAAAGAACTGCTGCCGCGGCGCTGCCGCGCCGCCTGCTGCCTGCTGCAGGCCGCGCTACAGCAAGCTGCTGCCGCGGCGCTGCTGCGCCCGTGGGCTCTGCTGCAGCCTGCTGTGCTGCTGTTGCCGCAGCGTGCTGCCGCTCGAGCGAGCTGCTGCCGCGGCGCTGCCTCGCTCTGCTGGCTGCTGCAGCGGCTGTGCGCTTCGCAGCCGCGGCCACACACACACAAACGCACACACAAACACAAGGACACACACATATATACATATATATATAACTCTCTCTATATATATACACACTAACTAACATATATACTTATACACACATATTAACACATATAAACACACACACACTCATATAATTATACACAAACACATATCTATATATTTACACACATATATCTATATATACATATACACACTCACACACATAATATATATATATATATATATATATATATATATATATATATATATATATATATATATATATATATATATATATATCCTCACACACACTCACACACCCTCACACACACACTCTCACACACACTAGCACACACTCTCACAAACACACAACCACACACACAAACACTCATACATATATATATATAAATATATATACATATATACATAAACTCATATATATATACCTATAAACACATACACACACACACACACATATATATATATATATATATATATATATATATATATATATATATATATACATATCAACACACTCACACACACTCTTACACATCTACATATATATATATATACACATAGGCATATACATACACAAGCACATAGATATAAATACACACATATATATATATAAATATATATACATAAACACACATACATATATATATAAATATATATACATATATAGACACTTATAAATATATATAGAGAGACACAACACCACTCAACCACAACACACAACAACACGCCCCACTCACGCCCAACGACCCCGACACTCACCAACACCCTAAAATATATAAAATATAACTCGAAAACTCTAGCACATACTCCCCGATACTAACCCAATGCGCGCACAAGCCTGAAACAAGGAAACCAAGTCGAAATGGCCGTTCGGTCATTTCGACGAACACGTGGTGCGCGGCTCGGAAAACCTCCTGAAACAGACACCAAACGAACTCGAAATCGGCCCAAAATTTACCCACGTGCTCTAAACGATGCCTAGATCCTAGAAAAAGTGCTCCCGCGTCGATTCTAGGTCCGTGGCGGAAATGCGCACGCACTTAGAATCGGCGACGACGAAAAGCCCCAAATTCGTCCGAAATGTCCGTTTCTCCGCGACACGGCTTTCCGTGTCCGAACGGAGACACGCACTCACCCTCAAGACACCCGACAACGTCTACCTAGGTCCCTCTAACCTAGGGCATCACCCAAAATTGGGCCCAATTCGGATTCCACCCAAAATTAATACAAAACCTAGTGTTAAAGTCTCCAAACACTACCAAACTAGTTCCAACTTCCTCCCACGGGTAGCCTAAGGGTCTAGGAAGATTCTAAACTATTAATTATACTATATAAAAATAATTACAAGGGAGAAAATTAGGGTTTACCTCTTGGGAGTTGGAATCCTAAGCCAAAGTCTCCAAAATGCTCCAAATCCTCCAAACCAAGCTTCCAAGCTCCCAAATCTTGCTCCAACATCAAATCTAAGCTCTATCCACCTAGGTTGAGGAAAAATACAAGGTTAGGGTTCAAGTAAGTAGAAGAAATGGAAGTGGAAAGGAAGAAAAATGAAGAAAAACTCACCTTGAAGAAGAAGGAAGAAGAAAGAAGAAGTGGAGAAGAAGAAGAAGAAGTGAAGAAGAAGAGTGGAATGAAAAGAGGGGGGAGTGGGCTGCTGTCCACGGGTGGGGGAGGGCTGAATGGGTCGGCCAAAGCACATAAAAAGGGTTACACAAGTTTCTAAATTCCCAAAACGCCCCTATTTGACTTGGTTTCGGGTTCCAAAAGCACTCAAACTAGCTCCAAATCTCTCCAACTAACCCACTAAAAATATAATAAATATTCTAAACCCAAAAATAAGTCTCACAGGGGTATGGGCTGGGTCGGACATGGGTCCACTAAGGTCTGACATGGGTCCAGGCTAGCCAAAATCCTAAAACAATCAATAAAAAATATAATACAATCATAATTAATTATAAATACAATTAAATAAAAATAATGCACAATTAACTAAATTAAAAAAAAATATCCGGCTCTGGAAATGGGGTGGTGACAACGAGCGTCGGGTTGCCTCCGAACCCTAACTTGTTCCTGGCGCTGATGGAGCGGTACATTCCGCTCACTGGGACCTTTGCCACTCCACTGGGGGAGTTGGGATTGGCGCTCCACGAGATGGCAGTTGTCTCGAGACTGCCGATGGGGGATACCCCATATGAAGAGTACGTTCCCACTAACCGGGAGTTGGGGGATTTGGACCCTCGGGTGGAGGAAGTATATCAGGAGCTGATGTATCAATACTTCGCGTGCACCGCTTTTTATAACGAGCCTTCTGATTTGGCTCATACCACCAAATGGATGTCCTACCTCTTCTTTCACCGAGCTAGGGCCGCCAAGTCAGAGAAAGCCTCGGGGGGCAAAAATGAGCCCGTGAATTGTTTGGGCGTGCTTAGCGCCCAGGTCGTCGAGGGTCTTATGGAGGAGGCCGCAGCTCCGGATCAGATTCTCGTCGAGGGGGTAGGAAAGTACCCCGAAGGCACTAAGGCCTGTAGTTACTTGAGGCGCTGTCGCCGGCCTGTGTCTAAGGAAGTCCAGTTGGCTGGTTTCCTCTCCATATGGCTGCGTCGAGTAGTAGTGCCCGGCACAGCGTCTGCGGACCGTATTCACCAAAACATCCTGTGGCCGGCCGTGCGCCTAGTGTTTGGGGCAAGACTGGGCTTGCTTCCCGCCATGGTGTGCCGTATACAGGCTGGCCTGAGAGCCATAACTGATGGGTTGCTCGTCGACGAAGCTCGGCGTGAGAGTTTTCCCAGGGTGGAATTACCATACCTATACTTGATGGGATGGTTAATCCTCCACAATCCCCGGGTGATGTCTCCTGGCTTCGATAGTAGCTCGGGGGGTATATTCTTGCTGAATTACAAGGATTCCTCCTGGAATGTGAATACGGTCTTAGACTGTCGGTTGGTGTTGAACCTCAGCCATGACTGGAAGATTCTCTGTATCGTCCCCCCCCCGTACATCGCAATCAATCAGGGGTGCGGCTTGAGGATTCAGGTGGAGAGAAGACCGACCTTTCTCCGGAAGCTTTTAACTGGTTGGTCTGTTTTAGGCCCTCTCATCTGCTGTACAGGAGCGAAGATCACTGCTTTTTCGAGCCCTACTTGCCTAGTCAGTTCGCCAGGCAGTTTGGGTACGATCAGTTGCACATGGGCAATGCCGTTACCAGCTTCAGGTCCAGGGGCGAACTCATTGATGGAGCTAGAGGGTGGCGGTATTTCCTCATGGGTTGTACGGGGGCAAGCTTTATCGTGCCGGTCGTTACAACCTCCACGGAGCTCCGCATTCTCCATTCTTACGTCCAGTTTTATGTGGAGATTAACACCTTCCATCGTAATTTTGACACGCGTGGAAGCTTCAGGGTGTCTTCTCCCAAGCCTGGGGGAAGAGTTGACGTCTCCTTGGTTTCTTCGGATGAGGGCGAGGAGTCTTGTACTCCGGATGAGCCTCTGGTGTCGGTGCCGAGGTGCGAAGTGCCTCCGCCTGCGGGGGCTTTGGTAGTCTCTTCTGGGAAGCGACGGGCTTCTGCTCCGAAGAAAGTTTCTCTTTGTAAGAGGAGGAAGGAGACGGTCGCTCGTCCTCTCCGTATTCTTGGTGTTGAGGCTCCCGGGAGTGAGCCTGCCTTTTTCCATATCAGGGATGATTCTTTGGCTGGAGGTTCCTCGCCTTTTAGAGAGGGACCTTCTACAGTTCCGGCCGGCGGCGCCGGAGAATCCTTGCTAGAGGTCGCTGTCGTGGCTGCTGCTCCAGGTAGTGGAGCGAGTTTGCCTATGTGGCCGAGGCAGATGGGAGAATCTTTTCCGAGGTCAGCAACGGGTAAAACTCCCGTTGTGTCAGCGAGCGTGCCTGGCAAGATTCCAGCTAATGAACCTCGACCGCATCTTGGTGAGGGCTTGGCAAAACTCTTGGTGATGTCAGTCGGCCCACCTCCTTCTCCAGGCATGACGATTCGTATTACGTCATTAAGGCGTGGTTTAGCTACCTCGGGTGCAGATGCGTCGTATATGCCGTTGGCTCCGGGTAAATGTCGTCTTCATGTCTCCCTTTAGAAAGATTATCATCATACTGATATTAACTTTCTTGTCCTCTTTTCAGGGGATAGCGTTGAAGCGCATTCTGGCTCCGCTCGGGCTCCAGATGATGATACGGAGGCGTTCGACTTTGATGAGGAAGTGGCTTCGGGGGCCAGTACGCCCGGAGTAGTTTCGTCACCTCAAGAGGAGGATGAACCCGTCGTCGTGACCTTGCCTCTTGTGAGCGTGGCGATGACTTCGACCGTCGTTACCGCACTTTCTTCGGTCGCGCCATGCGTCGATGCGACGGCTGTAGCCACCTCGTCTGCAATTATCCTTGGAGAGGGACTTGCTGATATTGCGGTCGTTCCCGGCGTCCAGTCGGATCTAGTTGCGTTGACCGAGCAATATACCAGCCTCTTCTATACCGGTTTAAAAACGATAATATCAATGGTGTTAGCGAAGAGTCTAGATTTTGACCGCCTGAAGAAGATTTCTCTTGCTTCGATCGTGGTCATCAGGGAGCTCGGCGATCCTGGGGCAGCTGACGCTCTGGAGGTGGTGGTTAATGGGTTAGAGCAACCCATTACTGAATACTTGCAGCTGACTCGGGGCAGCCTCGATGCTGATGTCCAGTCTCGGTTCGACCTCATGACTGCGCGGCTTGCTACAAAGCTGGAAAGCCTAGACGACTCCATCCAGAGGCATAAGCTGGAGATGGATAGGAGAAGAGCTGTCGTGGAAGAGGCTCTTGCCATTGAGACGCAGTATCGTACCGAGCATGAAGGGAACGCGGCGAGGACCTCCAAGCTGAAGAAAAAACTCGCTCGGGCTGAGGAGTGGGCTTCTCAATCGTTGGCGGGTCTAGAGGTAGCAGCTGGTCGTCTGAGCGCAGCACGGCAGGATTTGGACCGTGCAGAAGCTGCTCGTGCGGGCTGTCTTCGGGCAAAGGCTGATCTAACCCTTACGAACACTCCCGAGGCACGGCTGGAGCAGGCTCGCGTCGATGCCTTGGTTCTTAGGAATGAGAGGATAGCTGCACTGGAGCGGCTGATTCGCAATCTGACTACTCCGCCATCATGATGTATCCTTTCCTTTTTTGCTTGCCCAGATGTAATTCTGCCTCCCTTTTTATGAATAAATAAAGGCGACTCTTTTCTGACTTTTTGTGGACCCGTCATTTCGGAATGTAAATGACAGTTGCAGAATCCTTTTCTTTAGGCGAGAGTAATATCAGAGGTAGTATGGACATGATAGACTCTCGATAGGCTTCTTAGCAGGACATATCTATTCAGAGGTCGTACAGACATGATAGGATATGACCCAACTAGTTTTGTTTTGGGAGTAGTCTTGTCAGAATATGAGATCCTTGCTATATTCCATCCGAGCATGGGAGTTTAAGCATAGTACCTTTTCAGGAATTTGCCGTTGATACGAGCCATTAACAGGTCTCCATTAGGCTGGGCTAACCTGTAAGCGCCATTCGAGAACATTGTCTCGATCACATAAGGGCCTTCCCACTTGGGCTAGAATTTGCCTTTACTCCTGTGAGTAAGAATCATCGGCCTTCTTACGGCTAGGACTAGCTCGCCGACTTTGAACACTCTTTCCTTTACTTTATGATTGAAAGCTTTGGAAATGCGTGCTTGGTAGAGCGCGATGCGCTGTTGAGCTTGGAGGCATTTCTTGTCTAATTCTTCCAGCTCTTAGAGCCTTAACAGGTCATTCTTTTCTCGAGTCAGCTCACTAGTCACGGCTATCCTGAGCGACGGGATCTGGATTTCGATGGGAAGAACTTCTTCGCTCCCGTAGACCAGTGAAAAGGAGGTACAACCTGTCGGTATTTGTACCATTGTGCGGTATGCCCAGAGACATTCGCCTAACTTCTCGTTCCAGTCTTTTTTGTTTGAAGAGACAAATTTCTTCAAGAGTTTGATAATGGTTTTGTTGAAAGCTTCCGCCAAACCATTAGCAGCTGGATAATATGCCGTAGAGGCAATATTGTGTATCCGATTTTTATCGTAAAATCGATAAAATGCTTGGCTGATGAACTGAGGCCCATTGTCGTGAATTATCCTCCGGGGTACCCCGAAGCGATAAATGACGTGGTGCTTGATGAAACTGATTACGTCAGACGCCTTTACCTCAGCCAAAGGGATCGCCTCTGCCCATTTGGAGAAGTAATCCGTGATGGCCAGTATGAACCGGTGGCCTCTGGAGGAAGACGGGTGAATGGGACCAACAATATCCATACCCATGCTTCGAAGGGCCAGGATGCAACCGTAGGATGTAGATATTCAGACGGTTGGTGTATGAAGTCTGCATGAACCTGACAGGCTCTGCATTGTCTTGCATAGCTGATCGCGTCTGTGATCATAGTGGGCCAGTAATAGCCCATTCTCCTGATACGATCCTGTAGCTTAGGACCGGGCTGATGTGCTCCGCATACGCCGTCGTGAGCTTCCCGGATAACCTGCTGTGCTTCATCATCTGAGAGACATCTTAATAGCAGTCCGTCGTAAGTCCGACGATATAGGCATTGTGAAGATGCATCGAAGTAGAAGCGTAATGATCGTCTCTTGACGGATACTGCTTCTCTGGGGTCTTCTGGCAAGATTCTGTATGCGACGAAATCTATGAAGGAACTCCTCCAATCTCTTCTAGGGGGATCTGTGTTCACAACATGGCTGCGTTCTATGTGGAGGTTGTTCTTTATGCAGAATAAATCTCTGTTAAGAAGGATCACCGAATTCTGCCTTCTTATAGGAGTAGCTAAATCCGCCGCTAGACTGGCTAGGGCATTAGCTTCCAGATTCTGGGATCGAGGGACATGCTCTAAGAAGAATCCTTTGAATGTCATGGCTATCTCGACCGTCGCTTGGTGATAGGGGATGAGGTCTGGATTCCGGACATCATATATTCCTCTGACTTGATTGACGATAAGCAGAGAATCACCAAAAGCTTCCAGGGACTCTACCCCCAGCTCTTTAGCAACTTGGAGCCCTATTAGTAGAGCGTTGTACTCTGCCACATTGTTGGAGCAGGGCTCGCTAAGAGAATATGCTCGGTAGATGACGAGCTGATCAGGGGCGACCAGGACGACTCCTACTCCTGAATCGATGTTTCCCTTAGGACCGGTTCTGAAGGCGCCGTCGAAGAACAGTTGCCATGCGTCACCTTCCATTACGAAATTACATTCTGCAACTTCGTCGGAAATATCTTCGTATAATTTGGAGGTCTCCAGGATCGGATGAGCAGCTAGAAAGTCGGCCAGCGCTTGGCCTTTGATGGACTTCTGCGGTACGTATACCATGTTATATGGTGTTAACAGCATCGCCCAAGTTGCGAGTCGGGAATTAAGAACGCTCGGCTTGCTCATCAGTACTCGAAGAGGGTTAATCCTGGAGATGATGTGGATAGTCTGGCCGGTAACGTAGTGCCGCGTCTTTTGGATAGCGAACATCAGAGCCAAGCATTCTTTCTCTACTGGGTTGTACCGGTGTTCGGCTCCGACCATCATCCTGCTGAGGTAGTAGATAGCCTGTTCATGTCCTACATTGTTCTTCTGTGCGAGAAGAGTTCCTAGCGAATGATCCATTGCTCGGACGTACAGCAAGAACGGTTTTCCCATAACGGGAGGCACCAGAACTGGCGGACTGGTGAGGTAGCGTTTGATATCCCCGAATGCTTGCTGACAGGTTTTGTCCCACACGAAGGATACACCTTTCTTCATGAGATGCGAAAAGGGCTGACATCTTCCCGAGAGGTTGGATATGAACCTCCGGATATAAGCCAGACGGCCTTGAAATCCCCAGAGTTCCCTCAGATTGTGGGGCGGTCGCATTTCTACGATGGCCTGGACTTTGTCAGGGTCCACCTGGATGCCTTTGGCGGTGATGACAAATCCCAGGAATTTGCCACTAGATACACCCAGAAAGGACTTCGTAGGGTTCATCTTGAGTTGATGTTGGTGCATTAACTCGAATACCGTCCTCAAGTCTTGAATGTGATCATCCTTGAGGTGGCTTTTGACGGCTATGTCGTCCACGTAACATTCTACTATTTTGCGTAAATGTTCAGGGAGTATGCTGCTCACAGCCCGTTGGTATGTAGCCCCGGCGTTCTTCAATCCGAAGGGCATGACTGTGTAGCAATATACTCCCAATGGAGTGCGGAAGGCAGTGTGCTTCTCGTCTTCAGGATGCATCTTGATCTGATTATGCCCTGAGAACCCGTCCATGAAAGATATGCGTTCAAAGCCGCAGGTGTTGTCGATCATGATGTCCGTGATGGGAAGAGGGAATTCATCCTTGGGGCAGGCCGCATTCAGATCTCGGTAATCGATGCAGATACGTACCTTCCCATTTTTCTTCATGACTGGGACAACATTGGCGACCCAGTCGGGATGTTGTTCCTTCCGGATGAAACCACAGGCTATCAGCTTCTTGACTTCAGCTTCAATGGTGTCCATCATGTCCGGGTGAAACCGGCGTTGGTGCTGCTTCATAGGCTTTGAATCGGTCAATATATTGAGCTTATGAGTAGCCACCTTTGGGTCAAGGCCCGGCATATCCCCATAATCCTATGCAAAGACGTCGACGTATTCCTTTATCAGCTGTATGATTTCTTCCCTTTCAGCTGGGGGAAGATTGTCACTGATAAATATCAGTTTTGGCAAAAGTTTACCCCTAACATCGATTTGGATAACTTCGTCTTTGGTGGGAGGTTCTCTTTGCTCGATGCAGAATTCCTACTGTGTATCCATTTGTTGAGCCCAAGAGTCATTCTCAAACGGCTCAAAATCCTGTTCATCTACTTCTGGGGGATCTGTCACCACCATATTTACTGATAGCGTTTGTCCGAGAGCATCATGTGAGTCGGGGGGTGACCGACCGTCCTGGGAGGAGAAAAAGATGTCCTCATCCGACTTGGAAGTCGTAAGGGAGGTGGCATACCCTAACCCGAAACGAGTTTGACGATAGCGGGGGTTGCCGCGTGGCGGCGTTCGTCTGCCTCTTCCGTAGTTGAGGCCTGGCTTTCGCTTTAAGTCATAGCCCATGTTTTGCATGATCCTTAATGCCTGCGGGCTGTATCGGTAAATCTGTATTTTCCCAGTATCGTCATCGAAAGGGTCTTCCAGGCTGGCCGGTTGACTGCGCATACGACCGAAGAATATGGGGCGCTGACTGCTGCAGCTAGGCGGGACAATGAAGATAGAATCCTCATGGGGTCCATACGTCGTGACGATGTTGGAAGATGACGCTGCTTCCCAGATATATGGATGGTAGGAGTTTATAGCTGCCAAGAATTTTTGTGCTATGGGTCCTACCTCATCACGGGGCGTGGATTATATACTTGATCAGAGATGATAGGGACATGGCAATTTTTGTGGACTTAACATTACTGGCGTACTTTAGAATCTAAGTATGAATGTTAAGTGTAGATGACAATCGATATCACAGGTAATATGGACATGATAATTGACGGTCGAAAGTTTATTCAGAGGTAATTTGAATATGACAAACTTTGTGATTGTGACTCCATCGGGAAAGGAGGCACATATCTGCTCAGAGATAATATGGACATGGCAATTTTTATGGAGTTAACATTACTGGCGTACTTTAGAATCTAAGTACGAATGTTAAGTGTAGATGACAATCAATATCAGAGGTAATATGGACATGATAATTGATGGTCGAAAGTTTATTCAGAGGTAATATGAACATGACAAACTTTGTGATTGTGACTCCATCGGGGAAGGAGGCACATATCTGCTCAGAGGTAATATGGACCTGGCAGTTTTTGATGGGAGCAAATCTTTATGAAAGAAAGGAATGGAAATCCAATTGGTACGGCCCATGCCCTTGTTTACAGATTCAAAGTGATGACCTTGGCATTGATCGTCTCCTGAATTTTCCTTTTTAGTACATAGCACGCCTTTGTTGAGTGATGAGTATATCGGTGGAAGAGACAATAATCTGGGTGATCCACGTCGCCAGCCCTCTCAGGATGTCTGATGTCGGGTAGCTGGAGCTTACGTTCCTTCCTTAATATATTAAAGATTTTAATTATGTCATCTTCTTTGAAGGAGAAAGTTTCTTTTGGTCGTAGGACTTTTGACGTCTGAGTTTCATGGTCTTCCGGGAAGATAGCGGTTGTTGCGCCATCTTCGGATCCTGTGGACATTCTGCCCCTAGCCTTGGACACTGCTTTGTTTCGTCGAGGTGAGTTACCCCCAGACACGCTGTGGTCCCTGGTTGTAGAAACTGATTCAGCAGGAATTGTCTCTGGTCGTACAGGATTAGACTTTGAAGTTTTGGGATTAGCAGCATATCCCAATCCGAAACAAGCTTATTGATGGAGAGAATTACCCTGCAACGGTGTTCGTCTACCATTTCCATAGTTGAGGCCTTGCTTTGATTTCAGATCATAACCCATGTTCTGTATAATCTTCAAAGCTTGTGGGCTATACCTGTGGATTTGCATTTTCCCACTCTCAGGCTCGCAGAATTCTTCCTGTTCAACCGGAACGTTCTGCTTGTGTTTGAAGATTATTGGATGCTGATCGCCGTGGGTAGGAGGGACAATAAAGGCATCATCTTCATATGGTTCATACATCATGATGACATTGGATGTTGATGCATCTTCCCATACGATCTCTCCCCGTTTGATCTTTAGGGGTCCTAAAACCTGTTTATGGCTCCTGTCTTTGTCTTTTTGGGCGAGACGGGTACGCAGGTCAGGAGGATTTGCCGAAGAGGAAGACGAAGGCTTGTATCTTCTATTCCCATCAGCGGGTACGCGGAGACTGGGCACCCCAGTTTTCCCTATACCACCTGTACACAACAGGTTGGCCATCTGGGCGACGGATAATCCCCTGGGAGGGTGTCATTCCGTAATCTGAGCTTGTTTTACGCCGCGGGACTGTATCTGGCGTAACCTGGAGATTCGTTCAGTCTGGCGTAAAGCTGGAGAGGTCCTCAGCCGGCCCTCGGCTTCTTGCGTAATCGGGAGAGTAGGCAGATTGTTCTCTTGCTGGCGTAAAGGCCGAGAAGCTGAGTATTCGCCTGTTTGCTTTCCCTCGCGGAGATCACAGCGCTCATCTGGTTTACCGTAGAGGTCAGATATTATTTTGCGCGTGGAGCGTGATCTATACTTCCGATTTGGCATTGAGGCACCATCGAAAGTTTTGTCTGTACCGCGCGTAGCGGGAGACTGATTCCTACGCATAGAGCGCAGTGGATACTTCTGGGTTAGCGCTGAGACTTTGCCCGTAGTTTTGCCTGTACCGCGCGTAGCCGGAGACTGATTCCTACGCGTAAAGCGCAGTGGATACTTCTGGGTTAGCGCTGAGGCTTTGCCCGAAGTTTTGCCTGTACCGCGCGTAGCGGGAGACTGATTTCTGCGCATAAAGCGCAGTGGATACTTCTGGGTCAGCGCTGAGGCTTTGCCCAAAGTTTTGTCTGTACCGCGCATAGCGGGAGACTAATTTTTACGTGCAAGGCATGGAGGGAACGATGCTACCACCTCATTGGTCGGAGAGATCGGAGAGATCGGAGAGTCCACAGGAACGGTAGAGGATGTCTTGGGCATTCACACTTTGTGCAGCTTTCTGTTGTCTTGGACGGAGAGAGAGTGAGAGCTACCCCCAGTCCGAAGCATGTCTTCGTAGGCAGACTGGTCGAATTGGACGACCAGTGTCTTCTTCACGGATCCCACGGATACCGTATCGTGTTGAGCAATTGCTTCCTCGTCAGAAGAGAAAGATGTCCCCAGCAGAGTCGCCATCTTGTTTGTGGTTATTTAAACGAAAAGAATAGGAATGTATTCGATGTGGGGGTTTACACGGAACCCGCCTTCTTTTGTTTACAAACAAACTTGTACAATATAATCCTATACGAGGATGTGGGAGTACAATTTATTTAATCTGGATAGATATTGCTTGGACCACACGATGTTGAAGAAGTACCGTAGGAGACAGGAAGCAGCTTCGAAGGTTGCAGGAGAGGGTGGATGCACGATACCGAAGTCGTCGATCCCTACTTTTTGCCTGAGCTCCGGGTGCTCTCTCTCTCTCTCTCTCTCTTTTTACCAATTCTCTGACCTGGTTCGATCTTCCAAATTGTCGACCTTGTTCCCCATTGATAGGGGTCTCTATTTATAGAGTTTTGGTGACAGTGACCACTCCATCGGTGTAACAACCGAGGAATGGAAAGTACAACACCCTTTTACACAACGGTTAAAGTAACCAATGCCTACGTATAGATGATCTTTTGAATGAGCGTGTGACGCGGGTCCAACTAAGAGGACACAACGCGTACAATTGCTACTAAGATCACGGCGTAAAAGCCACGTAGGTAGGTATCCATTGTGTAGCAGAGGTTGGCATAGAAGCCAAATGTCTGTCACCATGGCATAGAAGCCAAGTAGGCATAGAAGCCGAATAGGCATAGAAGCCGAATAGGCATAGAAGCCGAGTAGGCATAGAAGCCGAGCAGGCATAGAAATCGAACAGGCATAGAAGCCGAGTGGTCGTAGAGACTGAGTGGTCGTAGAGACTGAGTGGGCGTAGAAGCCGTATGAGCACAGATCCTGAATGAGCATAGAAGCCGCTGCGTACTGTACTAGAATGGGCGTAGAAGCCGCTGCGTACCGTGCTGATGTGGACGTTTTAGCCGGAATTACGGATTTTGGAGATATAATCAAATCTCTTGCAGAGATTTGCCACCATCTTAGGCATTAAATACGGAGACGTATTTTGAAGGTCTGCAGCCCTTCTGTGCACCTGTCGTAGAGACGTGCCTTGAGAGAAACTATCACCGCTCTGTGCAATTAGACGTGGAGACGTGCCTCGAGTCCCGTACGAGGTACAGCTTTTGACGTGGCAGGCGGTTTGCCTGCTGCGGAGCGTAAAATAGCTCATGTTTGCCTGTGTAAAACATGACAGCGTATTCCCTTGTACGTGAAAGAGCAGTTTATGCTGAGGAGACTCCAGTAAACGACGGTTTGGTGATGCTTTAACCAAATCCTCTGCATTAAATGCTGAGATCCGCCATCATACTGTGGGGCGCGTCCCGAGGGGTCTGCCATCGTTTCCAGCCGTCGTCTGGGTAGCCGTGCAGCACTTTTTGTCAGGAGTCAGAGGTCAGATTCACTGCGTGACTTGACAGGTTCATTTTGGGGAAGACGAAGTGTTCCTCGTACGCATTAACGCTGCTTTGAGAGCGGTTGAGTTTTATGCCATGGAGGCGATGAAGAACTCTGTTTTACGCTGGAGCGGCCTGGACGTACTGCACTTACACGGATGGTCCTTTGAACTTATACTTCATGCCATGTTTTAGCGGAGAAAGCTCTGTTGCACGCTTGATGGCTCTGAAGGCCTCCGTTTATGCTGCTCTGCATCAAGAGGCTGCGTAGCTCTTTCCAGCGTATTTTTCATGCTTCTACAAGCTATACTTATGTATATATATGATCATAGTAGACTTTGGGTTGACCTAGAATTAGGTCTGGTCAAGGCCTTCTTGGAATTGGGCTTCTCATGGGTATTACAATGGTTGAAATTTTAATAAAGAAATTGCTAAGATGCATTGGTTCGATGGTCTGAGGCCATGGTTCAGGAATTTTGATGTCGTATTACACACTCCCAAGAATTTATGGAATTTACCTAAAGGAGAATTTGGGTTTATATACGTATCGTTCAACGGAAAGGATACCGCAATGTACTCTTGCACAAGGTGTCTAAACAATGAAAGGTTGTACAAGTTTGACTTATGAATTAATTTAATAAAAGTGAATGCACGTGGGGGTTAAAAATTCAAAACGACGGTGAGGTGCAACAAATTAAAATCACCAAAAATTGAGAATAATCAATTATCATGCAATCATTTACTCATTAATTACGAAAAAACGAAAATATCCCTAATCCAAAAAGTGGGGGTGACAAGTGAGGCCTATATAAAGGGGATGAAAACTTTCTCTCTCTTCATTTTTTATTCCAAATCTAGATCTAGAATTTCTCTCAACCAAATTTTATCAAATCCCTACCAAATTTCCACCCAATTACATCCCAAATCACCATTGGAGACTAAAAGAGTAAGGATCTAGAAGGAGGAAGTAAGAATCTACAAAAAGGAGTAAGGATCTACAAGTTGGAAGCTAATTTCACCAATTTTGGAGGTTTTATTGGGAATCCATCTCCCAATAGGTATAATTTAGGTTTTTTTTCTTAAAATAGCTTCTAAATATGAGATTTAATCATGAATAATCAACCATATGTATGTACTACCCATAGGATTTGGTTTTGTGTTCATAGGAGACCTATGGAGAAAGTTATGGTACTTTTTGTGTCAATTTTGGGGGAATTCCGAAAATGACTTTTGTTGTGTGTGTCAATTGATCCTATAGATCAATTTGGCATATGTTTATGTGTTTAAGGCTAGTATCGTATCCACAATTGGGTACGTGTAGGTCGTATCCCAACAATTTGGTGATACGTGTTATTTTGGGAATTTTTCCTTCGACACAGGACTTTGTACATGTCGTATTTTGACACGGACACATAGATCTACGTTTGACACTTTGTTTTGTTCATAAATATTATATGTGATTTATTTGTGTCCTTCGGGGTACAATTGGATGTGTGGTGGACTCGTGTCGCATGCGTATCCTAGATCTAGTGGGATACGGTGTGATACTCTCCAATTGTTGTTGTGTTTATGTGTAGATCTAATTAATTGTGCTTTAATTCTTGAACTATAATTGTGTATGTATCTATATATATTATATATGTATTATGTATATTTATTATAGTGTTTATTGTATCATAGATCTATGTATTATATATGTATCAATAGAATATATATTATGTAGCTTTCTTCTACATGCATTAATATATATGTTATAATATATGTTAGGGATGTAAATATATGTATATGTTTTATATAATATATGTGTATGTTTAATTAAGTAATTAAATTATTTATAGTTATTATATGATTATTTATATATATATATATGTATGTAGATATATATTTATAAGTGGAAGCATATGTATATATAATATAGTAGATATATTTATATGTGGTTATATATATAGTTATATTATATATTGTTATGTATTTATATTATTGTATGATTATATATATGTATACATATATGTATAGTTATATATACATATTACTATATGTGTGCGTGTATGTTACTATGTGGTATTTTATATAATTTACTGTGTATAAGTGTATGTATAGTTATATATATATTGTATAAATATATATGGTGGGTTATATATATGTATTTATATATATACTATATATATATATATATATATATATATATATATATATATATATATGGTAATTAATATATATATAAATATGTTCATAATTGCTATTTGTATTATAGTATACTATATATATATATATATATATATATATATATATATATATATATATATATATATATATATATATATATATAGTTGTAGCATATAAATTTATTAGAATAGTTAGTATATTTTAGTTATCAATTGTTATGAGTATCTTTTATATATTATATATTTGTAGGTATGTATGTATTTACGTATATATGTATTAATAGTTAGTGTGTAGTTGGTAGTTAGTATTATTCTATTAGTACATACTAGAGTTATATTGGATTGATATATGTAATTATTGATGGGTAGTTAGTATATATATGAGATTTTGGCAAATACCTTGAGATACCAAGGTAAGTATCAAGATATACCAAGGTATGGGTAGTAGGTATTGGCATAAGTAATAGGATAGTTGTAAACTAATTATGGGTTGGTATTAAGGTGACTAAAATAAGGTATATAGTATTATATAAATATTAAATGCATAGTAGTTTATAATTATTGTTGGGTAGTTAGTATAAATAAGGTTTTGAATTTATCTTGAGATGCCAAGGTAAGTATCAAGGTATTGGAGGATAATTAAGGTATTGGGTTTGGATATCAAGATAGAGGTTTAGTATTGCGATACCAAGTTGGTTCGAAACCAAGGTATCCATTTAGCATTTATAATTAGGATTTTATATATATAATATTGTTTGATATGTACATATGTTTTATATTTATCCCTTGTTTGCGTATCCTGAGATACGGTATCTTAGTATCCTGAGATGTAGCTTGTATGGCCTAGATTCATAGTGTGTGAGCCCAATATCTTTGAGTTAGACTCATGCAACCTAGAAATAGGTAGTTGACCATAATTTGACTATAGTTGACCATAGTTGACTTAGAGTTGACCTAGTTTGACTTTTGACTTAGAAATAGTTTTATGACCTAGAAATTGACTAGTTTAATTTATTTCTCTTCCCCAAAACTTGTATTAATGCAATATTTCATATATAGGTCTGTGACACCAGTTCGGATATCATTTTTTATCATTTGCTCTGGACCACAGGCGAGTACATTCTCTGATAGTTTCCATTATTTGATTACCACTATAATTCAAGTATTTAGAAATGTTACTTATGATTCTTAACACGATGGTACATGGATTGGTATTGTTATTGGATCGTCAGTCATGGGATGTTACCTTGATTATGGAGATTGTATCAGATATTGTCCTTGTTGGTATTGGATAACATTGAATATTGTAGATTAAACATTGGATACATTGGCTAGTGACGTGTCATGATTCGATCCATTATATCAGTCGGGGAGGGGGAAATACTAATTAAATATGTGATCAAGAAATTATCGGCTAGTAGTGTAATTATTGGCTTCTAACTAACCATGCAATTCACGTATGGTTGAGTTAGCTCCTTAATGTAATTATTCAATCTCCCAGGCCGATCATATATTTAGTTAGTATCTCAAATCATATAGTTATTGTAGATTCCATTATTCAGTTCATTGATTACCTTGTTCTATTCTGAGATTATAGTTCATTCCTTTATTCTTGTACGCATTGATTATATTATATTGTTAGTATTGCCTATTCTCTCATTGTTCTTGATTATCAGTTATATCCTCATCGTAGATACATCTTCTATTCTACTACTTTATAGTTTTTGTCAATTAATTGGAACTGCTATTGGGTTGTACTTCGCTCCATTCCTGACTGAAAAACATTTTTCAGAGGATCCGGGAGATTGGTGTCCAACATACTACAGACCTCAGCCTATTGATGGTGCAGACTTGGACCCACTAGTTCTGGAGTGACTGTCGAGAGATTTAGCCGGATTAACTAGTTAGCATAGTTAGTTCTCTTTAGCATTTTGGTACCGGATTTGTTTTCGGCATATATTTGTGTTTGGATATTATTTCTATTTGTTGTTGTTATATTTTTAAGTGCTTAGTTATGTTAGAGTTCTGTGATATCTTCTCGTGCCATAGTAATGTGATTGAGTATTGTATCGAACTAAGTTGATTATACTCTCATCTTGGAGTTGAGATATTATTGGAGGTCTATGTTTTATAGTGAGATAATTAGATAGTATAGTTGACCAAGACATCGTTCTACCGCCGATGCTGCAGCGTAGGCTGGGCGTTGTTCCCGACTTGCATCCCTACACCGGGTGCGGGTCATGACACATTTTTAGTGGTGGCCCATACAGGCCACGCTTCACAATATTGGGATGTCGTGGTAGTGCGATGACTTAGTTGTACTACTGCGGGCCTACGATAGGATATATGACATAGGATACTAGGAAGAGAGAGGGATACTCAATAACAACTAGGAATTCCAATCTGAATTGAATCGCTACTTTTGATTCCTTCTGAATACTTTTGTCCTTCCTTGATGATATCTTATCTTATGTCGAATTGATCTCCTTTGTTTCGATCTGTCTTCAGGATGCCGCTGAAGACTAGATCCCATCGACCGGGAGCAGTTTCTACGAGGTCTGCCACCTCTCAATCTTCCACTCAGGCAGTAGGGTTTGTACCTCCTACGGCATCAGTTCATGTAGGAGTCTCGGCTGCCTTCGGGGGTTCTCCTCCACCTGTTCCGAGGACTACTCCAGTTGCTTCGGAGGGACTTCCACCACCTTCATTTTCAGGAGATACCGCGCCGATGGTTGCACTATTTAGAGAGATGATGGAATTACAGAGGGCACAGATAGAAGCCCAGCACAGGCAGTCAGATTTGATGTGGCAGAGTATAGAAAATTCCTATCAGATAGCTATAACAGCAGTTCAGAAAGAGCCTCCTCCACAGCCACAGGATATTCAGATCAAGCCAGGCAACATTCAAAATTTTAAGAAGCTTGAGCCTCGAGTTTTCAAGGGTACAGAAGGTATAGTCTATCCTGACGATTGGCTTGAAGATATCGAGCAACTCATGAAGGTGTCCCGTCTTACGGAGGATCTGAAGGTTGAGGCGGTAGGACTTCAACTGTTCGACGTTGCCCGCACTTGGTTCAGGAATGAGCCAATTCTTACTGATATGGGGCAGTCTTGGGAGATATTCAAGGATCTCTTTAAGAAGAAGTTCTTTGTTCTGACGGACAGATTGGAATTAGGAAGGCAATTTGAGAGCCTTACACAAGGAAGCATGTCCGTAGAGGGTATACTGTAGAGTTTGGGAGGCTGAGCCGATTTGCAGAGTACTTGGTGAGAGAGCCAGAAGTTCGGCTATCCGTTTTCGTGAGGGTATGAATTGGGAAGTGAAGATTCTCATTCCATCTTTCTACGAGACGTATTCTGAGATACTTTCAGAGGCACGCAAGGTCGAGCGGGAGTGGAACTTGAAGCCGAAGAGGGACCGTGATATGTTTGGGGTGACAGTAGCAGTGCGGGACCGACAAAGAGACCGCGGTTCCAGCAACAGTAGTTTCCAGTACAGTTCGGAGCCTATCAGCAGCAATATCAGATGCCAGAACCAATTGTTGCTCCAGTACAAGCTCCAGTACAGCAGATACCGCAGCAGCCTCAGAGATAGGTGCAACAGGCTCCTCAATGCACCTATTGTAAGAAGGGTGGGCACACTTGGGAGATGTGCCGGAAGAGACTTGGAGCATGCTTACATTGTGGATCAACGGAGCATATGATGAAGGATTATCTCTGGATAATTTAACGTCCACGCCAGGATGCCGATCGAGGGCAGAGAGTTAGAGTTAGGCGACCTGTAGCACCACAAATTGCTCATCACCCGCAGAGGGAGCTACCTCGGCAGGGCGGAGCATTTGCGATGACGGTCGAGGAGACCAATACTACAGGTGATGGGTTAGAGAGTCCGTTCTTTGAGAGTCCGTTCTTTCTTTTTGTTCCTTTCATCTATTTTGATTGATTGCTTCTTTAGTACCTTTTGGATGCTTGTGTTATATAGTTAGTGTAGCTATAGAACACCCTGACAGAGACAACAGTAATAAGACAGGTGGAGACCATGACCATGCATGTTATTCTTTGCATAGGACTGTTCTTAGTGAAATGAGATCTTATTAGACTATGATTGCTGGGGGTTTGACCTAGAAGGAGTACGATCACCCTTAAATTTCGAGGACAAAATTATTTTAAGGGGGATAGACTTGTCACTACCGTATTTTCTAGAAAAGAGTATTTTGGTCATTTCATAATTAATTAAATATTGTGCATGTTAAATATTTATTTATTTTATTATTTATTTATTATTAGAATGTTAGATTTATTTTTTTGGACTTGTGTTAGTGGACCTAACTAGTTTAGTTTAGACTCATGGACTAACATGTATTAATTGTTAGAATTGAGCCCAACTAGAAAGCCTATTAATTAGGAGGATGATTAAATTAATTAAACCATTAGACTAGAAGCTTCCCTCCTTAATTAATTTTTTCATGAGAGGCCCCAAGGGGTATTTTAGACTTTACATAGTAGCTTGAGGGAGGGGGCAAGTGAGGCCTATATAAAGGGGATGAAAACTTTCTCTCTTTTTATTTTTTATTCCAAATCTAGATCTAGAATTTTCCTCAACCAAAATTTATCAAATCCCTACCAAATTTCCACCCAATTACTTCCCAAATCACCATTGAAGACTAAAAGAGTAAGGATCTAGAAGGAGGAAGCAAGGATCTACAAAAAGGAGCAAGGATCTACAAGTTGGAAGCTAATTTCATTAATTTTGGAGGTTTAATTGGAAATCCATCTCCCAATAGGTATAATTCAGTTTTTTTTTTCTTAAAATAGCTTCTAAATATGAGATTTAATCATGAATAATCAACCCATATGTATGTACGACCCATAGGATTTGGTTTTGTGTTCATAGGAGACCTATGGAGAAAGTTATGGTGCTTTTTGTGTCAATTTTGGGGAAATTCCGAAAATGACTTTTGTTGTGTGTGTCAATTGATCCTATAGATCAATTTGGCATATGTTTATGTGTTTGGAGATAGTATCATGTCCACAATTGGGTACGTATAGGTCGTATCCCAACAATTTGGTGATACGTGTTGTTTTGGGGGTTTTTTCTTCGACACGGGACTTTGTACATGTCGTATTTTGACACGGACACATAGATCTACGTTTGACACTTTGTTTTGTTCATAAATATTATATGTGATTTGTTTGTGTCCTTCGGAGTACAATTGGATGTGTGGTGGACTCGTGTCGCATGCGTATCCTAAATCTAGTGGGATACGGTGTGATACTCTCCAATTGTTATGTGTTTATGTGTAGATCTAATTAATTATGCTTTAATTCTTGAATTATAATTGTGTATGTATCTATATATATTATATATATATTATGTATATTTATTATAGTGTTTATTGTATCATAGATCTATGTATTATATATGTATTAATAAAATATATATTATGTAGCTTTCTTCTACATGCATTAATATATATGTTATAATATATGTTAGGGATGTAAATATATGTATATATTTTATATAATATATGTGTATGTTTAATTAAGTAATTAGATTATTTATAGTTATTATATGATTATTTATATATATATATATGTATGTAGATATATATTTATAAGTGGTAGCATATGTATATATAATATAGTAGATATATTTATATGTGGTTATATATAATTTATATTATTGTATGATTATATATATGTATACATATATGTATAGTTATATATACATATTACTATATGTGTGTGTGTATGTTACTATGTGGTATTTTATACAATTTACTGTGTATAAGTGTATGTATAGTTATATATATATTGTATAAATATATATGGTAGGTTATATATATATATATATATATATATATATATATATATATATATATATATAGTAATTAATATATATATAAATATGTTCATAATTGCTATTTATATTATAGTATACTATATATATATATATATATATATATATATATATATATATATATATATATATATATATATATAGTTGTAGCATATAAATTTATTAGAATAGTTAGTATATTTTAGTTATCAATTGTATATATATATATATATATATATATATATATATATATATATATATATATATATATAGTTGTAGCATATAAATTTATTAGAATAGTTAGTATATTTTAGTTATCAATTGTTATGAGTATCTTTTATATATTATATATTTGTAGGTATGTATGTATGTACGTATATATGTATTAATAGTTAGTGTGTAGTTGGTAGTTAGTATTATTCTATTAGTATATACTAGAGTTATATTGGATTGATATATGTAATTATTGATGGGTAGTTAGTATATATATATGAGATTTTGGCAAATATCTTGAGATACCAAGGTAAGTATCAAGATATACCAAGGTATGAGTAGTAGGTATTGGCATAAGTAATAGGATAGTTGTAAACTAATTATGGGTTGGTATTAAGGTGACTAAAATAAGGTATATAGTATTATATAAATATTAAATGCATAGTAGTTTATAATTATTGTTGGGTAGTTAGTATAAATAAGGTTTTGAATTTACCTTGAGATGCCAAGGTAAGTATCAAGGTATTGGAGGATAATTAAGGTATTGGGTTTGGATATCAAGATAGAGGTTTAGTATTGTGATACCAAGTTGGTTCAAAACCAAGGTATCAATTTAGCATTTGTAATTAGGATTTTATATATATAATATTGTTTGATATGTACATATGTTTTATATTTATCCCTTGTTTGCGTATCCTGAGATACGGTATCTTAGTATCCTAAGATGTAGCTTATATGGCCTAGATTCATAGTGTGTGAGCCCAATATCTTTGAGTTAGACTCATGCAACCTAGAAATAGGTAGTTGACCATAATTTGACTATAGTTGACCATAGTTGACTTAGAGTTGACCTAGTTTGAATTTTGACTTAGAAATAGTTTAATGACCTGGAAATTGACTAGTTTAATTTATTTCTCTTCCCCAAAACTTGTATTAATGCAATATTTCATATATAGGTCTGTGACACCAGTTCGGATATCATTTTTTATCATTTGCTCTGGACCATAGGCGAGTACATTCTTTGATAGTTTCCATTATTTGATTACCACTATAATTCAAGTATTTAGAAATGTTACTTATGATTCTTGACACGATGGTACACAGATTGGTATTGTTATTGGATCGTCAGTCATGGGATGTTACCTTGATTATGGAGATGGTATCAGATATTGTCCTTGTTGGTATTGGATAACATTGAATATTGTAGATTAAATATTGGATACATTGGCTAGTGACGTGTCATGATTCGATCCATCATATCAGTCGGGGAGGGGGAAATACCAATTAAATATGTGATCAAGAAATTATCGGCTAGTAGTGTAATCATTGGCTACTAACTAACCATGCAATTCACGTATGGTTGAGTTAGCTCCTTAATGTAATTATTGAATCTCCCAGGCCGATCATATATTTAGTTAGTATCTCAAATCACATAGTTATTGTAGATTCCATTATTCAGTTCATTGATTACCTTGTTCTATTCTGACATTATAGTTCATTCCTATATTCTTGTACGCATTGATTATATTTTGTTGTTAGTATTGCCTATTCTCTCATTGTTCTTGATTATCAGTTATATCCTCATCGTAGATAGCATCTTCTATTCTACTGCTTTATAGTTTTTGTCAATTAATTGGAACTGCTATTGGGTTGTACTTCGCTCCATTCCTGACTGGAAAATATTTTTCAGAGGATCCGGGAGATTGGTGTCCAACATACTACGGACCTCAGCCTATTGATGGTGCAGACTTGGACCCACTAGTTCTGGAGTGAGTGTCGAGAGATTTAGCCGGATTCACTAGTTAGCATAGTTAGTTCTCTTTAGCATTTTGGTACCGAATTTATTTCCGGCATATATTTGTGTTTGGATATTATTTCTATTTGTTGTTGTTATATTTTTAAGTGCTTAGTTATGTTAGACTTCTGTGATATCTTCTCGTGCCATAGTAATGTGATTGAGTATTGTATCGAACTAAGTTGATTATACTCTCATCTTGGAATTGAGATATTATTGGAGGTCTATGCTTTATAGTGAGATAATTAGATAGTATAGTTGACCAAGACAGCGTTCTACTGCCGATGCTGCGGTGTAGGCTGGACATTGTTCTCGACTTGCATCCCTACACCGGGTGCGGGTCGTGACAATATGTAACCATCTATGTGAAATGCAAGTGAGAGCATCACTAGTACTCAGGCTGAGACCACTATAACCTCTGTGTAGGGGTGCCGGTAGCAGTAATAACACGTAATGTGCCTAGCTCTACTGTAGAGTCTACGGCCTCACAATAATAAATATATATAAGTAAAATAGCCTGTAGCCTGTGTGTCTCTCCCCACCCAATGTAATCGTACATCTCATGTCCACAACGTCTCATGTCCATGTCACGCAAGATCATAACTAATGCAGCAAGTCATACAATATCTATGAATATAATGTCTATGTCATAATCCTGCAACCTACACATAATCACCTTGAATATTTTAGGAAGATTCTATCTCATGAATAGTGTCAAGTGTCATGGATTATGATGTACTTGATAAGACAAGTACGAGAATGTAAAGGGTCACGATATCCATCTCTAGGTGACGTTACACAACTCCGCGTACGGTGTTGGCACCCGAATATTATTCGGACGCTAAGTAAGTCACACGGTCCTAGGTTAAGCATGTACAACAACATAAATGAATCAATAAAATAACTAACAAAAATGCAAAGTTGGCAAGGTACACTTGCTTGGGGTTTGAATACCAACAGTTGTCCCTGTATCAGTGGATTCTGCAAGTACTCCTCCAAAAGCTGTAATAAACATCACCAACAGGTTTAGAAAATATCAAATAGCTAGAAATGCCTGTCCTTGAGTCCAATTTGGACACAAGGGCAAAAATAATATTTTCTGGTCAAAGCGGGGTCCACATATGGCCCGCTTCGCACCGAAAAATGTGCCAAGGATAACAGTCTCTAAATGGGATAAGTTATAGGTCAAACAAACTCTAGATGTCAATACGAACCCAACGGTATATCCAAATGTGGATTCCGATAGGCCGAACACAAATTTGCCCAAAAAGTCAATTGTGGGGCCCGCCAATTGGCGGCTTGGTCAACTGTCTCAGAATTGCGTGAAAATTGGGTCACAGGACCAGCGCGTTACCATGAGTCCCATGGCGTAAGTTTTGTCATAATTTGACGAGCGTGCAGAAAATGCGCACGACTTCCACAAAAGTTGCTACACGGGGTGTGTTCGCGGATACGGGCTGATTTTGGCGCACACACGCGTCCGAATTAGTTTTTGTGAATTTTTACATGTCCAGTTACCCTGCGTGCACCTTTCGGTACACTTGGTACACGGCGGGGCGGTCCCGTTTGGCGGGGCGCGCTCCGTTTCACAACTTTTAGAAATCTGGCAAAAGTAGGTTCGCGTGGTTTTCTAACGAATTTAATTCTGTCTACAGCAGTTAATAATCTAGGATTATTTAACAGAAATTAAACTAGGTCAAGTGGTCTCCGCATACCAAAAAGAATCATCGAATTCGGATCTCTGTGGTGGGAGATACGAACTCTGAAATATGGGTGGTCACCGCAGTTTTCTGCGATCCCAGAATTCGGTCTGTTTCTGCCAACTTTGGCGCTATTTTTGCCTATGTTTACATGTTGTTCGAGGTATACTATCACACAGATATGGAAGAGGGTTAAGGGGTGAGTATACCGGTGAAGACGGAATGGCGTTTGGTTGAGCGAGTTGACAGAAAACAACTCCGGAACATAGGTACCTCGATGTGGGAATCTGCAGTACGCGGGATCGCGGTCGTCGGGATTGGTTTGGACGGCCTGGCGAGGTTCTCCGGCTGCGGTGGCGGCGCACTCTAGGTCTAGATGGTAAGAGTGAGGGTTTGGATGATTTAGGTTTAGGATTTTAGATGAATATATATATATATATATATATATATATATATATATATATATATATATATATAAGAATAGGGAGAGAGAGGAGTTGGTTTTATTTAGGCGCGAGTCAACGTGGGGTCTTGGCTAACGTTTGCATGGCGGGTTGGTTGCTGGCAAGGAATACTTGATGTGGAATTCCTAGTAATGGTCCCAGCGGGTTGTTTAGCAAAGGGTGTTGGTGGTTGGTAGGAGTAAAGTTAAGGAATTAGTAATGGTTTTTTTTTATTAGTAATAGTTAAGTATAGTTATTAGTTTATTTTATTTTATTTTATTTCTTAATCTTTTCCTTTTCTATTATATATATATATATATATATATATATATATATATATATATATATATATATATATATATATATATATATTATAAAAAATTCTAGATTATAATAATGCACACCGTTATGCTAGCAACTGCTCAAGGGGTTTCCTACATGAAATAAATTCCGAAAAATTTCTAATGGTTCCATAAATCCTCTAGGTGCACCAACACCTAAGATAAAAATTATTAAAAATCTATTTCTCCTAATTATCCACTAATTACTACAATTAAATTATAATTAATAAAAAAAGTATATACGATTTCTAGGAATAGGAGTTTTATATTTATTTAACATCATTTAAAAAAATTATTTAATTACAAAATACCTTAGTTTTTAATCCAGAAAATTACAGAAAATTATGTAAAATTGCTTTTAAAATTTTTGAAAAAATCAGGGGGTTTACACTTTGAATGCCTTCTGTGGGACTAACACCATATCGTATGGTGACAACTATATTGCCCAGGTGGCTAGGTGAGAGTTGAGCGCCCCAGGTTTTGTCATGAGGACCCTGAGGGGGTTGACCCGAGAGATCACATTGGTCATTTGTCCTCCCACGTAATGCTGAGTCTTTCGAATAGCGAATATAAGAGCAAAGAATTCATTCTCAACGGGGGTGTACCTATGCTTCGAGATAACCATCATCCGACTAAGATAATAGATAGCCTGCTCGTAGCCTGCATCACTATTCTGGGATAATAAAGTACCGAGGGAGTGGTCCATCGCACGCATATAGAGCATGAAAGACTTTCTAACGACTGGGGCTACCAGCACTGGAGGGTTTGATAGGTATTCCTTGATGTCATCGAAGGCGCGTTGGAATTCTTCGTTCCAGACAAATGAGACTCCCTTCTTCATAAGCTGAGTGAACGACCGACAATGTCCAGAGAGTTTTGATATGAACCTCCTGATGTAGGCCAATTTTTTTTGAAGGCCACGAAGTTCTCTGAGGTTCTTCGGGGGACGCATTTCTAGGATTTCTTTATTCTTGTTGGGGTTTACTTGGATATCCTTCGATGTTAGGATGAAACCCAAGAATTTGCTGCTGTAGACTCCTAAGAAATATTTTTTAGGGTTCATCTTGAGCTGGTGCGTACGCATGAGGTCGAACACAGTCTTCAAGTTCCTGAGGTAATCATCTTTGGAGTGACTCTTGACGGCAATGTCATCAATGTAATACTCGACCGTCTTGCGTAGATGCTCACGAAAGATAGTGCTTATGGCTCGCTGGTATGTAGCACACACTTTTTTTAGACCGAAGGGCATGACTGTGTAGCAGTATACTCCTATCAGTGTTCGGAACGATGTATACTTCTGATCATCAGAAGATATCTTGATTTAATTGTAGCCTGAGAATCCGTCTATGAATTACATGCGCTCGAAGTCTCAGGTGTTGTCGATCATTATTTTTATGATCAGAAGGGAAAATTTGTCCTTAGGTCAGGCCGCATTTAGATTACGAAAGTCAATGCAGATCCGGATCTTTTCGTTCTTTTTTATGATGGCACGATATTGGCTACCCAATCTGGATGCTATTCTTCGCGGATGAGGCTACTAGCTATTAGTTTGTTGACTTTAACTTCGATGGCATTTATAATATCCGGCTAGAACCGCCATTGCTGCTGCTTGACAGGCTTAGCATTCGTTGAGATGTTGAGCATATGGACTGTGAATTGGGGGTCCAGTTCTGACATATCTTCATAGCTCCAGGAAAAGACATCAATGTATTCTCTGACGAGCTGTAGCAGGGATTCCTGATCCTCATCAGTCCGACTCTTGCTGATGAAAATAGGTTTGGGGGAGGATTCATCGCCCAGATTGATTTGTATGACTTCATCCTCGGTAGGAGGTTCTCGTTGTTTGAACAGTATCTCCCATTATGCATCTAGACATTTGGCCCACGGTTCTACTTTAAAGAGTTTTGGTGGATCTTTGTCGTCTTCCTCAGGGTCGGCTGACACCATGTTGGCAGACAATGTTTGCTTGAGCATCTCCCCGATACTGACGTTGGAGTCCTAAGAGGAAGACTCTGACTAGTGAGAGTGTAACTCATCTTCTTCATCCGTTCCATTGGGGGTAGTAGGAGGCATAACGTACCCTAATCCATGCTTGGTCTTTTGGTAGTAATCCTCGGGTTTGCTTGCCAAAGCGGTAAGGCACAAATGCAGTCGCCGACCTTTGCCGTAATTCAGACCTCGGTTGCTTTTAAGATCATACCCCATCTTCTAGATGAGGTATTTGGCTTGACCACTGAACCGTTAGAGTTGTATTTTGTCGATATCGGGTTCTGGCTCTTGTTCCTCTAGGATAAAATAGCGGGGGCATTCAACCCTACCGAAGATGATGGGTTTGTCTCCCCTCCTCTTTGCTAGAACCGTGAAGTACGAACCTTGGCTGAGAAGGATTTAATTTGCAGCGTCAGTGGTAGTCACCTGCGCCTGCAGGCGCAGGCTTAGACCGTGCTCCATGGAGTACAGTGTGCTTATGTGTGCAACTTTAGAGTAGTTCAAAGATAGCCCTTTATTGATAAAATGAGGTATCTCGTCATCCAAAATTATATCGTCGAGACAAAGGACGTTAGCATGGGCAGCTACGTACTCCTCCAGCTCGTCCTTCCCGAGATCTACCTCCAGTGCAAGCGACAACTTGTAGGTTTTCTGCCCAGCTTTACTACCAGAGGTTCAGACGTGGTAGGAGGTAAGCAGTTGACTTGGCCTGCGAAGGCGAACGACCAAAGGTTCAGACGTGGTAGATGGTGCCGGATCTCCCTTTGGCTGTCCATCCGTCCTACGAAGGCCGACGACTAGAGGTTCGGGTGCCTTCCTGCATAGTTTTACGACGAGAGGAGAGGTTGTGTCAGGAGCACGTTCCTTTAGACGGACTCTTAACGACTCTTCTGGTGTTGTCCCAGTCTCTACCTCATCATCGACGTCATTGTTACCTTCATCTTGGTAGACCTGTTTGTAAAGGATCAAGTTAGAGTAATAGGATTTGATTCTTTTGAACGGATCGATATCCTCCATTTTGACCATGCCTTATTCGTCGACGTACTTCAGGCACTGGTGTAGGGTCGACGGAACGATCATATGTTCATGTATCCATGGATGTCCGAGCAAAACATTATAGGATACATCTACGTTAATGATGTAGCATGTGATCTCTATTTTTAAGTCGCTGATCTGGATTTTCAAGCGAATCTTGCCCAGAGGTTAGCTCCTTCCTGCGTTAAAGCCAGTGATGGTAGTATTGGTGGCTTCCAAGCGATGCATTGGAATGCCCAGGGTCTAAAGCAGACTCCGCTGGATGATGCTGATTGATGAATCAGAGTCGATGTGCATCCGGTCCACCTTAATTGCACCAATGTACCCTGTGTAATACATGGGACGATCATGTCGGTTATTCTTTAGCAATATATCCTGTTGTGACAATGTGATGTTGGATATTGCCTCCATGATATTATTGCAGTGCGGGCAAGCAGCTGGATCTTCAGCTGGCGGCTTGACCTGTTATAGGTAGGAGTTGGCATTTTGCAATACCTCACTAAGATCATCCCGAGTGTCTTTTGAGATTCGGAGTAGCTCGAATAAAGATAACTTCGCTGGAGTGTTGGCGAGCTAGGCCAAGATGTCAAAGGTGTAGAGCTGTTTCAGCCCCTGAGCTGAATCTTTGTGCAACAGCTTGTCAAAGCGAGTATCTTTCTGCTTAGACTTGTCCGCTGCTGGAGGCTGGGATGGACCCAGATCTGATATTGAGGGTGCAACTGTTGGAAGTGCACCATCGTCAGGGATGTCATACTCTCGTTGGTACGCTAGGCCTGACCTCGTTGTTCATGCTATAGCTTCCGCTAGTAGGGTTTGGATTTCTTGCCCTTTAGTCTTGGTGGAAGACGGTGTTGACTTCTGCATCAATTCTGGAGCAAGATCGGGATGAACCCATATGACCTCCCCATGCGGCGTGGTGAGAGGTATCAACCCGGCCGTTTGGTCACAAGCCAGCGGAAGGTTGACGACTTTCATCTTTGCCTGGGGATCGAGATTACTCCGTCTTGGGCCTCTGTCGTCAAAAAGTTGTCGAACTGGAGAGAGACCATGTTTGTGGCAACTATCTTGTCATAGATATCCAAGGTGAGAGCCTTGGTGTCAAGAAAATGCTAGATGTACCGCTTGAGGGTGTAGCAGTCCTTTATTGCATGGTGGATGTAACAGTGGTAGTGGCAGTACTTTGGATTATTCATCTCGGCTACCTCTATAGGGCGCTTGATGTCGGGGAGCCGAAGCTTACAACCCTTCATCAGTACGTCGAATATGGGCATGACCTCATCATGTTCGAAGGAGTATGTCTCCTGGGACTTCGGAACCTCAGTCGGCTTTTGCTTGGGCTTCTTGGTTAAGTTGGCCACCAGGACCTCCTTTCCTTTTCCTTCGTGGCCGCTGTTTCCTATGTTGCTATTGTTGGGATGTTTTTCCCTATCATCAGTGAAAGTGATATGTATTCCCAAGAGCCAGGAGTCTTTGACCTTCTTCTCAGCGCTGACAGCGCTTATGATGAACGTCGGCCAGTCTTGGAACTGACCGTTGCCCATCCAGAGGCTGACTGCCAGAAGTAAGTTTCTGCGGCACATGTCCATCAGTGTCGACTGAGGATTGCCTGGAGGTAAGCTCAGTATTGTTCGTCGAAAATGCTCGATATAATTTGGGCGAGTTTCTTTTCCCCTTGGGTCATATCCATTAGGGAGGACATCATCATGTCTCTTCCTCCGTCATAGAATCTTTTGAGGAAAAGACTCTTGAAGTCATCAAACGACTAGATGCAATTATCATGTAGGCTGCAAAACCAGTCGAATGCTACCCCAGACAATGCTTTCACGAAAAGCTTGGTGAGGAGTGCGTCACTGTGAGGTAGGTGCCTTGTTGTAGTCTCAAAGTAACTCATGTATTGATGGGGAGATATCTTCCCGTCGAATGGATTCAAGTTAAAGGGCTTGTACTTTGGTGGGTAAGGATAATGCGTAAAGAATTCAAAGTAAAATCCTTAGAAATTTATTGAGTCGTCTCTAACCTCTTTTGTTTGTATCGTCTCGAATCTATTTTTTCTTTCTACGGAACATCTCTCCACTCGTGGGGTAGGGTTGTCATATTCTGAGCTCGCACAGTGAATCCCGGCTGCCCATAGAATCTAGGTGAGCCCGGACTTCCCTCATTGCTTCTTTGGCTTCATCTCCTGCGGAAGTGGCAGAGGAGCCGGGCAGAGGGTAATTTTAGCCTATAGGCGGAGCAGTTGCATCAAAATCCGTATTGGTCCCAGGGTCCAAGCTTACTTGTTCAGAATCCATTGCTGGTTGGGATGCCATGCTTGCTTTAATTTCCAGCATCGCCTGAGTTAGGGATTGCATCGATGAACTTACCGTCTGCATCATGGCCTCAAGAGCCTTGAGGTGTTGTCGGTCGCTAGGGCCTTCGTGATCCTTCCCTGCCATATATACAACCCTCACATGGGGAAAGATTGACGGGGTAGTGGATGTGTAAGCCCCCTGATTTTCATGAATTTTAAATTTGGTTTTTAACAATTTTTCTGGAATTTTTTGAGATTTTTCTGGGATTAAAACCTAGGCTTTTGATAATTAAATGATTTTTATTTGCTTTTAATTAATATTAAAATATTATAGAAATAATATTTTATGGTGTAAAATGGAAAACCGGACATAGGGTAATTTTTTAGAAATTTATTGGACTCCGGAAGCATTTATAAAGCCCTAAAAACTATTAAATAAATAAACCTAATTAAACCCTGTATTGAACCGGGTTTATTTGAAATAAACCAAACCGGACCGGGTCGGTTCAGCTGAACCAAACCCAGCCCTTAGCGGGTCGGGTAGGATCTAGACCCGACCCGAAACCCGCAGACCCGAACCCATACCTAAGCTCTAACGGATCGGGTCGGATCCGCCGCCCGACCCGTCGACCCGGACCCAAACCCGAAATCCTTAACTGAACCCTAAACCTAATTCTACCCGAATTCCCCTGTTTCGGCGCCGGTTCCCTATAAATAACCCACCCGCCGGAACCCTAGACCTCTCTTCCCCAACTCAACCCCCTCCCCTCGTCGCCGAGCTCAGCCCTCGTCCCCGACGAACCTCCCTGCCCTAACCGCCCTCGCCACCTGACCCCGACCAGCGACCTTGCCACTCCCTCTCCCTATACACCCAGCCCCGCCGTCGATCCGCCCCGACCGATGACGCGTCAACCTCGCTGCTACCGCAGACCGCCGCACGACCCTCGCCCGTCGACCCCTCTCCTCCGATCCAGCCCCCGAGCAGCACCCCATCTCCCTCTTCTTCCTCCTCACAGAACCTCCTAGCTCGAGCCCCGACGATCTCCTCCCCAGGAGCTCCGCCGCCGACCCGAAGTCCCCTCTCCGCCTATCTCCTCCCGATCCACCCTCGAATTCCTCGAGCACCATCATCGTCGTCGTCTTCCATCTCCGGCCGGACAACCCCGCTGCGACCTCGACGGACCTGAGACCTAGCCACCCCGACTACAACAGCCTCCACCCCGGTCGGTCGATCAACCCAGGCCGGCAGTACCGCACCACGACCCTCCGGTCTTCCTCCGGCCGCCAGCAACCTTCCCACTCCGGCATCATGCTCTAAACCTAACCCTAGGGCAGACACAGCAGACACAGAGACTCGGACACGTCCAGGACACGAAGGAGACCCTCGGACACCAGAAATCATCGTTCACGGAGCCCTGTTCAGGTAACCCATTCTCTCACCTCGTGATTCCGTTTTTGATTCCGTTAGTTGCGTCACGTAGACTGTATGACCCTCTCGGTGCCCGTACAACCCGCTCGGTGCATCGCGTCCTGTGGTGATCACAAACCGCGATCCAAAACAGGAAAACCAACCCCCTGTTTCATCCGGAACTGAGTGCGCCCCGCCAAACGGGACGACTTGTTACACGCGGTCTTTGCCGAAACGTGCACATCGTTGATACGAACGTGTGGGATTTCGCAAAAGTTGATTCGGATGTACGTGCACACCGAAATTAACGCGTATTCGCGGACACCGTCCCGTATCCGCCTATTCTGGAACACGTCGTAACTTTGTGTACACACGTCGGATCAAAACTAAACTTACGCCATCGGACTCGTAGCAATACGCTGGTCCTGTGACCCAAGTTTGGTTCGATTCTGAGAACGTTGACGAAATTGCGTATCGTGGGCCCCACCGGCTCCACTTGACCGGCAATTTTGTGATCGGCTCATCGGAATCCAATTCTGAAAGTTCCGTTGGGTTCGTATCATCGTTCCAGACTTGTAGACACTGAATTGGACGAATTTGGAGATCTTAGACCCTGACACGCTTTTCGGTACAAAGTGGCCCACATGTGGACCCCGCTTTGGCCCGGAAATATTATTTTTGCCCTTGTGTCCAAATTGGACTCAAGGACAGGCGTTTCTAGCTATTTGATATTTTTTGAATCTAATGGTGATGTTTATTTTAGCAACCGGAGTAATACCTGCAGATCACACTGAGACCAGAGCTACAGTTGGAGCCGGAACCCCAGGCAAGTGTACCTTGCTAAACTCTGCAGTATTGTTACATATTTTCTTGCTTCATTATATTGCTGTGCATGCTTAACCTAGGACCGTGTGACGTACTTAGCGTTCGATTATTAGTCGGGTGCCAACACCATACGCGGTGTTGTGTATTGTCATCTAGAGATGGACATTCGTGACCCCTTTGTATTCTCGTACTTGTCTTATCAAGTACATTATACCCAGGACACTTGACAATATTCATGGACAAAATCTTTCTGAGATATTCATGATGATTCTGTATAGGATGTAGGATTTGACATTGACCTTATATTCCTAGATACTATATGACTTGTTGCATTAGATATGATTGTGCGTGACATGGACATGGTGCATCATAGACATGAGACGTGTGATTACATGGTGTGGGAAGAGACACACAGATTACAGGCTGATCTTATATATATAAACCCCTATTATTGTGAGGCACAAGACTCTCGAGCAGAGCTTGGCCCATTACGTGTTATTACCGCTACCGGCTCCCCGACACAGAGCTTGTAGCGGCTCAGCCTGAGTACTACTGATGCTCTCACTTGCATTTTCACATAGATGATTATATAGCTTACCCTATTTATTTCATTCTCTGCTGCACTGCATTTATTTTGGCTTGTATTTTCTGTACCTTGCTGTCCCCTGAGGACCTGGATCCGGACTTTGTCCCCAGGACCAGCAGAGGAGATCCACCTAGAGTTATACAGTACAAGAGCATTATCAGGAGCAGAAGCAGGAACAGGAGCAGATACAGGAGCTGTACCGACATCTGAGGACGAGGTCATACCAGAGGACTTCTCCTGAGTATTGGCGTGAGATATTCATTTATTTCTGTTTTTAGTTATTTTCTTTCCAGTCTATTTCATTGATGTATCAGGCTTATTCTCGGATTATTCTCCGAGACACCTTTATTGAGATATGCTAGTTTATTTCTATTTGCATTTATTCTGGCATTTGATCTGTGATTATCTGTTGTGGATGAGATTAGCATAGACTGTGACTTATATCATTGGACCTACTTATTGTTACATTACAACTTAAGCATGCCCTGATGGATCCATTAAATTGGGTTTGTCCATCGGTGTGTGTTGCTGGCCATTGCCACGCGTCCGGTCCCTCGGTATTTTGGGACTGGGGCGTGACAGGATGCTGCACTTTCCATCTCCGATTCTTGTCGGGAGTAGTCATCAGGTAGCGTGGCCTCCTCCTCAGATTCAAAGAGAGTACTACCCCCAGTGTAGGAGGCTATATTATTTTGACGAGGGTGGCCACCACCAGGGATATCAAAGTCAGCCCCCTGGGAATTACCGCTTCTCGAAATACCGGGTTGTCGTATAGGTCAAGGGAATTACTACCCCCAGCTCGTGTAACCCTCAGGGGTCCTGAGGAAGAACTAACCCCAACAGCTGATAGCTTTTTTTTGAGCGGGTTCCTTTGAAAATACCTTCCGCTGGTTCCGGTGTTGGTCCTCCTGGTAGTTGTCTTCTCAATGCGCTGGTTGAGAGTGACGGACTGGAGGTGTTGGACTTCTTTCCTCCCACGGTGGAAGAATCTTTTCGAGCATAATAACATGAGGCGAATGGTAGCTCATCCTCCTCTGGTGTTTGCACCTGATCTTTGAGTTGCTGCCGGATAGGTGCCTTCAGATGTAGTCATTGGATTGCCTTGTCTGCTTGTGGGTATTGTCACTTTGTTGTATCAGCAATTGATGATAATTTTGGCACAGTGGTGTCATGGGGAGGACACTTCACGTGCCGTAGTTGACTCCCTCATCTTGCGCTTGTGACTAATCATGTTGCACAAGTCAAATGAGGGTTGATACACCTTTACACCTTTTTTGTGAGCACGGGTAGACCGAGCGTGCGAGTACGTGGGTGTTGATTTTCCTCCCTGATCTAGGGTTCGTACAAGAACTTCCCCAGATCGTCAGTAGAAGACTTTTGAGACGAATCTTGCCCATTTGTCGCTGCGGGCTGGACGCATGGGCTGGTTTTGTATGACTTTCTGTCAAGGGCATGCATAGTAAGCGGTGCCCGTTAGCGGTCAGCCAAATAGACAGTTGCTTGAGCCTAATGAGCTCATACTGTCCCAGACTTCTTTTACTTAGCATGCGCATAATACGAAGAGTCCAAGTTCTGATTTTCCTCAAAGCGACACATGAAAGTACGGCCGGATGAGATTCTGTCAAAGACAAAGCTTCTGGGAGTGTCAGAGACGCATGCGGTTTAGTTGGAACCTGCATACTGCTTTCTTCCCCGCATCCTCCGTTGTATCCGTATGGGCTGTGCATCAACTCCCAAACTCTATGCATCGTATTGTTTTCCTCTGCCAGAGTTCGGGTGCTGAGTATTCTCCTTTTCAGGCAATGAGGCCGCATGAGCAGGGACAGCCTGAGTGGACACATTCCGTGCGTCTTCAATATTAGAGAGAGACATAGAGTGCATGCTCCGCAGTTGGGTAAGACATAGTGGCCTTTGCTACCCAAGTCCTGCGGGTCTTCAAGTGGTGAGCACCCTTCTGGTTGGAAGAGGCTGTCGCATAAGCAGTGGACACATGATGTGTAGTCCCTGCGACAGAGAGAAAGACATGGATCGCATGCTCTGTAGTTGGGTGAGACGCAGTGGCCTTTGCAACCCATGTCCCGAGTGTCTTCTTGGGCTTTGCTTGCCTCGGAGAAGAACTCGCACTGTCCCCGGAGAGCATGTCCTCGAAGCCTACTGGTCGAAGTGGACCACCAGCATCCTTTGAGTGGACCCGAGCTTATCTGCGTCTGAATGCGTCACGACTTTCTCATCAGAGGAGAAAGAAGTCCCTAGCAGAGTCGTCACCTTGTTCTCCATTAAAATTGATTGCTTCAATAACAAACATAAGAAAGTACAAAGAGGTCCTAGACAAACAATCTAAGTACAAATTTTTGATTATGGGGTGTGGCGATGGACAAAGAGCACTAGGGCGGCTCCATCGCTGGGAGTAAGGCAAGAATTCCGCCATGGATGCTGCAGACCTTCGCTGGGAGTAAGGCAAGATGGTGGCCAAAAACCAACTTCACAGCTGGGAGGATGAGATTGCGGCTAGCCCTTTCAATCGACCCGAAACCTCCCAGGGCTATGCAATTTCGTAGCCATATCATCAATAATCTAGCCAGCACGACTTTGTCAGACAATGGTTGGGTCTCTTGATAAAAATAATTGAAGGTGTCACCAAAACTACCAAACCCCTCACCAATTGCAGTCATTCTCTTAGTGCTGCACACCAGATCGTGGACATCATTTTGAGACTGTGGTTTTTGAACGGTGACCTGACCTAAAGCTTTAATTTCAAAAAGGTGATGGATCCAGGTTATGGTATGGGGTAACGTCCCCTCCGTGTTTTTATCTTTCTTTTTCGAAGTATGCTGACAAGTGCTATGGTGACATAACAATTTCCTATACACTGCAAGGAACCCCTTGTGTTGTTTCTCCAATTTCTTGAATTCCTCGTTATCAGGCGTGTACTCCTCATACGGCTCCTCACCCCTGGGCAACCATAAAATATCATACATCTCGTGAAGAGCGAGTCACATCTCCCTGCCAGGGGTAAAGAAGGTCCTAGTGTAGAAGTTGTACATCTCGATCAAATCCACGAATAATATCGAATTCTTCCCTAAGCCATAACATGAACCACTTATGTCGTAGTAGAGGTTGCCCCCCTTTAGGGTCTGCTCGTACTTCTCTAGTACCAACATGGTCAAAATAATCCAAGAAGGTGAATGGCACACCCAGTTGAGCAAGCATATTTTTCCTGTTGGATAAGACCACTTGTCCGCAAGCTAGTTCAGAAAGGTATCAGCGGCATAGAAATGGACATTTGGCCCCACCTCACTCACGAAGATGTCGGGTTCTAACCTGCGAAGAGAGTAAGAAAATGATTCCTTGGAAGTCACTACTTCCCTCTTCAGCTTAGAGTTCGGAAGAATACAACCGACCATGGCTCCATTTTGGTCTAGAGTCAGGTTGCCCAACATCTTCCTCGGAAGAGACACCATATTGAACGCCAACAAAGAAAAATGGCTCTCCATCGTAGGTATGTGTATCTTCATAACGCTAGAGGAGAAGTCCCAGTTCTCTTTAATCTTTACCACCTTGGAGTCCGAGATAGTAAGAGCATCTCCGAATAGGAAGATGTGATTCAAAAGAGAAACACTCTTGTAATCCTCAATCGGCCCGGAGTTCAGCTGGCTAAGCAGAAAAAATGAAGCTGGTCCGCTATCAATTTCAGCCTCGTCTCAGATTGACCCTTGTTTATCTAGGCCTGGAAATTTGCCACCATATGGTCAAACCTTACACCCAATGCGGCCTGAGAATGACCGACGAGCACCTTCCCCGACGGAGCCACAAGTAAAGTCACTGCAAAATCATAAATGAGAAGACATTTAGAGCCATCGAGATAGCATACGCACAAAAAACAACTTGAGCATGTAACAAGTACATACGTGGCCAAGTGAAGGGAGCATGTGATGACATATATGCGGCCGAGTCATGTCAGGCGCATGCCAGGACCTTCATACGGCCGAGTCAAGACTAGCGCATACGGCCAGAGTAAGGCTCACGCATAAAGCATGCGGCAGGGTCATGTGGAAGGGTCCGTACATGTTCTAATCCATACAGCAGACCATGTGCAAAGTGTTCACGCGTCCAGACTTTCTCTCATCCAATTCTTACCTTGGATGGGCACTTGAAGTCTGGATGAAAAGTCAGGCCTCATCCTTGGCCTTTGATGAGGACGCATGGTGCTTCCCCTTGTCGTCAGCCTTCTTGGCCTTTGACGAAGAAGATGGAACTTTAGGAGCCATGGCAGTCGGTCGGAGAAGATGATTGAAAGCAGAAAAAGAGGTGGAAGGAGGACTCGGGCCGAAAAGAAAGTTCTCTCTCTTCAGCAAGACCCCTATTTAGGCTAAAGGGGAAAGTGGTGGCCCCTTGGTTCCCACGTCCCGCTGTCAGCCTTAATGATGACGGCAACACTTGGATTTTATCTTTTGAAACTGCCACCTTGGGATTCGTGTGAGGAGATAGTTCAGAATCCTAAGAGATCGAATCGAATCAAGGCATTTAATAAAAATGTGCCAACTTGGCAGAATTCGCCCATGCGATCCACCATCCATGCGGCCCATCGTCCATACGGTCCAAAGTTTTCTCCTACATGCTTCTTATTCAAAGTATTTCAAACTTATCAGTTTAAAAACTTTGAAGGGCGTCTTGTAGAATAATGAAAAAACTAGATCCATGCGTCCAATAAACATGCGCCACAAGATCGACTAAAAAGAAATCAGGACACAGAATGACCATGTGGCCCAAAAAAATAGCATCTATGCACCCCAATATTGGCCACATAAAGACCTGACACAAGATTGTGTCCGACACAGAATCCTGACAAAAATGACTTTCTGAACGCCTCGAAAGAGGTGAGCAGGCTAAACGACAAAATCTCACGTCAGCATGAACTTTACTCCTGATGGGTGTGTAGCGCCACGTGTATAACACGGCAAAGGCTCCATGTGTCCCATGCGTCTCTGGTCCTATGCGTCCCCGACTTCATGCATCATATGCATCTCTGGACCCATGCGTCCCAGACTCCATGCGTTTCATGCAACTCTGGCCCCATGCGTCCCAGACTCCATGCACTACTAGAAAAAGCGCTATTAGCGACGTATTTTAGCGACGTCAAAAGAAACGTCGCTAATAATATATAATTAGCGACTCCTTATAAAAATGTCGCTAGGCGTCGCTAAATGGCGACATTTAGCGACGTTTAGCGACTTTTATTAAGATTTTAAAAGTTAAGTCGCTATAAGTTAAATAAAGGTCGCTAAACGTCGCTAATATGTCTAATTTAGCGACGTTTAGCGACGTATATAGCGACCTTTTTATTAAAAATATTTAGCAACGTGTTTAGCGACGTCAATGACGTCGCTAAAATTTAAGTTAGCGACGTTTTACTTGGACGTCGCTAAACGTCGCTAAAATTTGGTTAATTAGGGCTCGGTTTCATTTTTCCCCATCTGCTGAAAATTCGAAAAGAGAAAAACTCCCCCCCCTCCCCCGCGCTCCGTCGACCGGCTCTCCACCCTATTCCGGTAAACCCTACTCTCTCTCTCTCTCTCTCTCTCTCTCTCTCTCTCTCTCACAGGACACATGTGACATTGACACAAACACTACACACACAGACACTGACACAGACACAGACACGGCACACACACACACTGACACAGACACTGATGAGGACCTAGGGTTAGGGTTAGGGTTAGGTTTGTTGACATGGGGTTAGGGTTAGGGTTAGGGCCGACTGGCCCAAGTCTACGAGAGAGGTAACAGCAGCAGTGAGCACTGCTTACTAGCTTTGATTATCAAATAAAATAAATTGATTATCAATTCGGTTCTGTTTCGGTTATAGATAATTTATTTCAGCTTTGGGTTTTTAAAATTTTTACTTATTCGATTTTTATTATTTCGGTGTTGAAACCGAATAACCCGAACGCCCACCCCTAGCTAGACCTGACAATTGGACCGGGATGACCAGCCCGGCACGAATCCGGCCCGCAAAACCCTGTCCGAATTATCGTGGGCTCGGCCCGGCCCGACCCAATATATAGGGACGTGTCGGACCTCATATCTCGGCCCATAAGAGAGGTCCGGCCCCGAAGCCCAGGCTCGTTCCGACCCAAGGCACAGCTCGGCCCGGCCCGACACGCTGCTGCTTGCTAGCCTGATCGACAACCTGGTTTATACTATTTGATGTATTATACACATCCATGTATTACATAGTCCTACGCCAATCTATGGGATTTGGTATGCATACAATCTGCCAAGTTCTTGTATATAGATTGAAACAAATGGATTGTGAATCTCCAAGACAAATATGAAGCAAGAACTTGCAGTGTGTTATTTTTTTGTGCTATGTTTACATATCCCAAAGTAGAGAAGTTCATCCGAGAGAGCATACCATCTGTGTTGTTTCTCCCGGAAACAAATGCGCTCCCAACCATCTCCTATGCACATTCAACCCTACACTTCATAATTTAAAAATAAAATGTTAGTTGTTCTTCAATCTCTACTTTGAAGTCCTTGTAGGGTTCACGGAATCCCAAGTCCGATCCGGTCCGGCTCGGTCCAGTCTGAAACTCACTGTGCCGTGGGTCACGTGTCGAACTGGACTTAGATTTTTACCCTTAGGTCCGGTCTCGGCCCACTCGACAGCTCTACTCCTAGCTATGGCATATTTTCATAGAGCAATAGCCCGTGTACTTGGAAAACTTTTGATGCAAAAATTGTTCAAGCACCAGGTGCCTTAGTGCAATGCCATGACTGCTTTTCCCATAACGGACACTGACCTAGGAGTGTGGTTGGGGGCAGCTGCAGTTCTATAGTATGACACACTATTTGTAGTGTTGACTGCACACTTATAGTGCAGTTCATAGTACTATGGGGTTGGGGGCAGCTGCAGTTTTGATAAATGAAAATATGTATTATATCAGTTATGATTTTTATAGTACGGTTAATTTTGCATGTAATGATTTATATGATAGCTTATGTCAATTTTGCAGAAGTTTCTAGAAATGGATATGAATTACTATCTGCGTCATCGTTCGTGGATGTACAACCGTCATCCTGATGACATGTGCGGTGTGCGGGATGAATTCATTGAGGGTGTACAACAGTTCCTGCAGTTCGCAAAGGCGTTCCCTCAATACATGGACGGTACCAAAATTAAGTGTCCGTGTGTGAGATGTCGCAACAGGAAATATCATCCTGAAGTGGAAGTTACATATCATTTATACTCGAAGGGCTTTACGCCGAATTACTATCAGTGGACCGCGCACGGAGAACTTGTATCTCTAGCATCGGAGTCGGAGCCCTATGTGGAGCCGTATATGGATGTCCAAGACCACGATGCTTACGACGACGGGTTGGTGAACATGGTTTATGATGCTGCGGGGCCTAGTTTCAATCCTGACAATTATGATGCGGCGGGACCTAGTTTCAATCCCGACAATTATGATGCAGCTGAGGAGGCACCGAATGCCGATGCTGCAAAGTTTATGGAGTTGCTTGAGAATGCAAGGACTCCACTATATCCTGGTTGTGAGGATCATTCACCGTTGGAGGTGGTTACAAGATTATTGAGCATCAAGTCCGATTTTAACATGTCGCAAGAATGCTATAATCGAGTGCTCGATTTGATTATAGAGATCTTGCCCGAGGGTGCAAAGTTGCCTAAAGACTTCTATCGATCTAAGAGGATGGTGAGATCGCTTTGGATGGGATACGAGAAAATCGATGCATGTCGCAACGGGTGCATGTTGTACTACAAAGACGACAAGGATGAAGATGCGTGCAGATTCTGTGGTGCTGATCGCTACAAGGCCACTGTTAGAGGAAAGTCTGTCGGTGCAAGGAAGCCTACCGATTCGATGCACTACTTGCCTTTGACGCCGCGGTTGCAGCGGTTGTTCATGGTTAAGGAGACTGCAGAAAACATGAGTTGGCACAGGCGAAAACAGATCGAAGGAGTATTGGATCATCCATCCGATGGAGAAGCATGGAAGCACTTTGATCGAGAGTATCCATATTTTGCCGAGGAAGCGCGTAATGTCAGATTGGGGCTCTGCTCTGACGGTTTTACCCCATTCGGACTTTCGGGCTCCCAGTATTCGTGTTGGCCTGTGATCGTCACTCCGTACAATCTACCGCCTTGGATGTGCATGAAGACTCCGTATATGTTCCTAACCGTTATTATCCCGGGTCCGAACAATCCGAAGAGGAACATCGATGTGTATTTACAGCCTTTGATAGATGAGTTGAATCAGCTGTGGGAAGTCGGTGCCAACACGTACGATGTTTCTAGAAAGCAGAATTTTCAGATGAGGGCAGCACTTATGTGGACCATCAACGACTTTCCGGCCTATGGAATGTTATCGGGATGGAGCACCCATGGTCGTCTCTCATGTCCGTATTGCATGGACCGTTCTCAGGCTTTCCGTTTGAAACACGGAGGCAAACCGTGCTTCTTCGATTGTCATCGACAATTTTTGCCGAACGATCATCCGTACCGGAGGAATCGGAATGCTTTTCGTGCGGGAGTTGTGGAGAAGGCCAATCCACCGCCAAGGTGGCCCGGATGCACGATATGGGAAGAGGTAAAAGATTTACCAAGTGCTATCCAAGAGCCTGCTAAGGGGTACAAGTGTGACGGATTTGGTCGCACCCATAACTGGACGAAGAGGAGTATATTCTGGGATCTGCCATATTGGAGCACCAATCTGATCAGACATAACCTTGATGTCATGCATATCGAGAAGAATGTGTTTGATAACATAATTAATACTGTAATGGATGTAAAGGGGAAGACGAAAGATAATCCGAAGGCGAGGTTGGACTTAGAAGACATATGTAGACGTCCTGCATTGCATTTGATAGAGGAGGGGAATGGAAAGTTAAAGCAACCTAAGTCAGTTTTCTCACTGGATAAAGAGGATAAAGGTAGACTTTGTAGGTGGATTCAGGGTCTAAAGTTTCCAGACGGGTACGTGTCGAACTTGAAAAGATGCGTCGACCTCAAGGAGAACAAACTAGTAGGTATGAAGAGCCACGATTGTCACGTATTCATGGAGAGGTTAATTCCGATTGCATTTCGGGAATTCTTACCGCAGGTCGTTTGGGACCCATTGACAGAGCTGAGCATATTCTTCAGAGATCTTTGTTGTACTAAGTTGCTCGTCGATCGTCTAGAAAAGCAAGAGAGGGACATTGCGGTAACACTATGTAAGCTCGAGAAGGTGTTTCCTCCTGGATTCTTCGACTCTATGGAGCATTTGCCAATTCATCTTTCCTATGAGGCACGTGTTGGCGGTCCTGTCGGTTATCGGTGGATGTACCCCTTCGAGCGCCATCTGAATCACCTAAAGAGAAAGGTGAAAAATAAGGCACGGGTTGAAGGCTCTATTTGTGAAGCTTATGTTCTCGAGGAGATTACAAACTTTTGCTCGACGTATTTCAATCCGCATGTTGCTACTAATAGGACGAAAGCTCCCAGAAACGATGACGCATATCAGGAATCTAATGATGCAATACTCAAAGTATTCAATGCATCCGGAAAGCCCTCGGGAAAAATGAAGAAGAGATATTTGAATGACGATGAGCTAAGGGCTGCTCAATTGTATATATTACTCAATTGCGACGAGGATGAAGTGGAGAAGCTAGAGGGGTAAGTAATTAACGTCCACGTTTACATCATCTCAATGTAATAGTATAAGATACTATTATGCTACTAATCAGCAGTTGCTTCATTGTTTTTCAGCACATATAATGATGAGTTGAGGTCGGTTAGGCCCTACATAACAGACGAAGAAGTAGAACAAGATATGAGATGCCATTTTCCTTCTTGGTTGAGCGCATATGTAAGATGCTTGGTAATTACTTTTTATTTCTGCACTTGCAAAACAAATAACTTACTATCGCTACTTTGGTATTTAGGTCGATCGTCTAATATCACCTGAGACTGAATCTATTAGGACTCTAGCCAAGGGACCAATTACTGCCGTAAAAATATGGCCAAGTTTCTGTGTGAATGGGTTCAGGTTCAAGTCAACAAATGCTCCTATTAGAGACAGCTTTCTGGATCTTGATTCCACGAAAAACAGTGGTTTGTGTATCAAATCTTCAAACTACAAAGACGTCAATCCGGGCAATGATTTTTTTGGCATCTTACGAGAGATTGTGGAGTTGACATATAATTATGGCCCAGAACCTGCTAATATCGTGCTATTCAGGTGTGAATGGTTCGATCCGATTCAAGATCAAGGTTGGAAAATTGACAAGCATGGCCTTGTGGATATAAACTACAAGCGTAGATATCAAGGCTACGAACCATTTGTCCTATCAAGTCAGGCTCAGCTCGTGTACTTCGCAACTTATCCTAGACGGGGGACAGCGAGGTCGGATTGGTGGGCAGTATGCAAGACTAAAGCTAGAAATACCTTTGACATTGACGAAATAGCTTATCAGGAGGACGATCTACCTCTTGTAACAAATATTGTAGATGTGGACTCAACGGAAGTTACTCATTACACGAGTAATAATGTAGAAGATGTAGAATTATCCGGAGAGGACGACGAAGTAGATGAAAGTGAAGACGAGGAAGAGGAAGAGCAGGACGAGGAAGGCGAACAAGATAAATTTTCTGAAGATGATTGAAAATATAAAATATTCCATGTAGAATGTAACTATATTTGGACTATAAATATTGCATGTAGAAGTAGATGTTGACATTAACGAATATATGTATTATATTTTGACTGTATAATACTTTGAGATATGTATCACATTCCGACTGTAGAATGTAGTATATATTTGTGTTTCTCTATATTCATCATATGTTGTTATCAGATATGACAGGACGACGCGGAGGATTCGGCAGGTCCCGAGGTAGACAGAGTGCCACTCCGGTACTGCCTACTGTTGGTTCCGGATCATCGTCGCCCAGTACTCCAGTATATCGAGCAGCCACATCTCCGACTGCGACGACGTTGCGTGGCATCACTCCTGGGACGAGTAGTTCCAGGCGTGATAGTACTCCCTCGTCCAGCGTTCCTCCTGCTGACGGAAGCATGGAGACAGATGAGCATGTAGAGGAGGTCGTGCCGACGTTGTCCCAGCATCAGCAAGATCCTCCATGCGCACCACCGGAGGAGACGAGGACAGAGATTTGGGCCGACGGTACAAAGTAAGTCAATTAGATGGTTTAATATATATTTGTGTTTCTCTTTATTCATCGTATATTGACTTTTTCAGTAATCTAAATTATTATTTCTGTATAGATATCGTCCATCGTCGGTTCAGAGACGCCTGGGCCAATTTCTGAGAAACAACTACGGTGGCCCTTGGATCAACTATTCGGAGGCTCCGGAGGAGAGGAAGGCGTTCTGGTTTGCGCACTTCCAGGTAAAAATATATTAAATAAATCCTCTAATTTATGCATATTCGTGATGCTAACTTAATGAATTATTTATTGTAGCAAACGTATTTTTATCCTCCGCACCGGGCCGAGTTGATCGAGCGGCTCTTTCCTACCGTTGCCGCCAAGCTTATCCGAGATGCTCTGGATGACCAGAAGGCTCGTGATCGTGCTGGAAAACCGATCCAAGGTTGGATCACGCCTGAGCAGTGGACTGCGATGAGGGCTAGATTCGACGATCCGAGCTACAAGGAAAGGTCTAAGAAGGCCAAGGCGGCTAGGCAGAATGCTGCCAAGTGGTGTGGTGGCTCGATTCCGATGACGGAACATTTCCGTCGTTTGGTATGTTTTTTCTTTTAAAATATATTATTTTAATATAAGTACCATAAAATGGTACTTGGAATAAATATTTAAGTTTAGTAATAAAAAATATATTTTTAACAGGTACAGAGGGGTGAGGATGCGAACATGGTGACCGTCTTCTTGGCCACCCATCGCAAGGACGGAAATCTCATTGATGAGAGGGCCTCACAGACCTATGTAAGTATTACTTTACTTTGTGTTTATTTTAATATAACTTAGGCAATTATTGAGTTTCCAAACCTTTTCTAGGCCGAGTATCTTAGGCTTCGTGAGCGGGCGACTGCTAGTGCACCTACACCTGGAGAGGCTGGTGCTTCGTCGCAGCCCGGTCCATCTCCGTCGGCGGACGACCTGTGGGTGACCGCAGCTGGTGGTCTCCAGAGGGGTACGTACTACGGTACGGGCTCCTATGGCGCCCTGGTTGCGACGCAGTCATCTAGGGCCTCCCCGACAGCTGTGCATTCCACACACCCCTCGCAGTCGCAGCCCTCGCAGTCGTCGGCCAGAGTCCAGGAGGCCGTCCAGGAGGCCGTTGACCGTCAGATTGCGTCTCTCCGTGACGACTTGCTGCGAAGTATGGAGGACCAGTCCCGGTCCCAGCCGCAGGCGGACGATCCGATGCTTATCGCACGATTGGATATGCTCGACCGCAGCATGACGGAGCTACGAGAATTGACAAATGATATTAGAGCCTCCAATGATCGCAACATCATGGAGCTGCAGGCGTCACAGCTATCGATGGGCGAGAAGCTGACGAGGATGCATGCGTCACAGCTATCGATGGGCGAGAACCTGACGAGGATGCAGGATTCAATGGGTGATAGCAGTACGAGGTTGTTATCTACCCTGGATTCTTACAACCAGCGACTCGCAGATTTGGAGCGGGCACGGCCGCCACCGACGTCACTGCCTTCTCCATCGACATCGGTGTCGATTCCACGGGACGAGTATGAGGAGTTGTTATCCTTGAAGCGCGCCGCTGGTCAGCCTCCTGCAGATCCGTAGTAGTCTAGTTATTTTTATTATTATTTATGAATTATTGGTACTTCAACAATAGACATGATGTATGATGCTTCTTGTATTGATACTTTTAGTTAATTTAATTGGATTATATAGTTATCCACATTTAATTGGATTGATACTTCTTGTGGTCTTTAATTTAATTGGATAATATAGTTAAATCATGTTGGTGTGTATGATGAAGATGATGTAAAACTGCAGGGAATCACAATGTTTGATTCTGGGAATTTTTTTTTAATTTTTTTTAAAAATTAGCGACGTTATTAGCGACGTTTAGCGACGTTTAGCGACGTTTAATTACGTCGCTAATTACGTCGCTAATTAGCGACGCCGTAAAACGTCGCTAATAACGTCGCTAATGACGTCGCTAATGACGTCGCTAAACGTCGCCAATTGCTGACATGGCAGTATAGCCAGGTCATTAAAGACGTCGGTGTAACGTCGCGATAGATGTCGCTAATCAGCGACGTTTAGCGACTTTTCTAAACGTCGCTTTTTAGTGACTTGGCGTCGCAAAACGTCACTAAATTTAGCGACACATTAAAGTCGCTAAAAAACGTCGGTATAGCGACGTTTAGCGACGTTTTTTGTATTAGCGACTTGGTATTTTCCGACTTCTTTAAAACGTCACTAATTACGTCGCTAAACCTAATTAGCGACGATTTTTGGTTATTTAGCGACGTTTTTAGACGTCGCTAATTTGACTTTTTCTGGTAGTGATGTGTTCCACTCGTCTTTGGCCCCATGCGGTCTAGACTACATGAGTCCAATGTGGCTTGGTTCCCTGAGACAAAATATTTCTGTTAAGACTGAGGTAATTCTCTCCAACTAAGTGCGGGCCACGTGTCAATTGCTGATCAACTCAGGCACACAAAAGACGAGAACCGTCCAGATCTTCAGCAACAACAAATCGCAACAAACGTCCACGTGGCAGGTCGGCCTGGACTGCTCCCACGGTTGGAACTACCTCCTGTTAAGGATGTACACGTGGCAGATCCCAACATCCATGCGCTTATGGTACATGCGCACGCATGGTCATATAATACGATGGCTACAAATATCAGGGTGTTATACCATCACAACGAGCATAGAGAGGGGCAGACACTCATACAGGAGAGAGAAAGCATTTTCCTTCTTAAGTCCGATCGTCAACGGAGTAAAGGAGCCACTGTAGCGCTCGATCTCCATCGTCCCGCTCCTCAGAATAAAAATAAATAAATTTGTACTTAGATTTTCTGTTTATGTTTTCTTTGTATTCTTTTTCGTGAATAAAATACAAAAATTTGTTCAAAATTGTTTAATGGCGAACAATACTAGTACTATTATATAATGAGAAAAGTTCGGCTTTACCATAAAATATATTTTGAAATATATTCTTGTATATATTTATCAATTAATATTGTTTATTAAATTAATAGAGTTACTTATATAATTTAAAAAAATAGTTTTTTAGTATTTCTAATTAGTTTTAATAAAAATTAAAATAATATAGAAATGGCGTGGTATATATAAAACACGTTTGATATTGGATTTGATGTGGTTTTGGTTTTTAACCAACTCAAAAGCTAACATTCTTCCTTTGACCGCTTCTTCCAAAGAATCCTCTCTCCCATTCCATGGTCACAAAGCAAACCTCTCTTTCCGGGATCATATTAGTACACATGACATAATCGAATGTCCTGATGACATGAAACACACGTACGTCGTTCCGCGATCCCAACACCAACAACACTCACTCACGTCACGTGCCATAAAAATAAATCTTTGTTTACTTAATCCCGGTCACATGATTCTCTCTCCCATGGAGGGGGGCAGGGTCGAACCGGTAATTTGACAAAAGTAACCAACACGTTTAAGGGGGGCATGAGAGATGATCATCCGTCCGTCCGTCCCTCGCAAAATCCGGAAGAATGAGGGGAGGGGATATTTTTCCGTACCATCACTCACTCGCTCATGCTAAAGCCATGATCATATGAAAGACGTGTGTATGTGTGTGTGCGTCTTATTGTCCCTCCCCTCCCCTCCCATTTATAAATATACTTCCTCTTCTCCTTCCTCTGCACTCTCCCAGCAGCTCACTTTCTCTCACTAATTTACTAATTTTTACTCCGTCGCCATGATCGGGATGTCGTCGAAAGCCGCAGCCGTCGAGTTCGACTTCTTTGCCATCGCCGCCGAGAAGAACAAAAACAACCCCTCCTCTTCCGTTCAAGGTTGGTTAGTCAGTCATCAAAGCTTTCTTTCCCATTTCCAAATTATCGTCAGCTAGCCTTCTTTCGGTTGTTAGGTCAGATAGATCTTAACTTTTCTACTCTTGTGGCGAGGCTCCAAAATTGCTCAAAATTAAGTAGTCTAAACCAAATACGAAAAAAAAAAAACTAACTTTTTGTTCTTTATTTTTCAGAAATATATATTTAAAAACTAAATTTAAAAGTATTTAAAAATTAAACAAAAAAAATTAATTTTTTAAAAATATCAAATTTTTTTTTTTTTTTACAAATTTTAATTCAAATATATTTAAATATTTAAACTATATTTTAGCATTATCATAAAATATTAATTTGGTGTATTTATCCTTAGTTTATATAGTTATTTCTCATGCCCAGCTTGTTTAAGTTCATATAGTTATTTCTCTTATAATTCTTTCTTTTTTATGTGATAGGAATTCAAGACACCGTCTCCGGAATCAAACCCGCCCTCCTTCGCAACCTCATTGCCAGCAGTTGCTCCGTTGGACCGATGCTGCCGCCTCTTCCAAACTTCAATGCTAATTATAGGTGGATTATTATTATTATTATTATTATTATTATTATTATTTGTAAATTATTATATGTAACTTTTGTTTCTAGGATGGTGTTGGAGGGCCCGTCGGCGACGGCTCCGTTAACGATTTTCTACAACGGCACCGTCATTGTCGTTGACGTCAACCAGAATAAGGTCATTCTATTATTGATTTATTTGTTCGCTTTTGTCGCTGTCCTCCTCTTTTCTCTCTTTTTTTTTTTTTTACATATTTTGGATACTGAGAAATCGAATTACTTTTCTAATTTTAGGCGAATGAAATCATTAAAGTAGCAGAGGATGGATCTGGATCCGAACCTAAGGAGCTAATGGTGAATAATCACAGAGGTGGGCAATTCGGATCCGAACTGAGGGAGCTAATGGTGAATCCTCGTGGAGGTGGGCAATCTGAATCCCAAGCTGAATCTAATAAACTTTTTTTCTCCTCATTATATTAGGCTAAATTGTAACTTGAAATCTTCAGCCATTAGATTTTTTCAAGTTGATACCCTCAACTTTCATAGGTACTAACTTAATACCTTCTCTTAACTAAATTTTCAACTTGATACCAAACAATAAAAAAAGGACAAAATTGTCCCTTCTTTCACACCCCCACTGCCGGCTGCCCACCCCTCTATGCACCCTATCGACCCCCCACCCTTCCACCCTCGGCGGCTGCTCCGCCCCCCGGCCTCCCTCCGTCCCCCTCTGCTTGAGCGTCGGTGCGGTGACGGCGCTAGCGCTCGAAGAGAGGGGGGGGGGGGGCAGCAACCGGACCGGAGAGGGATGAAGTGACATGTTTAATTTTGTCTTTTTTTTAGGATATCAAATTGATTCCTACCAAATTTGAGGGTATCAAAGTTGTGGGTATCAAATTGAACAATTTGAATAGTTGAGAGCATCAAGTTATAATTTAGCCATTATATTATCACAACTAGTGTTCCACATCAAGGAAAATTTTCATATACCCTTCTTCTCTTTTACTATACTTAATTATCTTGTTGCTCGTATAAATTTAATGAATAATTTTAATTAGTATAGATATGTAAAAATATAACTGGAAAAAGAAAAAAATACGGTGAATATAGATATTCAGGACTGACACAGGAATACGTTCGACAAGACCGCCGGATTAGGCAACCCTTCTCCATAGGGAAATCCTCCATTCCCTCCAAACTGGCCCATCACAAACCCAACTTTGGAGATGCCTAAAAAAAATTGCAGTTGAATATGGTTGCTTAACAATATTAAATTTTTTTTTTAGAACCTATCAAGTCCAAACCAAACCTAAACATCTCTAAACTATTATAATATCAAAATGTGCCTTCTAAGCGTTTATGTCAATTAATTAAAAACAATTACTTAATAAAATAATTTTAAAACTAATTTTAATCATAATTAAAAATTAATCTAAATAAACTGTCACATTTAAAAAAATAAAAAAAAATCTTAGCTACCTGATATTATCTAACTATCTACATATACATCTTCCATAATATAATGAGGCTTCAAAACGGCTCAAAAGTGAGCCGTCTAAGCCATAAGTTCATCAATTAATTATTTAAAAAAATTTAATATTACATAAAAAAAAATATTGAATTTTTTTAAAATTTGTTATAAATAACACTGCAGGAATTCGAACTCAGCTAACCAAGAAGAATACCTCTCACATTAACCACATGAGTTAGAAGAGATGTTTGTTTATAATTAGATAATATTACGTAGCTAACCGTTTTCAAGAAGTAGAAATATATCCATAACTAATTATAATTAAAATATAATCAAATATATAACAAATTCTAATTAAAATATATAAATATATTTAATATATTTAATATAAATATATTTAAATAATCTTACATTAATATAAGAAGGAAAAAATTATTTTAATTTACTAGTATAATATAATGAGGCTTCAAAATGGCTCAAAAGTGAGCCGTCTAAGTCGTATATATCATCAAGTAATTTTAAAAAAAAATTACATAAAAATATATATTAAATAACACTATAAAGATTCGAACTCATCCATCTAGGAAGAATAAGTCCTATTTTATTCACATGAGTTAGAAGCGATATTTGTTTATAATTAGATAATATTACGTAGATAACCGTTTTTAAGAATACCTTCCACTTTAACCACATGTGTTAGAAGCGATATTTGTTTATAATTAGATAATATTACGTAGATAACCGTTTTCAAGACTCTTTATGGAAACTAGATATATATTCATAACTGATTATAATTAAAATATATTCAAATATATAATAAATTGTAATTAAAATATAAAAATTCATAATATAGTAAATTTCAATTTAAATATTTAAATAATGTATATTAATATAAGAAGAAAAAAATTATTTTACGTGAATTTACTAGTATATATTATGCGGCTTAGAAACGACTAAAAAAATTAGCCGTCTAAACATTATGTATATCATCATTTAAATAATTTTAAAAAATTACTAAGAAGATAACTAAATAACTATCTAAATAGTCCACTAATTATTAAAAATATTAACCAAGCATTTAACTGCCTAATATGATATATATGATATATTTATAACTGTATAATTCTAACTCAAGTTGTTAAGGTGGGAGATATTTTTCTTGATTGCTTGATTTCAATTCCTAGTAATGATATTTTTTATAATAAATTTATGTTTAATTTTTTACAAATTTGTTTTTACGTATGTACAATGCATGTGCACATTACTAATATCTATAATAAATTATATTTAAAATATTAATATATTTTTAATAAATTTTAATATATATATATATATATATATATATATATATATATATATATATATATATATATATATATATATATATATATATGAACCATAGTGCTCATTTTTGTACATGAGCCATGCATATGTGGACCAATAGAAATAGAGTGTACTAGTGCGCATGTATGCACATGAAATGTGAAAGTCTATTCCTATTGGTCCACATGTGAATGACTCATGAACACTATGGCTCATATCCCGTTTACCCTATATATATATATATATATATATATATATATATATATATATATATATATATATATATATATATATATAACAAGTCTTAATTCAAATATATTCAAATATTTAAACTGTTCTTCAACAATATCAAACAAATTATTTCACATGAATTTACATCTTTCCAAAACTAATTTTTAATCATAATTAAAATTTAGTCTAAATAAACGATCACAATTAAAAACTAAAAAAATTGTCTTAAGTAATAGGTTAACTATCTGATATTGTCTAACCACCTACATATAAATATCGATAATAAGAAAATTATTTCACATGAATTTACTAGCATTTATAGTAACTTCGATTAGATCTAGGATAAAACACCTCGAGCCGACTTGCATATATTTTACATTTTTTCCTTTATCTGCAGATTTTCCCTTGGCGAGAAAGCAGTCATTGCAGAGGTTTATTCAGAAGCGCAAAGAGAGGTATGTTTCTGAAAATTCATTTCTCAACTAGAATATAAATGAAAATATTTTTTGTACAGTCGTTTTTTTTTTCCTACACTCTTTTAGGATTGATAGATAAGGAAAAGAGAAAATTATATTCATGATTAGTTAATTATAAGAAAGTTCAAATTTAGGATTTCAAATTGTGAAGTTATTTTTGCGTGTGATTGATGTGTCTATTTTATTTTATTTTATTTTATTTTATTTTTATGTCATAGAAGGATGTTTGAGTTTGTTGCTTTGGAAAAAGCTTTAGTCGACACCAACCTTGTGGTATGTTGGTCACACATTTTGTGGTTGCTGCTTAAATATTTTATGTGGTGTTTAGATGAAGGTGTCGTATTTCTAGGAATGCTATTCTCATTTGAAAAAGTAATTCAACATTCCCATTTGCTAGATTGAGAATATGCAGCTGAAAAATTTTAAAATTTTTATTTCCATATTTTATTCAAATATGAATAGAAATCTTAATGTGTTAACTTTCTATAAATATCTTTTCATTAATTTTGTGTTACTATTATCTAAATTATGTTCGTGTCATTGAATGTATTATTGTAAAAAAATTTATAATTAATGTACTCAATTTATATTTTCAGAAAAGTAAAAATATTCTCAATATGGACCCAAAAAAAGTCTCATCCTAAGCCTATAAAACTAGAATCAAACTGCTAGTGGCAGAGTTTAGTGAAGACCAAGGGAGACTATGGTCCCTCATTTTCTTATAAATTTTTTAAATTTTAGATATTATTACCTTCAAAAATATAATCTAGTTTTTCTAAAATATAATTTTTTTTTCCAAAAATATATCTTTTTTCTCAAAAAATTGAATTGGAGTTCCGCCCCTGCAAACAATACCTAGAGTAGATGATCCAAATGGACCAAATCCCACGCAACATGTGTTGAGATCGAGAGCACGTGCCCGGTCGGGAGCTAGCTACCATATGAGTAGTGGTGCAACAACAAATGCATGAGTTGCAACAAACCGATGGATCTATCTATATACACGCGCATGTGATACCTGTACAATGGAAAGGAAAGGCTGATCAATTTCGTTTCTTTCCCTTTCCAATTTTGTGGTGACATCTAAACCGGTCAGTAGAGATATGAATAGATTGGCCTTTTCCCAATCCTCATTTGTGTGTGCTTGGTACAATTTCTTTCGCATGTCATGTCATGTCATGTAGATGAACACGAGAAGAAAAGTCGCAATTTGTGTTGAGGCATGATCATTGTATCCTTTGCATAGAAATCATGCCCTACGTACGTACTAGACATCTTTGTTGCATTACTTTGGATATTTTTTTTCACAAAAGCTTTGGACTGGCATAGAAATCATTACTTTGGTTCACTGTAATATAATCACAATTGTAATGTAATTGAATAATTTTTTTTATTTATTTATTCGATTCTATTACGATTACATTGCAGTGAATCAAACATGTCCTAAGTATTTTTCTTAGAATTCATAGGTGAAGTTTTAAAGTTTTCAAAAGTTAGGAACAAAACACCAAATACTTTTCTCAGAATTTATAGATAATATTTTAAAATTTTCAAAAGTTAGGGGACGCATACACAAATACAACATTATATGATTCATACACGACGACATATATTCGACATCAATTATGGTGTATTCTAGCATATTTTGAAGTGTCTGTGTCCAAGATTATGCTATATGAAGTTTTAAATTTTTTGTACTTCCTAGCCACCCACTCACCATATAATTTGGATAGGACTTGGATCCAGATATTGGTGTTGGGTTGGTTTTCTTAACACCCTATAATGCGACGAGCGCATCTTTGTGTCGGAGAATTTGAAAAAGTCGTAGGCAACAAAGAGGGCTCATTGGAATCAGTGTTAGCAAAGTCGATTTTGGCCTGTATCAGGGTTGATGGTACACCATGGCTATATCGTCGGTAAATAGTTAAAGTTTTCAGCAACTATATGGGTTGAAAATTTTGTTCCCACAGTGTACTGCTGGTATAATTAATGGCAGTATATATCGTCGGGTTGGGACATAGCAGAAATTAGGCTTGGGTTTTAGCTGTTCAATCTAATTTAACGGTCATGATTTTTTCATGATTAACACTATCAGAATAAGTCAAATTAGCGACGTAAAGAAACGTCGCTAAATGATCAATAAACGTCGCTAAATAATTTTAGCGACGTAATTAGCGACGTTTTACTGAAGTCGCCTTTAAGCTAGTCGCTGATAGAAAAAACGTCGCAAAACGTCGTTATGCCGACATTTTCTAGCGACGTAAATGCGTCGGTAGATTAGCGACGTTTAGCGACACAACGTCGCTAATTAGCGACGTGTATATTTGTCGCTTTATGTCGCAAATTAGCGACGTACGTAGCGACGTTTATAGCGACGTTACTATGACCTGGCAATACAGCCATGTCAGCAAGTTGCAACGGACAACGACTTTGTTTAGCGATATTTTTTGTGACGTCTTTAGCGACGTTAACGACGTAATTAGCGACGTATTTAGCGACGTGGCTGAACATCTCTAAACGTCGCTAAAAACGTCGCTAATGATACATAAAAAATAAAATAAATGAATACTGAATTATTTCTAAACTATTATTCCTGCAGTTTATTAATTCACAATCTGTACAAATAGACCCGGAACAACCCTCCGTTGAATTTACTGGGTTCGTCGACCCCCTTGGGTTGAACACTCAACATCGGTAAATTAACATATATTTAATATGAATAATATAATAAAATTTGAAGAAAACAGAACATTGAATTAAAAATCGAATCAGGAAAAAATATCATCGTAAAGAATACAACAAATATCCATACAACTGAGTCTCATCCTAAAGAATACAAAGAATACAGCAAATTAAAAGCCTCGTCCTAAATAATACAAAAAATAATGTCTGAAACACAATCAATAATAAAACGGTCCTAACTAGGACTACTGCGGATATGCAGGAGGATGACCATCGGCGCGCATGAAGGATAAGAACAAATCATACTGCTCCCGTAAAATCGATACCGATGTCGATGGAGAAGGCAGTGACGTCGGTGGAGTCTGTGTCGATGTAGGCGCACCAGGAGGACGTATCCGCTCCAACTCTGCGAGTCGCTGGTTGTAAGAATCCATGGTAGATAACAGCCTCGTACTGCTATGAACTATTGAATCCTGCATCATCGTCAGCCTCTCACCCATGGATAGCTGTGATGCCTGGAGCTCCGTCACGCTGCGCTCTGTCGAGACTCTAAGACCAGCTGTCAAATCCTGGAGCTCCATGATGCTGCGCTCGAGCATATCAAATCGTGCGATGAGCGTCGCATCGTCCGCCTACGGTTGGGACCGAGGCTGCTCCTCCATCCTTCGCAGCAACTCGTCACGGAGAGACGCAATCTGACGGTCAACAGCCTCCTGGACTCGGGCCAACGACTGCGAGGGCTGTGGGGAATGCACACTTGTCGGGGAGGCCCTAGATGACTGCGTCGCAACCAGGGTGCCATAGGATCTCGTACCGTAGTATGTACCCCTCTGAAGACCACCAGCGGCGGTCACCCACAGCTCGTCCGCCGACGGAGCTGGAGCGGGCTGCGAGGAAGTACCAGCCTCTTCAGCTGTAGGTGTACTAGCAGTCGCCCACTCACGCAGCCTAAGATACTCGGCCTAGAAAAGTTTGGATACTCGATAATTGCCTAAGTTATATTAAAACTAACACAAAATAAAGTAATACTTACATAGGTCTGCGAGGCCCTCTTATCAATAAGATTTTCGTCCTTTCGATGGGTGGCCAGGAAGACGGTCACCATGTTTGCATCCTCACCTCTCTATACCTGTTAAAAATATATTATTTAGTACTAAAATTAAATATATTTTTCTAATAACATTTTATCGTACTTATATTAAAATAATATATCTTAAATAAAAAATATACCAAATGACAAAAATGTTCCGTCATCGAAATCGAGCCACCACACCACTTTACAGCATTTCGCCTAGCCGCCTTGGCCTTCTCAGACCTTTCCTTGTACCTCGGATCGTCGAATTTAGCCCTCATCACAGTCCACTACTCAGGCGTGATCCAACCTTGGATCGGTTTTCCAACGTGATCACGAGCCTTCTGGTCATCCAAAGCATCACGGATAAGCTTGGCGGCAACGACAGGAAACATTCGCTCGATCAACTCGGCTCGGTGCGGAGGATATAAATATGTTAGATACAATAAATAATTTAGTAAGTATGCATCACGGATAAGTTATATAATATGTATAAATTAGAGGATTTATATAATATACTTTTACCTTGAAGTGCGCAAACCAGAATGCCTTCCTCTCCTCCGGAGCTTCAGAGTAGTTAATCCAAGGGCCACCATAGTTGTTCCTCAGAAAGAGGCCCAGGCGTCTCTGAACCGACGATGGATGATATCTATACAGAGATAATTATTTTGATTGAAAAAGTCAATATATGATGAATAAAGAAATACATGATATATATGATACTAAAACATCTAATTGACTTACTTTGTACCGTCGGCCCAAATCTCTGTCCTCGTCTCCTCCGGAGGTGCGCATGGAGGATCTAGCTGACGCTGGGACAACGTCGACTCGACCTCCTCCATATGCTCATCTGTCTCCATGGTTCCGTCAGCAGGAGGAACGCTGGACGAGGGAGTACTGCCAGGCCTGGAACTACTCGTCCGAGGAGTGATGCCACGTAACGTCATCGCAGTCAAAGATATGACTGGTCGATATACTGGAGTACTGGGCGACGAGGATCCAGAACCAACAGTAGGCAGTACCGGAGGAGCACTCTGTCTACCTCGGGACCTGCCGAACCCTCCGTGTCGTCCTGTCATACCTGATAACAATATATGATGAATAAAGAAATATACAAATATATAGTATATTCTACAGTCAAAATGTTATGCATATCTCACAACATTCATAGAATTGTACAGTAAATAACTAGTGGTGTCACAAGTCTAAATGGATAATACATTCTATAGTCAAAATATAATACATATATTCGTCAAAATAGTACATTCTACAGTCAAAATATAGTACATTCTACAGGCAAAATATTTTATTTTCAATCATCTTTAAAAAATTTATCTTGTTCGCCTTCCTCGTCCTCGTCCTCGTCCTCCTCTTCCTCTTCCTCCTCCTTGTCTTTACTTTCATCTACTTCGTCTTCGTCTTTCTCTTCGGATAATTCTACATCTTGTACATTATTACTCGTGTAATGAGTAACTCCGTTGAGTCCACATCTACAATATTTGTTACAAGAGGTAGCTCGTCCTCCTGATAAGCTATTTCGTCAATGTCAAAGATATTTTTAGCTTTAGTCTTGCATACTGCCCACCAATCTGACCCCACTGTCCCCCGTCTAGGATAAGTTATGAAGTACACAAGCTGAGCCTGACTTAATAGGACAAATGGTTCGTAGCCTTGATATCTACGTTTGTAGTTTATATCCACAAGGCCATGCTTGTCAATTTCCAATCTTGATCTTGAATCGGATCAAACCATTCACACTTGAATAGCACAATATTAGCAGGTTTTGTGCCATAATTATATGTCAACTCCACAATCTCTCGTAAGATGCCAAAGAAATTATTGCCTGGATCGACGTCTTTGTAGTTCGAAGATTTGATACACAAACAACTGTTTTTCGTGGAATCAAGATCCAGAAAGCTGTCTCTGATAGGAGCATTTGTTGACTTGAAACTAAACCCATTCACACAGAAATTTGGCCATATTTTAACGGCAGTAATTGGTTCCTTGGCTAGAGTTCTAATAGATTCAGTCTCGGATGTTATTAGACGATCGACCTAAATACCAAAGTAGCGATAGTAAGTTATTTATTTTGCAAGTACAGAAATAAAAAGTAATTACCAAGCTCCTTACATATGCGCTCAACCAAGAAGGAAAATGGCATCTCATTTCTTGTTCTACTTCTTCGTCTGTTATGTAGGGTCTAACCGACCTCAACTCATCATTATATGTGCTAAAAAATAATGAAGCAACTGCTGATTAGTAGCATAATAGTAGCTTATACTATTACATTGAGATGATGTAAACGTGGACGTATTAATTACTAACCCCACTAGCTTCTCCACTTCATCCTCGTCGCAATTGAGTAATATATACAACTGAGCAGCCCTTAGCTCATCGTCATTCAAATATCTCTTCTTCATTTTCCCCAAAGGCTTTCCGGACGCATTGAATACTTTGAGTATTGCATCATTAGATTCCTGATATCCGTCGTCGTTTCTCGGAGCTCTCGTTCTGTAGAGGGGTACACCCACATATATTTTAGGACTGGGACGTGACACGTTCTATTAGTAGCAACACGAGGTTTGAAATACGTCGGGCAAAACTTTGTAATCTCCTCGAGAATATAAGCTTCACAAATATAGCCCTCAACCCGTGCCTTATTTTTCACCTTTCCCTTTAGGTGATTCAGATGCCGCTCAAAGGGGTACACCCACCGATAACCGACAGGACCACCAACATGTGCCTCATAGGAAAGATGAATTGGAAAATGCTCCATAGAGTCGAAGAATCCAGGAGAAAACACCTTCTCGAGCTTACATAGTGTTACCGCAATGTCCTTCTCTTGCTTTTCTAGATGATCGACGAACAACTTAGTAGAACAAAGATCTCTGAAGAATATGCTGAGCTCTGTCGATGGATCCCAAATGACCTGCGGTAAGAATTCTCGAAATGCAATCGGAATTAACCTCTCCATGAATACGTGACAATCGTGGCTCTTCATACATGCTAGTTTATTCTCATTGAGGTCGACGCATCTTCTCAAGTTTGACACATACCCGTCTGGAAACTTTAGACCCTGAATCCACCTACAAAGTCTCCCTTTATCCTCTTTCTCCAGTGAGAAAACTGACTTAGCCTACGTTAACTTTTCATTCCCCTCCTCTATCAAATGCAACGTCGGACGTTTATATATTTCTTCTAAGTCCAACCTGGCCTTCGGATTATCTTTCGTCTTCCCCTTTACCTCCATTACAGTATTAATTATGTTATCAAATATATTCTTCTTGATATACATGACATCAAGATTATGTCTGATCAGATTGGTGCTCCAATATGGCAGATCCTAGAATATACTCCTCTTCGTCCAGTTATGGGTGCGACCAAATCCGTCACACTTGTACCCCTTAGCAGGCTCTTCGATACCACTTGGTAAATCTTTTACCTCTTTCCATATCGTGTATCTGGGCCACCTTGGTGGTGGATTGGCCTTCTCCACAACGCCCGCACGAAAAGCATTCCTGGTCCTCCGGTACGGATGATCCTTCGGCAGAAATTGTCGATGACAATCGAAGAAGCACGGTTTGCCTCCGTGTTTCAACAAAATTTTTTTTGTACGGTCCATGCAATACGGACATGAGAGACAACCATGAGTGCTCCATCCCGATAACATTCCATAGGCCGGAAAGTCATTGATGGTCCACATAAGTGATGCCCTCATCTGAAAATTCTGCTTTTTAGAAATATCGTACGTGTTGGCACCTACTTTCCACAGCTGATTCAACTCATCTATCAAAGGCTGTAAATACACATCGATATTCCTCTTCCGATTGTTCGGACCCGGGAAAATAACGGTTAGGAACATATACGGAGTCTTCATGCACATCCAAGGCGGTAGATTGTACGGAGTGACGATCACATGCCAACATGAATACTGGGAGCCCGAAAGTTCGAATAGGATAAAACCGTCAGAGGGGAGCCCCAATCTGACATTATGTAGATCCGAAGTAAAATATGGATACTCTCGATCAAAGTACTTCCATGCTTCTCCATCGGATGGATGATCCAATACTCCTTCGATCTGTTTTCGCCTGTGTCAACTCATATTTTTTACAGTCTCCTTAACATAAATAACCTCTGCAACCGCGACTTCAAAGGCAAGTAGTGCATCGAATTGGTAGGCTTCCTTGCACCGATAGACTTTCCTCTACCAGTGGCCTTGTAGCGATCAACACCACAGAATCTGCACGCATCTTCATCTTTGTCGTCTTTGTAGTACAACATGCACCCGTTGCGTCATATATCGATTTTCTCGTATCCCATCCAGAGCGATCTCACCATTCTCTTAGATCGGTAGAAGTCTTTAGGCAACTTTGCACCCTCGGACAAGATCTCTATAATCAAATCGATCAGTCGATTATAACATTCTTGCGACATATTAAAATTAGACTTGATGCTCAACAATTAACCACCTCCAACGGTGAATGATCCTCACAACCAGGATATAATGGAGTCATTGCATTCTCCAGCAACTCCATAAACTTTGCAGCATTGGCATTCGGTGCCTCCTCAGCTGCATCATGATTGTCCGGATTAAAACTAGGACCCGCCGTATCAAAAAGCATGTTCATCCACCCGTCGTCATAAACAGCGTGGTCGTGGACATCCATATACGGCTCCACATAAGGCTTTGACTCCGATGCTAGAGACACAAGTTCTCCGTGCGCGGTCCACTGATAGTAGTTCGGCGTGAAGCCCTTCGAGTACAAATGATATGTGACTTCCACTTCTGGATGATATTTCAAGTTGCGACATCTCACACACGGACACTTAATTTTGGTACCATCCATGTACTGAGGGAATGCCTTGGCGAACTACAGGAATTGCTGTACACCCTCAATGAATTCATCCCGCATACCGTACATGTCATCAGGATGACGGTTGTACATCCACGAACGATGACGCAGATAGTAATTCATATCCATTTCTAGATACTTCTGCAAAAATGATAGTATGTCTCCTATAAATTGTTAAATATAGTATGATTCTCTGAAGAAAGGTAAGAACTTCTCTAACTTGATACACAATGCCTTATGTATGTGTGTATGTACATATAGTTGTTTGAGTGATTAAGTGAGCTCGGGTCACTAGGGAGCGCAGTTCACAGTTTTCAGTGTGCATTATTTGGCAGTGAAGGGAGAGCAGTGTGCCAGTATGTGTCCAAAAATGACAGTATGTGTCCTATAAATCGTTACTTTTTTCTTCATAAAGGAGTTATAGTAGTTATTGGTCATGAACAACATAAGGCCTATATATTCTCAATGCTTAAAGAAAAAATAATAGTTGGATGTCATTTTATATGTTCATAATTAGTGCCTCAAGCTTACCAGGTGCCCAAGGAGTTGGCATCATAATCTATGGGCATAGGCCCGAATCTAATGTAAAACGGTTTGTCTCCCAGAACAAAAAGAATAAGGGTGTTTTTCCAAAACTCGGCAGTTTCAGCAATCTTTTTTGCCGTGAAGGAGGCACGCTGCTTATCCCCTACTTGCTTTGGTTCCACAAAGTATATATCTTCATTGCTATGATCGGACCCAGCATGACAGGTCTCCGCATAGGATTTGCTAGGTCCTTGGGCACCTAATAGTGGAGCCCTAGTTGACACGCCTTGGGTTGCAGCATTGGTTACCCTACATCCGCTAACTCCTTACTGAGAGGAGGAGAGCACGAGATCTCCTTGCTGGGGGGGGAGGGGAGGGCACGAGAGCCCCTCGTGGATGCCTGTAGGTGCCTCCTCCCACCGAACCTCCCGACTACCCAACTCCCAAGTTTCCTTGCCCACCCCGAATCTCCTTGCCGTCTCGCTTGACGAGAGCAGTCCCCGTTAGCCCGAAGTGTCGCATCTCCACCTTATGGATCGGCCGCTTCCTATGCACTACCATAGTCTAGCCACCTCCCTCTACTCTCTGTGTGCTACCTACTCCAACTTTTGTAGCACTGGAAGAACCAAGATCCCAGGTCAAAAACCCTAACCCTAGGTCCCGATCGTCTCCTGCTGCAAAAATTACCATATATATATATATATATATATATATATATATATATATATATATATATATATATATATATATATATATATATATATATATATATACCATAGATTTAAATATTAGGGTTTGGGGCGGGGGCGAGCTTTCCAGCGACATATGGCTTGCTAGTGCAGCAGGGACAAGGGGATGACGACGGCGAAGGCATAACTGAAGGGAATGGGGATCAGACTGTCCAAAACGTCAAAGGAGGGTGAACGACGGTGGAACGGAGTGTGTGTGTGTCATGTCAGTTTTGGGTTAGCGTTAGTGTCACGTGTGTGTGTGTCGTGTCTGTGTCATGCCGTGTCCTTTGTGAGAGAGAGAGAGAGAGAGAGAGAGAGAGAGAGTTAGGGTTTACCTAGAGGAGGAGGAGGAGGGGGATGCTGGAGTAGGCCGTTGTGGAGGATGCCGGTCGCCGGAGAGGGAGATTGGGAACGCCGCGGGTTTTAAAATTTTGGAAAATTTTGACAGAAGGGGGGAATCAGAATCGATCCCTAATTATTGAAATTTTAGCGACGTTTAGCGACATCAAATAAAAACGTCGCTAACAAAAATGTTTTGTGACGTTGCAGACGTCGCTAAACACGTCGCTAAATATAAACGTCGCTAAATACGTCGCTAAATTATAAAATTCAGCGACGTTTAGCGACCTTAGATAACTTATAGCGACTATTCTTTTAAAAACTGAATTATAGTCACTAAACATCGCTATATGTCGCCAAACAGCGACTTATAGCGACGTTAATATTTGGAGTCGCTGATATCTTTAATATTAGCGACGTTTTATCTTGATGTCGCTAAAAATGTTGCTAATCCCATAATTTTTAGTAGTGTAAGTAAGGGATATATAGTTAACCCTAGCATTATTTATAGAGGATATTATCATTATAATTATCATAGGTGAGACTTTACAAATGGTTTCAACTTCAAGAAGAGGAAGAAGAGAACAAGATTTCATAGTTGATTCAAAGAGGAAGACGTTCGAGGTATTCCACACTGGTTAGTTCTCGTGATCTTGTCTTCTGTAGCCTGATAATCTTATTGTACTCTATTTTCAAGCATTGTGTAGTTGCAATGATCAAGTTTGGATCGAGAAGAGAAGTTTTTAGAGGAGTCGACGTAATTGTTCTATTCCTTCGTCTAGACTTTTTTGGTTTGGACTCCGATCGTTCGTGATTTTTTCATCTAGATTTTTCACGTAAATATCGTTTGTGTTTGCCTGTATTGCTTTTATAATATTATGCCAGTCTTAGGTTATATGTGTTAGTTCAGTCTTCATATGTTTCTTCAGGTTTAGGAACAACAAATATTTTACTAGTTCTGTGCTCCTTTTCCAATATAGTGGTATCAAAGCTTTTGGTTTTAGGGTATCAAGAGTTTTACAATTGAACCAGATAGAAGAGATAGACATGAAACTAGTGTGTTTGGTTAACCTTAATGGTATCAATTATTACTTTTGGCAAAGCCAATGATAAATTCGAAGAGGACTAGTCGTATGAGCACATATAGGTTTGTGGATATATCAAACAATTCATGGATGCGAATGTGTACAATTCGATTGTATATGATGTAATAAGTTGAAGTCTGTATACGCCAATGAGACTGATGTCAATAGCTATTTCTAATCTATCATATATGGGTCTGAGGTACAAGGATGATACAATGATTCCATACTATATGAGTGAGTTCCAAGGTGTGGTAGATCATCTATACACAATGGAAATTAAATTCGATGATGAGGTACAAGGCTTTGGTTGTTAGGTACTCTACCAAACTCGTGGAAACCATACAAGTGTATATGATCACTTCTGCTCTCGAAGGTATTATGAGTTTAGAGATTGCCAAGAGTAGGGTGCTAAATGAAGAGATATGTAGGAAATAATTAAGCATATCATCTTCATCACATTTTGAGTCATTAATTCCACACAATCGGGAAGGATCAAAAATAGGGATATAAGCGGAGAGCATAGAAAGTCAAAGGGTCGGTATGAAGACTTTGAATTCTATATCATTGTGCAAAGAAGGATCATATTTAAAAATTATTTTGCATGAAAGTGAAAACAAGAATGACAAGAGAAAGCAGAGCGAATAATACTACAACAACAATTGTTATGTTCCACGCCCAAATAATTGGCAACGACGTGAGTATGTCTAGCTTACATGAAGACATCGACAATAGTCCGTTGTCTATATGTCAATTATACATCAAGTCCATCAAATACTATTATTTAAACATGTATCAATCACATATAATATTATCAAAATCAATCACATTTAATCTGGAGATATATATATATATATATATATATATATATATATATATATATATATATATATATATATATATACCATAAAAGAGTACTTGGGAACAAACCTTCTGAAATAAAAATAATGGAAAAGAAAAAGAACTATAACTATAAATACTAAAAGATAACCAAGGCTAGCTATCACGCCTTAGAATCAGAATACTGGAGAGCGGGGGCAGACAAAGCCAGCTACGTATACCAGAGTACACCAGTATATCTTAAGATACGGTCACGACTTTAAAAGAGATGGGGGATTAATACTACAAGCCAGCAGTCAATCCTAGTTCAAGCGATCCTAGGTGTTTCATTCACAGGCAAATAGAACAACATACAAGATATATGATCATCAGACTTAAGATAGTAAAGCGTCCCAAACTATGTATACATAGATGACCATGGAGCTAGTAATATAAAATAAAGAACTAGCAAGAGTAATAGTCATACATGATCAACTCTAGTTATAGTCTTGAATAATGCTACACATATCATGCTCACAGGCTAGATGTAAAGTCCAAAATATGAGCTAAACACATGTTAGGGGGCTAAACGCCTCAAAAGAATATGTACAAGATATAGTGGGAGAATAAAGAAAAACTCACTCAGGTAGTCTGGTGCTCCCGGTGGTCACCATCCAGTGGAAGATAAGGGAGATTCTCGAATTCTGCTATGAGATTTGGCCATACAAAACCAGTAGGATCAGACCTCCAATAGTAAGTACCACAAAGAAAGCCAAAACTATGAGCTAAAACCAGCAATAACTAACACAAAACAGATATAGACATAAGTAAATAAATACAAGCCGAGACTCGTGCGCTACCAATGCACTTATCGCGAGAATATAAAAGATAATAAGCAAAATAAAATGGGGGGCATAAGTAAACGACTAGTGACATAAATTAAACAGGGGACAAGTAAGGTAAACATGGACATGTAAACATGTAAGGTATCCAGAGCATGTGGACATGTACAGTATAGAAGTTATGTATATCATGTGAGTGCATGATCCAAAACATGGCACAAACAACAGTAAACATATACATGAACAATAAATGAGCATAATGGATATAGAAAAAGATAAGCCGATAAGCGACAAGAGAGCTTAAAAATTTCTCGAAATTGAAACCACAACCCTTAAATCAAACAAGGTCCGGGGTTGTAGATCTTTTTCGAGCATAACTTGGCCTCTGGCCACCCACTGACACATATAACATTACGAGGATGGAAAAGACAATACGTGAGCTAGCATAAATTAAATAGCACACAACCAAAGAAGTACGGCCAAATATTTCTACGGCTTGGCATTTTTAGCTAACCAGGGTAATCACAATTTTAATTACTAACAAATATAATTTGAGAAATTTCAATGGTCATACGCCATGCAGTTTGTCCAAATTATCCAAGTAAAATCAATCAATCAATAGTAGCAATGGATTGCATCACTCAATAAAGAGAAAATAAGTGGTAGTGATAATATATGATAGTATGCATCACTCGACAGTGAGCTAGAAGTGTGCCCCACACGACGGAGAGCTACAAATCCATATGAGGCCGGGATAAAGGAATGCGTGCGACTTGGAAATACTGGTTTTAGCTACATTAGCTACATTTTTAGCTGCATTTTTTTAGCTACATTTTCTTGGTCGCTTCGTTCCGTCGCGAGCCTCCGGTCGGGCATTCCTTACCTTCCGCCACGGTGCCCAACAGTGTGGACTGATGGACTTACCAGTCTTGATCGTTACAAAGGACGATGCTACCACATCGAGGCCATTGTTGGGGCACTCGACGAAAGGGGGGCACACTGAGCAAGTACGAGACCGCTTTCTAAAAAAAAAGTAAGGCCTCCACTCCCAATGCATCTTTGTTATCAATCTAGTTATTTTAATCCTTAAAATTTTTATTTAGGATTTTAGGTGTGGCATTTCGCAGAATCCATTCTAGACATGATATTTCCCTCGGGGATATTCAAGACTGGACAATGATTTAACAATTAATAGCACAAGTACAAGATAAGAAAATAACCACATAGGCAAGATAAGTGTGCGCTATGATAAGCCACAACAGAAAAATGTATGAGTAAAGAATCATGCGTGTGCTACTACGAGCCATTATCAGGAAGGCACATAGTTAGAAAACATGAGTGCTACTACGAGCCACTATATCAAGAACCGGGACAATGTATAACATGTATGCATGTACTCATGTCAAGTATATACGGTGTATAATCATTCCCTAACTATACAAGGTCTTTTAATCATGCTAAAAACTTATTACAATCGAAGAAAATATCAAAACGGACGAAAACAACGAAAATCAGGCAAAACAGACTAATTCGAATTATCGGGCTGATCTCCTCGGATTATCGTCGGATTATCCGATACTAAACAACATATTTTTGGGTGAAAATTTGAAAGATCCGTCGAATTTTTGCGGATTATCGTCGGATTTACGAATTAACATAGTAGCCGAGACATAGAAATTTTTTAAATTTGTTTCGGCCATAAAATTTTTATTTTAACTCGAAATTGGAATTTTCAAAAGTAAAAATTAAACAAAATTAAATTTTTCACAACATGGTATAATTAGATTTCACAAATTATGATTTTTTATAAATCAATTCTTCAAAATACTCCAAAAATAGATTTTTAGAACACTGAAACGTATCTGAATTATATCAAACTCAAAACCACTAGGGTACAATCTAGGTAAGGATCTCATATAGCATATAGGACTAAGTTACACAAGAAAAATATGGGTATCATACATGATACAAAGATCATACTCCATATCTCACGGTTAGATATGGAAATAGCTATGGGGATAAATAGAAATAAAATACATCGAAATATATAAGGCCAAGAACTAAACTAGTAGAAAATTATGTAGGAAATATTTTTATCCAATAATATTAAAGAAATAATGAAAATAAAAAAACTCAGATCTAAGGTTCATATGATGGCAAGATGTACTTGCCTAAGGTCGAGCTCCCAACCTAAACCTTCTAATCCACCAACAAGAGAGGTTCAGAAACCATACTCTTAGATTGACAAAGTTGGGCTCTAGATTGACCATTACAGTGAGAAATTCACTAACGGTCTCTCATTCCGAAGAATGACAAGAGTGGGGAGAGCTGGAGTGTTAGGGACACCGGGGGACAAACTGGTGGCGTGTGCGGAGGAGGAATTTGAAGTGTGTCCAGATCGGTTGAACGAGAGAAGGAAACAAATTTGAGCAGGAAAATGTAAAGGAACAATAATCAAATATAAATATTTGAACAAAAAAATTATTAAAAAAATTATTATAATATTGCAAAAACTATTTGCTTTCAAATTTCCTTTGATTACCACCAAAATCAAATTTAAACAAACCATTGGCCAAGAGAGAATTTAAATTAGCTTCCAGAATGATAGAAAATTTCTAGGTAGCTTCCTATGGGGGAAATGATCTAATTAGTTATTTAAATTCCAAAATTAAAAATATAATTCCTTTTAATACAAGATTTATTAATTCAAATTAATCTGAATTATGAAAATTTAAATATTTTGTCTAGAAAAAAGTTAGCTAATAATTAATCTAATTTAGTTATTAGCTAAGGATTAGGGAAAATAAATCAGGGTTTCTTTTTTTTTGGAAAAATATAATTTAACAAATAAAAAAATATAATTCTAATATCTTTTGGTCACATCATTTGGAGTATTTCCTTTGGAAGTGACAAGCCAAAGTTGGTCAAAAATATCGATGTTGATATAGCTGGAGAAGTAGACACCAGGAGATCAATATTGAGATATGTGATGATGTTCATAGGGGGCAGTATCATGGCAATCATGTTTGCAAAAGTGGGTTGCTTTGTTTATTAACGAAACAGTATTCATAAAGTGACAAAGACATGCAAGGAACTATTATGGATGCAAAAGTTCGTACGTAAATTGGGACTAAAGTAGGAGCAATATATTTTTCTATGTGATAGTCATAATATTATTCACCTCAGTAAGAACCAAATATTTCATAGCAGATCCAAGCACATAACAACACAGTATCACTTGACACGAGAAGTGCTAAAGGTGAATGACTTGGAGCTTGGGAAGGTCTATACAGACGATAATAGTGCGATTATGTTTACTAAGATTCAACCAAGGGGGGAATTCGAATTCTACAGTAGGAGAAGATTTGTTAGTGTTGGGTGGAGTTCCCTTCCTATGTGGAAAATACACTGAAGTGTGTTAAGCATCATTCATCTGTGAAAGAAGTTAAAAAATTCAAAGATGACGAAGGGAGCCCATTGGAGTCAGTGTCAGAGTCGTTTTTGACCCATATAAGAGGGATGGTGATCGATACACTAACGGCATACTGTCCGTACGTCACCAGTATATTATTAAATAGTTCAAGTTTCTAGCAGCTATTTGGGTTGAAAAATGTGTTCCCATAGTATAATTCTAATATAATACTTTATGCCGATAATATATCACCGGGTCGAAGAAGAGCGAAAATTGGGGTTGGACTTCAGCCGTTCGATCTAATATAATGACCAAGATTTGTTCAGGATTAAGAAGGGAATATATTTTAAATTAACCCTAACCTAATTTTTTTTGAATGAAATTATCATTGTGATTAGTAGAGGTAAGAGATTTCATAAAGAGTCTTAGTGGAGACTTTTTCTAATTGGAATTCAATCCTCCTGTGGCTGGAATTTTCACGTAAATAAAGTTATGTTTTCATGTGTTGTTATTGTTGTTGTGATATAGTGCCTGTCTTCAAGTTATTACGCTTTAGTTCAATTATTTTATGTTTCTTTCAGTTTGAAAAGCGTAAATATGTGATTGATTCTGCACTTCGATTCACATATATATTTCAGTATAATTCAAAAAAAAACTAAACTCTCATAATTCATATAAATTTATGATGACCCATATACCCTACTCATTTTACGGCTTAATATTTTTGACATAACTGTCGATTCCGAAATATCTGTGTATTTTGTAGACTATTTTTGAAATGGAACTAGTATAGCGAATTGTATGAACTGGTATATTGACCAACTTACGTAAGGAAGAAACCGCATTTTGGCTGGTATGGGCTCTATCCCACCATATTTTTTTTTATATGAGTCAGTCCATACCCAGCCACCGGCGGAGTCAGAACAAGACAAGTGTGGTATATATATATTGTGAAAAGTGGCTTTTCACACACACACTCTCTCTCTCTCTCTCTCTCTCTCTCTCTCTCTCTCTTGGCTCCACATTTTTCTCTTCCATGTGTCTCTCTCTCCTTGTAACAAACCTCTAAATATATTTAATTTTTTCCTAATTTTATTTAAATAATTTCTAAACGATTCATGTTCTAATTGATTAATGTTCTAATTAATTTTGTCCTTATTTCTTCTTAGATGTCAAGATTTAACTTGCTTTTAGATGGAATATAATTGAATCACGTTCAATTGAATTTGTCCTTATTTGTTTTTAGATGACAATATATAATTTTGTCCTAATTAGTGTTTGGAAATGAATTATTTCTTATCATATAATCTTTGTACTAATTCTATTTTTCTATAGGAATTTGGATTTCATATTCTAAAACAACATGTTAATATTTCTTTATCACTTTGGGTTATATTTTTTATAATTTTTTCTTCAATTGTCAGATGCACAAAATACAATTATTAGAATAAGTTTGCTAGAAATTTTTGTTGTATTTTCAATAATTATTAAATCAGTTTCTATTTTGCCAAAATGTCGAACTAATGGAATAGAATTCTAAGTTTGCTAGAAATTTTTATTGTATTTTCAATAATTATTAAATAATTCTTTTTTGTTGTTGAAATGTTGAACTAATACAATAGAATTCTGATACAATGTTTCCTATGCATATTTTTTTTAAAAATCGAAATTTTCTATATATAAGCAACTTCATTTCGTTCCCACTGGAGTAAAATTCTGGCTCTGCTCCTGACCATAGTCCACCACCCTAACCCATCACAATCTATCCCAATTCGAATTACTGGTAACTCCCTTGGAACTAAGAACCGCAAGATATATATACTGAATTAATATGCTTATGCATGCTAAATCTTGCACTCAAGTAATATATGTATGTCTAAATGTTAACATTCTCGATCAGTCAAGGTCAAGAGTACGTATACATGTTTATTATATTGAAGAGCAACTCCTCTCGCAAATATATTGTTTCTCCATAGGCAATAGTACTAATTAAGACCTGATTAATCATGTGCAGATTGACTGCGATCGAGCCGTACGATCGCGCCGTACGCAAGTGGCCAGAAGGTGAAGAAAGTGGCGGGGGAATTCGATTTCATGGCTATATATAGAAGCTAATCCAAGACTTTGTTTGTTAGGTAGAGAGAAAGAGTGGGCTGGCTACGTATGTATTTGCATGGTGCATGCATGCATGCATGCCACTTCAAAACTATTTTCTCTGTCTGTCTTTATATTAAGTCACGCATTCACTTTAACTTGACTACTGATATTTCCTTTTGTCTTCCTCATTTCTTCCTTGTACGAGAAATAAATAACCAAAATTGTTTAATTGGCTGACATTAGGGTCGGCCTGTGTGTTTTTTTTTTTTTTTTTTGTGCCAAACAAAAATTAAAATTATCAAGGAGGCTTGGTCTAAGTGGTGACTTGGAGGTATAAACACCCAGGTCCTCGTGGATAGTGAGTCCAAAT